>CM067377.1:205789068-206060212 GCA_034510155.1 Eucriotettix oculatus | reverse complement strand
TTTTTATTTCTTCTACTTGCTGGTACTGTTTGCACCTTGCTTCCATTTTTTAGGGTATGTTTGCGGCATTCTTCGCTTGCCTCTTTCTTTTTGCTGTTATAATTGATTGGACATTGTTTTTGATATTTAATCGTTCGTGTATATGAGATACGGGTTATGTGGGTTTTTGTATATGGTGTTGGATGTCGGTGGTTGGGGGTAGGAGGGCAGGACTTATTGATTGATTGGGGTGTTGGTTGGTATTAGCCTCATTGGAGCGTGGGGTAGGCTGGCACTGGGAGACGATTTTGACGTGTATGTGGGTAGGGGATGGGCCTGGTGGGATTTGGAGCTTGAGATTTATACTTATTACGGTGGACGGGGTGACGGGAAGGAATGGTTATGGTTAGAGAATTGGATTGTGAGCGTTGAAAGGGGGAAGTATGGTGAGCCCGTAATTACCATTTAGGTGCGGGTGACTTTCAGTGGAGTGGGTGGGGGTGGGGGTTTTTTTGGGGCAAGTGGGGTAGACAGGTCCAAAAGAAAAAAGTAAGAGAAACCATAAAGTATGGACAGAACGAAGGAGATACGAAAAATACCGTTAACAAGAACAGGCTAATCAGTAGGACGCGCATGCTAGAAGAAAGACATCAGTTTTAAGAAGATGCAAATGGGAGAAAGAAAGATCGAAGGGTGGAAATAAGTAAAGGTTTAAAAGAGCCAAGGAAAAAAAAGAGCAAGAGTGGAAGATAACAAAAGAGAAGGAAAGAAACGAAAAATCGAGAAAAGAAACAGGAAAAGAGCGACAAAAGAGGTAGAGGGGGAGAGAACAAGAAAACAGGGCAAAATAAACGAGAAAACAAAAACAGAACACTGTGAATCACCGAATAAAAAGAAAAGGAAGAAAAGAAGATAGGGAGAAGACAAGACAGGTAACAGGAGATGGAAAGGCAAGAGACGAAAGATGGAATGACGACGAATGGAAAGAACGACAAGAAACACGGAACTAAAGACAAAAGCTGAAATATGAGAGGTAAAACCAAAGGAGAAGAAACAGAGAGTGATCAGTGCCAAGACAAGAAAAACAACTAAGCATAAAGCACGTAGGTATAATGAGGGAGTAAACACGAAGAGCAAAACCTGAAGAAACTGGTAAGGAGAGCGAAGAATGAAGGAACATAGAAGGATAGAACAACACAGAAACCAGACCAAAAAAGTAAGAGAAAGGAATAAGTGGATGGAAAAGAAGTCCGTACCAGAAAAAAGCAAAAACCGAAAAAACAAAAACGAGAAATGGAAACGTTAAAGATAAAGGTAATCGTATATACGTGGAGAAAAAACAATGGCAACAACGCAAAGCCCGCCAAGAGAGCAGAGAAAGCATGTGGATAGAGTGGAAGTGGAGGAAAAATAAAGAAAGAGAACCGGAAGAGAAGATGGGAAAAAGAGAGTGAAAGCTAAGTGAGAGAAGAAATAAAGAGGGGAAAATAGAAACTAAAGAAGAACGCGATACGATTAACACAGAAGAAGAAGCGTGAGCAAGAGTAATGCAAGAGTAAAGGTAGGTAGAGGCGTAGAGAGAAGGACAAGGAGAGGAAGGTAAGAAACAAGCAAAAAAAAAACGAAAGCGAGGCAAGACAGAGGGTAATCATGAAAATAGAGCGGCGTGGGGGGACGAATAGAAAAGAGGCAAAAGCGAAACGGAAATAAGGGGCGATAAAGGTAAAGAAAAGAAAGAGAATAAAAAGAGAAGTCACGAGAAGAGGTAATAAGAAAGAATGCGCAGCAATAGAAAAGGATAACAGACGGATATAAAATAAAAAAAGAGAGTTGGAGACGGAATGTAGAAAACGGAGAAAAGAGAAAGGAAGGTACAAATGACGTTAAAAAAGAGAATGAAAGTAAAGGAGGAAACGAAAAAAAGAACATAGAAAAAAGGGAATGGTAAGGAAAAAGCTAAAAAAAGTAGAATAGGAGAGAGAGAGATGGAGCAAGTAAACAAAAAACCAAAAAAATGAAAGAAAGCAAGAGAAGAAGAGCAGCTAGCTGAAATGCGAATGAAGCAAGGAAAGCGAATGAGGAGAAAATAATAAATGAAAGTAGAAGAGAAGAAAAGAAGACGAAGTAATGAGAAAAAAAGAGTGTCGAAAGAAAGAAAAAAAAAAAGAAATAATGAAACGTAAAATATAAAGAGAAAGAGGTATAGACAAACGGTAGAATGGTAAGAGCATGAGCAGTGAGGAGGACAGAAAGGACAAACGAGTGATAAGGTATCAAAGGAGAATGAGTAAGCATGAAAAAAAAACGGAGTAACAAAAGTTAGTAAAGGATGTGAAGAAATGGAGGGTGAGACTCGAATACGCGCAAACGCAGGAATGAGACGAGTGAAAAGACCAGGACGAAGATGGCAAACATACAAAAGTAAAGAAGTAACTTGGAGAAGAAGACGAAGAGATAGACGAACAGATCGCTCTGGAAACAGAAGTGAAAGCTAGGGAAGGTAGAACACATAATACACGAACTGGGAGAGAATAAGAGAACGGGGACGCAAGCAGCGGGAGAAAGGAAAAAGCAAAAACAGGAAAAGAAAACCGGAGAAGGATAGGTAGACAAAAGATAGGTTGAAAAAACAAAGAAGGGAAGAAGTGAGTAGGAAGAGGCGGCAGTAAGAAAATGAGTTGTATCAGCAATACGAGAAAACGTAGAAGTAGGAGTTAAGAAAAAGAAATACAAAAAGTCAGGGTAAAAGCAAAGCGTAGTGCAAACGAAAGGAAGTAGCTGACGAGGAAAAGAGGAAAGCAAATGAGGAGACAAATAAAAGAAGCCGATTGGAAGATGTGGAAGAATAGACGAGGAAGCGTAAAAAGGAATGCGAGAAAAAAACGAAAAGACAACAAATATAGGAAGGAGTAAAGGGGTCAAGAGTGAGTGAAAGAAAGGGGTAGGGAAGAGCAAAGAGTGATAAAGAAAGAATAACGGATAAGTAGCGTTCGATGTAGGTGTAACCGGGGAAGAGAAAGAATGAGAAGAGGAAAGTGGCAGATAGACAGTAGAAAAGAGAAGGAAAGCCAGGTCAAGGTCAGTGAAGAAATAGAAATGGAGAAGAAAAGGAGAAAAGAAGGAAATGAATGGACAGAAAAAGAACGGAAAAAATAGACGAGAAGGAAGATTGCGCCAGGAAAAAGAACCAAGGGCAAAACAAAAGAACCAGGAAGTGAAAAACAGATAGCTAGTATGGAATTACGAGAAGAGAAGAAAAAGGGGTAGATAATAGCAGAGTCTAAAACATTAAAGAATAGAAAGAGAGGGTGTAAGAAGCACATAAGGGAACGAAAGAACTACAGACCCAAAAATCGAAGAAGAAACAAAGATGTGAAAAGAGTGGTTAGAAAGTTAAAACAGAAAAAAATTACTCGAGATGAAATAGGAAAGAAAGAAGAGAAGGGAAAAAAACAACGAGAGAAGCAGAAAGTCGGAAGCGTAAAGGGAAAGAAATCAAAAGAAAAAAGCTGAGAATATAGCAATAGATAAATAGTAACGAAGGAGACCAGGAAGCAGAAATTGGACACGGTAACACTGCGGAGATGAAAAGTAAATAACACGACATAGAAGAGGAAGAGGAACGAGAAGATGAGAACTCAAAGAGAGGAACAAGTAAAAGGAAGAGAGAGAGCGTCAGGTAGTCCGAAAGAGAGGTAAGAGATATGGAGAGAGAGGAATAAAGTAGGAACGAAAGCCCTAAAGAAGTGGGAA
Source organism: Eucriotettix oculatus (assembly GCA_034510155.1). NCBI lineage: Eukaryota > Metazoa > Arthropoda > Insecta > Orthoptera > Tetrigidae > Eucriotettix > Eucriotettix oculatus. The sequence continues at coordinate 206,056,480 of CM067377.1, read as the reverse complement.
GAGGAGACAGAAGTACGAAGAAGAGCAAAAAGGTGCCCAAGTAACGAAGATAAGCAAGAGAAGGAAAAGAGGACCAAAAAGCTACAGCTAGGAAGCTATGAACGAGAGAGAACAAGCGAAGAGAGAAGGAAGACAAGATGTCTAGACAAAGAAGAGAAATCGTAAGAGAAAAGCGAGGTAGAAGAGAGAAAAAAAAGAAGGGAGGAGACTCGGAGGGATCAAGTAAAGAGAGGAGAAAGAGAGTGGAAAGTGAGAGGAGTGAAAAAGAGAAACATAAGAAAGAAAATTACAAAACGAAGCATGAGAAGGGAAATAGAGGAGTGGATAGAGAACTATAGAATGAGAGTACCCCAAAGTACACACAAGGAAGTAGGAAGGAAGAACCGTCCAAACGAAGAAAGGAGGTACAGAAAGCTGATACGAGAACACAGAGTAGCACAAAGAAAAAATGAGGAAAGGAAAAAGCAGGAGACAAAGAAAAAAAGAAGAAGAGAGGATGGACAACGGAGCAGAGGATGTATGGAGCGCGAAAATACGCCAAAAACGAGCGAAGCAGAAGAATGAAGAAAGAGAGTGGGAGTGAATAGAAGTAAGCAAATAAGTGTCAGAAAAGAAGGTAGAAGGAGAAGCAAGATGAGAGTGTAAGAAGTAAAGATTCGAGAAGGGAACGGAGAAAGAAGAATAAAACGTGAGAGAAGAGGAAGAAGGAAATGTACGGGTAAACTGAAAAGATGTGGACGAGGGGAGGCACAGTAGGACAAAACGAGAGGACAAGAAGATATAGATAGGAGGAAAGACAGAGAGTGTAAAAGAACAAAAAGGCGTGAGCAAGACGGATAAATAATAGTATGTGAAAGGAATAAAAAGTAAACCGAACAACAGAAAGTAAAAGAGACGAGCTAAAGACTAGCAATAGAAAGATGTGGCAGTAGAAGAAGAAAAAGAAATGCAAGTGAGAAGACAAGAAAACACTACAGTCATAATTCGTGTGATCGAGCGAGTGGGAGGAATGTAGAATAAAGTATGAGAAGATGGATAAAGAGAAGAAGAGCGTAGTTAAAGAACACATCAGAAGCCCACGGGAAAGAGGAAGAACAGGATCAGAAAGAGATAAACGGTAAAAGAGAGGAGTAGCAGAAACAAGAGAGGAAGAGAAAACGAACAATGGAATGAATAGAGCAAGAAAAGAAGCAGGAAACAGCGTTAGACAAGACAGTAAACAGTCAGGTTATGCAAAAGAGAAACGAAGATGGAAGACGTTCGTGGGAAAAGACCAGCAGGAAGAGAAAGAGGCGCAGCCCGAAGCAAGGAACCCAAGAATGAGAAAAAAAGATAACAGAGTATGAAAAAAAGTGCGAATAGAGTGAAGCCAAGAAAGAAAGAAAAGAAAAGGAGAAGAGGAAAAATAAGAGGGTAGTAAGAGAGGGGAGAACAAAACACAACGAGACTAACTGAAGATAAACCGAAAAGAAGAGTGCAGAAAAGACGACTAAGTAAACGAAAGCTAAATACAAAAAGCGACTGAGGAGAAGAGCATTAAGACAAGAGATTAAACGGAAGAGAAAGATCAGAAAAAGAAGAAGCAAACTTAGGGAAACAAAAACAGAGGCTAAAGCTAGAAGCGAAAAAAGAAGCAACATGGACGTGGCAATGGATAAACAATGCGCATATTCGAGACCCTCGTGTGATGATTTTGCAGGTAACCAGAAGAGTCCAGCTAAAGGAACGAGACTAGAATAAGGATGTGAAAAGTAGAAGTCGGAACGGATAGAGAAAAAGGACTCCGGTAAAGAAGTGGAGGTGAAGACTGAAATAAAAACGACGTAAGGAAAATCGAATAATAAGACAAAGAGGACCATAAACAGGAAGAATGAGTAAGAAGAAACCATACTAAAGTAAAAAAAAAACAGAATAAGAGTGAGAAGAAGAGAGGAAAACACAAAGGACAGTGCAAATGAGAGGGACAGAAGAAATTGAAGAAGAAAATAAGTGGACAAAAAATAAACATAGTAAGGAAAAGAAAAAGCACAGAAGGAGGTAGAAAAGATCGCAGCTAAGGTTAAATAAGAAGTAAGAGAAAAAGAGATGAAGTAGAATCTGGTAGAGAGTGCAGTAGGAAGAATAGAAAAAAGTAAAACAAGAAGAAACAGAGGTGAAAGAAGGAGGAGGGTAAACAGAAATAGTAAAATAGCAGGAACCGAAAAGACAAAGAAGAAGAGGAGGCGAAAGAGCAAAAGAGAGCAATGAAGTAGAACGGAGAAAGCAGAATGAGACACTGAGAAATGACGTTACGTGAGAGGAGTAAGAATAAGAACAAGTGGGACAAAGCGTAAAAACGAAACGGAAAAAGTACAAGAAAATGGAAGCGTCGAATAATTGCGCGAGAGAGGGAAAAAAAGAGAAAAGAAGAACGATAGACAAAGAGACCCGAAAATACAAACAAAGGAGCACGAGAAGCGGCGGTAGAAAAGAGGAGAGACAGAGACCAAGGAAGTAAGTAACAAAGAAGAATAATGGCAACAAAATAAAAAAAAAAACTCATTAGAGAAAAACAACAAGACAAAGAAGAAACGCGGGACAAAGACATACGCTTCAACAGACAAGTGGGACCAAAGAAAAGAAACAGAGGAAGAAAACAGTGAAGATAGATAAGAAAATGAAACAGAAAGAGGAGACGAAATACGAAGAAGGCGATAGGCTTAGAGAAAGGAACAAGAAAGGGGAAGATTCGAGTGTGACAAAGTAGGAGATAAGGAGAAGGCAACGGACAAACACTAGAGAAAAGTGGAAAGAACAAGACAAGAAAAGAAATCCAACAAAAACAAAGTGATAGACCGAATGATCGAGGAAAAAGCACGAGGAGAAAAAAAAGAGAAAGGAAAACAAACTAAGAACAAGGTAAGAGGAGAAAAAACAGTAAAGTAACGTGGGACAGTAGAACAGACAAAAGAACAACGAAAGTAGTAAACAAAGGAAGGAAGACAAATAAAAGTGACAAGAGACACAAAAGATTGTAAGTACCCGAGCAAGAATGAGGATAAGAGAAGACGAGATAAAGAGGGCAAAGAAAAAGAGAATAATGGCAAAGGGTATAGATACAGTGGGGGACTCTAACGGAGAGGCGAAAAAACAAAAAGAGAACACAAAAACAACCAGTGCATATGAAAAGGGATACACAAAAAGAGGATAGAAGAAGTAAAATATGGAAAGCAGAAGCGAAGAAGTGACGAGAGAGAGACGCGAAACGAGAAATTGGCGAGAAGCTCAAGGGAGTACTTACCGAAACGGACATCCAGAGAGAGAGAGAATAGAAAAAACGAGACAAAGTATAAAAGAGATAAACGATAAACGAAAGACAAACAGGAAGAGCTTAAAAAAGAGAAAAGAAGGAGAAGAACGCAAGTAAGAGAAGAAATTAAGTATAGGAAAAGGACAGGTAGCAAAAACAAAGGAAGAGCCGTTAAAGCTAGAATAATAAGTAAAGGGGGAAATTACGAAAAGAAGACAAGAAGAGGAAGAAGAAGTAAGTCACGTAAGAAAAAAAATAAAAAGAGAAGAAAGGAGGAGTAGAGAATTCAAGGAGAAGTAAGAAACAAGGAAAACAAGTTCCGTAGCATGTAGAACATGAAGAGAAGAACTAAGGAAGAGACGAGGAGAAAGAAAATGAAGTCAAAGTATAAGAGAAGGAACAATAGAAGCGGGAGCGAGGAAAGAAGATTGGGAAAGGCGTAGGAAAGACAGAAGAAAACGAAAAGTACGAAAACGAGAAGACAAGTATGAGGTCAAGTGGAAAAAGGATAGTCGAGCCAAAAAGAGAAAGATAAAGAAAGTAAAAAGTGGAAAGAAAAAGAAGTAAAAAGTAGAAACTAAGCAAACGAAAGGAGAAATGGAAAGCAAAAGGTAAACGACAGGACATAGGAGAAAGAGAAAGAAGAAAAGACGGAAGGGAACAAAGATAAAGGAATGGAGAACGAGAACGGATCGAAAGAAGAGTGGCAAATAAGAAATGAAGACGAAAGGAGACAAACGTAGAAGCGAGAGGCTAGCAAAACAACGAAACGAGCATGAAACAAAGTATAAGAAGACTAACCGAGATGAAAGAAAGGACTAAGCAAACGATAAAAGGGATAAACGAGGCAGGTCGAATCCTGAAAGAAGACACAACACAAAAACAAATAATGAATAAAAGATAGGTAAAAACAACCACGACGAAGTGACGATGTAAAGAAAGTGACACGGTATATGAAATAAGAGAGAAGAAGTACGAAAAAGATAAGAGTAGATGGAGGGCAAAAAAAAAGAAGACAGAGTACGTGGAGGAGACATATAAGAAGGAAAACGGAGTACAGAGTAAGAAAGAAAAAGGAAGGGAAAGACACGCAGAGTAAGACGAAGAACAGACATGGGATAGAGAAGTAATAAAAGACGGATAAGACACCAAATGATAAAAGGTTGTGAAAACGAAGTAAATAGAGATACGTAGCAACAGAGAAAAAAGAGTTAGGACAGTAAGACGGAGGTTAGTGGTAGAAAAAGAGAAGACGTTAAAAAGGCAAGAAAAGGAACAGGAACAAGACGCTTAAGACAGAAGAGAAAAACGCAAAAGAGACGAGGAAAGGTAAAGACGGGGAGGAACGGAGGAAAAAAGAAAGAAGAGGAAGAAACAGAAGATCAAGGAAAAGGAAGTAAGACTGAGAATAAAGATAGACGTAAAGGATAAATAGAGAGACAAGATGAAAGGGAAGAATAGTACAGCAAGAAAACCGAAAGTTCAGAGGATGACCCGAAAGAGACAAAGGACAAAGATCGATCACGCAAAAGAAAAGAGGAAGGTATACGGAACGCAAAAGGGAGGAGAGAGAGAGCAAAAAAGAAAGTGCAGAAGACGACAGAAGTAGAGAAAAAGAAGGTAAGAGACTAAAGACAGCACAAAGAAAAAAGAAGCTTGAGAAGAGGACAAATCACACGAAATAATAGTTAAGCACGAGCAGGAGATCAGAGAGGAGGGAGAAGTTAGAGGAAAGTGACAGAAGAAAAATAAGGAAGAAAAGGAACAACGAGAGTCGAGAGAAGAATACACCGAAAAAGGGGAAAATAAGGCAAGCGTAAAAAAGGCCGAAAAAAGAGAACCGGTATATAAAAAGCTAAAAAGTACGAAGTGATGCAGATAATGAAATAGCCACAAAAAACTGAGGTCGAAGAAAATAAAAGAGCGTGGAAGAGGTCACCAAAGCAAAGGTAATTGAAAAAAAAACTGAGGAACGAAAAGCTAAAATAAAAAGGAAGAATAACGAGACGAGACAAAAGAAAATATGGTACAGGGAGTAGAGCAGAAAGGATCAAGAGATAGGGAGAACCGAACAAAAATCGAAAAAACGCAGTCACAGGAAGAGAAATAAGAATGAGAGGAGAGACAAGGATGACCGACAAAAAACGCAGTGGCAGCAGAGAAGAAAGTGAGAGAGTCGAAAAGCCAGCAGACAGAGCAACCGGATAAAAAAAGTAGTACTGATCGAGCAGGAGACAAGTACATAGCCAAGATGAAAAGAGGAGTAGAGTTACGATGGAGAGAAGATGAAGTGGAGTGGGTCAAGTCGAAAAGGACCATGAGTGCGAGCAAACCGCGGTCAAGGGGACGAGGATAGAAGATAAGACACCAAACACAGTGGAATCATATACAAAAGTAGAAAGGAATCAAAGGAGGAAAAAATAGAATTCACCGAACAAAAAATGCCGAATATAGACAAAAGAAACGAAGAGAAGAGATATAAGGCTAGCACAAGAAAACAGAAAAACAGGAGAAACGGTAGGAAAAGAAGAAGGAGAACTGAAAAAATAAGAACAACGAAGACGAAACGATGGTAAAAACGTGCAACCAGAATGAACTGAGAGAATAGAAGACACGAGGATGGGAAGACAAAAGGGAAAGAAACGAGTCGCGTGAGAATAACGGAGAAAAAAGGAAGAAAAACATAACGCTAAAACAAAAAGAAAAAAAAATTGGAAGTCGAAAATGAAATAGAAGAGGAGAAACAAAAAGGGAAACAAGAAGTAGTTAGATATTAGAGGTAAACGATCAAAATAGAAAGAAACGAGAACAAGAGACAGGGTAGAGGAGGGAGAAGACCAAAAGAAACGAGTTACAGAAAGCAGGCCGTGCAGAGGGAAGGAAGAAAAAGATCACCCAAGAAAAAGAATCATGGAGGAAGGGTCAGGTAATAGTACAAAAGAGCAGAAGGTAATAGAAGAAGGTTAAAGGAAGCGAGGAAGAGATAGAAGGAACAAAAGGATGAGAAACTGGAAAAAACGAGAGTAATGAGCAGAAAAGTAAAGAAAAACCTATCGAGAGACAAAAATGAAAAAGACAGATCAACAACGGATAAAAGAAGCAAAACGTGCACAAGGAAGACGTAGAGAAAAGATTAGAGTAGAAGGAGAGAGCAAGAGGTAACAAAACAACAAGAAAGTGTCGTTAAAAGAGTAGTCTAACCTGACCGGAACCACGAAAGAAGGAAAATAGACAAAGGGAAGTGCTGAAAAAATAACAAAGTGAAGAGTAGAAACAATAGAGTAAAAAAAAAAAAAAAGTACAAGGAACGCAACTGTGAGGGGGTAAGAGAACGATAACGGGACTAATACGTGTAGAGCGACGAGAGACGAAACAGACAGTGAATAAAGAAAACAAGTTAGAAATAGCGAGAAAACAGAGCAGTTATAAAAATGAAAGAGAAAGAAGAGGGATAGATAAAGAAAAAAGGATACGGACCACGAAACAGAGAAAAGAAAGAGGACGTACGAAACGAGTAGTAACAAAAAAAAAAAAAAAGGAAGTAAAATGCGAACAAGCAAGAGAGCAATAGAAGAGAAAAGGAATTAGAAAGGGCAGTACGTAAGTTTAAAAAACGAAAACCGAGCAAGCGAGTAAAACAACACAGACGGAAGAATGAGATTAGGAAAACAGATAAAAGACGAGACAAAAAAGAAGAAAAGAAAGAGGAACAAACGCAGAAAGTGGTGTGCGACGTAAGAAGAAAAATGAAGAAAGTACAAGAAAAGAACGGAAAAAGTGACTGTGAAAAGAAGATGATAAAAAGGATTAGAGGGCAAAAAGAGGAGGAACAAGAGTAAAATGGGTAGCAGAAGAGAAGCAAGGAAGGAGAAGCAAAGAGAAAAGAAGCACGGAAAACCACGCAGTACATGAAAAGAAGGACACGCGGAAAGTGAGTAGAACGTAGAAAGGAAGAGAACAATGAAAAATAAAAGAGAAGGAGAATAGAGCAGAGAGAGAGTAGAGAAACGGACGAAGACTAGAAGAAGATGAAAAGAAAAGAGAATGCAAAGAAGATAAATCACAAAGCCAAAGAAAAAAAAGAGAAGAGGAGAGAGAGAGACGTTAGTGAAGGCAGATGAAAGCATTAAATGGCGAAGTCGAATAAAACGGAGATAAGAAGGATGAAAGAAATGGTTAAGAAGCAGAAGAGGTCATGACTAGTAAATGTGTAAAAAAGAAAGGGTTGAAAGGTAAAGAAAAGGACTAAACGGGCAATGCAAACGTAAAGAAGGAAGAAAAGATCGTTGATACGACGAGAGTTGTAAAAATAGAAGGTCAGAAACAGCAAAACTAGAAAAAGAAAAGATAAAGGAAAAAAAACACATCAAAATGCGTATGACGTAAGACGTTGAATAAAGAGCGCAAAGGTGGCAAGAGTAAGATAGAGAAAGGAATAAGAAACCGTGGGGGAGAGGAGGAGAATAACAACTAGCCACAACCATGAATGAAAAAAATAGTGAAAGCAACAATGAAACCAGAAAAGTGATAACTAATAAAAAAACAACAAGTATAATATGAATGGCGGAGATAGCGAGAACGTAAAGCAAGAGTGAGTGAAGAAGAACAGAATAGGGGGAAGAATAAAGCGAGAAAATGTGAAGAAGTGCTCAGAGTACGAACAAAAACGAGCTCAAGACTAACGAGCCTGAGGGAAAGTAGGAAAAAGAACAAGAGTAAGAGGCGAGAGAACAAAAGAAAATGGAGGCGCGAGGACGACGAGAGAGAAAGAATATAAAAAGAGTGAAAGAACCGCACGGCGAATATAGAGTGGTAGTAGGACAATCAAGATATACGAGAGACACGAGAAAGAAAGGGAGAGTACGCCTGCACGAAAGAGATGCCGAGGGAGAGTACGAGAGAAAGCGCAGCTCAAAGTGAGAGAGAAACAAAACTAGAGAAGTAGAAGGCAGAGAAAAATGAAAAAGTAAGAAACTAGGGTAAGGGTCGAAAAACGAAACGGACAGCAAAATGGAGAGAGTAGGAACGGAGAAACAAAGAATAAGAAAAAGAAGCAGAAATATGAAGGCAGGTAGCTAGGAAGAAGCAAGAAGAAGAGAAAAGATAGAGAGAAAGTACAGGAGAGAGAGAGAATTGAAAGAAGGGAAGAGTAACGAGTCAAACGCTTTGAGTGAAGCAGACAATGATGGACAAAAAAAAAAGAGAATCAGAAGACCAGAGAAACTATAATATAAACAAGAATGAGAAAGAACCATAAAGTACGGTAGGAAGAAGGAGAAAATACTAAAAACAGACAATACGAGGTAGCGAACGACAGCATTAATAGACCCCGGGTACAAGATAACTAATAAATAAAAGGTCAAACGACGGAGAGGGTAGAGAAAATAAGGCGAAGAAGGAAAAAAAAAATAATAAAGACAGAAAATGAGCTAGAGCAGACAACTTGACTCGGAACAGAAGAGCAATACAGACAGACCAGGAAAGCGAAGGAAGATCATCTGATAAGTAGTGACGAGTAGAGAAAAAGAGAGGACGACGCTAACGAAAGGAAACACAAAAAGAAAGGGTAGAAAGAAGAAAAAATTATAAGTTGCGTACCAGAATGCAAGAAGATAGAAAAGGAAAAGAGGTGTAGAAAGACGATAAAGCAAAGTAAACAAAGAAAAGAAATAGAAGGGGGCAACAGAAAACAAAATAAACAAAAAAGTGAAGAAAAAAAAGAAGTAGATAGAACGTAAAAAGAGAGGATACAAGTAAAAGGACGAGAAGAAGAAAGCATAAAGAAAAAGGGCAACGCAGAGAGGTCGGAGAGTAATAGAAAGATCACTGAAGAACCAAAAAAGAGAAAGAATAAGAGCAAAAGGGCGAAAGCAGCAGAGGACGACGAAGGTGCGAGAAATGTAAAGAATAAAGGGGAAAAAGAACGAGAATGTGTAAGAAATAGAAGGAAACCAGACAAGAAGAGAGGGACAGAGGAGTGAAAGACAAACAAGCAATCTAAAATGAACAAAGAAGAAAGTAGAATCGAAGTGGAAGAAAGAGCATAAGTGGACTGGAGAGAGGGTAAGAAGCAACGAAATCACAGTGAAAAAAAAAGACAGTGACCGAAAAAAAGTCAGAATAAGAGCACGACAACCCAAACGGAATAAACACAGAAGGAAAGGGCAAACGGAAGTGCAGAATAGGTGTAAAGAGAAGTCTAGTGGATGAGAGGGAAGCACAGGTAAAGGAGAGTAGCCAAAAGAAGTATAAGAAGAAGACCGAGAAAAAATCAAAATACGAGGACGAGTACAGGAAAACAGTAAGAAATAGAGCACGGGATGAAAGAAGAAAGCCGTGAATGATAAAGAAGAACAAACACAGTAAAAGACAATTAAACACGAAGAGTAAACGAGAGGCAAATAACAAGAAAATGAAAAGGAAGAAAAAACACGAAAACACAAAACAGCGCGAATGGAGAAGATAGACGGAAGGTAGATACCAAGATAATAGACGTACACGCGACAGAAAAAAGGAATCGTGTATGGAATAGTCAAAGAAAAGACAAAGAGAAACAGTCAAGAAAACGAAGAAGGAGTGAAATAGAATGGTAAAAACGAAAGGGAAGGAGTCGAAGACGTGAATGGAATTACAGAGTTAGTGCAGAGTCAGAGAAGCAAATACGTAGGAGGGAAAAAAGGAAAACAGTGCGGACGATTAACAAAAAAGGAGGAGAGGAGTACTAAGCAGACAAGAAGAAAAGCAAGCTTACGAAAAAGAGAAAGAAAAGAAGTATGAAAGACAGGAAGCAAAACACCGTAATAGAATAAGCAGAAGCGAAATGGGAAGACAGAAACACAAAGAACAACGAAGAAGAGAAATGACATGAGTTAAACAGAAAACAGGTAAATCAGCGACAGGAATATAGTACAACGACAAGGATATGAGAAGCAAAACGCAGAGAAGTCATTTAATACAAAGATAACAGAAAAAAGAGATGGAAAGTGGAGAAACAGAACGAAAAAAAAAAACAGAGAGGAAAAAGAGAAGAAATGTTATAAAAAATAGAAGAGATCGAGAATAGAGGTATAGCCTAAAGGCGAAAAAACACGTAGGGAGAAACGTGATAAATGACAAGAGAAAAAAGACCGAAACGGCAAAGGAAAAAAAATACAAAATAAAAAGGCTAGCCAAAGAAGTCGAAGTAAAGGGCGGAAGAAAAGCAGATAAGAAGAAAGCAGAGAACACGAGCAAAAAGACCACAGAGGCAAGCTCAGATATAGGTCACGTGAATTAACATATAGAGAAACTCCACGAAAACAGACGCAGAAGGAAAACTCAGAGCCTGGGAAGTGATGTTATAGGAACGCGACAAAGAAAGAAAATCAAGAAGAGACAGAGAACGAAAGTATCTGAAGAAAGCAAGAGGCAGAGAAAAACTACTAGGTGAAAAGAGAAGCAGTAGAAAAGACCGAGAGGGGAGAAAGTAACAGGGCAGAAGAGAAAGAAAAAATGGAAATAAAGAGAGGAAAAATAGAAGAAACGAAAAAGGGGAGAAAAAAGTGGAGAGACAGGGAGACGGAATACGGAAAGAGCAACAAGAGTACAGCAACGAAGAAAAAAATAAAAAGAGACAAGTGCAGAAGTAGAAAGCAGGATAAAACAAGAAGAAGTAAAAATAGAACAAAAAAGTAAGAGTAAAAGAAATACAGAAGAAAGTGGACCGGAAAAAAAAGACGGACGGTCGGAACGTAGTAATAAGATAGAATAAAAGATAAGAACCTGCAGCAGAAGAAAGGCCAGGAAGTGAACAGAAAGTGAGGAGACAAAGTAGAGTAAGACGGAATAGACACGAAGAGGAACGAAGAACGTGAAGAAGTAACTGGGAATGAAAGAGAAGGAAGTAAACGAGGAAGCGTACGGTAAAAGAGAGTGGAAGGTGCGAAAAGGAGCCCGGATGAGGCGAGCAAAATCGAAAAAGGAAGAAAAGGCAAAGAGCAAAAAAATGCAAAATAGAGACAGAGAAAGAATAGCATAGGTTGCACACAGAAAAAGAGAAGCACAGAAGTGAGGTAGAACGGGCTGGCAGATATAGCAAGGTAAAAGTAAGAACCAAGCAAATAACCATGACGGAGAGATCGCAAGGGTGAGAGTAAACCAGACGAAGAAGAAGAAGAGACACAACGCGGTAAAACCATTAAAACGATAAAGAGAGAAGCATAAAGTAAGAAAGGAAAGAAAACCAAAGGGGCGATAGAAAGAAGAATAGAAAAAGGATAGAGAAAAGGACAGTAAATAAAGCGAAGAAAGAAGTGAAAAAGGTATTAAAAGAAAGAGAGTAAAACATTAATTAGAAAGGAATAGAAACAGACAGTGAAAAAGTAGAAAATGAACTGCAAGAAGAAGAACGCGCAAGGGGAAGGAATACGCGAAAAGATTAAAAACGAAAAGGGCACAACAGGAAAGACCAAGAACAGGAGGGCCGGGAGTGGCGTATAGAACAGAAGGTAAGAAACAAAGAAAAAGGTAAGAGGGAAATGATGTGTAACAAAAGAAAGGAGAAGACATACGTACAAAAAACAAAAAAATAAAGAAAAAGGTGAAGCAAAAACGGACGAGATGAGAGAGGTAAAAGTAGAGAGAGAAGAGACACAGACGACAGGGGATAGTGTAGAAGGAAAGGGAAGCTGACACAGAAGAGAAGACAATGGAAATTTGAAAGGGGAGCGAGACGAGGCGTGGTCGTGAAAGAGAGATAAGGAGTAAGAGTGAGAGTGTATGACAAGTAGCATACAAAACATAAGAGGGAAGAGGGGTAGAAGTACAACGTAATGACAAAAAAAGAGAGCAAGCCAAAGTGTAGGGAACGAGAAACACAAGAAAAAGAAGCACACGGACAAAGTAGAGAAGAGAATAGAATGAAACAATAGGGTTTAATGAACGGACAAAAAGAGACAAGGAAGGAGTCACACGATAAGAGAGAACAGAAAATAATAAAAGTCATCAGATGAAACGCAAAGAATAAAGAAGAGGAAAGAAGTTGGTGAAACGGATAGTGACAAGCGAGTAAGAAAAAAGCAATCAAAGACAAGATAAAAAACTAAGAAGGGAGGCAAATAAGGATAACGAGAACAAAAAAGCAGATGGAATTAGTAGAAGAGAACCAAGAGTAGTAAGGGTGGCCATAGTGAAAAGAGAGGAGTAAGAACAAAACGAAAGAAAAGACGAGAAAAGCTCACTGACCAGCAACGGACAAGAAGGCGAAAATGGCCAACATACCAAAAGCTTACGAGGGGTGCGAAAAGAGATAGGACGAGGCAGAAATGAAGAAGAACACTGATCCTGACTGCGTCAAGAGGAGAAGAATAAAGAGTAGTGAGATAAGCAAAAGAGGAAAAAACAATGCGGTGAGAAGCCGAGATAAATAGTGTAAAGTTAGCAAAACGGAATAGAGTTAATAAGAACCATAACTGCGAGCGAATAGAGCAGGAGAGGGCGGAAAGAAAGTTGGTAGTAGGAAGAAAGACTAGAGAGAAATAGTAGAAAAGAAACGCATCAAAGTAGAAGAGTGTTAGAAAGAAGAGCAAAGAAGAGCAGCCGGAAGTAGGAGAGTGTAGAAGCGCATAATAAAGACAAAAAGGAGAAAGGATAAGGCTGGAAGGGGCGGGAGGAACTAACACGAAGTAAGAAGAGGAGGAAAAAGGAGCAAAAAATCATGGGTAGAACCGAACGAGCTAAAGAAAAAAGAAACGGAAGAGAGTAGGTAGGCCGGAAGAAGAGAAGAAAGATGGAAAACAGTTGCGAAAGTAAATAGGCGAAGAACGTAAAAGGAGGGTAAAGGGAGGAGCACATTCAAAAGAGTACGAGACGAAAACAAGAGAAGCGATGAGTGACATGAAGATAAGATAAAAAGCAAGAAACAAGTAACGTAAAGAAGATGAAAAAAATCGAAACAGAAGGAAACGCTGTAAAAAAAGTCAAGAGATAGTATAAGAGTTGCATAGAAGTAGCAGACGAGAACAAGCAGAAAAGTGGCAAAATCTGAAGTGAGAAAAGAAAACAAAACGAAGAGTGAGCACGGTAATACAAGAAGAAAGAGTCTAAAACTATCCCGACACTCATGAATACAAACAAAGAAAAACAGTACAGAGTAGAGAATAAAAAGAAAATGAAAAAGAGTAGAAAAAAAGGGGGTAAGAAAGAAACACAGAAAAAGAGTAAAAAGAAGTGAAGAAAAACAATATCATTGAAAAGTAGATGTAATGAGTAAAAAAAAGTAAGCGATCAAACGAGGAGAAACGGGATGTAAATGACGATCAAAGATCGCGAGGAAGATAGACAGAGAGAGAAAGACAAGCCATGAATAAAGAAAAAGTGAAGACGTATATAGAAGAGCGAAAAGAAGAGACGACGAGAATACACAAGAAGACGGAAATGCGATAATCGTAATAAAAAAAAAGAGAGAGCAGAAAAAAGTAAAATCGAAAGAGTCTGAGAAGGGAGAAGAAAGTAAGGACGAAGAAAGAAATAAACGATAGAAAAGAGAAAACTCGACAATACAAATGTGGAACGAGCAGAAAAAGTGGGCGATAGATACATTAATATCAGAAAGCGTGAAGAGGGGGGTACAAAATCGGCCAGTGAGTCAGCACGCAGTAGCGTATAGCTGAGAACAGAAAAGACCCAAAGGACGACGCACAGAAGGGGTAGTAATCGTAAGAAGTGAAATGAAGAGTCGGGAGCAGACTCCCAGATCAATTATAAAGAAAGAGGAGAAAAAGTGCAATGTGACAGCGTGTACAGTGATAAGAGGAGATAGCATCCGGGAAACAGAGCAGTGAACAGGGTAAGAAACAAGAGAACAAAGATCAAGAAATAAGTGAAGAAAGAAATGAAAGATAAATAAATAACAACAAGAAAACCAACAAGAAGTACAAAGGGGCAATGAGACGAAAATAAGAAAGAAGCCAGTGAAGAATAAAAAGAGAAAAACAGATGAATCCAAGAAAAGACGAGACGAAAGGAAAAAAGCAGGGAGGTGAAATAACGAACGCAAGGGGAAGGAAGGTGAAGTAAGCAAGAAAAAAGAACACGACAAGTGAACAAGGAAGGCTAGAAAGCAGGTGAAGAAACGACAAAAAGAGAGAGAAAGAGCAGAGAGACCAAGACAGCAAAAAAAGGAAAAGACGTCAATATCTCAACCGGCTGAGAGGACAGATAGAAAAAACGAAACCCGAAGACAACTGAAACCACCAAAGATAAAAACGGAAAAAAGAGATAGCTCAGTAGATTTAAAGAGACAGAGAAGGAGACAGTAAGGAGAACCGATACGAAGAAGAACGAAGAAGAAGGAAAGAGCGTATACCATGCGAAGTTCGGGTAGTGGGTAGAGGTAAGACAGAAGAAAAAAAAAGGTCGACAACTTAACGGTATAAGAACCCCAAAATGTAAAACGATAAGAGAAAAGAGAAAGAAAAAGAGAGGAGAATGGCAAAATCAGATGAAAAGGGAGGGAGGCTAGAGGCAACGTCGGAAGAGGAGCAGAAGAAAAAGAGGGCTACAAAAGAACGGGAAAAAGTTGAAAGAAGAAGACATGGAAAAGAGAAGGAGACAGAAGAGAGAGAGGGAAAAAAAAGACACGAGCGACATACACAGCAAGAACGAAAAAAGGTGAACGGCAGACCGAAACAACGGAAGGGAAACAGCTGACGGCGAGACGGAAGAACGTAAGAATATTGGAGGTAGTAAAAGTAAGAAAAGAGAGGATGAAGAGGAGACAATAAGTACAAAGAGAAAACGGAAACAACGACGAAATCAGGTAACTTTATCAGGCCGAGGTGTGGAGGAAAGAGGAAACGCAGGACACGAGCGCAGACAGTCGAACTAAGCAGAATAGCGAAATCGGTCAGAAAGAAAGCGCTCCTACGAAGACGCAGGCAGCAAGGGGAAAGTATGAAACCTAGGTCATACAGAACGCACCGAGAGCAACGAAGGGGCAACACTGAGAAAGACGGGCAAGACAAACCCAGAGGCGACTCGAAGTAGCGAAAAGGAGCGAGACGAACGAAATAAAGCTGAAGATGGTAAAAAAGGAACGAAGGTAAGCAAGAAGTAAGATACGCAGTAACATAAAGACGAAGTGAAGTAGGACTGGATCGGTAGAAAGGAGAGAGGAGTAAAAAAATAAAAAGCAAAAAGAAAGAAAAAGGAGAGGATCAAGTGCGAGTGAAGAGCGAAAGGCGCAAAAGTGGAGGAATGGTAGCATAGAGGAAAGAAGAGTGAGAAGTAGGTAGAGATACGACAAGCAAGAAAGGAAGTCAGGAAACAGAATTGCTAGAAAAAGGTGAGAACGGGAGAGAGAGTAAGGACACCGCTGAAGAGGAGAGAGAAAGCAGAAGAGAGAATAGCAAAGGAGATAGCAAAGTAAGGAGAAAAACCGGAGAAGGAAAAGGCGAAAAGTACTGTTAAGAGAAAGAGATGGACTGAAAAGAAACAAAGAAAGTGACGGCAGAGGGTAGAAGACGAAGAGAGAAGAGAAACGAAAGAAGACGGAGAGATGTATAGAAAGAAAACAGACGAAGGGAAGTGAGTATAGGAAATAAATAAACCATAAAAATGAACGCGTAAGAAGAAAGAAAGTACAGTGGAAAAAAACCTACAACGAAGAGAGAGGAAAGCTAAACAAGACAAACCACGCAGAAAAAAAGAAGGCCACAGGAAAACTACGAAAGAGAGAGGAAGAAACCAGAAAGAAGTGTAAGGAATCGCAGAGTCGTAATGAGTAGAAATTAGAGGGATATAGAATGAGAGATTGAGAGAGCCAAGAAAGGTAAAAGGAGAGAAAAACACAGGCGAAGAAAGACGGCAAGAGAAGTAACGAGAAGAGGAAGGTAGGAGGTATAAAGCAACCACGAGAGAAAAAAAAAACAACGAAGAGAAAAAAGTTGCCACAGGACTGTAAGAGGGAGATATAAAAAAAGAAAAAGCAGTGGGGCAGTAGGAGCAACTCACGCAATGCGAGACGACGCAAAAGAAGAAGAGAAGACAAAAGGAAAAGTTTCCAGAGTCAAACAGGAACGACAAGGACAAAGTAAAAACAAAGAGTACACAAAATGGATAGATAGGAATGAGCCGCCAAAAAGAGACGACCGCACGAGCAAGGAATAAGTACGAAAGTGGGTTATGTAGAGAGAAAGAAGAAAGCAAGGTAAAGGAGTAGTGGAAGCGAACCAAAAGACTGAGACCGTAGGATAGTACAAGAACACAAGAAAGTAGAGAAGAGATCCGGAAAAAAATACTATATAGACAGGCGGAGTGAATAGCAGCACCGAGAAATGGGCATAAGAAAGCACAACGTCAAACGCAGACGACCAAAATCCCCGCAACGTGAAAAAAACAAACGTAGAGGAAGAGACAGAGAATGAATTGGAGTAACGGATTGACCACCAGAGAAGATACGAAGAGGAGAGAAGATGATAACAAATACGGAACATACAAAAGAAGGTGTACACATACTCCTCCTATTCCCCCCTCCCCCTCCCCTATCTCTTCCTCTCCACCTTCTCTCTACCTCTCCCCCCCTCCCTCAACCTTCCTCTCCCCTCTCTCCCCCCTATCCCTCTCTCACTCCTTAACCCCCTCACTCCACATCCTCCTTTTCCCTCCCCCTTCCTCCTCCTTTCACTACCCCTATGTTATACACCCCGCCCTATCTACTCACTCCCACTACTATTATCTACCTCCCTCCTATTCATATCCCACACGCACTCTTCCCATCCCCACCCTCTCCTTCACTACACCTCACTCCTCTCACTCCTTATCCCCCCCTAACCGCTAAATCATTCTCCCTCCTCCATTCCCCCCTACCCCCCCTCTACCCCCCCCTCTTTACAGTTCGAGTTTCCCCTTTACAATTCTTCTATCTCTCCTCCTCCCTCCACCCCTCTCCCTCACCTCCTTCCCTTCCTCATACTAGTACCCCCTCACCTCCCTCATCCAACCTCCCTCCCCTCTTCCCTCTTCTATCCCACTTACCGTCATTCCCTCCTATCACACCCTACTCCCTCTCTCTCCACCTCCTGCTATTCCATACTCCCCTTCACATCCCCCCCCCCTCTCCCTCCTTCTCTCCTCCTCACCCTTCACCCCCTTCCCCCTCCTACTCCCCTCCTCCTATTTATCCCTCTCCCCCTCCCTCTTCTCTTCTCTCCTTCTCCTTTCCCCCCACCCCTCTACCCCCTATCCTATTCTGCATCCTACTCCTCCCTCTTTCCCTTCCCCTCCCCTCCTCCTCTCCCCCTAACTACCTCCATACTATCCCTCTCTCCTTTTTTAGTTAATATTTTGCATGCATGGGATCCGTAACTAATTGTCCTGTGCTGTTCGCATATATCAGCCCCAGTTTTCTTCGTTATGAGTATAATTATATTTCGACTTAAATCTCCCTGTTTCGTAGATTTTGCAAACTATCCCGAACAGCCATGATTATTGCTTCTTCGCCCGATGATCTTATCAACTCTGCTGGAATCTTATAAATTCCTGGCACTTTAGCACAACTCAGGTCTTTCTTGCTAAAAATGTTCGTATGGTGATCGGCGTTATATTGGTACGTAACGTGGACGATAAGAGTTGGGGAAAGGAAAAGAATAGTAGCCTTTAAAATGTCGTGCTATAAGCGAATGCTGAAAATCAGATGGATGGATATAGTAACTAAAGAGGAAGTTCTAAGCAGAATGGGGGAAAAGCAAACAATATGGAGGACGTTGACCAAGAGAAAGGATAGATTAATAGGCGACGTTTTAAGCCACGAGGGTCTCGTAAAATTAGCATTAAAGGGAAATGTATGGGGTAAGAAGAGAAGAGGAAGGACATGGATTGAATCGACTAAGCATATTAAGGAGGATGTGGGAAGTGCTAGTTATTACGAAATGAAAAGGCTTGTGCCGGAAGGGTAGCATTGAGGGTTGCATCAGACCACTCTTAGGACTGAATGCCACAACAACATTGCCGTGAATTAAAAATTTATTAATGCTTGTAGAGTGGGTTTTAATGCAGATCTTTATTTGAACAGATATTTACAGCACTGTCAGTGACGTTTCTATGAACATTTTAAAACATTTTACAATTTAATGTTTTATTTTGTTTCCAACCCACTATTTGTGAGGGTTTGTGGAAGGAATTTTCTTTATTTTTTTGGGTTTCTGTGCAGCATGGCCGATCACCTCCTTCGGTGGTTACTTCTTCCCTCCCGATTGCCAATATCCGTGACCTGATCCTTGTCCCCCATAGTTCATGCCTTGGCCGTACCCGCCGATGGGATTCAAATACGGGTTTGGGGTGGTCCCATCGTTATTAGTATCATCGTTGTCGTCGTCGCCGTCAAGCCATCGCAGTGTGAGATATCTTTCGCCGCCACTGTACTTTGGAGTCAGCGGTCCTAGGACCATGGGTAGAGGGTATTGGGAGATCGGGTTAGCCCTTATCGCGGGTCGTATCATTACTGGTGTTCCTGCGTCTCGTCCCGATCCGTCCGGGTTGTAGATGAATCGA
Organism: Eucriotettix oculatus; assembly: GCA_034510155.1. Taxonomy (NCBI): domain Eukaryota; kingdom Metazoa; phylum Arthropoda; class Insecta; order Orthoptera; family Tetrigidae; genus Eucriotettix; species Eucriotettix oculatus. The sequence goes on along the minus strand of CM067377.1, from coordinate 206,037,663 downwards.
TCGACTTTGGCGCCTGTGTCACTGGACGGGTGAAGTTTCACCTGCCTCACCATCCTGAGCCTGTTCCCGGTGAATCTGTGCCAGACCTCGGTTTCGTCTTCGGCCGCAGCGCAAATACCACCAACGATTACGGTCAACTGAAACAGACGAAAAGGAGTAAAATATTCAACGACTTTCAATCTAAATTCAAATTTCAGTCATTAAGTAAAAATAAAACAATTTAGTACAGATAATATGTCCAATTTTAGTCTTATAAATTAGGTTGTGAAGCATGTGGTTAGTAGAGATTGTAAGTGAGCCCAGCTTTGATCTTCAGGAATGTTGGTTCCTCTCCTAGCTGAGTGGTAGAGTACCGGCCCGAAAAGCTGTAGGTCCTTGGTTCGGCCGACATTTTCCCATTCTTGTCTTTCTTCTACATTTACCTGAGCTTCAATTAAAGCATTACACTTCCTTTCACTTAAATTCTATGCTGCATTGATCAATTTGCGTAATGTCCATTCTTCGCCGATTTCCTAGAAGTTGAGTTGTGGAGAATTTGATTAAAAATTTTTTAGTTGAGCCTAGCCGAAGTTTACAGCAGTGGAGGGATAATAAATTGGTTCAAGGGGGCGTCGACAAGGACTAGCTCAGTGTTAGAGTGCCCGCCAAGAAACCCTACATTTTTCCATTCTTTTCCTTCTTCTAAATTCATCTGTACGCTCTTTTACCTGAGCCTCAATTGAAGAATTCTACTTATTTTGATCTCAATTAACATTAACGTAAATACAACATTTCATCACACCTTTGTTGAATCCTTCAGGTAAAGTGATGGATGCAACAAATGTTATTGGGAAATATCCAAAAGTCGAAAATAACTTGTTTTACCCAACGTGGGGTTTCTCGCCCCACACATGCCGTGCTTATTTTGGGTTAAAAGGCTACATGAGGATGATCCTGAAACAGGAAAATCCCCTTTAATAGCATAGGAAGGGAATTTAAAAGGGGGAATGCGGAAGGTATCCAAGGGTTAATTTAAGGTTCCTACCCGGTGTTTCACCTAAAGAGATGCAGGGATAACCATAGATAACCTGCATCAGGTAGGTTTTGCATTGGGTTATATTCTCACGCCCTTCCGAATGACGGGAGACGAGTTGGCTGTGGAGTCGCAACATTCACTTCTCCGTGTTCCCACCAGGTTTAGGGGGGCAGTTGGCCGACTAATCCAATGGGATCAGCAAACAACTATTACCGTACGCCCAAGGGCTTAGAACCCAGTACATACATCTTCCAAAATAAGTGATGGTACCTTGATATATGAGAAAACAGAAAGAGTACAATACTACACTTAATAAGATTTTTCAACTTATCAATTGTAAAAATGATGGTTGATTGGAAACCTTCAATTGTAGTAACAATTAACGAAACAGTAAGAGATATAGGCTAGAAACTATTGGGTGAGGACGGTAAATGTTTAAAACTTTGCTTAGTGACATGGAAGGCGCTGAGGCAGGTAATTTTATATGGACCACTTAGCGTTGGAAAAAGACGGGAAATACACTATAATTGGACCACAAGTCTGCATGACGTCACATCCACTCCGCAACCGCTTGCTCTATGGCGCATGGCTACGAATAATCGTGGGATAGCAAATGTCTTCTCCATTCTGCCAGTGTAGATCAGAGCCTTCTGAATGAAACGTGACAACGTTAGTGAATAAATGGTGATGAATCGCAACTTGAACCACCGACCACTCATTTTCAAAGAAATTATTTTGTATTTCAATTTTTCTTCCTCTTCTCTTCTTTCGCTCTGCAGCGCATTCAGTGCCTAGACCTGCCGAGTCAACTGTGGACTGTCATCTTACTTCCCAATTAGGAGCTTGTAATACATAATAGATACGCGTTATTAAATTGTAAATAAATTCCATCTGTTTCTTGATTTTTTCTGTGTGTGGGTGGCGAAACCCGAACAAAAGATACAACTCTTTCCGTTTTGAAAGCGGGAAGTCTGAGGACGCATTTCGTGGACAATAGACTGACAATTCTTTTGAACGAGAGCAGCCCCTTGATAAAAGGGACCATCTAAAGAAAAGTGAGTTGCTACCGGCCGGATAAACGGAAGCTCCACAAATAATCGGTAATGCTATGGTTAAATTCGTAACACCACATGCAGCATTTACACACTCCAAGATAAAGAATTTTCTATTGGCTGCAATTGTCAAAGCTTCAAGCCAATAGGATATTTTGGTGGACAACGTCTAATTGGTGGTTGAAGATGGTGTGGCATCTGACCAAGGTGACGGCGGAGGAAAGTTTGGGAGATAGGGGAATTACTAGATTGGAAGAGCAGAGAAGAAGTTGTCGGGGAAACGGAGAGACATTGGTGGAAGATGCAACTCGGAAGGAGAGTAAGGGAGACAGCAGAGGGAGACCATCCAGTAGCAGTCAACCAGCAAAAACCAGCAACATATGCATTTTTATCACTCACCAGGACCGCCAACATGGCGAAGCGAAGGAACGACTGCATCATGGCGACGGTGGCGGTAGTTCTTTCTTCCTCCACAGAAGTACTCCAAGCACCGCTCCTGACACCCTTATATACTGCGTTCTGATTCACTAACATCAGCAGTATAAAAATTTTATCACACCGTTTTCTATAAGCATCTCTTTTTGTTTTAACATATTGATGCGGCAGTAAATTATATTGTCCATTTTTACGATTACAAATAACTACTAAAAAGTTAAATGTCAATCTATCTGTTATTATTATGTTTTTATATAAGAAAAGGCCTAATAAAAATTGAAGGTGGCAGTTTTGTTTTCGCCCAATTAATTTCAATGGTTTTTGCTTGCGTCCTGAGGCAATCAGGAACTCAATACGAAAATCATTTTTCTGGTAATTGTAATGATTATTCCGGCTGTCCGTGTGTCCTTGGATCGTCTTCATCCTCTGCTGCGATTTCTTCTAAGGATCTAGCCTCAGGTAATGTCGAGGAGTCCTAAACCGTGGCCTGGTTGAGTTGGTGGTTCTTGATCTAACTACCCGGACGTCGTCACACATGATACTCAATTTAATTGAAGGGTGCGTGGGGGAGGGCAAAGTCATCCCTCACGCGTCTAAACTTGATCAGTAACGACACTTTGGCATGTTTATGGTATTAATACGCTGTTCGTGTTAAGGGAAACGAGTCCATTAGACCATCGCCATCAATAAATCTGAACGTAGAATTCTCCATTTATATTAAATACTAATACTGTATTAAATTGCTATGTTGTTGTTGTATTCAGACCACAAATCCAAACTACTCTGTATTTCTATATTTCAACCATATACCTGTTAATTTAGCTTAGTGTTTACCATCCTCGTCCTCCCTCATCTGTTTCCTTCCCTCAAATGCTAATTTTACAAGACCCTCATGTCTCAAAATCGTGACCTATTGATCTATCCCTTCAAAGTTGTCCAAATTGTTCACACGTCAGTTATTCCGCTGTTTAGTTATTCCGTTCGCCTATCTCATTCTCCTATAGCACCACATTTCAGAAACTTTTCTTCCTTTTGTTTCTTCAACTCGTATCGTCCACGTTACGCACCAATATATTGCTCCACACTCCGTACCAGCATTTCCCTAATATTCTTCCTTATATGATACCCAAGTAAATAGATTAATAGAGGGAAGACCAAGGGAATTGAGTGTGGTATGTGAAACGATTGAATAACAAAGGGTGTTAGATTAGGAAGGGATATTTTAACGGAAGTTAAGGAATTGTGCTACTTGGGAAGCGTAATAACTAGGGATGGTAGAACTATACTAGACATAAAGAGTAGGATAGCACATGCAAGGAAAAGATGAATTTGCTTACGGGTAATATAAATATGAACATTTGGAAGTCGTTGCTAGAAATGATTGTATGGAGCGTGGCGTTATATGGGTGCGAAACGTGGACCATAGGAGTTGGGGAAAGGGAAATAATAGAAGCTTTTGGAATGTGGAGCTATAGGAGAATGAGATGGGTGGATAGAATCACTAACGAGTGAGTTCCAAACAGAATAGAGGAAAAGCGAACAATATGGAGGACGTTGACTAAGAGAACGGATAGATTAATAGGACACGTTTTAAGACACGAGAGTCTTGTAAAATTATCATTAGAAGAAAGTGAACAGAAGAGAGAGGCCAAGGATGGAATATGCTAAACAGATTAGGGAGGATGTCTGTTGTGCTAATTATCAGGAATTGAAAAGGCTTGCGTAAGATAGGTTAGCATGGAGGGATGCATCAGAGTAGTCTTAGGACTGAATACCACAACAACAAAAAACAGAAATACTTCAGGTCATGATAACTTTTGAAACATGTCACGACACATAATTTACCAACGCACATATATCTTGATTCTTTCCTCTTTTCTTCTCCTCTTGTGGTGGGGCTACAATCTACACAAACACGAGTTGCATTCTTCTTTACCTCTGATGGTCGCAGAGGACTGTCGGTGGTCTTCCTCCTTCCTGTTTTTTATGAGGATCCATGAAATTTTTCTATTATTTGTTGAATGCCAGCGAGTTGAAAATCTGCTAATGGTGACTTTTCACCAATTTTTGTCAATTCACATCGTTGTGAATTTTGTAACATAAGGGCCAACAAACTGAAAAGCTAATGTCACAAACCATTTTACTGATGTATAAATTCCTCTCGAGTTTCCAACCGGGTCAAAGATTTTAACAGTGACGTTTCGATGGCTTGCTCTGCCATCATCTTCAGACTGAAGTGTCGAATTCGGTGAGTGTAAGCATTTATATAGTCTGAGGCAAGTCTGTGCAATCACAAACCGCCTGTGATTGGCTAGATGTGGAAGCGGGAGCGAAGGTGTCTCCCATTGGTCCACTTGCTTAGTCATGCTCTAGTCCCCCGTGGCTGCGGTCACGTGGCCCGTCTCAGCTACATCTGGGGTCCCGTGACTCAGCTCCGCGTTCCTCCGGTGAAACAATAGGTTCCAAGCCAGGCTCAATTGGAATCCAGAATCTCTATTCAGTAAATTCTCACTGGACCTGACATTTTACTGATTTCCACAGACAATCTTGTTTACTGATCATCTGTTTTATCGACAGAACCCATGTATTCATTATAATTAAGAATACGTTTTGGCAGATAATTTTTTTAGTCACTATAGCAGCATTTTTGAGTTTCTTCGCTAACATTTTCAGTAAACTCATCGCCAGAGTCATTATTTACCAACCACTCAATTGTGTCCTTTGTTAGTAACCCACTTCTTCTGAAAGCAGCCATGTTGACAGCCTCGTGCCTTAAAACGTGGTCTATTAATCTATTCTTTCTCTTGGCCAACGTTCTCCACATTGTTCGCTTTTCCCCTATTCTGTTTCTAACTTACTAGTTACTTTCCCTATACATCCATCTGATTTTCAGCATCCACCTATGACACCACATTTCAAAGGCTACTATTCTTTTCGTTCCCGGAGCTCCTATCGTCAACGTTTCACACCCATATAACGCCACGCCCCATGCGAACATTTTTAGCATCGACTTCCTAATGTTCACAATTTATATTACCCGTAAGTAAATTCTTCTTTTTCTCGAAAGCCTTCCTTGCCTGTGCTATCCTACTCTTTATGTCTACTATACTTCTACCATCCCTAGTTATTAAGTTTCCCTAGTAACAGAATTCCCTTACTTCCGTCAAAATATCCCTTCCGAATCTAACAGCCTTTGTTTTTTCACTGTTTCCCATACTACTCTACATTACCTTGGTTTTCCCTCTATTAATCCCCGTTTTGAACTCTTTCTCCAGGACTACGTTCATATCATTTATTACGGTTTCCAAGTCTTCTTCTGATTCTCCTTAATATTACAATGTCGTCAGCAAAGCGTAAGGTTTTTATTTCCTTTCTACATACGTATTATGTAACTAATATTTTTTAGACTCATCCTATTGTTTATACTGTGTACATTAGGACTTTGTGTCAAATAAATTGTTTTTAATTAAATACTCCTTCATTACACTGAAGTTCAGACTCTTAGTTACGTGTGTTCATGATATATTTTGTGCTTAAATGAAATATGAAACCTGATTTTCCCCATCACTCAAGGTTGCCTAGAGACAGGCATTTAAAATATAAAATCTTTCTAAATACTTTATACGTTGCGACTCATCTAGAAAGAAGAAATTTTCTCTTTTGAGTCATATTTCGCCTTTTTTTTTGATCGAGCTATAAACCTTTCAGCGTATTAGTATTCCATTTTCCTTGATGCCTCGTTTTCGTCTCTGTTTAATTTCCTGATGGAAACGTTGCACGTGATCATCTGTAATTAAATACTGGCTTTATTTACTAAAATGAAAATGAAAGGGTTTTTATTTAAACTATAATTTGAATTTATTAACGAGCTAAATTTATGTTACATCAACTAGGGTCCTTTCTCCACTTAAAAATGGCAATTACAATCACTGCTATTTACAGCGACTTCTTTTCTCACCGTAATTTATGAATCATGAGACTCTAAATTAATTTAATGTATATATAACATTATATGCTTAGTGTATTTCATCCCTCTTCTGTTCACTTCTTTCTAATGCTTATTTTCCATATTCCCTTCTCTTGGTCACCATCCTCCATATTGTTTCTGTTTTCCTCTATTTCGCTATTTAAATGAGCGGTGCTTCATTTACCAGAACCTTTTTCGAACATCCGACAAAATGGAGGTTGCTTAGCCGAAACCTGTCAATCCTGGTCGACCCAGCAGCCGCAGAAGCTGAATATTCAGGTGTGTGAATGTTTTTTTTTTATCGCGATGCAGATAACCGAAATACTGTTACACTATTTTCCCACACATATGGTCCTTCCTTTTTATATGTCTATTCTGTGCAAACTTTTTCATTTATACATTGCTACCACATCCTCCCTAATCTGCCTAGTGTATTCCATCCTTGTCTCCCTCTTCTGTTCACTTCCCTCTAATGCTAATTTTAGATATTCCCTTCTCCTTTATCAACATCCTCCATATTGTTGTCTTTTCCTATTCTACTAATAACTTCCTTTATGTCTTTATCTACCATTGACCTAGGAAAAGGAAGGACCCTTGCTGCAGGCTGCCCAGCGAGGTTACATCAGAGGCTATTTACATATATATGTACATATATATTGGCTTAAATTTGGCAAAATATTGTTGACTTGCAAGCGGCGATTAATTTCGTCATTAATTCTCCACGGTGGATATGCCGGAAACTTCTTCTTCTTCTTCTGTATCTCAATACCAGATGATCTTAGTACATCTCTTCTTCTCCTCTCTCGACTCCATCTTCCTTCCAAGATTACTTGCCACGTCATTAATTAAGCACATCCTTTTCTTCTTCTTTTTCTTCTCCTCCTATCCCAACTCCTTTCGCGTCTCCTCGCCCTACTGACCTAACTCTTCCTTAAACCATCTACGAGACAGAAAGCATTGGGTCCATCCAGTGGACACGTGATCGGTCCACCGCTAATCACTGTAATTTTTTTCTATTGCACGTGACTGTTGCATATGTAGGAAAAGGGCGTTATTCCTGGTAGATGACGTAAAGGAAGGTATCTTTTAGAGCGGTGAAAATCCGCTACACCTTCCCACAAAATAAGATGTCTTAACTTTACGAAGTCAACTATAAAGAAAATAATACATTAAAAAAATTCTTTTGGGAAGACATAATTAAAGGTTCATTTAGGAGGATGGAACGGTTTAGAATGAATGTAGGGACCAGATAAGCAATATTGACTTTGCGTCTAATTTTAGAAGAAATGATAAGAAAAAACTAGTCAACGTTCACGGCATCCATAGATTTAGAAAAAATCGTTTGATAACGTGAACTGGAACAAATTATTTACGGATTTGAAGAGCACTGGAATAAACTATCGAGAAAAGAGGCTTATACATAACCTGTACAGAAGGCACTCAGCAGTAATTAGAATTGAAGGGCAATAAAAGAAAGCAGAAATCAAGAAAGGTGCAAGACAAACATGCAGCACGCTCTTTAACTTATATATAGAACAGGCGATGAAGAAAGTTAAAAGGAATATTGAAAAGGAACCGCACTGCAAGGAGAAAAAAAACTTCCGCTTTTCCGATGATATTGAAGTATGAGGATAGTCGCAAGAAGGCTTGGAAACCATAACGTGGTCCTAGAGAAAGACTTCAATATGAGGATTAATAGAGGGAAAACCAATGTAATGGAGTGTAGGATGGGAAACAGTGGAATAACAAAGGCTGTCACATTGATAAGGGATATTTTGAAGGAAGTTAAGGAATTCTACTACTTCGGAAGCGTAATAACTAGAGTAGGATAGCACAGGATAGCAAGGAAGAGGAATTTACTTACGGGTAATATAATTATGATTATTAGGAAATCGTTTCTAAAAAGATTCGTATAGGCTGTGGCGTTAAATGGGTGCGAAACGTGGACGATAGGAGTTGGGGAAACGAAAAGTATAGAACCCTTTGAAATGTGGTGCTATAGGAGAAAGAGATGGGTGGATAGAATCACTAACGAGGAAGTACTAAACAGGATGGGGTGCGCTAAGGGAGGATGTGTGTTGTGCTAGTTATAAGGAAAGAAAGGTGAACTTGGAAGGTTGCATCAGACAAGTCTTGAGACTGAATACCACAACAACAACAATTGGAAGACCGTTACGATTTCAAACAGTACCTCGTAAAATTAGAATAAAAGCTCAGATAAATACGAAAAGTTTATTGCGGTAAGAGAAATCGCATCGACAGTTTATACACAGAGTTGTAATAAAATGAAAGAATTAATTGTCATATTTGTGTTGTGTCCAGGAGCGAAATGGTGATAAGCTCCCATCAGGATCTCCATGATAACCGTGACGTCATCGGCGAGGTGGAATTTTCGATAACTATGTTATTTTTTCCACGTTATTAACGTATTAGAAATGTCACAGAGACGCGAGTCTCTATATCAGCCTAATTAGTTGCACCAATATTTTGTAGCTCTGTAATTTGCTCCGTTTTTCCCTCCGAGTCTCTCCCTGCCTGTCTTTACCAATTTGGTTCCGCAGGGTGAAAATGTCATCTGAATCTTTTCTTGATGGTTTTTCTGATTACATGCTGTTTATTTTTTTATTTACTCGTAGGAGGGTTTTATTGCAAAAGGAGTTGGTTCTAGCACGAATTCTAGATCGAGTTGCAAACCTTTCTTCCAAAGTTTGCAAATACTTACTTTACCAAGCGTATATATTTATGAAATATTAAAGTTTGTAAAGCGAAACACTAATTTGTTTCAAACAAATGGCGAGTTTCATGAATACGCGACTAGAAATTGTTCAGCTCTAAGGTCGGATAAGCATCGCCTTGCTCTACACCAGAAAAGTATTCACAATACCCCCGGGGATAATTTTATACAACAGCCTTCCTTCCGCCAGAGGTTAAAAATAGTACCTACAAAAGCTTCGTGAAGCAGAGTAAAACTATTCTTTTAAATGGCGCGATTTACTCGGTACAGGATTTTCTTAATCGTCCTTCTAGTATTTAAATCAAGGTTCCTGCAAAAAGTGTTGAATGAGCTGCCTTATAAAATAGCACATCACATATCTTAAAATTTCTATTCAGTTTTTTCTGCTCTTTTGTTTGTTTGTTTCATGTATTGCCTGGAGCTACGACAGAGGGAAGGACAGTTTCCTGGTCCAAGTAGTTAAAACTCCATTGCGTGTTCCTCAGTGTGTGCTTGTTTGTGTTTCCCAGTGTGTGTCCGTGTTGTGTTTATATTGACTTTTGTCTATATACACTTTCTTTTACTAATTTATTTTAACTTTATTTGTCTTTAATTATGTACTTTATTTTGTTCATTTTTAATTTTTAATGTATGACGTATCCTATTTCCTCAATCGAGGATTAATGGAAACAACAATAAATCTAAATCTTCTCCGGCCATGAAAGAGAAAAAATTCTTTACTGATGGTTATTTAGAGAGGTTACAGCAGCGTTTCTTCTTCTTATGCCAGTCCTATAGCGAGTTTAAGGGTCAACCCTGTGACGCCCTGTTACCAGGATTGCTCAGGATTCTCACCGAAACTTTCAATACTTATTTTCTTTTATATTCTACGTCTTATTACCCCCCACTTATAATTTTATTCTAAATTTACCATATTGCCTTGTAAATTTTTTTAGCATTTCTTTCTTGTGTATGTTCTGCTTTTTTTGTCTGCATATTGATCCTTGTATCCTGCCTATACCAGTCGGTGACGCTGGAAGCTTTTCCTATTACTTTGCTGTAATTCACTTTTATTCTTGTTTCTTTAAATTTTCAGTATGCGTGAGTTTGTTTTCTCTTTTTGGCTCACCGGCCTGGAAAGGAAACATCACTTGTTGCAGGTTACCCAGAGAGGTTGCAGAAGCAGGTTTCTTATGCTTTGCCGTATAGCTACTTTAAGGATCAAATCTGTGACACCCTGTTCTCAGATAAAAAATTAGCAATTCGATGGATTAAAAAATATATATATATTTCTTCTGAAATCTTCAAGATATCGATGAAACATACACTCAAATTTAAGTTAAAACTCCTGTTTCAATCCCTGAAATTTTCATTGGCATCCTTTAAGCCGCATTCACTTTGGAGATTTTAACGCATGTATGGAAAAGAAACCTTCACGTATATTTAATATATTTATATTATATCATTATAGAAATGAAATATGAACTTTTATTTAAGTTTAATTGTCTCTTTTTAAACCCTCCAATTTTCATTGAAATCGTTTGAGACATTTCGGGGCCTATTCGAGACATACATACGAACGGACAGACAGACACTTCAATTTTATTTCTTGGTATAGATAAAATGACGTTTCGGTGCTCATTCGCATCTTCTTCCAGAGTTTTTTTGTAAACTGAGTCTATATGACCTCGGACTGATCTTTAAAAATATTACTGATTTATTAAAATGTTATATTTTAACAATTTATTGGATGTAACAATAATCAGATCGTGAAAACAACATGAAGTAGCTGCGTTTATGCACCGAAACACCGGTCGTAAAATTATTTCATTTAGATATTTTAATATCAGACGTTAATTGATTTAATAAAAATATAAAACACTACAGGAGTAATATTTTTTTTGCCTCTGTGAGGGGCATTCATGGATATTTTATAAAGGATATTTTTATATTTTATTGAGGGTGAAGGTAAGAGATATCTGATTTTAAGAGAGCTGTACAAATACATATAAACTAACTGGAGTCACACAAATATTTAAAAAATATTTTACAGAGGAAACTATTACACAAAAAAAATTTCTTTAATAACCTATAATCATTTCACGTTGCACTTGTTACAATAAAGTGTATAAATTAGGCTGAAAAACTATATATATATATATATGAGAATATAGTTTAACAAATTTAATATAAAATTAAACATTATAAAATGGTGTTACGATTTTCGGAGCTGATTAAGCCTCTGGGGAAAAATATTAATTAAATTTTGGCTGTGCAAAATTCCATTTACAATAATTGCAATATTAAAAGATCTTTAAAATTTAAATAAGTCCGAAAGCAGACAAAACAATTAATGAAAAATAAGAAACTATAAATTAAAAAAAACTACGTGTTTTGGTCCTGACCTGAACCCTCTTCAGTTGAACCTCAAACATTAAGCTTTATTAAATTTTAATTAGATTTCCTGCATCATCAATTTAATTCTAAATTATACTTATTTTTCTTTTTTGCCTATTTTTGACCTTATTTAGACTTTAATTTAAACTAACAGGCATTAATAACTGTAATATTATAAAATTATTTCCCGCTGTTCATTATACAATACAACGTGAAAACATGGCAGAAATGCAAAGGGGAGAGGTGGGGGAGGACCGTGTCCTTGAAAAAGAGTCAATTAAGCACCTGGAAAAAAAATTATTAAATTTTGGTTATAAAAAATCCCATTTATACGTTATAAAATTATTTTTCCGCTGTACATAACACTATACAGTGGTGACAACTGTGCTGAAGAAATGTACCACGATACAATTTAGAATGTTTGTCTGTGTAATTATTGTATATAGGATAATGACTAATGCCCAATTAAATACGAAAACTAATTTTTTATACCAATTAATGAATTAAATTTACATTTAGAATGAAAACGCAAGTAAAGCAAACTAGGTTTCATTCCGAAACAATACTGACGATTAATCATTCATTTCAAATACCGTGTTGATAATTACTTATCGTTCCAAATTCTCATCCAAGTATTTTTCCCAGTTCAACAGTCTAACACCCAAAAAAAAATTATTATTATATCTAGAGAATTAGGTTTGTTATTGCACAGTAGTTGTAGATGTGAAAACATGGCCGAAATGCAAAGGGGAGGGGGGTGGAGGACCAAGCCAATTAAGCCCCTGTGAAAAAAAAATTAATTTATTTAAATTTGGTTGCGAAAAATCCCATTTACATTACTTCCAACGTTATAAAATTATTTTCCGATGTACATAACACTATACAGTGGTGGTGACAACTGTGCTGATTTTAGAACGTTTGTCTATTACTTATTGTATATAGGATAATGACTAATGCCCAATTAAATACGAAACAATTTTTTAACCAATTAATGAATTAAATTTACATTTAGAATGAAAGTGCAAGTAAATGTAAAGCACCCTACGTTTCATTCTGATACAATAGTCATGATTAATCATTTATTCCAAATATCATGTTGATAATTACTCATTCATTTCAAATACCATGTTAATAATTACTCATTCATTCCAAATTCTCATCAACTATTTCCCCGGTTGAACAATATAACGCCCAAAATATAGACTATTATCTCGGAAGGATTTGGTCTGGTGTGCACAGTAGTTGTAGATGTGAGAACATGGCCGAAATGCAAAGGGGAGGGGGGGTGGAGGACCAAGCCAATTAAGCCCCTGTGAAAAAAATTAATTTATTAAAATTTGGTTGCGAAAAATCCCATTTACATTACTTCCAACGTTATAAAATTATTTTCCGATGTACATAACACTATACAGTGGTGGCGACAACTGTGCTGATTTAAGAACGTTTGTCTATTACTTATTGTATATAGGATAATGACTAATTCCCAATTAAATGCGAAACAATTTTTTTAACCAATTAATGAATTAAATTTACATTTAGAATGAAAATGCAAGTAATTGTAAAGCACCCTACGTTTCATTCTGATACAATACTGATGATTAATCATTTATTCCAAATATCATGTTGATAATTACTCATTCATTCCAAATACCATGTTGATAATTACTCATTCATTCCAAATTCTCATCAACTATTTCCCCGGTTGAACAATATAACGCCCAAAGAATAGATTATTATCTCGGAAGGATTTGGTCTGGTGTGCACAGTAGTTGTAGATGTGAGAACATGGCCGAAATTCAAAGGGGAGGGGGGGTGGAGGACCAAGCCAATTAAGCCCCTGTGAAAAAAAAATTAATTTATTTAAATTTGGTTGCGAAAAATCCCATTTACATTACTTCCAACGTTATAAAATTATTTTCCGATGTACATAACACTATACAGTGGTGGCGACAACTGTGCTGATTTAAGAACGTTTGTCTATTACTTATTGTATATAGGATAATGACTAATGCCCAATTAAATACGAAACAATTTTTTTAACCAATTAATGAATTAAATTTACATTTAGAATGAAAATGCAAGTAAATGTAAAGCACCCTACGTTTCATTCTGATACAATACTGATGATTAATCATTTATTCCAAATATCATGTTGATAATTACTCATTCATTCCAAATTCTCATCAACTATTTCCCCGGTTGAACAATATAACGCCCAAAATATAGACTATTAGCTCGGAAGGATTTGGTCTGGTGTGCACAGTAGTTGTAGATGTGAAAACATGGCCGAAATGAAAAGGGGTGTTTGTGGGGGTGGGGAAGGAGTGATTGGAACTGTGTCCTTGAAAAATGGTGTTATTTGTGGTGATGATGCCCTTCATCCAGCGTAGTAGCCGTGCCCCGCGCCCGCCCCTCCGAAGTTGACTCCAACGCCGTACCCGCCGATGTGGTCCCTGAAGCTGTCGGACGAGGCCTCCGGGGGCGGCGCGCTGATGTGCGTCACGGGGTGCGTCAGGTCGATGTGAGGAACGACGACGATGGCAGCAGGCCCTGGATTGAGGATGAGAGGTTGGATCTGCGGCGCCACGGGGTGGTGAGTGACCGACACCGTCGCCGTCTTCACATCGGTGGGCAGAACCTTGGCGTCGACTTCCTGGTGCACGACGGATATCGCGGGAACTTTGGGCACCTCGTGAAGCGGCACGGTTAGGTGGGGGATCTCCTCGTGGAGGACGATGGGCGCCGTGATTTCAGAGCCGGGGTGGTGCACCAGCAGCGTGGTGTCGGCGTCCAGGCCCAGATGGTTGGGTCCGTGACCGCTGCCGTGTTGCGTCGACGTCCCGGACTTGGCCACCGCGGAAATGACGTGGGGACCCGACGCCGCTGACAGAACCACCGCGTGGCTTCTTTGCTGGTCCTCTCCGAGTCCTGACACGAACCCCACTGACAAGGGGGAACGCTTCTTCACCACCACAGAGCTCCCGCTGTCGTCCACCACGTCGCCAGACCGAGTATCCGAAAGATTTCCCCGCAGCAAGGTGATCAAATTCCGAAGGGCCGGGTGATGGAACACGTCACTGTCCGCCGCCGACGAGAGGATCTTGAAGTCACGGGACATCAATCGCTCAAGAGAATCTTCGCCTGAAGACTTCTCCAAGTCTGGTGTCTCGTGCGTAACAGTCACCAGGGCCATCCCAAACACCATGTTGCAAGAAGAACACAACTGTAAAATAATAAAAGCATAAAATAACTGTTTGAAATTCTTTCGAAACACACTGAAAATGAAAGAAAAATATTTCATTACAACTACGTGCAGACGTAGATTATAAATAATTCACGGAAAGGGAAAACATGAAATAAAAATATCATCTTTAAAAAATATATATTCACCTTCTTCCTGTCCAAGTTCCTCTCAAAGTCCTGACACAAATCCTGAATGAAGATCTGCATAAAAATTGGGAACAAACCTTACCATATAGCCTGAAAGAATAGTCTATGAAAACACGTAAATTCGAATCCCAACCTCGTCAGCATTTAGAGTGTATACACATTATTTATTTATAAACTAATTATGAAATAGATGTTCCAATTGTCACCATAGAACCAGGGGGGGGCCGAGAGGTTAAGGCGTTGGACTGCTAATCCAATGTGCTCTGCACGCGTGGGTTCGAATCCCATCCTCGTCGTCATTTTGAGTAATCCACATTTTTTATGAGTAAATAAATGACGAAATTAATAATTATTTTGCCTCCATAGGACGAGGTGGCCGAGAGGTTGAAGGTGTTGGACTGCTAATTCTACTTGTGTTTTACCCGGCGGTTCGACTCCTATCCTCGTTTTCAATTTTTGTTTGCACTTATTACTTTTCTCTAAAAATATGACTTATACACAGCCAGGTAGATAATGCTCGTCTAAATTTTATATTGTACATTTCTTTTGTATAATGGTATGTATTAATTGATATTTGTCTTGTTTCTTAAGGTTTTGATGTACAATATTGAAAATGGGAATTGCGTTAATTTTCATTGTTAGAGTGGTTTCTTAATTTAAAATTATCATATGTTTAAAGACAGAGTTAAGGTTTTTTATAGTAGGAAATTTTAAGTTTTCCGTAATCTCTTTAGGTTGGAGCTAGTAATGTAAATGATGGGGGGGATATTAATTAATGAATTTAATAATTGAGTTTAAATATATATTTATTAATTATAATCTCAGGGTATTAATGGTTTGGGTGATCACGTGTAGCAGATCAGTTCGTTGACGAACCTGAGTTGTCTTCATAGGCGTCTCGCTGTAATTTCCGTGTTGTGGAACTTGAAGCGGCCGGTCGACAATAACACGAAGTCTTCCTTCCCTTGTTGCTAAGACCTTTCTTCCCTGCTTCCTGGACTGATCAAAGCATGGTCGCCGCTGCCACCTCACCAATCTCCTCTCTCCACCACTCTGCTGCCATCTCCTTTCACCACCACCTTGTATCACCAGCAATCTCTTTCTCCCAAATCTGTCCAATCTCTCCTCTATCTCCTCTCTCCATCCACTGCAAAAATCTCTCCAATCTCCTCAAAATTGTCTCCGCCAGCCTCTTTAAAGCCTTGTCCCCACTTATCCGACACCTATCACTAAGGTGGCAGGGATGGATATCCTCCAATCATATCCCTTGTTTCATTTGGGGAACACACGCCACCCGGTCACCAAATTCCCAGGCAGATTAAGACATTCCGAAACGGCGACGGGATGTCCGAGCTTTATGGTCCAGGTGTAAGTCAGCCGCAGTCTCTGTAATTGTTCCAAGCCGCCAAGACGGCGGGCGGAAAACCCCCTTCTTCCTGGCAAACAACTTGCTCATGCCGGAATATTTGGTATTTAAGTTCCCGTAAATTATAATAAAAAATTGGACGCGGGTTCTACTGCGCTACAGTAACAAATTAATTTTTAGTAATTATAGTTATTTTATTATACTACTTTTATTTTAATTTATATTATAATTTTTTTGTATTTGGTTTTTTTTCCGGCTAGTATGAAATTCTGACGATCCATTTAGAAGGGAGAATGTAACCTGTGCTTTCCCGCTATGTTGTTGTATTTCGAGTTTCCTTATAATTTATTCTACAATATGATGATTGATTTACGAGCTTAATTTAATTTCTGATGTATCTGGATCTTTTTTCCTGTTGTTGGAATGAATATTGTATTGCAGTATGTGAGCATCCTGTAATTTCCTAGAACTTTATTTGAATGACTGGGTATTATTTGTGCAGGTATTCTGAATTTTTTTTCATATTGATTCAAGAGCTTTTTGGCCGTCGCCTCTGCCCTAGTAGTAGAGAGCGACATAATAATTTTCGTTCCTCCTGAGAAACCGGTTCTTTTTTACTCTCGCCTGCGTCCCACGTTTATCTTTTAAAAAGTAAAAAAGAAAGTGTTACCTCACCGTCGCGGACCCTAGCAACAGGTTGCTCGCAACAATTCGCGTAGGCAAGGACGTGTGATCCTCCCCGGCGGTCATTAAGCACGAGTAAATGGACGGCTTGCACTTGTGACACGCTAACCTTCAGACCCCGTCGGAGCTGCTTCCAGAACAACGTCCAATCCAGGCAGGACTGAACAAGGGGCCAGCTTTACTGCTTGGTTCCGTCTTCAGGAAATTAATCTTTTGACGGTTTTACCCAGGAACATAGATAAGAAGAACGCAGATTTCGGTTGAAAACCACAACTTCGGAGCATAAATAATTTTTATTTCTCGGGGAATCAGACTGTACATGGACGATGAATTTATTACACCACAAACCCTGTTTCTTCCTCTCCGGCTTTAAAGCCCGTTGAGGGTCAGGGCCTACCGGGTCGACTGCGGACTGCCATCTTGCGTGACACATTCCGCATTTGGAGTGGCACGTGGTCAGAGTGCCGACTCTCCAGCAGTCTTAATCCCCGTCTTCACGACTGAGACGATACAAACATGCTTTCCCATGCCAGGATTCGCACCCGGGACCTCTACACCACATGAGTTTCTTTTTTACCGTGGCTGGAATTTTGCAACCATCCAGTACTTACAGGATTAGCCACGGTCACGTATCTGTACTATATTTGACGCTTCATCAGCAAGGACGGTAATTAAACTATTTCACCACCCGATAAAATAGATCCCTGTCACGAAGCAAATTTGAGATACTATTCATTGTTTATTAAATGATAGAAAAAGGTTGAAACATTGAATTGAATTGAATCGAAACGGCTTTCTTCAATCGTTGAATGCTTTACAATTACAGACTTATATTTATATAACGACTTTCGTGAAACGCTCGGAAAACGACGGAAACGCTCGGCTTTAGCTTCGTCAAAGGAACCACGTTGCACACAGTAGACTTGTTACAAGTTGCGAGGAAAAAAATAGAACCATCAGTAATGTAATTACGGTAAAAAAGAATAGTGCAAGTTTATCCTCTCAAAATGTGCGCGTGTAAAACGTGGTTTCCCATAAATCTGTGTGTCACTACGAAACCCCCACCTGCTTAATTTTCTCACACTTATTGCGTGTTGCCTCTCCTTTACACACTTACAATTAAACTAATTTCATAATTAAAGGCTTTAAAAAGCCTTAACAGTGGGGAATCCTTGCGATCCACTTTAAAGTGGTTTAATCCAGTTCCTCGGCGGTTCTTCGCCCATTAGTCTAAAAGCTCTAAATACTTTACGTTACACTATATTTCGTTTCACAGTATTGGTTGATTAAAACCTTTTGATATGTTCGGTTTACTGTTCTACATCTGCAGGTAATTATGATGATTATTTCCCCTTATTTATATCAGTCACTTCATAAAACCGAATATATTTCAATTTTGATTTCCAAACTTTATTCTAAAGGACCTTTTGACAATTGCCCATATTTATCTACAAAAAAATACAATATTTGAGACATTAAAATTTTTTAATATATATATATATATAATTAATGGGGAAAGGACAGAGAGATAGAAAGAAGATGACTTACCTGAGGTTCATAGATGGTAGACACCTTGTGAGGTTTAGAGAACTGAATTTTCGGAGGCACCGCCCCTTTCATCAGAAAGGCTAGCCGATCACTGGAAATGTCTTCCTAACTTTCTGATGAAGGGGGCGGTGCCTCCGAAAATTCAGTTCTCTAAACCTCACAAGGTGTCTACCATCTATGAACCTCAGGTAAGTCATCTTCTTTCTATCTCTCTGTCCTTTCCCCATTAATTGTTTTAAACATGACAATGTCATTTCCTATCTCATACTTATATATATATATATATATATATATATATATATATATATATATATACAAACATGTGGAACTTTGTTTAAATTTATGGTTACTGCTGAAAGGTCCTTCAGAATAAAGTTTGGCAATCTAAATTGAAATATATTTGGAAAATAATCATCATAAGAAATTAATTATCAGTCTTTAAACAAAAATTTAATAAATTCCTTGAAGAAATTATTCTGCAGGTAATTTTTAGCACTTCGTTCACTTGATAAATTTTAATCTCTCCTATTCTGGTGTTAACCTCGCCCGAAACTAGGCGTGTCTTTTTTCTTTTCTGTAATTAAATCCAATTCGTCACCCTTTATTTAAATCTCAAATCGGACCAACCTGCTCGAGAGCGATAAAATTGCCGTAAAATGTTGCCAGACCGTCGGGATTGAGCGCGGACAAGATTTCTTTTTTAGGGCGTTGGCGTGGGCGAGGTCCAGCCTGTTCTCACACTTCTGAGAGACTCACGTCGAAGGAAAGCTGAAATAGAGACAAAGAGGGGAGGCGAAGAATCGGGGAGGAGCGCAGTATAAATCATAAATTATGTAATGCAACATTCTAATTGAACGACCGCAATAAGCCGATAAAAATAGAATAGAAACCGTATTTTCTTGCAACCATTCTAGCGTTCCTCAGGGTTCTAATCTATTTTAGATAATAAAGAAGAAAATACCAACGTTACTAAATGAAAATGTATTTAATAAAAGGAACCTAACTGATACTGTGGAAGAATAATTATTATGCAGGTCACACATTCTACCGACCATTAAAATTAATATTCATTACAAAAGTAGCCTGCACTGAAACCAAACACCCGACCTAAAAAAAGGGAAAACCGTTATATCTATTTCTTCTCTCACATATCATACTTACATATACTCAGCTAAAATACAACCCCTCCCTCCACTACATCCATCTACCTCCCCTTCCTCTCCTAATCCTCCCATCATAAACCCAAACACACTCCCCTACCTCATCCTCCTAACCCCCTTCCACATCCTCCATCCAACCATCCATTCTCCTCCCACCCCCCCAACCTCAAACTCCCTCTCACAATACTACAACTTTTCCACCTCCTCCTCAATTACCCCCACCACCCATCCATCCCTATTACATTCTCCCTCTAACCCACATCTTCAACCACTCTTTCCCCCCCTTACCATTCTATACTACATTTCCCCCTATTCCACCCCCCTTATAACTCAATTTCCTTTCACAAAATCCTTCCTAACCTTCCAACATCACCAATTTCCTCTACCACCACTTTCATTACTCCTACACTACTCCACCCTCTACTTCACTCCCCTTCCCTTCCTTCAAACTCTCCCCCTCTTCAAACCAACCTTTACCACACCTATATCCACAACTTCCCACTAATCACCCCCATAATACATTCTCTATTCTAACACATTTATCTCCCCTATTCCTCACTTCTAATTTTCCCTTCCCCTCCACTCCTCCAAATCCCATATTATCACACTTCCCATCCTCACTTTATTCACTCCACCCCACCTCTTCCTAACACCCCTCCACTTTTTCCCTCCTCCCCCACATTCTTCTAATCCCACCTCTCCTTTCACTCAACCACTTCCCTAACATCCCCCTTTACAATACCCCAACTCCAACTCATTCCTATATATTTTACCTCCCTCCTCTTTCTCCCCTTCATACCACTCCACCTACTCAACTTCTATAATCTATTTAATACTAACTCCCATTCCATCCCCCTAATCTTCTTCACTTAAACCCATTCTTTAATCACCTCCCTACACATCAAACCACCCCCCCCACCCCACCCCACCCATCATACCCCATCCCTAACCCTCATCCCCCATCCTTCCCTCAATCTCTAATCCCAATAATCTTCCCATCCTCCCCCTTTCCCCCCCATATTACATTCTCTCCTATTTCTACTACCATTTTACCATTCTCCTCCTTAATATACTTCTTTCCTCCTCTCTCCATCCCCCTCCATCCTCACACCAAAAAAAACCATCAATCAATCCCAACCCCCACAACCCCACCCAAAAATTATAAAAACATCCCCACCCATTCTCCCACCCTTCCAACTCCCACCACTCCACTTCTTCCCTCCTTCACATCACCCTACACCCAACCCATACCCAAAAAATTTCCACACAAATACCCCCACAAACCCACACCAACCCAACCCTCTACCCACCACTTCCACATCCCAACCTTCCATACTCCCCCCCCCCAAAATCCCCAACCCTCACTCTCCTAAAACCTCAATACCAACATACCACATAACACACCACCTTCACTACCCTCTACCCACAAATCTACCTCCTCCCTCACACATCCTAACCCCCCCCCCCCAACCATCCAACACACCACAACACCCTACCCTCCATCCCCACTTCCCTACCCACATTCTACACCCCCATCCCCAATCCACCACTCTATCCCTTACAAAAACCCATCACTCCCCACCTCATTACCTTCAATCATACCCCCCCCACAACACCACCCCCCATCCCCACATCACTACCCCCTCTTTACCATACCCAAAAAAACCCCAATTACAACACCCTAATATCTCTATCCCCTAAACCTTTCCACCACCCAATATCACCAATCCCTAAAACACACATCCCACTATCCATCCACTAATACCTTCAACCAAATCCCCCATACCTCTTTCTCATCATCATCATCAAACACCCATTCTTATCACACAATAAACATCCCATATAACCCATTCCCCCCACACCCAATCTCCCCCAACCCAAACCCCCATCCTACCAATCTAACCTTTTACAATCCTGACCCCCACCCCCAACCCTCCTATCTCTTTCTCTTCTCCTTTAAATCCTCCATTCCCAAACCCCCACAACCTCTTCCCCTCTATCCTCCACCCCCCTCTACATCCCCCACAACATCTCACATTAAACTCTTTCCTTCCCAACTTCCCACCCATCTTAAATCACTCTCCCACCATCCCCAAATTCCTCCATCTCCCCCTCCCCTCCCACCTCTAACCTCACCCAAAATTCTACACTAACCCTTCTTCTCCACCAATCTTCCCACTTAAAACATCTTCCAACTCCTCTATATCTCCAATTCCCCCCCTTCCATACCCCCCTAACTCCCCCAAAATTCTATCACCACCCTTCTCCACCCAACCTCCCATTTCAAATCACCTTACACTACCACATCACCCTTAAAACACCTCAAATTCTCCAAATCCCCCCTCCCATTAAATGTCTCCTACTCTAGATATCGAACAGTCCCCTGAATCGTGTCAATCCTGTATCATAAGTGCACCCTTGCCCTCTCTAATGGCCAGTCTACTGTGTATGCATACAATCACACAATATGCCTGGTCTCTTGGTCTCGTCTAGTGGTGTACATCGCCGCTAGTGTCGCTTCTCACCTATCTGTTCATCCTCGACTCGCACATCGCCCACGCTCTCCTGAACACGTCTTCACGTGACTCCCTTATAAGATTCCAGATCACTCCCAGACCCGTAATGATCCCTAGTCTCCTCCACAAATCCTGCCCTATGTAACAAAGAATACATATCAATCAAGAATACTAACATAAACAGAGATCTACTCCCTGCACAACTCTCTACGAAACGACTACGAGTCACAAGACTCCCTCGCCCCCACCTCACACACTATGTAATTCCAACCCTCCTCCCGAGACTGATCCTGACAAATAGATGACCCATGATTACCTCTCATCATAGATCCACAGAGAAGATCGCTAGAGACTACATCTTCACTCATACTCCAACACTCCTTGCAACATCCATGATCTATGTCAACTCTAACTGTCACGAACGACTATGTTTCTCCAACTTCAACCACTATCACTCCATGTGACTCCTCTATACCATACCTCACTATAGAGAACTTATGCTACCCATACACCCCCAGCATTGCCTCCCACTGTCCATGTCCCTCCTGAGATATTGTTCCTCAACTATAATAGTCTACATTACCAAGTCTGACGCCACCTGCCGTTGTCAGAACATATTGAAGACCTGTCCTGATTCCTACCCTCAAAGGTCATCCCCCCATAACACCTCACCCCCACTATGACTCGTTGTACTACCACCTGCAAATTACCTCTCTACCAACGTTATCAGTGTGCTTCCTCTGTCATCAACTCACACATGAATATACATGATCTCTCAGACCACTATCTGCAACCACCTCCATAATAATATAGTTGCTCAAATGTTTGACTCACCCAACGCCTCCCTCTGACACAGAAATCTCTGTCCCGCTCCCACATCTGTGTGTGTGTGCCCTACCACAACACAACTCATCAAACATGTGTGTCTCGCATACTCCCACATACTCCTTATCTGATACTGTCTGTTGCCTCCCAATATCCCTAGGAGACTCACCTGTCACTCGCGTGCACCCTCATATATAGTCTGTGTTGCACACCTTTGTAGCACACACCTGTTCACTTCGTGCTCAGTGCCTGACATTCCTCGTGTGTCCCTATACCATACACCCAAATCCTTCTCCCGTATACTCAAAGCACCCATGTCCACAACATGACCTAGAACTATACACATATTCACCGTTATCTCCTAAGTCTCCGTCTCGTCCTCGTGCCCTCACAATGTGTACTACTCGCAGTCTTGACTACACGCTGTGTGCCTGATCCCTATAGAAGTGCCCGTACTCCTCTCCACTGCATCCTATTACCTACACAACATGTGATAGACAACCGTCCAAATAATATGAACGCTAGTCCAAATACAATCTCCCACACACACAACACGCATCTCCGTCATAATACAACCCATATATGTCTCCAACTCCACAAGAGACACAATCCAAACTCCCACTAACCAACAAATCACAGTACTCTCCCAATTAACAAACCTCGCATACATTCACACATACACCCCTACTCTCCCCAACTGTCAACTACGACAACCTACTCCACCATTACTACGATGAACCTGTGCTAACCAGACACTTAACCGCATAATGTCTTCATTACAAATGTCCGCCTCCAACATCCTAACCTTATCAGTTACATTCCGCCCAACTCATGTGTGTCTCCACAACTCGTCACATAAAACCACTCTCTCTCCACACCTAATCAAACTCATTGCTTGTCTTCTTCACTCTTGCGCTCACGTATTACAAGCAGTGTGTGCAGTAGATCGTATCTCTCACCATACACACCATCAGACACCCCTCATACCCCATATACCCATCCCCATGTAGATGTCACCATGCCAGTCACTCACCACCTACTCTCTTATATAGTCATCTCTCATCACATTCAAAGAGACTCATCTAGTCCTTCTCGCATGATCCGATCCCCAACTGTCGTCATCTCCACCCCGCGTGTGTCGTGTCTCTATCGTCTCCTTGTGTGGTAAGACACTATGTCCCGTGTACGCAATCCATCCACGTTGTCACTGAGACCGCCACTATCAAGACTCCTCCTCTAAGACACCACCCACTACTCCACCTGAATACCTACAAGACTCATCTCTCCTCACTCACCCCAACCAGACTCCCCCAACCTGAGACTGAATCCACAATCACCCTCTCCCAATATGACCTCCTCCCATGTCCCCACACTCCATATGAATCTGTATCTACACGTTAGATAAACAGACATCTCTCAATCACACCCAGTATATCTCTTCAAAACCATATACTATAAACTCTCACAATGTCACAAACTACTGTGACCCTGTTCACTGAGACACCCTCTATCCTCGTGTGGTCACCCCCTCCTCACTCTATCTCATACTTCATCTTCCCCTTCTTTCTTCCGTAAATGTGCCCTTTCTCTCTGTCAGCACTAACTCCTGTGTGACAACAACGCCCCTGTCCCGTCATCTGTCGTCCACCACCCTCTCCACTCTACTCTCATAGCCGATGTAGTGGTACACACCTCCCATACATCACCTTAACCTGATGTATTTTCACGTGTCACACACCTGTCCAGTGCCACAAGACAAGAGAGTCAGATGTACCACATCCCAGATCACCTCACCACCTTGTCCCTATCAGACACCTCTATAATCTACCTCACCTATCCCAGATACTCTCTGTCCAATCCTATCTGCATCCATCTCCGTGCCCCCACCTACATTGAGTGACCCCATACCCTTGTATCCTCTACATAGTACTAGTATCCCCCAGATACTACCAACAACACCAGCCCCATATGTGTGTGTCTGTGTGCCTACCCCTATCAATGTGTCTGCCCTGTGTGTGCCTCAAAAGTCTGCGTGTATTATACAAGTGTGTGTTCATGTCGTGCACTCCCGGATGTCTCGGCACTGCAACGGTATTATTCAGTGCATGTGTTCACTACTCCACATCAGTGTACTGCAATGTGAGTGTACCAGAATGTGTCAGATGATCATATGTGACCTCAATGTAATTCATCTCATGTGTCCACTCTGCGCACTGTTGTATCAGCTCTCTCTTCACATTCCCATTCCCCCGCGTGATACTCTGTGACTCCTATCACTGTTCCTGTTAAGTCAACAAACTGTTATCACACACCTCGTGTGTGTATCGTGTGACAAAGATATCTCATATACAGCCAATCAACCCAATAGTGACCTTCGCACGAATATAACAAGGTATTTCAACACATGTGTGTAGTTAATATGTATGTCTGAACATACTACTTATGTGTATTAATATTCGCTCATGTGTGTAGTACACAAGTAGCCAGATACATTAAGATAGCACATCACCAACGTGTTGCTTTTCTCACGCTAGCTCCACATAATGCCGAAATAGCCACTCTCTCCTTGCAACCATAAACCCAATAACCATAAGAAGATTCTACTACACGCTCGATACTTAGACTAGAGAAATCATCTTCTATACCGATTCCTCTCACTAATCTCGCTTGAGAATGAACGTAGAAAAGAACAATTTGTGTAAAAACACTATATAAAGAAGTAATTCTCACCACTATACCTTAACTCTTACACCCCCCCCGCCTCCCCACTCACATGTGTCCCATCAGTATACCCTATCCAGTATATACATTAGACAACTACCTAATTTTCACAAAAGACGAATAATCAATATCCTAGAGATATAAATACACCATAGACCACCACTAATTAAATCTGAACTCCAAAACTGTAATCATTCGATAGAAAACCTCCCAACTCATCATCGCTGTTCTCCACCTCACCCTACCCACCTCAAGTAAATCAATCAATTTGTCCTAATGACCAATCAACACCATAAACACCTTAATGACAATAACAAAACAAACCCCCACAGATCGCCACAAACCGTTCACCCATATATCTGTGCACCCAACACCCTCCTACTCAACTCAAACTCACAAATTATACTCCTCCAAAAAACCAATACAACAACACAATCACACAAACCTACCTAAAGTACAACACCGCAAACCTAAAACTCAATCGATCAACCTAATTCTCCATCACCCATAACGTGATAACTCAATCTTATCACAGCCTGACAACAACGCCCACCAGACTAAAAACCTCAACCCCCCGCAAGTGTCCACTAAATATATAACAAACGCTGTTATCACCCCCTCAGAAGTGACATACCACCCTACATTATGTCTCTCAACCCAAATAAACCACGCCCACACAACACTCTCCACCCACCAATTCAAAAATGTAGACACAACACCATCCACATCCACATTACACCCATTGACTAGATCCTATCCATTTCAATAACTCTCACATTAACCTA
Source organism: Eucriotettix oculatus (assembly GCA_034510155.1). Lineage (NCBI taxonomy): Eukaryota > Metazoa > Arthropoda > Insecta > Orthoptera > Tetrigidae > Eucriotettix > Eucriotettix oculatus. The sequence continues at coordinate 206,011,089 of CM067377.1, read as the reverse complement.
CAACAAGACGCCGTCCACACACACTACCTAAACACCCATAATCTACTTAGTGTCTCAATATTCAGCTAAACCAAAAAACCCCTTCCTCCCTTCATACTTGTGTGACAAGAAAGATATAAATGTAAACACTCAAGACGTGAATAAACATGTGAGTGTCAACAACCACAAGAGAACATGTGTACTACTGTGACACCCCGATTCCCCCCTACCTCCAACCAAAACAACCATCCGTAGACACCACCATTATACAACATGTCACCTGAAAAATACCATCATCACACCTCCCCTACAATCCACCACTGAGTCTCCCCACTACCTTTGAAGAATCAGTATAAAACCAACTTAATCCTCCCTCCCTTCACACTCGTCAAATCCCAAAACCTTATAAACACCCCAAAGTAAGCCACCACTCTATCAATAGACCCACAGTATCAGCTAAGATCTCTCATGATACAATTGCCACCACTAGCCCTCCCTTGTCCTAGACACCTCCCTCCACCTGTACTCCATGACCCTCCCACAACGCTAACCCCCATCCTCATACACATGTGTCCTGTAATCCTCCACCCAACACACCCCCCACTAACCACATCCTGACAACTATACCTAACCCCACATCATAGAGAGCCAAAAAAACAAACCTTCACCAACTCCTATCAAACCCATAGAACACTAAAAGAGACACGCACACTATGAACGTCCTACCCTTTCAGAGTCCCCTCTACGCCCAAAGTGTGAACCCACCAATCCCCCATTTTCAATAGATAAACATACACATAATACACACACTAGTCAAGACTCGTCCTCACACTGCATAATACACACGTTAAACACAAAGTGATCTGATCCTACCCTAAGTCCTGTGTGTCAATCTTCTCTACTATCAGTCTGTATCACTCTCTCGCCCATACACTGTATATCACGTGTCACCTACTGTACTATCACAGCCTCACGCACATCTACATCATATCCCACTCACACCCTCCCCAACCACCAAGAACCACATACTCACTCAACTCCCAGATCAATACAGCACAATCTCATAGATATACCTCTCTTCCTAAAGACACCGAAAGATATTCCTATCTACCATCCTTTCCTTCAATACTACTAAACTGTGAAATCGCACTAATACATCTCTTCTCACTTCTACCATCTATTGAGAAACCCTCTGCTAAATCTAACCCATCTCCTTCTTGTACAGTTGTAGTCTGTGTCTCCTGAGCTACCCCCACCTGTGACATCCAAGTTGTGTTCAGACCTATCAATGTGTTGCAACATATACAATGCTCTCACTAAGTCCAGCATACCTAGCGTAATTATAACCCCCTACATCTATCTCTACTCACCTCCTCCCTCATACACGAACACCACGCAACTCGTCCATCGTGTTTCTTCATGCACTTCTGGCACAATCCTCCCTTCCCCCCTCCCCCACACCACACTCTATACCTGTTAACAAATCGCGTTCTCGAGGTGCTTATCTGTGTGTTCTCTCCGTGTTCTCAAGATCTCTACCTTGTACTCGTACGTCTGTGTTTTGCCCATAATCCCTCCCCTTTTCACCATCCCACACCCTCGTTCTCTCCAGCTCAACACCCCCAATGCAGTGTACTGTCTTCAGCACACCTCCAGTAGAAGTGACTACTCCTCACTCAAAACAAAGTAACCTCACAGACTCACCAATAAGTTATCCCAGTCCGCACCTCTATCCTCCCCACACATCTGTCTGTGCCCCACTAGATAAAACAGTAACACAGTCTCACACTGATGTCCATCCCAACTCCAACAACCAGTGTCCCCTCCGCCATATCTGTAAGTGTCATAAACGCACACACACCTCAATAAGAACCCTTGTCTAGATTGATTAACCAAACCCTCCACCTCACTCAACCCATCCCTACCTCAGAACACCCCCACACATAAAATAAATCCTTCTCTCACACAAATCAACGACTGTTTCATCATCATATACTCACAGTATCCCCCCAACCTAGCAATCCCAACATAGTCTGAATGTGTGAGTCAACTCAACATCCCCACTGAGCACAGAATCACTCCCATCTGAGTCCCTAAAATCAGAGAGAGTGCCAAGTTCACTAATATATCCCAACTCATACACCTGTGTTCACCTAGAGCAATCCAACCCGTGCTGTGTGACTCTAATACATCTACACCCACATGAATCTCATACACTCCTCTCGAGTATATATACCATCACCTCTGCTCCACTAATCAAACCTATGAACTTCTCCTCCATCATCCAACTGAACTCAGACAATAGAGCACCTACATTACATATCATATCAGACCACCTCCTCCTTATCATAGAGAAGTAGCTATCATCCCACAAGATATCTCTCTCACTCCAACTCCAAGAAATCAAAAAGAGACAACTATCCCCAACTACTCAAGTACCCACAAAGAACCCTCAGATACTCCACCACCCAGAACATCCTACTCCCCCATATCCAAGAGATAGACATCTTCCCTCCTCTCCTATCACCTCCACACATAGCTTCTCATCCGACTGTATCCTCACATAAAACCCTGTGTCCCTCAGAAATCTATAGAAATCATAACATTTTCTATTCCCCAGACCAAAACTACCTGAATATAAATCTCTCCACTCCTCTCTCCGTGTACATCTCCCTATAGAGTCTCTCCTACTCTAACAGTGTCAACGGTTTGTAGACTCCTAGAAACGTATCTGTACACTCAATCCACAAAGTATGTGAGTACATGTTCCTAATCAACAAAATCTATCCAGAAGAATAAAGTGATCTAAACTTCTTCCCATATGATACCCCTCTCCTTCTAAAGAAGACCTACTCCTCCAGTACATCCCCCACAGTCAAAAATTAGAGACTAACCCTAAACTCTCTCCACTCCTCCACTCATAACCCTTCTACAATGACAGAAGAGATCATCCACTCACAGACACAACACTACCAAAAGAGAAGACTACATCTCTGCTCTATACCTCTGTCACATAATCAAGATTACTCCGCCATGAAGAGATACACGTCATCCGCCCATCATACCTACTGCTCCCTCCATCTCACACCTAGACTCCCATGTGTCAAGACAAAAAATACCTCTGCTAACCCTCTCCAATATGTGCCTCACCAGCCAAATCTGTGACTACCCTCCCAATAAAACCATGTGCCATAAGATCTACACTGTCTCGACTCCCGCACCACACCCTACCCCATCACTTGGCTACACACCAAATGAGTGCGCTACTACTCTCCAAACAACACACTCAAACAAGACCACTATCTATGTACCCACTCCTCCATAGTATACATCGCATCATCCGTATCACACAAACATGTTATATACACCCTCTGCGTGTCCATCTATATCCACTCTACTAGCCAAACCTCCATCGTGCCTCACTCCACTGATTGTCTATAAAGATACCTTAAAGCCATAGAGATCTCAAATAGAAATCTGAACTAGAATACAACGAAACTAGTCCAAATACCTAAAGTAGAGAAGACCACCTCATACAAAGAGTATCATCTCCTCAGACCAATCTCAGAACCTCCCGAATACTATGATACTCTGACCATGTCTCTGAAGTAACGCTAAATGATATCATAATAGCAGAACACTACAAGATGTCGATCTCCATACGTTCATCTCAACAACCTGTATGTTTCAGACTCCATCTCACACTCTAACGTAAAGTTAATCTGCACAATCTCCACACTCACTAGACTTCAGACTACCAAGAGTACATAGATGCTCATCATACAAAATCCATATAATACAAGTTAGTAAACATAAGTGATGTTCATTCTCTAATGATCAACAGATGTAGAACCCATAAGAGTCACAGCAACGCGTCAGACTCCTCCAATAACAAGAGGCTAATAAATAATAGAATCAAGAATGACCCATGATTGCTACATCCAGAACTGTACATAGAGATCCAATCTGTTCACTCCGTCGTATCAATCAGACCCCCACATCCAGTATTAACCCTTTACCTCATCTATCCAGTATACGTTTCACTAAGTAACAAGTTAACAGATAGAGTTTGTGTGTTAACTAAGAACACAACTATGTCTCTCCTACATTCTCCAAGAGATGACTCAAAGAACAGTCCCTACCATGTGTACAAATGCACCCTAACGACTCTACCACTCTCAGCTTCCTATAGACTACTTGTCCTGGTCTAGATGAGACCAAGTGCCTCTCACACCCCTTTCTCCCCGTAATCTTACGTCCTATAAGGACCACTACGCACTCTTAAGATACCATCTTCACTAGTATCACTCACCACTCTAGAACATCTCTCCTCCCTCTCCTGACCTGTCCATTCGTGCACTGTCAGATATACTACACTGATACCCTCCTAATCTCGTTGACTACTCTCCACAATTGTCTGTCCTAGAGAGAGAGAGTATCTCCAATAGAGATCTATGTCTACATCACCTCTACCGTAGACAACACTCTAGATGATCACCTAACCTACCCCTCTACAACAGACTCCTCCCTGTATGCCCCAGTAAACTAGTGACACTACTAGTTCACTTATAAGATAAAGAGATAGAGAGATATAATCCATTCTCTTATGGGTCAGACAAGAGAACATTAAAATCTCACCATCATCACAAGTAAGAGACTCAGACCTCACCATCACCTACTATCTGTGGTCGTAATCCTCCCCATATCTCATCCACGTAAACGCATCTCCACTCACCCACTTGTAGATTACCTCTAGTCGTGTCCCCTACGTGATTACCTGCTACCTAGAACCCACCTACCTCTACAAGACACTCCCTACCCCTCTATCGCTCGCCACTATCACTCCATCCGTGTGTCCCCTCCAATACGCATATAAGATAGTCTCCACTGAGATACCACTCCTGATAGACAAAGACGTCACCAATAAAAACACACCCCTCTCGACCTCAAAAAATGTGTTCCACTCACTGTTTAAAATACATAAGAGAACCAGATAGCACAGACTAAAATACCTTCATCTAACTTCACGACTCGTCCCTCCATCTCACACATCAAGATCTAGACTACATAAGCTTCACAAGACTACTACACCATAGATACTCCATGCTCCTAAGAAACACTACACACCTACATTAATCTAACAACTATTGTATACCCTCTCCACAGCTCCTATCCTCTCCTACCTAACGATAGAGAACCCTAAGTCGCCCTCACTCCACAGTAAGAAGATCTCTTCATCCTATCTATACATAAAGACATCCAGAAGAGCTCACTGTCCTGCATAGAGAGATCCTAAAACAAACACATACATATACCTCCGCTAATAGAAAGTATGAGTGTCTCCTATACAATTGATCTGTGTACTACCTCTCCTATCTCACTCTCCATCTAACAATCACTCCATATCAGAACCCCCCAAAACCCCTCCTCTTATTATATACGCTGAGTCCCTACCTCAGTTCATATTCCCTGTCGTTATTGTGTATTCCCCTATGAGTTTGAGATCATAACACACACCGTTGAATGTACTCAGTGTTTACCTCATATGCCCTCCACTTATAGATAATATTGTGCTCCGTACTACCTATACTAAGAAAACTCTACACTCCCACTATGTATCAGATCGAAGTGTGTTACAGATAGATCAGTAATACACCTACTGTAGATCTCTCTCTCTCCCTCCGCACTACTCTCACGACCAAACACTGTGTCCTGTAAAAACATGCATATAGCTACTCGTGCTCCCGTGTCCAACTCATCACCCACTCCCACTCTAATACCACACCACACCTCTCTCCTCTAACTCTGTCCCTCATGTGTGCTGTCCCCTAATATAATACTGACCACAGTACGTGATATCCCACCCAATTACTTTGTATCCCCATCATCCTCACTTACACCTGTACTATAGACTGCCCACCCTGAGTCCTCACTGACGTTGTCAACAGGTGCAGTACTCCCACCCCTGCAATAAGTGTTTAACCGTGAGTCCAACCTATCTCATCCACTCCTCAAGAAACAGATATGATCTCATATCACATAATGCAACTAAGAGCTTGTAGAATAGTTCCACAGAGATGTGAAACCAAAATCCATATTGACCCCAGTACCATCATAAACTGAAAACCTATATAAGATTCAGCCCTCTCTACCCTCTATCACTCTGCCTAGTCTTAGACTAGTAACACCCACACACCCCAGTCTCCATCCCCAACTCCATGTTGAGAGATCTCCAGTCTATCCAAGACAAGTCGTGTGGTGAAGAGTAATCCTCTCTCACGTGCCTCTCCTCATAACTAAGAAGTATCATAACGCAATGAGTCAACCAAATGTACGTCTATCTACCGATGCACCAGTGGTGTGTCCACCCACCTGCTACACGCTAACATTGTAGATCCAACACCTACACAGATATCTCTAGAGCCATGATCACCTACTACTGTTGCACATAGTGTGATCTCTCTAACACCACACAGCAAGATAATGTGAAATATCTCCAACAACATGCTACACTGTGCATCATCAGTTTGTCCCCCAAACCCTATACTACCTTGAAAAATTCTAGACAGAGAGTAACTCCATCCAGTAAGAGAAGAACTAATGACTATACCTGTGCTCCTGCCTATAACTCTAAGAGAGAATCACCCTATCTTCCGTCTATAAGTCTCCAGATCATACACTCCACTCTATAGACATTAACTACTTCGTAATCACCACCATGCTCCTAGAGCCCATCTTGACACTCAAGACCATGTTCACTGTCATCTACCCATCACCTGAGAGATCTCAGATATATAATCATGTGGCTCGCAATCTCCCTCCCACCTGAACTATGCTGTATCATAACATGACAAATCAGAGAGAGGAATCATATAAAATGATCAAACGTGACAAACTCAGTCATAGTCCCTCATCAGCGGAAACATCTACTCAGAACAGATATCTCCACAACCACATGTTACAGCTACAGACTCAGCATCTCTATGTGTTCAGAGACATCCCGCTTCAACATCATTAAACTTCTCCTCAGTTGTATGAAGTATACAGACTATACTGTGTAGACATTGAGCCTCTACACCACTATCACCCACACCACCACACTCCCACAAGATACGCATACCTATCCAAACACGCGTGAATATAGACCATATGCAGCACCTCTCTAGCAATGTAAACGCCCACCCAGAAAGTACCCAACTCACGCATGTCATCTAACTCTGTGAGACAGTTGGAATCTGTTAACTCCCCACCCTGAATCTGTCAAGCCTCCATGCGTATCGTCATGTACCCCCTGACCACTAGGCAAGTGTCACACACACAACAAGAAAGAAACCTTCAGTGAAGTCCAGTCACTCACACAAATCTACTAAAGTGACCCACAAACACTCTCAAGATGACGCTGTACACTCACCACCATCGCTATCGTAAGTGTATGTCATGTACACCACGACGGAGAGACTATCTCTGACTGTGAAAAATATATATCCTCCATCTCACCTCAATAATTAATGCCACCCCACCGATACCTGACCACCTGACCTTATTCATTACACGTGTCTCATCACCTCTGCTACTCCCACCATACTCTAGTGCCCCAAGAAAACCCGCACCTTATCACGAATACTCTCTTAGCCATACCCCTCACCCTACCTCATGTCTCCCCAGAGCTTAAATAACACTAATAGACCTTGAACAGTGTGTTTCATGTCCTCACGCCTTACCCCAAAAACACCCAAAATACAACACTCCAACTGCCGAGTGCGAGAATCAGACCGCACACACGAAAAGTAAAGCTACTAAATTATCATTCGCTTATATACACCCATCAAATCTTGAAACACCAACCACAGTGAGAAGAGACTCGTGAATTCTTGTGTAGTTTATGTGCATCTCTATACATCTCATGAGATGTAAAGATAATGTAAACAGTTGTGTAGCGCTAAAATCAGCTTATTTCATAGACACTATTGTCATCGACACACGTGTAAATGCATCTTCACTCTTATCAAATAAAAGAAAAATATCTGATGTGTTGATGTCAGTGTTGTGTGATATCTGCGATATCGCACACCCTGCTGTATGTTGGAATTGACGATGGATGAGTGAGAGGAGTATCGAGTGACTCTGTGGAGACGTGATATACCGTGATCGAAGACCACTGTGGCGACTCTTGTGCTTGTAGCGAGGACTGGAGCACACGTGTTGTGATGTTAGATTTATAGCTGAGTGACGCATCCTGTAGTTTGTTTGTAGCGTTGTGCTGCACTAGATTAAAATAGTGGCAGTTACTCTCTGCAGCACATGTATGGGGTTCCTATGAATGTGGCGTAGTCTAGAGATGAGATAGAGAAGTGATTCTAATCTGTAGCTGGTGGATATAGGACTCGGAAAGTTGTTCACAGTGAATTGAGTACTTCGCACAGAAAAGAAGACGTTGTGGCGATGTGTCATGATGTGCTAAGAAGATGCGCGTAGTGACGTGACGTGATTTAAGAATCAGAGAGTTGTTGTTGAAACGTATTGTGCTTTATGTGACTGAGATAGAGAAGTGTACTCTAATGTCTCTCAAAAGATGATGTAAGAGATAAGAAGCAAACGAGTGGTGAGTTGTCCAGGGACTGTGCTAAGATAGACGGGTCTTTAGTGATGCTCTTCTCGCTAGAGTACTCTGATGCGTGAAAAGGTGTATCTGCTGAGAGAGATCACTGTGTGATGTGTGTGTCGGTGCTTCGGTGTGTTGCGTCTGCGCTCGGAGGTGATAGTTAGCGAAAAGTGATATGATACTGCTGTTTGATCGCGCGGTGTCTCAATATATAATCGTAGTGTATGTTTCACGGAGATTCCATATGTGTCGCACATTCTCGTAAGCGGATAGTGTGACTCGCAGTTGAGATAAGTGGTGAGAGAGAAGGGCTGTCAGGTTGTAATATTGTATGGTGTAAAGTATGTGTCTCAATAAGCATCGCGGAATATATGAATTATGTGGTTATACTAAGACGGCTAGCTTATATAAATAGATTTAGTATGCTGTGTTTCGTGAATGTGAGTGCATTATCGTAAGAGAACTAAAGTGTCAGGCACTTTATAAAGATCCACTCTAACTCCGTACAGAGATAATACATGATCTAAGTTGTGAAATTAAAAATGAGGAGAGAGAATCAGATGGAAGTGTATGAGAAAGAGCGCGCCAGAAGTCGTAGCTTGTGAGGCGCGGTAGGCCTGTGTGCATGTGTTCACTGTATGAATATAGAATCTCGATCACCTACGACAAGTTCGCTAATGACGGTCTCTAGTGTGTTGTGTATCCATCTCTCATCGCGCGAATAGATATGTTCGTGGCCTCCCCTCTTCTGTCCACTTCAATCTAACGCTATTTTTAGAAAAACGAGGCCTATTAATCTATCCTTTCAAATTCCCCCATATTATTTTCTCTTCTCTTATTCTGCTTACAACTTCCTGGTTAGTTACTCTATCCACCCTTCTCATTCTTCTATAGCACCACATTTCACAGGCTTCTATTCGTTTCCTTTCTGCAATTTCTGTCGTCCCTGTTTCGTGCCCATATAACGCCACGCTCCACACACACAACATCTATAGTATTGATTTTCCTAATATTCATAGTTATATTAGTCGTAAGTAAATTAATCTTTTTTCCAAAAGCCTCCCTTGCCTGTGCTATCCTACTCTAGTTATTAAGCTTCCCCAGTAGCAGAATTCATTAAATTCCTTCAAAATATCATTTCCCAATCCGACAGCCTTTGTTTTACTACTGTTCTCCATACTACACCCCATCACCTTGATTTTCCCTCTATTAATCCTCGTGTTGATCCCTTTCCTCCAGGATCACGTTCTTGCCTGTGATTATGTCTTCCAAGTCTTCTGATTCCCCTAATACCAGGGCTTTTATTTCTTCTCCGTGCAGTATGATTCCCTTTCCACATTCCTTTTTAACTTTCTTCATCGCCTGTTCTATATATAAGTTAAAGAGCATGGACGACGGACTGCATCCTTGACTTATACCTTTTACGATTTATGCTTTCTTTCATCGCCCTTCAATTCTAATTACTGCCGACAGGTTAGGTGTAAAAATCATTAATTAAGTTAATTCGTCCCCTAAATTTAGAAACACTACGAGACAACTCCGGAAAATATATGAAGACCAAAAAAGAAATTAAAATCCAACTCCCATTCTAATTTTATTTTCCGGTAAATATATTGAATATATTGTTCATTGTGAAATTTATAACACATAATACATCAGCAAACTGACCCATTTCTTTCTGCACTAAATATATTGAAAATAAATTACAAATAAAGTAATTAAATCAACTCGCTTATTTTCTTAAATGGAACCAACAGTAAGAACGGCGAAAAATGGAGTCCATATTTCATTGGAATTAACTTAAACTAAAATAATATTATAATAATAATACGTTAAATAGAAGACCAAGAAAAGAAAGCAGAAATCAAGAAAGGAGTAAGACAAGGATGCAGTCTGTCACCCGTGCTGCTTAACAATATATATATATATATATATATATATATATATATATATATATATATATATAGAACAGGCAATGAAGAAATTAAAGCGGAATATAAAGAAGTAATCATACTGCCAGGAGAAGAAATAAAAACCTTACGCTTCGCCGACTATATTGTAGTATTAGGAGACTCAGAAGAAGACTTATAAACCATAATGAATGGCATGAACGCAGTCCTGGAGAAAGAGTTCAATATGAGGATTAATAGAGGGAAAACGAAGGAAACGGAATATAGTATGTGAAACAATGGAATAACAAAAGGGTGTTTGATTGGGATGCGATATTTGGACGGAAGTTAAGGAATTCAGCTTTTTGGGAAGCGTAATAACTAGGGATGGTAGAAGTATAGTAGACAAAGAGTAGGATAGAACAGACAAGGAAGGCTTACGCGAAAAAGAGGGATTTACTTACGGGTAATAAAAGTGTGAATATTAGGAAATCAATGCTAAAAATTTTTGTACGGACCGTGGCGTTATATGGGTGCGAAACGTGGACGGTAGGAGTTGGGGAAAGGAAAAGAATAGAAGCCTTTGAAAGGTGGTGCTATAGGCGAATGCTGGAAATCAGATGGGTGGATAGAATCACAAACGAGGAAATTCTAAACAGAATAGGGGAAAATCGAACAATATGGAGGACGTTGGCTAGGAGAAGGGATAGATTAATAGGCCACGTTTTAAAACACGAGGGTCTTGTAAAATTAGAGGGAAGTGTGTGCGGTAAGAACAGAAGAGGGAAGACAAGGATGGAATACGCTAAGCAGATAAGGGATAACGTGGTATGTGCTAGTTATAAGGAAATGAAGAGGCTTGCGCAAGATAGGTTAGTATGGCGAGGTTGCATCAAACCAGTCTTAAGACTGAATATCACAACAACAAAAAAGTTAAACTTCTGACCAACTTTAGTATCAATTATTCCACTCTTTGTGTTTTATTTAAAAATAAATATATCATATTTAGCTGACAACACTTAAATAAATTCATATTTAAACGGCCAATAAGGACGGAAGTAATCTAATAAAAAAAAGAATAACACGACGTTTCGTCCCTTTTCGTATATCCTCCACTATGAAATGTAAAAGTTTAATAAATAAAAATACTGTGAAATATGTCAGCAAACAAATTTAATTAACTTTTAATTATTATAAATACAACGTTTCAAATTTGTCACAAGGTTATCCATGTAAAAAATGTAGGTCTTTCACTTTATTGAATATTATACTTAATATTTTAACAAAAGTCTTTTTCTGATGTATTCATAATTAATATTCATTTTTTTATAATTTTCGTGTCTAGTTACTTGAAAACATAGACAAAGTTGGATGAAACGTTGCATCTACATTTATTAATTGTTAACTAAATTTGTTTTTTGACATATTAGGCTCTTTTTTCCCCGTCGATTTGCCTTCAACGGAGGTTAGAGGAATTAGAAAAAAAATATAGGATTACTAAAACAATTTTTAGCTTATTTTCATTCCCGTTGGGGAAAATTTCAAAACTGAAATAATGTGGTAGTTACGTACAATACATGACCTTTTTTAAACGAGGGTCATGTAAAATTAGCATTAGAGGGAAGTGTGTGGGGTAAGAACAGAAGACGGAGGCCAAGGATGGTTATAAGGAAAGGAAAAGGCTTGCGCTATATAGGTTAGCATGGAGGGTTGCATCAAACCAGTCTTAGGATTAAATACCACAACAACATTGTTTTTTGGTGGCTATTGAAATACTTAGCAATTTCATCCCTCCAAAAGAAGCTTCCAATATATGTATGTAAGTTTTAAGGGGGGGGAGGGGGCAGAAGAAAACATAAAAATCACTAAAATGAGCAATTTTATAAATAAAAACAAATAAACCCCCGTATAAAATTTTAAATAGCATACAATTACTTTTGACTGCCATAATAAAGTTAGTTACAAAATTCCTTGTTACATCGGTCAGACTTTATAAATGGACAAAACCAATTAAGGAATATAAACAGAAAATTTTAATTTTCCAACTCAACGTCGTCCGGACCATAATTACTATTTTAATTTTCCTATTTACTGTTACTTTATACAAGGAAGTAAATTTATAAAAGAAGTTTAACCTCTGACATCCTCTGTATTGAATCTAACAAATTTTATGTACATGTAAAAGAAAACAATTGTCAGTTATATTGTTATTGTATATTAAATAGTCTTTTTGTTAGACTGATCTTTGGGTTTATATTCCTTGTAATGTAATATTTTTTAATTCATATTGTAGGGGGTTTTTTACAATAAGGGTAGATCAATTTTGAAATGGAATAATATAATGTATGCCCTTTGAGAAGCTTCTGGGACATTTCAATCCTAAATAAATTTGCAACAAACAAAGACACTGAAAAGTACAAAAATTTATTTTTAAAATAGGTATTTTTAATTAAAATTAAGTTTTTTTTTCTATTTCAGACAAATGTCTAAGTTATCCGTTTAATTTATAAAATGTAATTAATTTTTATTTCCTTAAATTACATTTAAAATTCAATAAGAAGCATCAATTTCTTGTGCTCTTGCGTTTATAAATTTTTTTTTGAGATTTGATGTTAAAAATATAATTGGAAGGTCGCTAATAACCTTCGTATGCCCTTTTCAAATAAACTAAAAAATAATTTAGTTAATAGCTCACACACATATAACTTACTTTACTCCAATTAAACATCGACCCGCCCTTATTGATAAACCCTCTATATTTCAGTTTGGCTTAAATATTGACAAGGACCACGACGGTTGATCGAAACGTCTAATCTTTTCTAAACAATTTAGTGTGGTTCAAAATTTTATTGTAAATGTTTGTTATATTGCTCGTTAATCATTGTGATATTTTAAGGAACGATTCTTTTAAGGAATTCTTTAGAATCTGAAAGTCTGAATATTGATAGAAAAAAATATTTTACAAATATTACATTTATAAATGCAATTATGTAAAAAATTATTGAATATTACTTAGAATTTAGTGAAGAAAATTGTGTGCTATCTATTTTTTAGCGTGTATGTAACGAGAAAAATAAATAACAATAATTGTTATTTAATAGTTTATCTGATAATTAAATATCCAATAAATGAGATAAACCACCCTCTTTGTCAGTTTTTTTTTAATTTAAATATTAAACATTACAACGTTTCGTCCCTCACTCGAGACTTCATCAAGTGAAAATTTTGGTGTAGATGGAACCTCACTCCATGACTCATTCGGCCGAAAAAAATGGAGTGAGGTTCCATGTACAGCTAAAGTTTTACTTGATGAAGTCTCAAATGATGGACGAAACGTTGTAATGTTTAATATTTAAATTTATAAAACTGAAAAAGAGGGTGGTTTAACTTCTATATTATTAGTTTGAAACGTTTCCTTCCTTTCTTGATGTGGAAGAGAATTTCCATGTTTATTTTCATATTTATATAGTGACCTTTTATAGTGAGGCTGAAATGTTTCTCCAAACCGTTTAGTAATTATAAACGTATTAGTTATATTATTTCACTATTTTCAAATAATAAATTATAAAAAAACCTATAGTCAGAATAATTATTAAATTTATTGTCATCATTTTCGTCCCCTTAGTTTGGGCCCGAAACTGTAAAAATAGGGAAATAAGGGAATCTTACAATATAATACGTATAGTTTACTTGTAAAATGAAAATTACTTACAGAAGGGATTAATTAATCACTAACCATAAAAGCGCTAAATTATTTACCGATTGTTGAAGGAAATATTGAAAAATGAGTCTCAAACTAAAGTAAAGTACAAAAATAATAAATAAAAGGTTCCTTGAAACTTAAACGAAAATTATTTATATTAAATTTACGACAAAATTATGTCTGTAAATAGGGTCGTATAATTTATTTGATTAAATTATTGCGAGAAACAACCGTTACTTAATTTACTAAAAAAAAGTTATTCTCTTCCTTGTAATTATTATAAACTCAGAGCCTAAAAGAGAAATTTTAAAACAAATTATTGGATTGCTTAAGCATTTTAAAACTTTTATTTTAAAAAATATTTATTTTTGTGGACCAAAAAATAATATTTCGTTGTGTTTGAAATTGAATTTGAATTATTTACAGGCCGGATTAAAACTAATAAATTTTATTACTTGTATAAAATTTTCAAAAATAATAGTCTGAATTTAGTAAGGACTTCCTTTGTCACAGGACAATGAAATATTTATTATCTCTGATCTGTGTCGATTCATACCTGTTTATTCGAAACTCACGCCCGAAATTAGATTTATAATCGAAACAAAATAATATTTAGGCGGTGACTAACATTTAAAATGCTAAGTCAAGGAATAATCGATGGATTAAATAACGATTAATTTTTTTTATATTTTCCACAGATATTAAAGGGTTTTAAAATGGATAATATTGTTTCATTTTTTCTTATATGGAAGTTTTAAAAAAAAATAGGTTGAATTTAGTAAGGAGCTCCTTAGTGCAAGGAAAATGGCATATTATCTCTGATCAGCGTTGATTCATACCTCGTTAAATCCAAAATCACAGTCGAAATTACATTGAATATTTCGCGTTTCTAAGCAATGCAAAAAGATATTGAGGCAAAGACTAATTTTTAAAAGCAAAGAGTCACGGAATAATCGGTCAATTAAATGTTTTTTAATAGTTTCCACGGATATTAAAAGGTATGAAAATCAATAGGTAATATTGTTTCCCTTTTTTAAGTAAATTAAAAATAATATGTTGAATTTAGTGAGCACCTCATTAGTCAAAGGAATGTGGAATATTATCTCTGATTTGGGTCGATTCATACCTCGTTATACCAACACCACAGTCGAAATTGGGTTCAATATTTCAGGTTTATTACCAAAACAAAATGATATTTAGTCGGTAAGTAATATCTAAAAATCAAATTAAATAATTTCCGAACTTGTGCAAACTATTGGTTGGATAAGTTCTTAGTGCTGCTGCCTCGGACCTCACTTTGGTAGAAGGAAATTAACGATTATAACAATTTTATAGTTTTTGATAAATGGATTTTAACAATAATTTGATTATATACCTGAAGAAGGCGCGAATATGCGCCGAAACGTCGTTTAAATAAAAAATAAAAACTGTCTCTAAAAATCGGTTTGTTATTTAATAGCAGACGTTAATCAATTTAATAAATATCTAAAAATGTTGAGTGACGGAATAATCAATTAATTAAATTATTTTATCGTTTCCACGGATAATAAAAGGCATAAAAATTAAAAGATAACATTATTTCTTTTATTTCTTATATGGATTAAAAAAATAATATGTTGAATTTTCTAAGGACCTCCTTCGTAAGAGGACAATTAAATATTATCTCTGATCATACTTCATTTAGTCGAATGTCACAGTCGAAATTAGGTTCAATACTTCGGAGTTAGGCAGTGACTAATTAGCAAAAAGGTTGAGTCAAGGAATAATCGATTGATTAAATGATTTTATCGTTTCCACAGAGAATAAAAGGCATAAAAATTAAAAGATAACATTATTTCTTATATGGATTAAAATATAATAGGTTAAATTTACTAAGGACCTCCTTCGTAAGAGGACAATGAAACATTATCTCTGATCATACTTCACTTGTTCGAATGTCACAGTCGAAATTAGGTTCAATACTTCGGAGTTAGGCAGTGACTAATTAGCAAAAAAGGTTGATTCAAGGAATAATCGATTGATTAAATGATTTTATCGTTTCCACGGAGAATAAAAGGCATAAAAATTAAAAGATAACATTATTTCTTATATGGATTAAAATATAATAGGTTAAATTTACTAAGGACCTCCTTAGTAAGAGGACAATGAAACATTATCTCTGATCATACTTCACTTGTTCGAATGTCATAGTCGAAATTAGGTTCAATACTTCGGAGTTGGACAATGACTAATTATCAAAAGGGTTGATTCAAGGAATAATCGATAGATTAAACGACGATTAAATATTTTTATCGTTTCCACAGATATTAAAAGAGCTACCCTCGGGTCGCGTATTAATATCGACTACGTCTTGCTTCTTGTTGATATTTATATAGAAACCTCTAACAGCATTGTTACGTTTTAGTTAAGGGTTTCACGCGGAATCGGAAATAGTGTATCTAGGACTGAGAAATAAAATGTGTAGGATAATTCGTGTTAGTTTATAATGTGGCTATGGGGTACATAAAATTGGTCTTTATGTCTTGCTGGGGTTATAATGTAAATTTACCAGATAGCTTAATCGTTTACCCGGGGAGACAGAGAATAGGTAAAATTCTACGATAGCAAGTAAGTTTATTATTAGCGACAGGAGGGTGAAACGAGCAGCAGTTGTTTCCAAGTTACGAAAGCAAAGTTGCTGCTGCAGCCGCCTCCGGCGACGACGACGGTGGCCAGCCACTCGGTTTCCACAGTCCCAATTAAAGCAATAGCTAGCTAATAATCAACAGCCCCCCCTCTCGGGGGGGAAATACGGACGACTTACCGCGATCAGCAGCGTGACGAAGCGTCGCCGGGATCTCGACGGCGGGGGCGTCTTCATGGCGTCGTTTCAAGACCGTCTCTGAAGGCAACGTACGTAACCTAGTTGTCGCTATCACTGTCGCCTTTCTATACACTCAGGCGGAGGCGGTGACGTCACGGCTGGGCCTGCAACACGTCACGTTGCACAGCTATGACGGGGTCAACGCGTTCTCTTCTCCCCCCAAAAAAGATCATCACGGGAACATCTTTCAAAAAAACCAAGGACACTAAACACCTCAAAAAAATTATTTTAAAGGTTTCCAGAGATATTAAAATATTTAGTTGGCTAAAAATCATACTCTTCTCTCCTTCTTTAGAGACGCCCTTTCCTTCTCCCATAATTTTTTAAAAAAACTTGTGTAACTCGTTGATTTATTTTGAACTAACTGGGTATCCGGCGATTCATTTATGTTAGCCCGCTTCAGTAGCTAATTCGACAGTAATCTCTTTGTCGGGAATTTTTAAAAGATCGTTCACTCAGAGTTCGCGTGAAGGGAAGTCTCTAACCATAATACAAAAGGGTGTACATTACAATGCCATCTATTAGCATATTTAATAAACTTCCCACCTCCATTAAACAATTAAAAATAAATCCAAACAAGTTCAAATATGAACTAACTAAGTTCTTACTAAGGCCACTCCTTCTACTCTGTTGAAGAATTTATGAAGCTGAATGTATCATAGGGTAGATATTTATAATTATGTAAGAACATTATTAGAACACTAATTTTTTAGTATAGGATGTAAAAATATTTATCAATTTTATATATAAGGTACAAATTGTATGTCTTCTGTATAGAACTTAAGAAAATCTTATTATAAGTTAAAAATTAATGAATAGTTACAGTATATTCTAATATTAATAAAGCAACCTAACTATGTAAAATCTCTGACTCGTTCCACATCCTTGAAGCTTGTGCTTGCTTCTCTATAGGAGGATCTATGGAATATGATTTTATACTTATACTGACAGATTATCCGACTCTGACAAAATCACGTCAAGGGAAGTGTGATCGGCCCACTTTGGTTCCTTTCATTCATAAATGACTTAACAATCGGTATAAAATCACAGATCAAACTTTTTTTCTGATGATTGTATGGTTTATAGGGAAATCGTAAACGTTGAGGATGCACAGATTCTGCAGGCTGACTTAGACAAAATTTACCAATGGTCAGTTAGAAATAAAATGCACATAAATGCAACGAAGAGTAAGGAAATCGATTTTACAAAAAAAAGAAATGTCCCTCCCACTCGATATAAAATGGGGAACGAAGTTGTAACGGAGTAAAATAACTTTAAATATCTTGGGATCACGATTAGTACAGATTTAAATTGGGGTAATCAGATGAGCGAGGTCGCAAGTTAAGGGTGGAGGTCGCTTCACTTTTTAAACGGGATCTTGAGGAAAAGCACGAGAAAAACCAAGGTTTCTGCTTACAAAACACGGCTGGTCAGGCCAATTTTAGAATATGGGGGGGTAACGTGCTGGGATCCATATCGAAATGAACACACTCTAGGGTTCGGAAAAAAATACAAAAACGGGCAGAAAAGATGTTTGGGGGTCAGGTGATTCGCGAACAACCCTCACGAGAATTTAGAATGTCTCAGTAGTAGAAGGAAACAGGCGAGGTTGTGCGCAATATATAAAGCTTATAAGGGTGAACCACAGGGCCTCGAAAGAAATAACAAACTATCTTAAGGTGCCGAATTATATATCTAAAAATGACCACTCGTTCAAAATTAAAGAAAAAGGGCAACGTACAGACGTAGGAAAATTTTCATTTGTTAATAGATCTATACGCGATTGGAATTTCTTCCTTGCCTCCTACAGAAATACGACTTTTCCGGGTAGCGTGAATCAGTATAGGAATAGGCTAAGGAAACTTAAGGGAGTAGTTTTTAATTTTTTTTATAGAATCAGTGAAGTGCTTATAATGAAGTGCAGTGAAGTGATTTCTGTGTGACTCCTTTCTTTTCTTTTTCAGATAAAAACATACACTTCAAAATTGTTCCTTAGGTGATTTATATTTTCTTTTTGTAACTGTATTTGTGTTTTCATTGTATATAGCAGCCACCGGGCAAATGCCCAATAGCAGATAAGTAATAATAAATAATAATAATACACGGAAATCCCGACTGACACATCCGTCACCAGTTTCACCAGCAATCAAAAGCACAACATCGATTGGAATTCAAAAATTTGTGATCTTACTGAACGTTACAATCACCCAACAATCATATTCACTGACGTGTCAAAATCGCCGAATGGAGTTGAGTGTGCCATGTTCACGATTGGATCATCAAAAACCTCACAGACGCTTCACCTCTTTTACGGCTGAGATTTACGAGCTATTGATGGCAGTTTGTTAAGCACTGCTTGGAAAACTCTGCTCCAAATACATTAATATTATTCGATTCATTAAACGCTATAAAAGCGATAAAGGAAACACTGACTTGAACCTTAATAATCTTAATAATGTCAGAGACAATATTTGGATAAGAATAACCATATGCTGGATCCCCACCCACAGTAAAATTTTAGGAAATGAGGTAGCTGACTGTCTTAGCTAAACCTCACTGCAAACTCAAGCCACAATTTTATATCCGACCATACATGCACCGTAGATGATATTTGGAAAATTTACAAAACTAAATTCCTGAACAACTGGAACATTAGCAGAAGATCTTTTAACAACGAACCTAAATAATTATGAAGATTTACTCTTTCCGAAGCATCTAACAAGAAAGGATAAAATAGTAATTTCCAGGGCAAGGGCCAACCACACCAATTTTTCTCATTGCCTTTTTTTAGAGAACATCCACCACTATGTAGCTCGTGCAGGATGAACATAACCATGGACCACATCATCTTCCACTACTACCCCAAGTATCACAAACAGAGGACTGATATCATCGGATTGTATGGACCTAAATACATCACATCTTTGGAAGAAGCAATAAAAGGAACTTTACAATTTTTAAAAGATATCAATATTTTTTTTAAAAAATATATAATTTAACTTTTCACCTGATGTAACTTATTTATCACAATTCTATGTTATATCCATATACCCTAATGTAATTTCTGTTCATATGTGGATAATGACATTTATGTTAATCGCTAATGACTTTACTGTTGACTATCCCTTATTATTAACAGAGGAAAATATATGTAATACAACCGCGTGAAACTCTTCTTGTTTACCATTTGTAGATATTCAACATGATTCCAATGTCCATTTTTTTCCCAATTTCTACGGAGATGTCTCACTGTGACGTCACCACTCACTCCGCTACAATCTCTGACCGTTTACATGATGCGCACTCAACCCTAAAGGTTATCTCTAACCTCAAAATTGTGTTTAAAACAACTTTACAATTTTATTATGTTGTAAAAAGCAGATATTTTTAAAAATAAATAAATTTATCGAAAATTCTTAGTCGTATATTTAACAAAAATTCTATTTAATTATAATGATTAAAATATCTATGGTTTTGTAAGCTTTTCTTAGGCAAATGTAGTTTGAAATATAGATACTTGAAGCGTGGGAAACGTTTAAGAACATTTTTTGGTATTTAGGTTTGAATAATAAGTTTGTTCATAATAAAAGGTTTAAAATCTATTGAATTAACACTGCTAAAAACTTCTGAATAGACTGTAAAGTGGTCAATTGATTTATGTATTTTTTTAAAACAAGCAGATAGAACAAAATATATTATTTTGTTGTTTAAATTATAATGCATGTTAATCGTGCAAACAAAATGATCTTTATCAACTGGAAAAAATTTCGAATTTCAACTTTCGAAATTATTTATTCAAGAAGAGACGCATTCAAATGTTGAATACCATGAAAGGACGAATTACACAGCCGCAGTACATATTATAAATCAAATGTTAATATAAAATGTAATAATTCGGCTATAAATAAAAAATTGATACGAATAATTTAGTAGGGTTTATGACATTATTGTAAATAAACTTGACTAGTTTTTTATTGTTAATTTTATCTATTAACAATACGCTTAAAAGCATTGTGTTAGCATATTTCATTTCATATCGTTGTTTCACAAAGTTTCATATGGAATTAAATTGAATTCGTCAAATTTTATTTATTGGTATAGATTAATATTTCATGTGGAATTAAATTGAATTGGTATAGATTAATATTTCATATGGAATTAAATTGAATTCGTCAAATTTTATTTATTGGTATAGATTAATATTTCATATGGAATTAAATTGAATTCGTCAAATTTTATTGGTATAGATTAATATTTCATATGGTATAGATTAATATTTCATATGGAATTAAATTGAATTCGTCAAATTTTATTTATTGGTATAGATTAATATTTCATGTGGAATTAAATTGAATTGGTATAGATTAATATTTCATATGGAATTAAATTGAATTCGTCAAATTTTATTTATTGGTATAGATTAATATTTCATATGGAATTAAACTGAATTCGTCAAATTTTATTTATTGGTATAGATTAATATTTCATGTGGAATTAAATTGAATTGGTATAGATTAATATTTCATATGGAATTAAATTGAATTCGTCAAATTTTATTTATTGGTATAGATTAAATATTTCATATGGAATTAAACTGAATTCGTCAAATTTTATTTATTTGTATAGATTAATATTTCATGTGGAATTAAATTGAATTGGTATAGATTAATATTTCATATGGAATTAAATTGAATTCGTCAAATTTTATTTATTGGTATAGATTAATATTTCATATGGAATTAAACTGAATTCGTCAAATTTTATTTATTTGTATAGATTAATATTTCATGTGGAATTAAATTGAATTGGTATAGATTAATATTTCATATGGAATTAAATTGAATTCGTCAAATTTTATTTATTGGTATAGATTAATATTTCATATGGAATTAAATTGAATTGGTATAGATTAATATTTCATATGGAATTAAATTGAATTGGTATAGATTAATATTTCATATGGAATTAAATTGAATTCGTCAAATTTTATTTATTGGTATAGATTAATATTTCATATGGAATTAAATTGAATTCGTCAAATTTTATTTATTGGTATAGATTAATATTTCATATGGAATTAAATTGAATTCGTCTAGACCACAAATTGACTGGAAATTAATAAATTATTTTTTATGGAATATGAATGTTGTTAAAACACCGGCGACAGTTAGTAGGTTAAAATCCTTATTAGACATTTTCCTGTTAAAGGCCTTGGTTTGGAACTATTTATAGGTTCTGGGGATCGATTATACTCATTCGATTATGTCCAACACTAGTAAATATAAACACAGAAAATAAATTTATAAGGATAAATGTACAAACGTGTCGATTCTATTGTCTATAAGTTTATATAAAGCCTTATTTAAACTTATATTAAACTTCCAGACATTAATAATTATTATAGATTCTATTGTCTCCTTTATTCTATGAACAATTTTTCATTTTCCCTCTGACCCTTTGGTCCCTCTAACACGTCACAGCTCAGCCATTTATACGTACAGATCGTAGTTGTTGGAGGGTTTTCTTAGTTTTCTCGTTTATTAGGCGAGCCTTTCTTCCATTCCCAGTAAGCTGAAACTAGGATAAGTGCGGAATAACGGCCTCATTCTCCCCGATACGGCCACGTTAATGTTGTTTTCCAAGTGATTTATGTAAGCGACTGAAACGTTTCTCTTATATTCGTAGGCAAAACGTGACTCGTTTACGGCATTTGTTAACATTCTCCCCGAGAGAGCGAGCTATTAATTAATAACGGTGACGAAAGGTTTCCTGGTATTTAATACAAATACCAACGCAATGTGAAGCGGTTAAGTGGCTGTGAAGGGGAGAAGGAAGAGGAAAAATTAGGTCCATACTTCTTCATTGAAGAAAAGTCTATTTCAATGGGACAAGGCGCCGATGACGTCATCGAAGGACCTCCCACCAAAAAAAAACAAGAAAAATAAGAAGAAACTTGCAGAGACGTGTTTGTAAAGAAACTAAGAGCAAGGAGGAATCAATATGTCGATGATTTGAACTAGAGAGAAACGTCTCGACTGAGCTAAATCATGGCTTATCTTTTATAAGTATAAATTATATAATTTATAAATATTTGTTGTTGTTGTTGTTGTGGTAGTCAGTCCTAAGACTGTTCTGATGCAACCTTCTTGCGCAAGCCTTCTCATTTCCGCTTAACAATCACATCCAGCAGCATCCTCCCTAATCTGTTTAGCGTATTCTATCCTTTGCCTCCCTCTTCTGTTCTTACCCCACACAATTCCCTCTAATTCTAATTTTACAAGACCCTCGTGTCTCAAAATGTGGCCTATTAATCTATCCGTTCTCTTGGTCAACGTCGTCCATATTGTTCTCTCTTCTCCTATTCTGTTTAGAACTTCCTCGTTAGTGATTCTCTCCACTCATCTCATTCTCCTATAGCACCACATTTCAGAGGTTTCTTTTCTTTTCCTATCCACAACTCCTATCGTCCACGTTTCGCGTCCATATAACGCCAAATTTCTTAACAACGATTTCCTAATATTCACACTTTCATTACGCATAAGTATATTTCTCTTTCCCATGAAAGTCTTCTTTTCCTATACTATCCTACTCATTATGTCTATTCTACTCCTAACAGTTCATTTATAAGGTTAAGTCAGATTCATTGAATTTTACATTATTTGCAATATTTTCCGATTAAAATTTAATATATAATTTATAATATTAATATATAATTTATAAAATTAATATTTATAATATTAATTTAATTTACTTTATTTTTAAAATTAAAATAAATTAATTTAACTATCCTTTTTTTAATATTAATGGAGATCAATGTAATTTACTTCTATTTTAATACTTTCAGATTAATTTCATTACTTTATTTACAATGTCAAGTCATATCAATTTAATTACTTCATTTTTATTTCTTTGGCGCTTAGCCTAATTTAGCATCGAATGCTTTATATAATTCCTTAAATTTAATTAACAACAATCGTTTCAGCATAATTTCAACTTAAAATCGGGATTTTACTTCTTTGTCAATGATTCATCTATAAGAAGGAAACCTGAAGATGGCGTTAACATGTACCGAAACGTTGTTGTTAATTAAATTTAGAGAAAAAAAGTCTGCGAAAGAAGTCACAAATTGTTTTTATCAAATCGAGTAAATCTGTGACCAATTTACAGTCAAGATGTTTTTAATTTGTTTCTGTTAAACCAACGTTTTTTCACAATGTTTGGGACTTCGTCAGGTGTAATTTCTTCCGAAAATTTACTGCTAAAAATAATTTTTTTCTTACTGATAATTTTGATATTTCAATGATGTTTAATGTACTTTTTTGTAAAATTTCTGTAGTATCAGCTGAAGAAATTTTCTGAAGAAGTCTCCAAACACGGTAACGGAAGCTCAGTTTAATTAAAAATTAATTTCTGTAATTTTTTGTCGTAAATTTATTCGAATTAATTATTTTTCTAATCATTCTAATCAAATTTTGTCTATTTTTGTATTGTAAAACTCCCAAAGGATTTACTGTATCGATCTTAATAATTATTACTTTATTTATTTTATTAATTTAGACATTTTGTTAATATTTTCATTTAGTGGTTGTTAAATAAACACTGCTTTATTCATTTAACATGTGATCAACCATTTTATTGTAATTACCACGTCGATAGAAATGTTCTTTGAACAAAGACTAAAATAAAACCAAAGAGCAAGCATATACGTGGCGAGTTTACAGTGATACCACCTCAAAATAAAAAATAACAAAATTTAATTCACTAAAAATTTATTAAGCAGCTTTCGTCATTTTGTGTTTAATTACATATATATAGATAGATATTGTACTTATTTACAGAATCTAACTATACAGTTTATTAAGTTTAATTATTTAAATAATCATTCTTATAATTAAATCTAGTAATGTCCACTATAATATGTAACTAATAGAATATTCGACACTATTAATTTTTTATTAAAACCTTAATTCATCGGGACATGAATAAATATTTGTATAATAAAATATACAAGATCCCCTAAAATACATCAATAATAAGGTTAACAGTGCAGCGCAGTAAGACCCCTCCCCAATTTTATTCGAATTTTTAAATGATCTAAAGGTTCAGCAAGAACATTATGTCTCGACGAAGAAGTGGTTTTTTCCGGTGCCATGCTACCGGGCGGATTTATAATACCAAGCTTGTTTTGCTGAAGGAGCATTCACCCTTAAAAATTTCTGAAGGACGCTGTTCCCTGTGTCATGGAAAATTTCCCGTGCTGGTCGAAGGACTCATGAGGATTGACGGAATAAACATTACGTGGGATAGCATTTTCCCTTGGAGAAGGGATATACGATTTTAGCTGTGAGGCGAGAAGTCTAAAAATAGGCAGAATGTTCTAGACGTTGAGAGGGCGAATGGGTAAAGAGGGAGAGTTTTTCAAGACGTTGAGAAGGCGAGGTGAAAAGGGAGGTGGAAGCTGGAGAGTGGAACAAGAGAGTTGACAGTGAGTTGTGAATTGTTGCTCTTTAGTGAGAAGTTATTGAGAATAAGGAAGGCTAGAGGGAAGAAGGAAGAAAAACAGGGATTTCCTCCATCACCGGTAGTACCAGGTTCGTCCCACTTTCCGCCAGCAGAGGGAAATTCTACAATTCAACCCGAAGGAAGAAGGAAGATCCGGTCGCCTAGTAAACAGCATCAAGACACGAATGAAGATAAAACAGGTTCGTCAAGTGAACGAAATCTCTGCTACACGTGGCTATCTCCAATAAGTAATTAACTCTGGTATTAAAAAATCGTCTCCTTGAATTAATTTATGTGTTTTTAATAGCTCTCAGAACCCCTATTAAGTGACTTTTTATAGACAAAATTATTATATTATATCCTAAAACGCAAGTAATTTCATTAAATAAGATAAATGAAACCCATATAATCATTTACAAGTGTAGAAATAAGACCAAAAAAATTCTGTATCTACTTTCGGTATCACTTCCATACATCTGAGGGGGAAAAAAACTCCTATGAATAATAAATAAATATAAGGCATGCTCGCTTTCTTAGATTAGCCTCCATATCTCATGAAGGAAACTCGGGACATGAAGCTTACATAACGAGCACAAGTTCATGGCGACTGCGAATGTGGCCGTGTAAAATTCTATGACGTATGTTCGCACTGCTGCAACAACAACAAAAAAAATATTTGAAACTAGAAGACAAGTTTCCTGCACTTAAGTCATGCTTCGGTACTTTTGTAACAACAGGTTTTTTTACAAGTGTACAACTTCAGAGTTTTCCACATTGCAGCCTCTGCCTTTTTATATGAGAAGTTAGCTGGGTGCCCGGTCATGCCCGTGTTAGCGTGTTACAGTATTTAATTTGGAAATTAAGTGATTTTACCTCCCTATCCCCTGGTCTTATTGACAAAAGGATATATACGTAATGGAACGTTGTTACCCTCTTGTTATATGCCATTTGTAGATACTCCTCTCAAACAGAAAGGAGATGAAATAACAACCCTACGCTTAGCCACTGATATTGTAGTATAAAGGGAGTCAGAAGAAGACTTGGAAATGGCATGAACGTGGTCCTGGAGGAACAGTACAACATGA
The DNA here is from genome assembly GCA_034510155.1 of Eucriotettix oculatus. Taxonomy (NCBI): domain Eukaryota; kingdom Metazoa; phylum Arthropoda; class Insecta; order Orthoptera; family Tetrigidae; genus Eucriotettix; species Eucriotettix oculatus. The sequence goes on along the minus strand of CM067377.1, from coordinate 205,984,466 downwards.
GAATTAATAGAGGGAAAACCAAGGTAATGGAGTGTAGTATGGGAAACAGTGGAATAGCAAAGGCTGTTAGAATGGGAAGGGTTATTTTGAAGGAAGTTAAGGAATTCTGCTAGTTTGGAAGAGTAGTAACTAGAGTAGGATAGCACAGGCAAGGAAGGCTTTCGCGAAAAAGGGTAATTTACTTCGCTCTTCGCCAATTCTGTTTAGAACGTCCTCGTTAGTGATTCTATCCACCCATCTCATTCTCCTATAGGACCACATTTAGAAGTCTTCTATTCTTTTCCTTTCCGCAACTCCTACCGTCCACGTTTCGCATCCATATAACGCCACGCTTCATAAGAACATTTTTATCGACGATTTCCTGATATTCACACTCACATTACCCGTAAGTAAATTCCTTCTTTTCTCGAACATCTTCCTTGCATCTCTAATTGGGGAAACTGCTCCAGGAGTAATGAAATATTTAAGTTGCAAAAGCGTGCAATTAGAATACTTTCTAGCACGAATTCTAGATCGAGTTGCAAACCTTTCTTCAAAAGTTTGCAAATACTTACTTTACCAAGCGTATATATTTATGAAATATTAAAGTTTGTAAAGCGGAACACTAATTTGTTTCAAACAAATGGCGAGTTTCATGAATACGCGACTAGAAATCGTTCAGCTCTAAGGTCGGACAAGCATCGCCTTGCTCTACACCAGAAAAGTATTCACAATACCCCCGGGGATAATTTTATACAACAGCCTTCCTTCCTCCAGAGGTTATAAAGCTTCGTGAAGCAGAGTAAAACTATTCTTTTAAATGGCGCGTTTTACTCGGTACAGGATTTTCTTAATCGTCCTTCTAGTATTTAAATCAAGGTTCCTGCAAAAAGTGTTGAATGAGCTGCCTTATAAAATAGCACATCACATATCTTAAAATTTCTATTCAGTTTTTTCTGCTCTTTTGTTTGTTTGTTTCATGTATTGCCTGGAGCTACGACAGAGGGAAGGACAGTTTCCTGGTCCAAGTAGTTAAAACTCCATTGCGTGTTCCTCAGTGTGTGCTTGTTTGTGTTTCCCAGTGTGTGTCCGTGTTGTGTTTATATTGACTTTTGTCTATGTACACTTTCTTTTACTAATTTATTTTAAGTTTATTTGTCTTTAATTATTTACTTTATTTTGTTCATTTTTAATTTTTAATGTATGACGTATCCTATTTCCTCAATCGAGGATTAATGGAAACAACAATAAATCTAAATCTAAATCTTGCCTGTGCTATCCTACTCTAGTTATTACGCTTCCCAAGTAGCATAATTCCTTAAATTCCATCAAAATATTCCTTCCCAATCTAACACCCTTTCTTATTCCACTGTTTCCCATACTACACTCCATTACCTTGGTTTTGCCTCTATTAATCCTTTTTCTCCAGGACCACTTTCATGCCATTTATTATGGTTTCCAAGTCTTCTTCTGACTCACCTAATACTACAATATCGTCGGCAAAGCGTAGGGTTCTTATTTCTTCTCCTTTCAGTGTGATTCCTTTTCCATATTCCGTTTTAACTTTCTTCATCGCCTGTTATATATAAATTAAACAGCATGGGCGACAGACTGCAAATTTCTTGATTTCTGCTTTCTTTTCTCCTAAACTATCCTTAAGGTTTAACCAAAAAGTAATAATTATTCTTAATAACTAATTGAAATAAATAATAATAATAGTTTTAATATTACAGAGGTTTTTTTGTTTTAAGTGAGAAATTTAGTTTCGCCGTAAAGCAGAAATCAAGGCTGACTGATTTCTCTAATCAAACCGGGGAAACGCTTCTTTACTGATTGATGTCGTCGTTTCACAGAAACTCAAATCAATTTATCAAAACGGATTTGTTTCATTTACCGTAGCACTGACTACTCCCCTGGCCCATATTTTACTTCGTGACTTGGGGACTGAATTACGTTTCAGGAGGGGAGGAAACAACATCAGACGAAATATATCACCGCTATTTGTTTTGACTGCTGGATAATATTACGAGGAAAGTTATTATATATGTATATTAAGGGGAACGAACGAAAATGCGGGGGGAGGAGGGGATTTAAACCATTACGTCATAAAAGTGAGTGGACACAGGTTGAATTTATCGTTCCCCTGATATAAACCCTTAATTCCCCACAATCTCTAAGACTCTTGTACTTTAACAAGACATTAAAAAAAGATTTTACTGTGCAAGAAGCAAAACTAAATTATAAATTATTGTATTATCTCTGACAATTTAGTGATCCAAAAATAAAGGCAACAGTCAGTCATTCAATAAACATTTATTTAATTATTTAGTTAGTTGATCTACAGTTAAAAAGGAACCACAACGTTTCATCCCTTAATAGATCCTATTTCGAGATAACTGTGAGTATATATCCAAATAAAAACACTCTATTTGTAAACTCCAATTAGCATGATCTAAAGGCCTTTTTTTATTGAATTAGCAAAATTACCAGTAGGAAAATATAATACAAAAGTGGGTGTTTATCTTTTAGGGTACGTAGATGAAACAACGAGACGGAGAATTGGAAAGGATAATAGGAAGTGATATTACAATAAAACATGAGCTAAAGAATTATTTATTGAATTACCGAAAGTTTGAAAGAGTGAGGAAGACCAGTTGGAAAATATAATAGAGAAGATCGTTTCCTTAGGTACGTAGATTAAACAAGAGAAGGAGAATTGGAAAGGATAGTAGGAAGTGATACCATAATCAATTACTATCTAAAGGACTTTTTATTTACTTTCTAAAATTTTAAAAGACTAAGAAAGACCAGTTAGTAAATCTAATAGGAAATTGGTTGCATTTTTTAAGAACGTAGACGAAACACGTTAAGTAGAATTGGAAAGGACAATAGGAAATGTTATGATAATCAAACACGATCTAAAGGACTTTCTATTGACTCACGAAAATTTTGAAAGACTAAGAAAGAACAATGGGAAAATATAATAAGAAAATGGGTGTATTTTTTAAGTACGTAGATGAAACAAGGCAAAGAGAATTGGAAAGGATAATAGGAAGTGTTATCATAATCAAACACATACGAAGAACTTCTCCAAAATTTTGAAATATTAAGTGGACTAATTTTAAAAATATAATACAAAAAGGAGTGTATTTTTTAATCACGTAGATGAAACAAGTGAAAGAGGATTTCAAAAGACAATGGGAGGTGATATCGTAATCAAATATTATCTAAAGGACTTTTTGTTGAATTACCTAAAGTTTCAACGACTAAGGAAGACCGGTTGGAAAATATAATAGGAAAATTAGTGTATTTTTTAAACACGTAGATGAAACGAGTTAAGAAAAATTGGAAAGGATAATAGAAAATGATAATCTAAAGGATATTTTATTAAATTACCAAAATTTTTAAAGACTAAGGCAGACCGATTGGAAAATATAATAGGGAAGTGAGTTTATTTTCTTTAAGTACGTAGACGAAACAAGTGAAGGTGTATTGAAAATGATAATAGGAAGTGTTATCATAATTTTAAAAAATTACTAACTCAGAATAAACACTAAATAAATCTAAATTGTCAATTTTAAGAATTAATTTCTTCTTTGACTTGTTTTTTTCTGTAAAAACTTGAATTAAAATATTATTTAACATTATTTTTCAATTTAATTTAATATAACCACATGGCAAAATTATAATAAGTTAAAATTTGTAAGCTGAGATATTGTAAATTTATTTAATAAAAAAGGTTAAATTATAATTTCCTCGCAATCTTTTTTACATTAAAAAATTTAAGACAGGTAAAAGTTTCTTTTTATTTAAAATGTCTGGCTGTTTTTTCTTTCAGAATTATATGTTTATCACTTTAATATGTCCCAAAACAAGTGGTAAAAACTTTATGATTATTCTCGAACACGAAAATAATAAATAAGCAAGTATTTAAACGAACGTTTTATGACTTACTAGCAATTGAGATTTGTGTGTAAAAAATGGGACACTATAATATAAAACTAAAATTTTAACTATATTGATAAAAGGACTAATCCAAAAAAAAATTTAATTATCTAAATTTGTTTATTTAATAATAAATCAAATTACGAATTGAACGTTTCGGCTAGACTGTCAATTTTCGACTAGGAAAATAAAACGCAAAGATTAAATTTAATTATGCATTATTACAATTGTCAAAATAGTGTCTCTTTTTGATAATTACTCTTTGTCTCAATGTTTCGTTTTATTTTCGTAGGCGAAAATGGCAGACTAGTCGAAAGCTTCAATTTGTTATTTTAATATTTTATTAAATAAACTAACCCAGACAGGGATCCTTGGTTTCCTTAATTAAAAATATAGAATAGCAGGGGAAAAACGAGGGAAAATATTTAAATACATAAATTGGGAGACAAGGGAAATTTTACATACAGATTAAAAAATCTGTAAGTTAATTATTTCACCGGCTGTGCTATTAATTATTCATAAGGCGAAATAGGGAAAATTATAATAGCTGATGAGGTGGAAAGAAACATTAACAGATTTTTCGATTTTCCACGAATTTTTTTCCATAGGATGTTCCGTACAGTACAGTAAATATAATCGTATACATTTGGACAGTTGGATGAGGTAATTATCACAAAGTACTTTATAACTTTTGATAACAAGTTTGAAACGTTCCCGGTAACCTCTAAAATAATAACAACACCTTTCAACCTTGTTGACTGTAGGAACGGAATAATTACACAGCTTGTGTGAACATTTTTTTTCTTTTTTTTTTGGAAGAATGAAGAAATAAAACGTACATTTAAACAACTTCCTGTCAAATTACTCTTTGTTTTTGTTGTGGTATTTAGTCCTTAGACTGGCCTGATGCAACCGTGCATACTAACCTATCTTACGCAAGCGTTTTCATTTTCACATAACTACCACATCCTCTATAATCTGCTTAGCGTATTGTCTCTTTAATTCACTTCCCTCTAATGCTAATTTTACAAGACCCTCCTGTCTTGAAACGTCGCTTTTTAATCTATCCCTTCTCTTGGTCAACGTCCTTAATATTTTTTGGCAGTTACTTCAAAGTTCAACGCGCAGTCGCTTGTGGTGATAAAAAGGTAGAAAAAAATCTGTCGTCACTTACCCATTGGGCCGGCCTTCCTGTTGCAGGTTTTCTAAGGGTTTCCCTGCTTCTTTTTAGGTGAAACTCCGGAAAGGATCCTTAAACTTTAGCCCGGGGCCACTAGTCAACCTTTGGCTACCTTGCTCTACCACATCACCCACCCCTTTTTTCAATTCCCTACCTATGCTATTAAAAGGTGAGTTATCTGCCTCAGGATCGCTCTCATGTAGCCTGTTATTAAAAAAAAATTACCCTTAAACTAAATCCGTATCGGTTCCTTGATTGTTGTCGTGGTATTCTGATGAAACCCTCCATGCTAATCTATCTAGCGCAAACTTATTCATTTCCGCATAACTACCACATGTCTCATCCCCCTTAATCTGCTTAGCTCATTCCATCCTTTGCCTACCTCTTCTGTTCTTAACCCACACACTTCCCTCTAATACTAATTTTACAAGGCCCTCATGTCTTAATACGTGGCCTATTAATCTCTCCCTTCTATTGGTCAACGTCCACATATTGTTCTCTCTTCCCCTATTCTGCATGGAACTTTTTTCCTGTTGATTTCAGATATCCCACCTCCAAACTACTGTTTGAAAGGAGGAGAATAACGGTTTACAATTTATCTTACATTCGTTTTCTTTGTAATTCTTTGTTGTTGTTGTTTTTGTAAAAATTATAACTAAATTGTTACCGTTTCAATTGTATCCTCGGTTGGTTTCAGAATATTGACAAGGACCACAATGGGACAGCCGAAGGGTCTAATTAATGTTTGAAAAATTTTCAAACATTCTTGTAAATGTCTGTTATAGGGGTCGTTAATTGTTCATTTACATATGTTACTATCTGAAGACCCGGCGTTGCCCAAAATATTTATTTACACCATCCCCGGTACATTATTTAATTCTTGGTCAACACATGATCGAACCGGCATCGGAAACGTCACAACATGAGACTCAAATATACTCCCCCCCAAAAAAAATACTCAACGTACAATAGCAGGGCTAAAAACATGTTCAGTACCCTAACAGAGAATAAAAATTCTCCCCGACTTAACGGATTCATTTATACGTAAATCGCATGTGAAAGGTCATCATGTAACACAGCGACTCGCATTACGCCAACCTCGATACTTTCCTTGTTATTTTCATATGACTCGTTTCCACCCCCACCCCTTACATGCTGGAAGGGGTTGAAATTATACACAAATATTTCCGGGGAAACACTAATCAAAGTTATTGGCCTCAACAATTCTTTTCCGACTCATTTATGAGCCTTCATTTCTTATCAAAATTCCGATAATTCCACCCCCTCCCTCTAGGGGTAATAGCCGTGTCTTACCTCCAAAGTAATACTTTTTGGGATTGTGAGGAAAGCGAAAAAAATATTTTATCAAAATTGTTCTGTCCTTTAAACGTATTACGATGAAGTTTGTTTTACCCCGTCCCTCCTCCCTGTTAGGGGATGAACTGCAATTTAATTTGGATTCTAAATGTCAGAATCGAACTCAAACACTCTAATAGCACCGATTTAGATACCAAAGTTGAATGTTTCATTTTTTATTTTCATATGACGCCCCCAACACCCCCACCTCTATGATTAATCCTCTTAGACGATGAATTTGGTTGAAATTATACGCAAATAAGTTCATCTAAAACGCTATCAAATTAATTGACCCAATATATAAATATATTAGAAGAAATTTGTGGATTTTTAAAAATTATCCCTTCTCCACCCCCGCATCAAGTGGCGGTAGCCGTGTGTTACCATAATTGTCTCGATTTTAGGTTGACAGGAACACGTGTTCAAAATTTGGTCGGAATTGTTCCATCCGTTAAAGATAGAATGGCGAAGTCTTTCTTTTTTTAGCCCCTTTCCAACCCCTCTGAAACTTCAATTACACTTTTTTATGTGAGAAATAAACTCATCAGCCCACATTACACCAGTTTAGAGCCCAATCTCGATTGTTTTCTGGTTATTTTTCTGTTTAGCCTCTCCACCCCCCACCCCTAAGCACACTCCCCTCCAATAATAGATGGGGTTGAAATTAGCAGTATGGGAGGACACGCAATAAATTTAATTGATCCCATAATGTTTTTATATGATATAAATATTGGGCGTTTTTGCTTATTTAAATTTTTCCACCCCCTCCAACCCCGCCCCCAGGGGGTGGAAGCCGAGTCTTACCCCGCCAGTGCTGATTTCCGGGAAACAAATGAATTTGGTTTACTCGTTCAGATTTGTGTGCGGAACATACAGACACCGTTACACAAATATGGGCAACCTTATTATAGATTGACAGACGTAAGTTTTTCTTATTATTAAAATATTGTAACTGTGTAAAGATTTCATACCCGCTTTTTTAACTAAAATTTCAGCACTAAGTCAACATCGTTCGCCATCTTATTACGTTCTAGGTAGTCCTTATGAAGGGATAGTTGAGGAGTAATTGGCTTTCAACGTTCTCCTGTCTGATCACACTTTAATAGCTTCCGGTTTTCGCCTTTCCTAGTCAAAGCACAATCAATTACACTATTCTTTTTTGTCCCCCCTGTCTCTATAACAGGAAGGAGTTGGGAGAACCGTGACTGGTTTACGTTATGTAACGACGTACAGGGCAATCGATCTCTTTCTTTTTTTTTACTCTCCCCCTCCTCTCCTCTCCTTTCCTCTCCCCGAGATGCAAATGTGGAGCAAACGAGACATGAGTGAAGCCCGTGGCTAGAAAGGAGAGTGGTTCGCTCCGATCACCGAGATAAAAGTCCCCGAGGATCAGTGACCTGGCAACATGCATGCTGACCAGTCACGATCCTCCCGAGCGAAACTTCTTGAACTTGTTCGCTCATTACGATAACGAGAGCGCGTGGCCTTCAGCCTCTCCCGTGATTGCGACACTCGCAGATATCTACTTACTATTTGTTATTTCAACAGGAAAGACAACTAACTATATATCTCTCTCTCTCCGTCTCTCTATGTCCGTCTCTGTCTCTCTATGTGTCTTCTCTGTGTCACTCTGTCTCTCTATGTTCCTCTCTCTCTCTCTCTCTCTCTCTCTCTCTCTCTCTGTGCCACTCTGTCTCTCTATGTGTCTTCTCTGTGTCACTCTGTCTCTCTATGTTCCTGTCTCTCTCTCTCCGTCTCTCTATGTCCGTCTCTGTCTCTCTATGTGTCTTCTCTGTGTCTCTGTCTCCCTTTTCTATGTCTCTCTATGTCAACTCTCTCTGTCTCTCTCTCTGTCTCTCTCTCTGACTCTCTGTCTCTCTATGTGTCTTCTCTGTGTCACTCTGTCTCTCTATGTTCCTGTCTCTCTCTCTTTCTCTCTCTATGTTCCTTTCTCTCTCTTTCTCTCTCTATGTTCCTGTCTCTCTCTACCTCTCTGTCTCTCTCAATGAATCTGTCTCTCTCAATGAATCTGTCTCTCTGCGTGACTCTGTCTCTCTCTGCCTCCCTCTATTTCTCTCTGTCTCTCTATGTGTCTTCTCTGTGTCACTCTGTCTCTCTATGTTCCTGTCTCTCTCTCTTTCTCTCTCTATGTTCCTGTCTCTCTCTTTCTCTCTCTATGTTCCTGTCTCTCTCTACCTCTCTGTCTCTCTCTGCTCCTCTATTCTCTCTGTCTCTCTCTGTCTTCTCTGTTCCTCTGTCTCTCTTGTCTCTCTGTCTCTCTCTTTCTCTCTCTGTTCCTCTCTCTCTTCTCTCTCTATGTTCCTGTCTCTCTCTCTCTGTCTCTCTGTCTCTCTCTCTGTCTGTCTCTCTGCGTGACTCTGTCTCTCTCTGCCTCCTCTATTTCTCTCTGTCCTCTCTGGTCTTCTCTGTGTCACTCTGTCTCTCTATGTTCCTGTCTCTCTCTTTCTCTCTCTATGTTCCTGTCTCTCTCTCTATGTTCCTGTCTCTCTCTACTCTCTGTCTCTCTCTGTCTCTCTATGTCTCTCTGTCTCTCTATTGTCTTCTCTGTGTCACTCTGTCTCTCTATGTTCTCTCTCTCTCTTTTTCTCTGTTCTTTCTCTCTCTTTCTCTCTCTGTTCCTGTCTCTCTCTCCTCTCTGTCTCTCTCATGTCTGTCTCTCTCATGTCTTCTCTCTCTGACTCTGTCTCTCTCTGCCTCCCTCTATTTCTCTCTGTCCCTCTATGTGTCTTCTCTGTGTCACTCTGTCTCTCTATGTTCCTGTCTCTCTCTTTCTCTCTCTATGTTCCTGTCTCTCTCTACCTCTCTGTCTCTCTCAATGAATCTGTCTCTCTGCGTGACTCTGTCTCTCTCTGCCTCCCTCTATTTCTCTCTGTCTCTCTATGTGTCTTCTCTGTGTCACTCTGTCTCTCTATGTTCCTGTCTCTCTCTCTTTCTCTCTCTATGTTCCTGTCTCTCTCTTTCTCTCTCTATGTTCCTGTCTCTCTCTACGTCTGTCTCTCTCAATGAAGCTGTCTCTCTGCATGACTCTGTCTCTCTCTGCCTCCCTCTATTTCTCTCTGTCCCTCTCTGAGTCTTCTCTATCTGTCTTTCTCTCTCTCTGTTCCTGTCTCTCTCTCTTTCTCTGTCTATGTTCCTGTCTCTCTCTACGTCTCTGTCTCTCTCAATGAATCTGTCTCTCTGCGTGACTCTGTCTCTCTCTGCCTCCCTCTATTTCTCTCTGTCCCTCTCTGGGTCTTCTCTGTCTCTCTGTGTCCCTCTCTGTTTCTCTCGATGTCTCTGTCTCTCTGCGGGTCTTCTCTGTCTCTCTATGTTCCAGTCTCTCTCTCGGTCTTGTCTGCCTCTCTGTGTGACTCTATGTCGCTCTCTGCCTCTCTCTGTCCCTCTCTGGGTCTTGTCTATCTGTCTGTCTCTCTCTATGTATGTCCTCTCTGTCTCTGGTCGGGTCTTCTCTGTCTTTCTCCGACTATCTCTGTGTGTGTGTGTGTATTTTTCCCCACATGCTCCATTGCTGGGTAACTCTACATTATTTTTGGGAGCTTTATTTATTTTCAATAGGGTTTGGGGACCTGTTTTTTTATTTATCCTTATTTTCATTACTTATTTTGTTATTTTATGTTATATTTTCAAATTTTATTACGTTAACGAATTATATAAATGTCTCTGAATGTTCCGAAATTAGCTTAGAATTTTGCGTTGGTCAGTGTGCTCCAGACACTGATAGCTTGTTGTTTAATTTTTCCCTCGTTTCCTTTAGCAGTTCGCATGTGTATATTATCTGTTCCTATTATCTGTTACTATTGCCACGACGTTTGCTGAAATGGAGATTTTTATTTCTAATCTTTTAGTTACAATCGGCAGGAATGATTAACAGTGCTTAGATTTTTTGTTTTTTTTCCATTGGGATTGTCACTCTCTCTCTCTCTCTCTCTCCATCTCTGTCTCTATGTATGTGTGTGTGTGAGTGGCTTCATCTCACGTGACACGTTCTCGGATTCACTGACTGAGAGTCTGGCCACATGACCATTATATTGATTTCCCCTCAGCATCGTCATCGCTCAGGTTACTCGCCTCTAATATAGACGAAACACGTTCAAGTTGTATGCCAAGTGTCCGGACTTTCAAATCCAGGAACCGGATGAGTATAAAGACCAAATTATGGACATCATAACATAAAATAGAATATAAATTATAGTAATAGTAAGATTATTCAAGTAATTATCTTAAACAAATTACATAACTCTGCTAATACAAATACAGTCATAAATAATTAGAGTATAAAATTAGTAAAAAAAAGTTTGAACCTACAACTACTCGACCAACGCGTCATGGAGGAGATCCGGAAACACGTGTGGGTCGTAACCGGAAAACACCCGGAGTTGTTTCACAAACAAAATGTATAAAGGTGGAAAGGATGAGGAGGAGACAAAGAAATTAAGAATTCTCTCCTTCAGTCTCTCCACGAAAATAATATAATAATAAAACTAGTGTAACAGATGATGATCTTGAAGCTCATCGCCGCTGCGGGAGTTTTCTCGCAGACGCTTCAGCCCAGACTGACTGCGGGGCTTACCTGATAATGTCGGGGATGCCTCGCACTCTCTCTGGGTACTTTTTATCAAAGTTCTCATATGCCGAGACACCTTCACCTATTTTAGGAGGTATATGTACCGGGGTCAAAGACCTTGGGCATATGGCAAGAGCTGTCCGCTGATCCCATTGGATCAGTCGGCCAACTGCCTCCTGAAACTGGTGGAGACACGGAGAAGGGAATGCTGCGTCCCCACAGCAAACTCGTCTCCCGTCATTCGGAAGGGCGTGAGAATAGTACCCAATGCCCGACCTACCTGATGCAGGTTTTCTAGGGTTTTCCCTGCATCTCTTTAGGTGAAACACCGGGTAGGATCCTTAAACCATAGCCCTGGGGCCCTAGTTAACCCTTGGCTACCTTGCTCTACCTTCCGCATCCCCCCTTTTCAATTCCCTTCCTATGCTATTAAAGGGGAGTTGCCTGTTTCAGGATCACCCTCATGTAGCCTGTTAACCAAAAAAAAAGATGATCTTACATGCTAAAACAAATTTAAATATACACATATACTTTAATACTTTATTATTGTATTCATACATATTTATATCTATGTAAAAAAAATGTACCAACAAAAGAAAAATATTGTTAAACAGACCTGTTATTGAATCTAGAAAACAGGTCAAGTAAATTATTATCAATGTCCTGAATACCAAACTGTTATTGAAATCTCAGCCAATGAATTCATTTTCTACCGTACGAAAAATACTGCAAGGAGAAGAATTAAAAACCCTAAGGTTTGCTGATGATATTGTGGTATTAGGGGATTCAGATCAAGATTTTGAAGCCGCGACAAATGGCATGAAAGTGATCCTGGAGGAAGAGTACACGAGGATTAATAGAGGGAAAAACAAGGTAATGGAGTGTAATTTGTGAAACTGGAATAGGAAAGGTTGTTAGATAGGGAAGGGATATTTTGAAGGAAGTTACTTAGGCAACATAATAACTAGAGTAGGATGATACAGGCAAGACACAAAAATTTACTTAGCATCGATTTCCTAATATAAATCATCTATATAACATATATTGAAATAGATATATAATTTAATAAATTATATATAATAAAAACATTATAATGAAAATATTTATTTTGTATATTATAATAATTTAATTAATATTATATGAAATAACTGTATAATAGATTATAAATATTAAATTATCAAAATAAACATATTAAAATTAGATGATAAATAAAGATAGTATACATAATATATAATGATTAATAATTTATTAGATTAAGACCAATAAATTATAAAATACAATAAATATTAATTAGAATCCTAATCCAATATAGAATAATATAAAAATAATAAAAAAATATATTATATTAATATAGACATGATATGAGAAAAAAAATAAAAAACTCTAAAATAAAATGAAAGACCTATAATAATACAACTTATTATATTATTAAAGGCAAATTATAAATACTAAATAATTACAATAAAAAAAATTAATAATTATAAACAAATAATAAATAATGAATGAAATAATAAAAAAAATATATTATAAAAATAAAAAAATAAAATAATATCATATATAGAATACATCACAAAAATGATCAAAAAAATTAATAAAAAATAAAAAATATATAAAAAATTATAAAATAAAAATAAAATAAAAAAAAATAAAAATAAAAAAAAAAATAAAAATAAAAAATAAAAAAAAAAATAAAAAATTAAATAAAAAATGAAATAAAAATAAAAAAAAAATTAAAATAAAATAAAAAAAAAATTAAAAAAAAAAATTAAAATAAAAATAAAAAAAAATAAAAAAATAAAATAAAAAAAATATAAATAAAAATAAAAAAAAAAAAAATAGATAATAAATAAAAAAAAAAAAATAAAATAAATAAAAAATAAAAAATAAATAATAATATAAAATATAAAAAAAAAATAAAAAATAAAAATAAATAAATAAATAAAAAAATAAATATATAAATAATAAAAATAAATAATAATAAAAAATAAAAAAATAATAAATATCATAAAAAAAAATAAAAAATAAAATAAAAATAATTAAAAAAACAAAAAAAAAATAATTATTAAAAAAAAAATAAAAAAAAAAAAAAAAAAAAAAATAATAAATATAAAAAAAAAAAATATATAAAAAAATTAAAAAAAATAATAAAATAAATAAAAAATAATAAATAAAATAAATAAAATAATAAAAAAAAAATAAAAAAAAAAAGATAAATAAAAAATAAAAAAATTAATTAAAATAATAAAAAAAAATAAATAATAAAAAATAAAAAAATAAAATAAAATAAATATATAATAAAAATATAAATAAAAATAAATAAAAAAAAAAAATAAATTAAAATAGAAATAAAAAAAAAAATAAAATAAAAAAATAAAAAATAAAAAAAAAATAAAAAAAAAAAATATAAAATATAAAAAAAAAAAAAAAAATATAAAATAAAAAAATAATAATAAAATAAAAATATAAAAAATAAAAAATAAATATAATAAATAAAAAAAGAAAAAAACAAAAATATATAAAAAAAATAAAAAAATAAAAAAAAATAAAAAAAATAAAATAATAAAATAAAAAAAAAAATAATATAAAAAAAATATAAAATAAAAATAAAAATAAAAAAAATAAAAAAATAAAAAATAAATAAAATAAATATTAAAAAAAAAATAAAAAAAATATAAAGATTAAATAAAAATAAAATAATAAAATAATAAAAAAATAAATATAATAATAAAAATTAAATAAATAAATAAATTAAAAAAAAAATAAAATAAAAATATATAAAAAATAAAAAAAAAATAAATAAATAAATAAAATATAAAAAAAAATAAAAAATAAAATATAAAAAATATAAAAAAAAAATTAAATATATAAAAATAAAAAATAAATAATATAAATAAAAAATAAAATAAAATAAAAAATAAATATAAATAAAAATAAAAAAAAAAAAAATAATAAATAAAAAAAAATAAAAATAAAATTAAATATAATAAAAAAATTAAAAAAAATAAAATAAAAAATAAATATAAAATAAAAATAAAAATAAAAAAAAATTAAAATAAAATAAAATAATAAATAAATAAAAAAATAAAAAATAAAATAGTATAAAAAAAAAAAAAAAAATATTAAAATAAAAAAAAAAATATAAATATATAAAAAATAAAAAAAAATAAAAAAATAAAATAATAAATAAATAAAAAATTAAAAAAATAAAAAATAAAAAATATAATAAAATAATAAAAATTAAAAAAAATAAAAAAAAAAAATAAATTATAAAATAATAAATAATAAAAAAATAAAAAATAAATAAAAAAAATAAAAATAAATAAATTATAAAAAATAATAAAATAATAAAATAAAAAAAAATAAAAAAAATAAAAAAAAATAAAAATATAAAATTAAAAAAAAATAAATAATAAATATAAAAAAATTATAAATAAATAAATAAATAAAAAAAAAAAAAAAAATAAAATAAAATATAAATATAAAAAATTAAAAAAAAAATATAATAAAAATAAATTAATAAAATAATAAAATTAAATAAAAAATAAATAATAAGATATAATAAATTAAAAAAAATAATAATAAAAAATAAAAATATATATAATAATAAAAAAATAAAAAAATAAAAAAATAAAATAATATAAAAAATAAAATAATAAAAAAAAATAAAAAAAAAATTAAAAAATATAAAAAAAAATAATTAATAAAATTATAAAAATAAATAAATAATATAAAAAAAAAAAAAAAAAAAAAAAAAATAAATTATATAAATAATAAAAATAAAATATATAATAAATATAAAAATATAATAAAAATAAAAATAATAAATATAATATAAAAATAAAAAATAATAAAAAATAAAAAAATAAAAATAATAAAAATAATAAAGAAAAATAAAAAAAAAAAATATAAAATAAAAAAAAAAAAAAAATAAATAAAAAAATTAATAAAAAATAAATATAAATTAAAAAAAAAATATTAATAAAAAAATTAAAATATAAGAATAAAAAAATAAAAAATAATAATAATTATAAAAAAAAAAAATAAAAAAAAATATAAAAAAAAAATAAAAATAAAATTAAAAAACAAAATATATATAAAAAAAGAAAAAATAAAATATAAAAAAAATAATATATAAAAAATATAAAAAAATATAAAATAAATTAATATGAAAAAAAAATAAAAATAAATAAATAAAAAAATATATAATATATAAAATAAAATTATAAAATAAAAAATATATATTAAAAAAATAAAATAAATATAAAAAAAAATTAATAAATAAAAAAAATAATGATAAAAAAAAATAAAAAATATAATATAAATAAAAAAAATAATAAAAAAAAATAAATAAAAAAAATAATAAAAAAATAATAATAAAAAATTAAAAAAATAAAAAAATATTAAATATAAAAAAATATAAAAAAATATAAAAAAAATAAAAAAATAAAAAAATATAAAAATTAAAATAATATAATAAAAATAAAAGAAATAATAAAAAAAATAAAAAATAAAAAAAAAAAAAAAAATATAAAATAGATAAAAATAAATAAAAAAAATAATTAATAAAATAAAAATAAAATATAATAAATTATATAAATAAAATAAAAATAAATATAAAAATAAAATAAATAATAAAAAAAAAATATAATAAAAGAAATATAAAAATAATAAATAATAAATAAAAATATAAAAAATTAAATAAAAATTAAAAAAAAAAAATAATATAAAATATAATAAAAAAAATAATAATAAAAAAATAATTTTAATATATAAAAAAAAATAAAAATATAATAAAAAAAAATAAAATATAAAAAATAAAAAAATAAAATATATATAAAAAAATAAATAAAAAAAAATATTAAAAATAAAAAAAATAATAAAAATTATTAAAAAAAAAAAAATAAATAATAAAAAATATAATAAATAAAAATAAATAATAAAAAATAAAAAAAAATATAATATAAATATAAAAATTAAAAATAAAAATAAAAAAATATAAAAATAAAATAAAAAATAAATAAAAAAAGTATAAGAAAAAAATATAAAAAATAAAATAATAAAAAAAAAAAAATAAAAATAAAAGAATAAAAAAGAAGAAAATAAAAAAATAAAATAAAAATAAAAAATTAAAAAAAAAAATAAAAAAAAATAATAATAATAATAAAAAAATAATAATAATAAAAAATATAAAAAAAAAATAAAATAAAAAATAAATAAAAAAAAAATAATATAAAAATAAATAAGAAAAAAAAATATAAAAAAAAAATAAAATAAAAAATAGATAAAAAAATAAAAATAAAATAATAAATAAATTAATAAAAATAAAAAAAAAATTAATAAAAAAAAAAAATAAATAAATAAAAAAAATAAAAAATAAAATAAAAAATAAAAAAAAATAAAAAAATAAAATAAAAAAATAAAAAATAAAAAAATATAAAAAAAATATAAAATAATAAAAATAAAATAAATAAAATAAAAATAAAAAAAATAAATAATAAAAAAATAAATAAAAAAAATAAAAAGAAGAAATATAAAACATTAATAATAATGAACAAAAAAAACGAAAAATAAAAATAAATAAAAAAAAAAATGTATTAAAAAAATAAAATATAAAAAAGATAAGTAAATAAATAAAAAAATAAATAAAAAAAAAAACTAATTAAAAAAAAAATAAGGATCAATAAAAATGTAAGAAAAAAAAAAAATAATAATAGAATAAAGAAAAATAAATAAAATAAGTATAAAAATAAAAAAAAAATTATTAAAATAGACAGAAAAAAAAAATTTATAAATGTAATATAAAAATAAATAAGAAAAATGAAAAAGTAAAAAAAATACAATAAAATAAAAAAAGAAAAAATAAAAATAAAAAAAAAAATAAATATATATAATAAAAAGAAAATACAAAAATATATTCAGGGAGTCAGATAGGAGAAACTTGAAAACTGTAATAAAACTTAATACTGAACGTGGCCACTGGATAAAGAAGTTAAGTATGATGGTTTAAGTATGGGAAAATGTTGGAAAACGAAGTGAATAAGATTTTGGACGGGATATTATAAGGAATTAAGGAATTCTGCTACGTTGTTCCCACATAATAACTAGAGTAGGGATAACACAGGCGAGGGAAGCTTTCGTAAAAAAGAGGAATTAACTTACTGGTAATGTAAGTATGAATATTAGCAGCAAATCATTACTAAAAATGTTGGTGTTGTGAGAAACGAGGACTGTAGGAGATTCAGAAATGAAAATAATAGAATCTTTCGAAATGTGGTGGAATTGAAGAATGAGTATGAGAAGCCTTTAATAATGTTAACAGGAACACACTATTAAGGATTGTGTAGACGACAGGAACAAAATATCGAGAAGGAAGGTTTATACATAACCTCTACATAAGGCAGTCGGTAGTAATTAGAATTGAAGGGCAAATGCAAATGGAAAAGCAATCACATTGCGAGGAGTAGAAATAAAAACTCTGCACTTTCCCGACCAAATTGTAGTATTAGAGGAGTCAGAAGAAGACTTCGAAACCATAATAAATGGCATGAAAACGTGGTCCTGGAGAAAGAGGACCACCTGAAGATTAATAAAGTTAAAACAAAGGTAATGAAGTGTAGTATGGGAAACAGTGCAATAACAAAGATTGTGAAGATATATTTTGAAGGTAGTTAAGGAATTCTGCTGCCTGGGAAACGTAATAACTAGATAAGGATAGCACAGGCAAGGAAGGCTTTCGCGAAAAAGAGGAATATTTGTAAATCATTGGTAAAAATGTTCTTATGTTGCATGGGTGCAAAACGTGGACGGTAAGACTTGCGGAAAGGAAAATAATACAACCCTTTGTAATGTGGTGCTAAAGGAGAATGAGATGGGTGGATAGGGTAACTAATGAGGAATGTTTAAGCTATATAGGGGAAGAGCGAACAATATGGAAGACTTTGACTTAGAGAAGGAATAGAATAATAGGTCACGTTTTAAGACACGAGGGCCTAGTAAAATTACCATTGGAGGGAAGTGTGTGGGGTAAGAACAGAAGAGGAAGGCTAAGGATGGAATACGCTAAGTAGATTAGCGAGGGTGTGGGGAAATAATAGTTATGCGGAAATAAAAAGACTTGCGCAAGACCAGAACAATGGAAGTACGAATATTAGGAAATCATTATTAAAAATGTTGGTATGGATCGTGACGTTAAAAGGGTGCGAAACGTGGACGATAGGAGTTGGGGAAAGGAAAAGAATAGAAGCCTTTGGAATGTGGTAGAAGAATGAGATGGGCGGATAGAATCAGTAACGAGGAAATTCTAAACAGAATAGGGGGAAAGCGAAAAATATGGAGGACGTTGACTAAGAAAAGGGTTAGGTTAATAGGCCACGTTTCAAATGAGGTTCAATAGAAGAATGAGATGGGTGGATAGAGGAACTTGTAAGCAGAATAAGAGAAGAGAAAACAATATGGAGCACTTTGAAGGGATAAATTAATAGGCCACGTTTTGAGACATGAGGGTCTTACCATTAGAGGCAAGTGAACGGAAGAGGGAGGCAAAAGATGGAATACGCTGAGCAGTTAGGGATGATGAGGTAGTTATGTTGAAATGAAAAGGCTTCTACGTAATTTCTTGTAATGAAGTATCCTATTAGCTCATTCAAAAGGACTAATGGAATAAATCTCAAGTCAAGCCGTAACATGAAAGGAGTTAGCAATGCAATCTGACAAAATGATACGTCGGCCATTTTTTTTGGTTGATAATTTTAAATGGCAAGATATCCTCATTAAACAGCCGGACATTTTTTGCCGAGTGTAAGTTTTCGTGGACTCCTCGAAGTATCTACATTAAAGTGGTTTTTATGGAGTCGTAAACTTGATGTTGTGTACACAAATGAAGTCGAATGAAACGTCGCCTCAATCAACAACCACCTCTGAAAAGATTTCCACTGCTGAAAAAGTGTCTGTTTGTTTGAGAAAAATCTGTTGCTTAAGAAAAGGCACGAAAAAAAAATTACCGCCAAAAAGGAGTGGATTTACGAAATTGTACTTAGCTAAGGAGTACAAGGTTGAATGCATCATTAAAAGGGGGAAGGGCAATTTATTTCCAACTACTCCACTTTCCTACATGCTATAAAGTCTGAACCAGTCCGAAATCGTGTCGACGACGGTTATTATCTACCTCGAGAGACCGAACTGACGTGTCATTTTCCCGCGGTGGAATATAGGGGAAGAAGCCATGGGGGCCGAAAACAAGGACTCTTATTGTTTAACTATTTTTTTAGGAAAATTTCGGAAAATAAAAAAAATCACTTTATAAAGGTTTAAAACGTTAGTTTATTCTATTATTTACTTACTCTAATATCAAAATAATTTGAAACAACTAATTTAGAGTTTTTGAAGAATTATTAAATCACGAGTCCTTCCGCCCCACTCTCCTTTCACCCTCGTGTACAGAATACAATAGGATCTTTTGTAATTATAATTATTTTTAAAAAATTAAATTGTTGTTGTTGTGGTATTCACTCCTAAGACTGGTCTGATGTAACCCTGCATGCTAACAAATCTTGCGCAAGCCTTTTCATTTCCGCATAACGACAACATACCACATTCTCCATAATCTGATAACGTATTCCATCCCTTGTCTCCCTCTTCTGTTCTTACCCCACACAGTTCCCTCTAATGCTAATTTTAGAAGACCCTCGTGTCTTAAAACGTGGCCGATTAATCTATCCCTTCTCTTGGTCAACGTCGTCAATTTTGTTCTCTGTTCCCTTATTCTGTTTAGAACTTCCTCGCTAGTGATTCTATCCACCCATCTGATTTTCAGCATTCGCCTATGGCACCACATTTCAAAGGCTTCTATTCTTTTCCTTTCCCCAACTCCTACCGTCCACGTTTCGCACCCATATAACGCCACGCTCCATACAAAAATTTTTAGCATTAATTTCCTAATATTCACACTTTTATTACCCGTAAGTAAATCCCTCTTTTTCGCGAAAGCCTTCCTTGCCTGTGCTATCCTAATCTTTGTCTACTATACTTCTACCATCCCTAGTTATTACGCTTCCCAAAAAGCAGAATTCCTCAACTTCCGTCCAAATGTCGCTTCCCAATCAAACACCCATTTGTTATTCCATTGTTTCACATACTCTACTCCATTACCTTCGTTTTCCTTCTATAATTCTCATATTGAACTCTTTCTCCAGGACTGTGTTCATGCCATTCATTATGGTTTTTAAGTCTTCTTCCGATTCTCCTAATACTGATAGATTAATAGGCCACGTTTTTCTAAAAATAGCGTTAGATTGAAGTGGACAGAAGAGGGAGGCCATGGATGGAATAAGTTAAGCAGATTAGGGAAATGTCGTAGCTATGTAGAAACGTAAAGGCTTGCGAAGCAAAGTTGGCGTTATTAATTTTATTTTTATTTAATTATTTTATTCCTCTTTTGAACTTTATGCCTATTGTTAGATAGATATAGAAAGCGGCATACAAATGCTTTTATAAGACCATAACTTTTCAGGATGATTGCATACTTTACCATAAATATAACCTGTAGCTGAAACATTTTTTTCTACTTAAAATCCCTTAAGGTGTATAGTGAAAAGAAGCCAGTTATTGACCGAGAAAAAGATTTCTTTTTTATCCCCCGACGACAACCAAAACTTGCACCAAGAAAAATTCATTGGCCTCCATCTTCTGTTCTTACCCCACACACTTTCCTTCGTGTCCCTCGTGTCTTAAAACGTCGCCTATTAATCTATCCCTTCTCATAACCAACGTCCAAGATAATGGAGAGTAGTATGGTAAGCAATGGAAAAACAAAGGGTGTTAGATTGGGAAGGGATATTTTGAAGGAAGTTAAGGCATTCTGCTACTTGGGAAGCGTAATAACTAGGGATGGTAAAAGTATAGTAGGTATAAAGAGTAGGATAGCACAGGAAAAAAAGGATTTCGCAAAAAAAAAGGAATTTTTTTACGGGTAATATAAGTGTAGTTAGAAATCGTTGCTAAAAATGTTCCAATGAATGTTAGCGTTATATGGGTGCGGAACGTGGACGACAGGTGTTTCAGAAATGAAAAGCCTTTAAAATATAGTGCCATAGGAGAATCAGATGGGTGGATAGGGTAACTACCGAGGAAGGTCTTAACAGAATAGGGGAAGAGCGAACAATATGGAGGACGTTGACCAAGAGAAGCTACGTTTTAAGTCATGAAGGTCTTGTAAAATTAGCATTAGAGAGAAGTGTGTGTGGTAAGATAAGAAGAGAGAGGCGAAGGATGGAATCGCTAAGCAGATTAGCGATAATGTGGGAAATAATAGTTATGCGGAAATGAAAAAACTTGCGCAAGATAGGTTAGTATGGAGACCAGAACAATGTATGGAGACCAGAAAAATGTTGGTATGGAGCGTGACCTAATATGGGTGTGAAACGTGAACTGTGGGAGTTTCAGAAAGGAAAAGAATAGCAGTTTTTTTAAATGAGGTCTATAGAAGAAAATGGAGGATGTTTGATGTGGTAGTTATGCGGAAATGAAAAAGATTGCGCAAGATAGGTTAGCATGGAGGGATGCATCAGACCAGTCTTAGGACTGAATACCACAACAACAGCAATCAGGGAACCGATACGGACTTGAGAACTGTTTACGGGTAACTTTTTTTGACAACAGGCTACATGAGGGTGATTCTGAAACAGGCAACTCCCATTTAATAGGATAGGAATGGAATTGAAAAGGGGGAGGGGGGTTTGATGTGGAAGGTAGAGCAAGGTAGCCAAGGGTTGACTAGGGTCCCCGGGGGTTATAGCTTCAGGATCCTACCCTTTCGGTGTTTCACCTAAAGAGATGCAGGGAAAACCCTAGAAAACATGCAACAGGTAGGTCGGCCTCCTGGGTGAGTACAATTTTTTTTTCTTTTTTATCACAACATGCGACTACGCGTTGGGCTTTGAAGAAACTGCCAAAAGAAACAATATTGAGATTCCATGTCAAGTGGCCATTTCCGATTTTGATAAAATTTAGACAGTTTGTACTGTGAAGCCTTAAGATGATCGTATGCAAAATTTCAGTTCCAAACATGCGTTTCTGACTGAGATACGCGGGGGCTTTTGAGCTTCAATATTGTGGCAGCTATAAGAAAATAAGACCCTGAAAATTCGTTTCCAAGATAAAATGCATGTGTAGATAACGAAAATAATAACAAATATTTAAACAAATTTCATCCCTGGCAGTTATGAGCCCACAAAGTTGGCGAAAAAAAAATAGTGCAAATTTTTGTTTATCGTATTTTCAAATGATCCTGCAGGGATAAATAAAATACGTACGGTATTCATATTTTGTAGTTTGCATATCTATATGAGTGTGTTGAAGTCAGACGATTTACAGCTTTGTAGACAATATCTCTCTATCTTTGGCTCTACAGCCCTCGGTGGGCCTTGGCCTCCTCCACAATCAGCCTCGGTCCTGAGCCTTCCTCGTCCCATCACTCTCAGGTCTTCAACGACATCGTCCATCCATCTATGCCTCGGTCTTCCCTTTCCTCTTGAATGGTGGATCCTTTTTGGTATTCGTTCTGTTGCCATTCTCTCTACACGGCCCATCCAATCAATCCTCCGTGACTTCACGAATCTAACCACATCTTTACCTTCCATCAATTCATCCAGCTCCACATTATATCTTGCTCTCCAGCCTTCGTCTGTCATTACGGGTCCAAATATCTTCCTTAAGATCCGTCTCTCAAATACTCTGAGGATTTTCACATCAGTATCTTTCAGGGTCCAGGTCTCTGCTCCATAAACCACCACCGTCGTAGACAATATACTGTAAATGATGGGGGGGTTTTAACCAATGAATTTAATAATTGAGTTTAAATATATATTTATTAATTATAATCTCAGGGTATTAATGGTTTGGGTGACCACGTGTAGCAGATCAGTTCGTTGACGAACCTGAGTTGTCTTCATAGGCGTCTCATGGCTGTAATTTCCGTGTTGTGGAACTTGAAGCGGCCGGTCGACGATAACACGAAGTCTTCCTTCCCTTGTTGCTAAGACCTTTCTTCCCTGCTTCCTGGACTGATCAAAGCATGGTCCACCTCTCCGCTGCCACCTCACCAATCTCCTCTCTCCACCACTCTGCTGCCAATCTCCTTTCACCACCACCTTGTATCACCAGCAATCTCTTTCTCCCAAATCAGTTAAATCTATTTCTCCACTCTCCTTCAATCTCCTCTCTCCAACCACTGCAAAAATCTCTCCAATCTCCTCAAAATTGTCTCCGCCAGCCTCTTTAAAGCCTTGTCCCCACTTATCCGACACCTATCACTAAGGTGGCAGGGATGGATATCCTCCAATCATATCCCTTGTTTCATTTGGGGAACACACGCCACCCGGTCACCAAATTCCCAGGCAGATTAAGACATTCCGAAACGGCGACGTTGTGTCCGAGCTTTATGGTCCAGGTGTAAGTCAGCCGCAGTCCCTTTGTTGTTTATTCCGAAAGGCGGGGCAACGGGCGGAAAAACCCCTTCTTCCTGGCAAACAACTTGCTCATGCCGGAATATTTGGTATTTAAGTTCCCGTAAATTATAATAAAAATTTGGACGCGGGTTCTACTGCGCTACAATACTTTGGTAAATTTGGAGCAGCAAACCTGGCGCCAATGTGAAAAACGTCAAAAATGAGGTTTTTCTGAGGTATAAATCGTTTAAAACACCAAACATCGCTTTCTAGTTGATACCAGTAGAAAGACGAGGATTTTATCTTGTAGGCAACATATATTTCATTTTGGTGTCTCGAAGGATAAGGTCCAAAATTTTGGGTCAAAATCCGCTGTAGTGCAGCGGCTCTCGACAAATATCGTCTCGCCGTCATTCATTGTGTAACAATCGCTCGAATGACGTGCTCTTGCAGGCTGTTTCACCTTCTTAGACGTGTGACTTACATATGAAGTAAAAGTAAACTTGTTTTGATCAATCGCCTATTTATTATTAACTCCATGAATTCTGCCAAAAGTCCAAAAATACCTTTCTAGAGGAGCGAGTTTCTTTTCCAGTGCTGTAGCATTAAATTACCTATGAATTTCGTAACGCGACGAGTAATAATCAAATACAACACACTCAAAATTCCATGTGGGATCCGAGGGCCATGGGAGGGCTTCTTTAAATGCAGGTTCTCAAGCTTGATGCGTTCACATGAATGTATATTTTGTATAAATTTAATACAATTCAATTTTTTTTCCCCGAAACTGAGATCCTTCAAACACGCCATATTGCATTTGAATAATTGTAACATAATATAACATTTAAACTTGGCTCAATATTTGAGATACATTTAAATTTTAACACGGTTATAAGACAAAGAAAATTGAAAACCAAATCACCAGCGGATTACGTTTTGGGAAACAGAAACTCACCTTTGGTGTGGTTGCTTCTTCTTCTTCCTGTTCTTCCTTCCTCAACGAGCTATCGTCATAGACTACACAAAGGTCAAAAAGAAAAACATTACAATCCACGGTTAAACCTGAAGAGTAATAAAGGGGGGGTTTCCCCTCCCCTCCACACGAGCGGTTTTATATAATAACGTCCGGAAAAAGATGCGGCCTGCTGAGCACTCGACTAAATTGGAGTCGCCATTAACAACTTATTTAAGTACACGCATTAGCATATCCTGAGACGCAGGTAAGCTGCATCAGTGACAACGTTGCAAAGTCCCCTGCCCTTGTATGGGCTTCTTTTAACTACTAGAAGAAGCTAATGAATTGTTTCCTTTTAAAACTACACTCAATTAACGGTTACTCCCCCACCCCACCCCCTCAGACACTGGTTATCGGATCATTCCATGTCAAATACTCGAAAAAACAACCTATGTCTCCCACTCGACCCTCTCCAAATATCATGAAATTCAAGTCCAGACCCCAGCTGAATCTATGCAAAATATTAGAGCTGGTTCACAAGTTACAAGTCCATCTTCAATGGTCTGGCTGTCACCACGTTGACGCGCCACTAAAAAGGACCAACTTTGAACCCCTTGTCAAATCGGTTCTAGCGGCCAGATGAGTGTGAAACTTGGCTTGTCGATACAACTTCTACCATAGAATGTGGTGGTATGATCAAAAGTGGAATAACAAAGGCTGTTCCATTGGGAAGGGATATTTTGACGGCAGTTAAGGATTTCTGCTACTTGGGAAGCGTAATAACTAGGGATGGTAGAAGTATAGTAGAAAACTGGAATACTGACACTCACTTCCCAGCATATTCAATCACTCATGTTATTTGTTATTAATAACAGTAACCTCTTCACACTAAACTCAGAAATACATGACTTTGATACCAGAAGTAAAAACAATTTACACAAGGAAGGGAAGTCTCTAACCGTAATACAAAAGGGTGTACATTACAATGCCATCTATTAGCATATTTAATAAACTTCCCACCTCCATTAAACAATTAAAAATAAATCCAAACAAGTTCAAATATGAACTAACTAAGTTCTTACTAAGCCACTCCTTCTACTCTGTTGAAGAATTTATGAAGCTGAATGTATCATAGGGTAGAT
The DNA here is from genome assembly GCA_034510155.1 of Eucriotettix oculatus. Classification (NCBI taxonomy): domain Eukaryota; kingdom Metazoa; phylum Arthropoda; class Insecta; order Orthoptera; family Tetrigidae; genus Eucriotettix; species Eucriotettix oculatus. The sequence goes on along the minus strand of CM067377.1, from coordinate 205,958,881 downwards.
ATTTATAATTATGTAAGAACATTATTAGAACACTAATTTTTTAGTATAGGATGTAAAAATATTTATCAATTTTATATATAAGGTACAAATTGTATGTCTTCTGTATAGAACTTAAGAAAATCTTATTATAAGTTAAAAATTAATGAATAGTTACAGTATATTCTAATATTAATAAAGCAACCTCACTATGTAAAATCTCTGACTCGTTCCACATCCTTGAAGCTTGTGCTTCTCTATAGGATTTATGGAATATGATTTTATACTTATACTTATACTAGACATAAAGAGTAGGATAGCACAGGCAAGGAAGGCTTTGGCGAAAAAGAGGGATTTACTTACGAGTAATAAAAGTGTGAATATTAGGAAATCGTTGCTAAAAATGTTTGTATGGAGCGTGGCGTTATATAGTTGCGAAACGTGGTCGATAGGAGTTGGGGAAAGGAAAAGAATAGAAGCCTCTGAAAAGTGGTGCTATAGGCGAATGCTGAAAATCAGATGGGTGGAAAGAATTACAAACGAGGAAGTTCTGTAGATGTTGTAATGTTATTAATATATTTATCCTCTTAAAAAATTTTTCCTTGGTGTGATGTAGCAAAAAAAGCTTAAATACTGACGAGCTGCCACTGGCAAAGTGGAAGACTGATAAGATGGGTGTAATTTACTGCTGTACCCAGATGGGAGCGTGAAAATTCTTACTACACTGTTATGATGAAATTTTCTATAATTTAGTGATGTTCTTATTTTGTTAATATGCCTAACTCTCAATTAAGGTGCCCAAGAAAAAAAAATCCAAATGATTGCAACTAAATGTCTAACTTCAGTCGTAGCTTGTGAGCTTTTAAACTAGTTCGCTACATCACCCAAAGGAACAATTTTTTATGAGGATAATTACATTACATATTAATAATATTACAGCAGCTGCTGGGTTGATAATACTCCACAATCCTTCTTATTTAGTCTGCTTATAGTGTAATAGGGACGATATTAAAACTGTATAAACATAAAATCATATTGGAACAAATTCCTAACATGAAAGTACTAAGTCTTTGCAAATATTTTGAATAAAGAAAGATAATTTTGAGAAGAAACGTCTTATGCCAATATTGTATGCAGGATCGTGAGGTAATTTTCTCAGTTATGAAAGCCTTAAGAGTGACGCCCCTTAAATGATAATTCTTTTAAATAACCTTTGATTAATTCAAATAAACCACAAGCCCTTAAATAGTATTTTTTTAATTAATACATCAAAATTTTTTAAACTGTAGCCTTATGAAGCCGCCAACAGCTGTGTCAGCACGCCTTGCCCAGCGCTGTGTTGTTTGTAGCTCATATAATACTTAGTTTGTGGATGCGCAGGGGACTGAAACATTATACTGCACATTTCAGACAGTAATGTTGAGCTACAATGCAGGATAGAAGAAAGTGGAATCACGCCTGCAGGCAGGCAGTTTAAAGTTTTAGAAATGAAACTAGAAATTCACACTAATAAAATACTATTACTATAAAGGTTCTTAAAATTATAAACAAATAATTCTTCTTAAAGTAATTAATGTGCTGTAGCTCGTGAGCACATATACACCAGCTGCCACTGCTTTCTGCTAATAATTATGATTTCAAATAATTGATCTTTTTTTATTTTTGTGAGACAGGATACAGGATCCCAGACTGATAATTACATCGTTACCTCAGAACACAAAGGTCCCAGGTTCGAACCCTGGCATGGGCATGGATGTTTGCGCCGTCATGGTCCAGAAGACTGGGATCAAGACTGTCGGAGAACTGATATGTTGACCACATATCACTGCAAATTTGAAATGTGTCATGTATGACAGTCCACACAGTCGACCCAATAGCCCAAGGCCCATTGGCTTTATAGCCAAGGATGAAGAAATAAAAATGAGATTATCAGTCAAAGTTATAAAATAATAAAGAGAAATACTGTCTTTAACAGTCAATCTTTTAAATCCATAACAATACAGTAGAAATTTAGACAGACCAGACTTTTCGGCATGAGCCTAGTGTCTTACTCTTAAGTAAAAATGATTTCAAAGTCTTATCAAATTATCTCATGAAAAGTACCACACCAGTAATATATTCAAAGTTAAAGAAATTCTCTTACTTAATGAATATCCCACAAAATTTATTAACAAGCATATCAAGGGGAGATTCGATAATATGAAGTATCAAAGTAGAAATACTAATTTCAGAACATTACCCTGCATATCTTGCTTACAACACAAATTAATACAAGTATTCAAAAAATATATTAAGATTATTTTCAAAAGTAATGATAATTTGAATTTTGTTAAAAACTTTAAAGATAAAATTGAAACTTCAGATAAACATGATGATGTATATAAAATTAAATGTTTGGATTGCCAAGCAAAATATGTAGGGCAGACAAAAATATCATTAAAAACACGCATTTCGGAGCACATGAACATTAAAAGCTGTTCACAAAATCATTCTTTTGTATCTAAGCACATAATAACCACCAAATTGATTGGAACCATATCAAAATTCTGGATCAAGAACAAAATTATTTCTTGAGAATAATGAGCGAAATGCTCATTTGGAAAAACATTCATTGTGTCAACGTAAAAAGTGAAACCAATAACTTAAATTGTATTTATGATTCTGTACTGTCATGGTCCATTGTTGGTTTGAATTTGTAACGGAACTACACTTCTAGGCTGGATTTGCAACACTTGCTTGCATTTTGGCCAAAGTACTCGTGGAGTTAAGTTCCATGAACAGCTAAATTTTATAAGTGTAACACAATGTATTGTATTTCAAATTTTTTCATAACATATTACCCAATGTAATCAATTTGTAATTTTTTTACTACCTGAAGAAGTCTCAAATGAGAGGCAAAACATAATATTTAATATTTAAATTATAAAAATATATACAAAGAGGCTGATTAAATCATTTATTATATATTTGTCAAAAATTATTTAATGATTTCAAGGTCTTTATTCCTCAAAAATAAAGTAATATTTTCCTGGTGATTTATTCTGCCTCATGATTTAATAATCAGACAATCACTCTGTAAGACCAAATTTTAATTACTTAGCATATTGTTAGGTTTGACTAGCAAGTGTCAAAATATTCTATGCTTAGACAAGTTATCAAATTAAGGCTTTCCTTGTGTACGTGATTAACAAGAAATTCTTGGGATTCTAACTGGGTGAAAACATTTGAGAAATACAACATTCCGAAGATAGCCACTGCCATCATTTTCACTTCCCTCGACTTTAAGACGATGGCAGTCACTGCCATCAAAATTTCATGTTTCTACAATATTTTCACCTGGTTAGAATTCCTACATAAATTAAAGTACGAGGTCTTTCCCGGTGAATGGCATGTATAAATTTCTCTCAAGTTTCCAACCAGGTCAAAGATTTAAACAGTGACGTTTTGATGGCTTGCTCTGCCATCATCTTCAGACTGAAGATGATGGCAGACCAAGCCATCGTAACGTCACTGTTTAAATCTTTGACCTGGTTGGAAACTCGAGAGGAATTTATACCTACATAAATTGTTTTACACCAGAGACCTCCTCCTCTCTTGGTAGGGAAAAAAATAGTTGATCAAGAGCAGTTTCTTTTCTGCATACAGAACAAATTTGCATTTCAAACAAATTTCTAGGATCTTATGATTTCAAGAAAGTGACCTTTCATTTGATTTATTAAAGCCATTCAGTTGGGAGCCGTTAATAAGTCACAGCAACCATTACAAGAGGTGAACTTTACAAACAGGATAAGGAAGTTTTAAAATATAAAAATACTCAATATAAGCGAGTCCACATATTTTTATTTAGATGGTATTGAATGAGCATAAATTAATGGTGAAACCAGATGAAAACTTAATAAACCAAGCCTCCTTTGTGTGGCGCAGCACAGAAAAGATGATCAATGAAAGATCAACTACATTCATTCACTAAAAGAATGTTAAACATTTTTCTATAATATAAGTTTGTTTAGAAATAAAATTCATGTCTGGCCTTAAAACATTGCTGATGATGTTTTGTGCGTAATAATCTGAGGTTAAATTTACTTAAATGATAACAAAAATTTATATCAGAATTATTTATATCCCAATTAATTATATAGCAGGAATTGAAGCATAGTTTATTGGCTTTCTGGCATTACTAATGTTTTATGAATGTTACAATAATATCAATATAAAATAGATATATTCAGCAGTCTGTTTTATATAATTTTTTATATAAATGAAATAAATTAAATTAATAAGCCACTTTCGTTGGTTGGTTATATATCAAATTAGACCAGTCTGGAACACACAACGCCTTCAGATATGTTTCTTTTGTTAGTGAGCGGAAGAGGATAGAGTCTGTTGCTCCACAAATGGACCCTGAGAAAGAAAATATATCCAACATCATGTCAATTGTAACAATCAAAGAAAAATTAAAATTAAACCTTCCCAAACCAAATTGCCAAAATGGTCACCATTAACATTTTAAAATCTAAATTATGAAAAAAGTAGTCATCAATACATATGGGATTATAAAAACCTAAATTACAATATACATTACAATAGTTTTTCAGGCTTTGTGGTCAAGGTTAATTCCGGCATGTTTACCAAAACCCTATATGGATGGCTTCAAGTTACAAATTCTCAAAGCTATTCTAATGTCAGGAAACACATTGGATTTAAACATTACCAAGAAAAACAAAAATTGTTTCCATAAATTTGAGTTTCCTGTCAACAGGTGAATTAATTTTAAAACTGTATTGACTGTAATAACTTAATAATTTGGTAGTTAATGCTGTTATAGTTATCACAGTTTTTGAGTGTATTGAATAAAAACTATTCAAAATAGTAGTCATACAGACCTCCAAGCCACGATACATAATTGTCTTTCGCAGGAGCTTTGTGGAACTTCAGTGGCACACCAAGAGGTAACTTCTTGCAATATTCTTCAGAGCTCAACAGATCTTTCAGCTCTGCGAGGAGACGAGCTCGAAAACCGGGAGTCATGGAAGTTCCACCAATAACAAATATGTTTTGAGCCATAGTACGCCGAATGTCAATGGGGCACTGAAATAAAATTTATTCAATACCAATAACTCTTGATAGATATTTATGATGGAGAGTGATCCTCATAAAGATTGTATCCTTTTTTTCTTTATTTATAGGTACCCAATGTGTGCACCAAGTTGTACTTATTGCTACTAGATGAATGAAAACCCACCATTCCTACAATTACAAAGTTTTTAGAAGACACCCACCAAAGAACAGATAGAATACAGAAATATAATCATTTTTGGACATCCTGTATAATTATGTTTTAAAAAGCTTTTATTTGGTTTACACAAAAATACTTTAATAGTAACTTTCCAAAGGTGATTTCAAATTTTGTAAAACACTGAACACACAACAAAATATATATTTGAAATATCATAAGAGAGGATTTCAAAAAATGAAAACTTAATTATACATACAAATATTTAAAGATGGATGTGGGAGTATTCTCTTTATATCTAAACTATAATTAAAACAGTTACAAGCAAATTTGTATCAATTAATTAGAAATTTTGGAAATGAATATAGAAAAGATAATTAACATTACACTATGAAAAAGTAGCAACTGAAAATTCCAAATATATACTACTTTTGAAATAATGCAAACATGTGCAAGTAGCGGCAGGTTTAGACAGCAAATTGCCATTTGCCATATTTTGCTTGAACCTTTATTTGGCGAGCTACTGCCTCTGAAATGAACATGTGCACAAGCTGTTCCTTGTATTAGGGCCAAAGTGGCATTTAAAGAGCTTGAAGAACAACGTGTGTGTAAGAAATTTTGCTTCAACCTTGCAACACCATAATGGACAATGAGATGTGGATTTATGGCTATGATATTGAAATAAAAGTGCTATCTTCATAGAGGGTGAACAAAGGGTCTCCTCGCCCAAAAAAATCAGGCACAAGTCAGCCAAAGATCAAGAGGAAGTTGCTTGAACAATAAAGCATTGTCCATCTGTAATTTGTATCACATGGTCAAATAATAAAGAAGGAAGTCTAAAAGGGAATTCTAGAGCATTTGAGGGATCCTGTGAGCAGGAAGAGGGAAAACCAGGGTCGGAAAGAACATCATACCAATGTGGCAGCTCGCATGCAGCTATCTAACAAAAGTTCAAACTCTGTTGTGCCTCAACTCCGAACTTATTGCCAAGAGACTTTTTTCTGTTAACCAAGCTAAAAATATGTAGAATATACTGTAATGAAGTGTCAGCAATATTGGGTGTTCTGGCGGATGTAAGCTGACGCGAATTCCATTAGTTATGAGGGCACTTTAAATCTGTCAAGTCCTGAAAAATGTGTAGGTCCGCAGCATCTTGCGAGAGGAACTTTATTGCTGCTATCAGGGATGCGCCCAGTAGCGACCCCATAATTAATGCTGGTCATTGTTGTGAACCGAAATATAAGCGCGCCAGTGATTGGTCCTAAATTTGCGGCATAGTTGAGCTTTGAAAGTTCGATTGGCTAAAAGTCTGTATTGGTGTGGAGGAATACATGGAAGCCGTGAAGAATAGACACATGAAAAGGTAATACTGAACTGATAAGACATGCCAACTACCCGACGACAATAGAGGAGTTAGGTGTTGAAACGTCTGAAATCCCAAGAACAACTTATTCAGTCTATCCACTGGGAAAGCCTACATTCTCAACTAATTCACGGCAGTCTGACATAGAAAACATAGGATATGGCAGATCTACTTAAGTTGCCGCTGCTAAAACCATCCATCGCCATCACCGTGCTTCAACCTGCTTCCAACCAGCCATCAACAGTAAGAGAAGAAAACAATAGCTATATGTAAAGTGATTCCAAACCCCTTTAAATCTTTTGGCACTTCAAATTTTCACAGTAATAATTCTCCCCATCTTAGCTACTTCATGAGAATGATTCTCATGCGATTGAGTAAAGCCATGGTAAGTTTTAAATTTAACCCAATTACCCAATTTTGATTGTTTAATTTCACAAATTATAATTTATTAAAATTATTTCTTTTTTCAATATATTATATTTTGTCAACTCAATAAATTTGCTGCAATTTATTTTAAAACAGTTTATTTTATTTCCAAAGTCCCCAATTGTTCACTTATACTTATTAAAACAGCAGAGTACATTACAGTACGTCATTTACAAACCATAGAGACGATTCAGGGCATTTCAACAAAAGACCTTGTGCACAATCCTGGAAATTGTGATTTTGAGGGCTTTCCAAAAAATGGAAGTAATATTGGTAATGGTGTATTTCTAGTAGTGGAACCACACTTGAAGATGTCACTGCTTAAAATATTGCTAGAAGAAAAGTTCTATACCTTATTTAGCACACCTTGTATACAAAACAACTACATCCAATTAACTCATGAACCATTTATGAATTCTTACCTCCAAAAGTGCATTGAGGATTAGTGCAGCAACTGAGAGCATATCATTATCCCTTTCAAACAAAACTTCAAAGGCATGTTCTCTAACTATCCCAGGAATAGATATTGTGCAACTTCCATCCACAGGATAGTCGACTGACGGAGGTGGTTGAGGAATATCGGTTCCTTCTGCAATTTTTTTCGCTCTGTCCAGAGTAGTAACAAAGCAGGTCCGTACTGAACACAAGTAGAAATTAATTAATAGCACAGTACGGATCTTCAAATAATTTTTTAACTAATTTCAAATATGAAAGAAGTACACAGTTTATAGTGTAAGCACTATTCTCTGTGAACTCTATCAGAAAAGTAATTTTTTTAAGACACACAACAGAAAATTTGTTCACACAAAGAAATGCATTATCAATAAGATATGAATTATTTACTGAATCAGTAATTCTTGAAGCATCTTCTGTTTAATAATAACTGGCCAAGCAAAAGTTATTCTCTAATACACTTAAGCACATTACAAAAAACAAGGTAGGACTACAAATTAATAATAATTGGCAAACAAATACTCTAGACTACACCCAATTTAAATACGACATAGATTACCAAGTTGTGAATACCAATATGATACAAGATTTGTTTCAATAACCACATTCGGTAAAAATGAAATTTAACTGCCCTAAACTGCCAATGCCTGAAAAGTTTATGGATAAAATTGTTAACTCAGACGTGGAGCTTTCACATCCTCAACTGAATGCTGAACAAGAGATGATGATCCATTTAACAATACAGACTTATTTTTTGTGATATAGATGAAAATCCATTAGTAACTTTATATTTAAAATAAACTATCACTTTCTCAATATTTATTACGGGGATCGGCAATGAAAATTGTGAAACTGATACTGCTCTTTTAAATACTTTTTTTAAACTAATTATCATATTTGTTTCCTGTTTTTCAGTATCAACAGATGTGCTAATCCTTCACACTGTGGTTCTTCTTCATCTAGAATATAAGTGTTGTGTGATATGAAAAACATAATTGAAGAACAGAAACAATAGTTTCAAGCAAAACTCTGATCTAAGGAGTATAAAAATGAATTAAAAGATGATAGAAAATTTTCAAATAGGTTCGATATCAATCCCAAGACAATGGACCTCCACATAGTATGTAGTGTGTTGAACAATGCGCTATCCTTTTCGGCTTTCTATGTTCATTGTATAGTTCTGAACACAGACTCACTTGCAATTTACTAAATAACATTCTTTATGACCTAATTTTCAAACTGTAATGAAATGGAGGGTAAATCAATCGTAGGTCTAATGATTTAATTAAATAACAGAGAAAATACTTTCCATCAATGCTATGAATCTGATAGGTAGAAAAAAAATATTGACAAGAGAAACTTCATTCAGATCTAGTCAATGGCTATAGAAAGCTATAACTTAATCAGACATACATGCATGCACAATTTTGAAGTCTCATACAATACCACTAATCAAGAAAAAATGAAGACAAATTCAGTTCCATGGGTATATTGTATATATAGTATATTATGTAACACTCGGTACCTTTAATATCTTCAATTTGCTCATCTGACAGCCTGGAAATAACTTCACCTTTTATGGTATCACCTTGCTCCAAGAAAGAGTCTTGCATGAGAGATCTGATTCGGCTACAAATTAAGAAAACAAAATTATTTTTCAGCTATTATACATTAATTCATAGGGTATTATTAATTTGGAATAAAATTTTTCAGGCGAGAGTGAAGGCTTTCCTGGTGAATTTAATTCAAATACAATCCTCGTGTTTAAACGTGGGTCAAAGTTTGCTTACACAACGTGTCAACAGCAAGCTCCACCATAGTAGTCAGGTAGGCAGTCTACCTGACGTTGACAGAGGAGCTTGCTGACGAAAAGTTGTGTAAACAAACTTTGACCTGGGTTGAAACCCAAGAATTGTATTTGAAACAATAATGAGATTTATTTCTATCAGTATTTAAATTGCGGATTACGAAAATTTCTACATCCAGGAAAAACATGTCACAGAATAATCATATATGATGGTTTCTTAGGATTTCTGTAAAGGACCGTGTTATTTATAATTATTTCTTAAGGTATTTCCTGTACAAACTCATTTTATAATATTGATATTCAGATGTAAAGTGAGGATGGAGAGTGTGAGGGAGCCTAACATAAATAAGATGAGGAAAGAGAGTAAATGATGACCAACGTAGTGTGCATATATATTTTTTTATTAATTTAGTACAGTAATTTTATTTTATGCTTGAGAGGCTGAACGCCAAAGGAAGAGATAGAAAGTATGCGAAACCTTAGGGGTAGCGGTAGTCCTAACAAAAGCTGGACCTTGAGCGTGGAAAAAGTTTTTGGCGAAGAAAAAAAAAAGAGACATCAAGTCGGGTCTGGACAGTCAGGAGTGAGCTCAGACTCTAGCTGGGGTGAAAATGCTTGGGTGCACGTCCAAGCAGAAATGTATAATGTGAAGACATACATACTCTCCTGTTTCTTCAGCCCATATACCTCATCCCATTATATCTACTTGTGAGACACCTGGCGGTTGTCGAAAAGATATATTTGAAAACTTTGGCAAATCATGCGACATATGTTGATCAGTTTTGAAACTGTTTTAAGGGTGGGACCTATTGGCCTGAAAGAGGGGAAGGAGCCTAAATCTTCTAAAAGTTGACTAAAAACTTATTTGAGGTGAACACTACACCTCACCAAATTTTCATGGTAATCTGACAAATATGAGAAAATGAAACAATTATATATATTATATTATATATCACTAATATATATATTACTGACAATACAATACATAAAACAATGAAAGAAGGTGCAAATAAGAACATCATCTTTAAGCAACTAAATAACAAAAATCAGCAAATTGCATTACCTTTCAACTGCCTTTGCTGCAAATGGTTGTGCTTGCCAACTGTGTAAAACAGGCACTCGAGCAAAGATGGGAAGCACAACCGTTTCTGAATATCCAACATCGACTACTAATGCTGACTCTAACCCCAGGGTACATAAAGCTGCCAAATGAGATGGGAAGAAAAGTAAGGATGCAACCTGAGAAAATAATAAATATGTTCAAGAACAGGTTAAATGGTTTCTACAAAGTACAGACAAATAGCTGATAAAACTAAATTATATGATCAAGATGAAAAAATTTTGGCAGGGCTTGGATTCAAACCCCCCAAGACCACTGCTTGGTACGCAGCAGCACTACCACTGAGCTATGAGATACCCACAAGGTATAAAGCTATTCTAGCCACTGTCCGAGCACAGTCTCAACTAAAATTAACAAATTGTAGGTCAGTCTGTGCTCAAACACATACCTTATGTGGAGTAAACTCAAAAGATTGAACTGCCAGTGGTCCAAGGTTCAAATCCCAGTTTTTTCTATCCTAACCCTTTACTAATATATATGCTCAAAATATTATTCAACAATTTATCATTTTAATGATTTTTTTCTCAAGTCAAGCATGGCACAGGTTACTTGTGACGAATGGTTTCATCAAAAATATATTCCAGTGAATTTCAATCACTATCGATTTACATTATACAGTAATTAAAGACACTGCAATCTAAACAGCTACAGAATAATTTAATCAATTTAATTTAATTATTTTGAAATGTTTCACTCTTCAACAATTAAGCTATAAAATCAGAAGTATCGTTGAAAGTATATACCAAGTATAAAACAATGCTCCTTGAAGCATAAATTTTAGTACATCATAATTAATTCTTGTTGTTGATCTGGTATTCAGGCCTAAGACTGGTTTGATGCAACCCTCCATCTAACCTACCTTGCACAAGCCTTTTCATTTCCTCATAACTAGCACACACAACATCCTCCTAATGTGCTTAGCGTATTCCATCATTTGAATCCCTCTTCTGTTCTTAACCCACACACTTCTCTCTATTGCTAATTTTACAAGACCCTCGTGTCTTCAAACGTGGCCTATTAATTTATCCCTTCTCTTAGTCAACGTCCACCATATTGTTCGCTTTTCCCCTATTCTGTTTAGAACTTCCTCGTTTGTGATTCTATCCACCCATCTGATTTTCAGCATTCGCCTATAGCACCACATTTCAAAGGCCTCTATTATTTTCCTTTCCCCAACTCCTATCATGATAATTCTTATATCACAACATAGTTTTCTGACTTTAAAATTTACAATAAAAAATACTGCCAATAAGTCAGCATGTAAATTTATCACCATTTATTCAAAATTCAAAAAAATAGTGATAAATTTATATGCTAACTTATTGCTCATCTTTTTATTTATTGTAAATTCTTGTATCAGTTTTCACTTCCAACAGACAAGTATGTAGCCAAATGGAGCTCACCAGTTTAAGGGAATGACTTTCTTCAAAATTAAATGAGTTATTTTCATCTTAATTATCCATTTCCTATCTTTGAAATAATATATAAATAATAATAAATTATAAGGGTGGATAGAGTTAGTAACCAGGAAGTTCCAATGAGAATAAGAGAAAAGATAACAATTTGGAGGACTTTGACCAAGTTTTGAGACATGAGGAACTTATAAAATTAACTTAGAGGGAAGTGTGTGGGGTAATAACTGAAGACAGAGGCCAAGGATGCACTGAGCAGATTATGGGGGATGTGGTAGTTATGTGGAAATGAAAAGGCTTCACAGAATAGGTTAGCATGGAGAGTTGCATCAAACCAGACTACTGCTACATCATCTTGGGAATCCTTACAACTATTAAAATAAATAAATGAAAAGAATACCAGTAAGTCAGCAAATAATTTGATTACTATTTAATTAAATCCAAACAAAACTATAAAATCAGAATTAATTTCAAATGCATAAATATTTGTTAAAACAAAGTAAAATAAATGGCAGGTTTACCTGAAGGTGTCCAAAAAGTTGCATGAAATGTTGTATTTGTATTAATTAAGTAGTAATTAAATTATTTGCTGACTTATTGGCTATCTTTTCATTTATTTATTTTAATCTTACAAATATTAATAAATCATACATATGTATTAATGCATAATGACTGTAGGAGCCATTTATGCACAGTGAACAGCAACAATAAACTACATTACTGTAAATTTATATAGAATTACACTGCAAATTACCTCAAAATGTCGAAAGAAAACTTTAGCTAACGTATCTCTGAATACTGTAGGACACAATAAAGACTCCACTATCACAACTCTTCGGTCCTTGGGACTCACTAAAAGTTTTCTACAAAACAAAGAACAATAGATTTCTTTAAAAAAAACTTTAACAAAATAAATCAATTTGACAGACAGAATAATATAAATAAAAAACATTTTTAATGTGTAATCAACAATACTGAAGGAAAATATTTCACTTCTAGTAAACATAGTCAGTACAGTTTCGAACAGAGAACTTAACAAAATTAAATAATTTTTCTGAAGGAGTTGTGGAGTGAGGTTCCATGTACAGTTAAATTTATACCTGAAGAAGTCTCAAATGAGAGATGAAACATTGCAATATTTTATATTTAGATTATAAAAATACTAATAAAATAATTTGTTAAATTTAAAACATTCTGAGGGTTGCCTTACGGAGAGACAAACAGAAGACATGTGCATGATGTCACTTCTGTAAATGAAGGAAAACTTTTCTTTTACAATTGCTCGTAACACTGTAAGGCAAGTGTTCTCTTAAAATTTACATCATTTAGTGTCTCAGAATTATCGTAGAATAAGTTATCTGGATTACTCTGCTTCTCTCTCCTCAAGATAAGCCAATTGTTATTTCTTTATACATAATATAAAGGTTTTTATACAGACTTAATTAGGTTTCCTTCATTAATGAGAGTTTAGACTCTCGTGCATAGCTGTCATTATCATTATTTTACCCTGAGGATGACCAGAGTATTCACTACTTTTTACTATAGACATCATAACACACACATTGTCTTTCTTAAAGATACTAACAAGAAATTTTGGAAGTAATAATAATTGACTGGGTAAAAAAAATAAGTAAGTGTCCAAAATGTTTCAACAATCATACCTGAAATATAAATTGTGGATAAACTCCACTAATATAGAGTATAATTCTTTGTCATAGAGATGATCAACCAGTTTAATGGTTTCCTTAGTGTCCTGTAAAGTAACTTCGGATTTAACAAACCCTCGTGGAGCAGCTTCACCAGTAAATCCATACCTATTCAGAATACATTATTGCAGTTAGGGTACATGAAAACTAATTTCATTATTCATTTCAGTTGACCAAAAAAAATACAACATATAAAATAATTCTTTACTTTGTATACGCGGATCCAATATCCAAAACGACAGACAATTTGTCTGTCGTTATTCCCATGCCGATACCTTCGTATAAAGACATCGTACTGGATATTTTAGTAAAAAGATCAAATTGTCAAGAAAATTTCACATTTTATGAGAAATAAACACACACTGTCATTTGGAATCGATACCTTGTACGTCGAAGTATACAAGAAAAATCGATTATATAATATATACAATGATGTTTCTATACCTCCTCGTAATATACTTTCGAAATAATTTTATAACACCGAAAATGACTCATTACGTACATTGTATCAATTGTACGAAATTATTTACATATTAACCTAAAACAAACAAAAAATACACACCCTAGCAGATTCTACTTGGCTTTGCTCATGATCTATAGAATTATTTAACTTAAAGCTGAGCTGTTTTTATTTCTCCTTAGCCTTCTATTCAGGAAAAAATATAACTTAAAGTGTAAACAGAAGGAATGATCAATTCAACTTTTCATTGTGGTGTTTTAACATATAATTTATTTATTCCAAGGGTAACAACAAGTTATTTTTTAGGTTTGTATTAATACAGTCCTGTTACAGTTACAATATAACACATTTAAAGAAAATAGTAAATTAAATTTCACGATTTTATTCAAAACAAAAACAAACAAAGAAATATAATAAAACCTACAGTTAAATTACTGCCTGTTTAATTATTCTCCTATATTCTTTAATTTCTCTTGGTAGCTTATTATAGCATATCGCCTCTTTATAAATGACAGAGTTCATTGTAAAAGTCTTATTTCTTCTTAACCTATGGTAACTATCGGCCTGTTTGGTAATAGTTCCAAATCAAACGGTTTTATTTTACTGTTGACAAAATGATTATGGACAGTGTTTAACTTGCACGAAGCTATTTGTATATTAAGTTAAAATATGGCAAAATTGTACACACAAAGACATTCCACGTCCTCGCAACTTGGCTTTTGTAGAGGATGTATAGTATATGACAATATTACAAGTTGAGTTTTTTTTTATGTTGCCCTTAACCAGAATAAAAAAAGAGGACTTCTCTCTTATCCCTACTTTCTTCCTAAAAACCAAACTGGTTCTATCCTAACTCGCATTCTATTTGACGTTCCGTAGAAGCCGTAATTTCTTTCTTTTCGAAACACCAAATGAGGTCGCTAACAAAGCGACGAAACGTCGTATTATTAATTATTCTGACTTATAGGACTTTGTACCACGTATTATTTTCAAAAAGAGTCTGATAATATGTTGTTCTTGTTGTATTTAGTCATAAGACTGGTCTGATGCAACCCTCCGTGGTAACTTAAATTGCGCAAGACTTTTCATTTCCGCATAACGACCACATTCCACATAATCTGATAACGTATTCCATCCCTTGTCTCCATCTTTACTTCTTCACACTTCCCTCTACTGCTAATTTTATAGGACCCTTATGTCTCAAAACGTGGTCTATTAATCTATCCTTTCAAATTACTCTATATTGTTCGCTCTTCCCCTATTCTGCTTAGAACTTTCTCGTTAGTTATTCTATTCACACATATGAGTCTATTCTTTTTCTTCCACACTATATACGAATATTTTTAGCAAATATTTCCTAATATACACACTAATTACATTCTTTTCCTTTCTGCGACTCCTACTATATAACGCCACACTCCATTCAAGCATTTTTAGCAACGGTTTCCTAATATTCACACTTATATTATCCGTAAGTAAATTCCTCTTCCTTGCCTGTGCTATCCTACTCTAGTTATTACGCTTCCCAAGTAGCAAAATTCATTAACTACTTTTAAAATATCACTTCCCTATCTGACATAGTTTGCTATTCTACTTTTCCCATACTATATTCCATTACCTTGGCTTTCCCTCTATTAATCCTCATATTGTAATCTTTTTTCAGGACTCCGTTCATGCTATTTATTACGTTTTCCGAGTCTTCTTCTGACTCCTCTAATGCTACAATATCATCAGCAAACCCTGAGGTTTTTATTTCTTATCCTTGCAGTATGATTCCTTTTCCATATTCCGTTTTAACTTTCTGCATTGCCTGTTCTACATATAAGTTTAACGGCATGCGACGGACTGCATCGTTGTCTTACCCTTTTCTTGATATTCAACTCTTTGGAACATTAAAAAAAACAGTATATTCAAGAGCGCAATGTATTAATTTGAGGTATCAAGAGAAAAAAATGTCCGTACGGAGTTACATTGATAATCGACTTACAAAAATAGACTTAAAAAAATTAATAAACGTATTAATGTAAATAAATGAAGCGTAAAGGTAATCAACTAATTGTACATTAATGTTTGAGCCACGTTATATTATTCATCTGTGGTTTTGGTGAGTCGTTAAAAATAGAGTTTCACAAAATGGTAGTAAATTTAACGGCAGAAAGTTTTCGTTTGAGACGAATAACGTATTACAGTTATTTAACATCTTACATTTATTTGCGTCAAGTTTAGAATAAATGCGTAGTTTCTTAGACAAACGCTGTATAAACAAGACTTGTCATATCTGTGATGGTTTAAGATCCAAATACTTTGTTTTATGATATGGTCTGCGGGAAGATGTGGATAGGAAAAATGTTTCAAATGTTGAATAACAGTTCGGTGATAATTGAAAGGGTAATTCGCTGGAAGATCAGTATGCCGTTAACACAAATGTCACTTTAATTTCGCCTGTGCAAACCTACATCACCTTCTTTCCATTTCGTCGACATGTCTGACAACGAAATCCGCAGCGATGTCGACGATCCCAGGTTCCGGACGACCATGCCGCAGCAGATGGCATCGGCATGTACCGGCGCACTGCTCACTTCTTTGTTGGGTAAAAATAACTGAAATAATTACAGTTTACTATCTAGGTTTTGTTTCTCCCAATTATTACCGTTGTATTGTGTTGCAGTGACCCCCTTCGATGTAGTTAAAGTGAGATTACAAACTCAACAAAAGACACTTCTATCGAACAAATGTTTTTTGTATTGCAATGGTTTGATGGATCATTTGTGCCCTTGTCTCAACACAACTGGACCAAGTTCATCGGGGATACAGTTTACACCACCTACTAAGCACTTTAGCGGGACAGTAGTGAGTATTTTCGTTCTTTTTTCTAAAAAATAATACACAAACAAAATTATCTACTGGTTGTATCATCATTTGAAATGTTTCCCTTTTACAGGACGCCTTTATAAAAATATGTCGTTCAGAAGGTTTTAGATACCTTTGGAGTGGTTTGGGTCCTACGTTAGTCTCGGCAGTTCCTGCTACTATAGTTTATTTTGTGTCTTACGAGCAACTTCGCTGTCTCATTAAAGACAGAAACAGTGGCTCTCTTCCATATTGGGGACCGCTTGCCGCGGGTGCAACTGCTCGTATCTGGGCTGTGTCGCTAGTCAGCCCCCTAGAAATGATTCGTACAAAGATGCAGTCCAAGAAAATATCATACCTAGGTAGGTTTACTTGAATTTGGTAAACAGAATTAGAAACTGAATAATAAGATGTACACAAATTAGATATAAAAAATTATCGTGTAAGTAATTCTTAGGCAAGGACGTTTCGATGGTGTTCACTGCAATCTTTATCAAGTGATATAACCATGGCAGTGAATGCCATTGAAACGTCATGGTTTAAGCCAATAATAAACCAGGTGGAAACATAAGATTTACTTACACAAAATATTCACCAGAAATAGCCAATTCACAGACAAAAATAATTGTGCCATTTATTTTATAGCTAAATTTGTCTGTTGCCGATTTCTTCATCAAAAATTAACAATTGTTTATGGTAGCTTTACAAGAGTGGGTTGTTTGCAAACAGCTCAAATGTGATTTTTAGTTGCTAGTAACTCTTTGTTGAGCATGGTGTGCTACAATGTGCTGAAGAGTCTAAAAAATGTAATTTGTATTCTCGACTTCCTTAGCTAAGGCAAGTTTTAGTTGCAGCATGACGTCATACCCAAATTGCTAAATTTAATTTGAGTAAAAAAAATTGATTTGATTTCAATTATAAGTGGATGAATTAATAATTAAATTAATATTCCAAAATTGTGGAGTGCTTAAGCTTAGTTAACATATTAAGCATTCAAATACTTGTATTGAAAGTAGATTCCAACCTTTGTGCACTGTTAAAAATGTTGTTTTTCTTTGTTTTCTGCATGGCTAATTACTAAAAATGGTGTATTTTAAATATTGTCAATACATAATTAAATTCTGGCAATTGATGTTGTTTGGCCTTGAATTTATGCATGCTCATAGTGTCCTTGTGTAGTTATATAAAATAAAATTAGACACTTTCGTCATATTTCTTTTTCCATCTCATTTAACACCAATTTATGAAATATTATTTTAATTTTGATTGTTAAACGGATCATTTCTTCTTTGTTATGCAAGTTAACAAACATTTTGAGATAAACACCGTTTGACCTTGATTTTATGCTCGTTCATCGTTCGCTTGCTGTTATCACCCAAGGCATATTTTTCACGTTGTGTCTAATTAAAGTAGAATGTTTGTAAAGAATTTTGAAAGTCTAACCAAATCACTTAAACATATTAATCATCCTGATCTGTTAGTTAAATAATAAAATTTCTTCAGTGCAAAACTTATAAATATCTTTGTTTTTATCAATGTCTCACTAGAACTAGTGACGATTCAAAATTTAATCCCTCTACTAAAGTATATTTGGAGAGTATGATTTAAATTATTAAAGCAATACCTTGTTTCCGAGATCTAAAGAATCTGCCATGGTTTGTAGACAGATTAACACGGAGAGGTTTTTCTAGCTTAGGCCACAGCCTTCGTGAAAATTATCAGAGTTTTTTAACTAAAGTTGCAACAGCCCAAAGTCCCAATGATCATTATTAAAGTTTCATTGAGCACAAAAACTGTTAATTATTAGTCACAATTGTTTGATTTCCATTGGAAATCAGATGTTTCCTTTGTTCTAATAAAATTGTACTGCTATTTTACCATTTTAGATATTTGAGATTAAATTTTTCCCCTGTGATATGAAAATTTGATTTGTGTTTTCTATTGTATAAATAGAGAGAAACATAGCAGTGTGAAAAGTTTTGCGGAAACAGCGAAGGGTAGAGACTTGAAAAAGCCGTTGAATTTGTGAGGGAACTGTTGGAAAGGAGATGAAAAATGACAGGATCTGTGTGCCCTTTAACATGTTGACAACAACATGTCGTCATGTGCTATCGCTTCCCCTCTTTGTTTCCAACTACATCACTAAGAAACGACAGTCATTGAAGACTCCAGCAGTTAACGTGTTAAGTCTTATATTGATCTTTAAACATAGAGAGATCTACAGGAGAAGTTATAAAGCTGACACGCTTGGGTAGAGGGGATCAAAAATTAAAAATCATTGATCTAAAGCTGTCCCAGTGTAACAGTTGCAGAAGTCGTCCCTGGTGGAAACACCAGAACATTTTCTTAAAAATCGGACCTTAAAGCCTGTTGAGGACTGGAAAAAGTTTTAACAGGTCTCTTTAAAGATTATAATCTATTGAATTGCATTGAAGGGAGGCGTTGAAGAAGGAAGAGTTTAAAATGTATAGTACATACTTAGGGTATATGTCTTTTACTTATTTAAATGATTTTTTAAGTAATTTTGTGTAGCTGCCTCTGGACTGATACCAATTTGCTGTTCAATTTATATAAATATGAGAATACTAGACTTTACATATTCACTTGTAATGAATTTAACTATCCAATACTTCGTGAGAATATCCATCCTAAGTCTGGGTCATTATCACAAAGGTAGTAGTAAGTAAAAGATAGTATTAGTAAATGATGGAAATGATTTTTTAAAATCTATTACCATTAGGTACTTTAACACTGCTTTGTTAAGTATTTTATTTGCTTATAGAAATAGGCCAGGCTCTCCAAACAATGTTTCGAAACCGAGGTGTCTTTGCATATTGGCGGGGATTGGGCTCAACATTATTACGTGATGTTCCTTTTTCAGGTAAACATGATTGACATATATTTGTACTTGCTTTGAACTATTATTTTTAATATTCATTTAGATTAACTATTATGTAGTGAATGCAGTAATATTTTTACATTAACTTTAATAGTGTATATTGCAACCGTTTCAGCTATTTATTGGCTGCATTATGAAGCAATCAAGAGAAATTTTTGTTCCTCACAAAGACCAACATTTGCCTTTTCATTTATGGCTGGAGCAATATCAGGTTCTGTAAGTATTTTGAATCTCTTTTTCGTACTTTGCTGTTGGCCATTTAGTTGATGTAATTAAAATAAAGTTTGTGTGTCGGAAAATTTCTTGGGTTTCCAACTGGATGGCAGTGGAAACCTGAGTGAGAACTTTTTCAACAGATAATTCACTGGGAAAGCCTGTGAAAGTCAATAAAAGTTCATAGTTTGAAAACTTTGTAAATCAATTAAAGGTATTACTAAGCTTTTTTCTGATTGAAATATCTTGTTTAAAGGCATTTAATTGCGTTGCATATTTTCTTCTACCAAAGACAACTGCTGCATTTCTATTTCCTAAGTTAATTAACATAAAGATCATTAATAAAATAGGAATGAATTATTAAAAGACTTCATTTTGTGCACTTTATTGGAAAGAGAGATTTTTTGAAATGAATAATTTAGGTACTAACTATTGTTTAATTGACATTTGTGAAGTTTCTCTATCGATCCTTTTCAGGTTGCTGCCTTTATAACTACTCCTTTTGATGTAGTTAAAACACACCAACAAATAGATTTGGGAGAAAAAGAAATATTTACCGGTAAGAAACTTTGAATATAAAACCAATATTTCCTTAGTCAGTTCAATGTGGAATATATTAGATCTTGGTCACTTATCACAAAATATATATTGTAAACATACATACATTTTGCATGGACTACTTTTATAATTATTTATGTTTCTATGACATCTTTTGTGAAATTATTGGTTCGGTCTCCATCCGTAATTTACTAAAGGGAGAAAGAATCTTTTTATGTCAAAATATCTACTGCCTCTCTTCATTAAAATACAGCTATTTTACACAAAAGGAATTTATTGTAACTAGTTCATTGTGAATTCCAAAATACTAACTGATGTTCTCTGTGATTAGAATTAATTTAATGTTTTTGTTTGTCAATTCTGTACTAATTAATTCATTGAAATTTTTTTCTCCATGTGTCTGTTTGTAATGTAGCTTACTTGTGTGATAAGGTTCCTGAAATTATTTTCTGACAATTGCAAAAACTGATTGTTAATTTTGAAAAGTAGGAAATCGCTTTTGAAGTTGTTTCAATATTTTTTAATTTATATTCATTTATGTCTCCATTTGAAATATATTGCGACCCTCTCATTGACATACAGTTTAAGTTTCATTGGCATGTATCACATTTCAATACTTTCTGAGGTAGCTTATATTATTTCTTCACTGATTAATTTTCTTATGGTAATTTTTTTGTAATAGTATTGAAGTAAATCTGCCATTAATTTAAACTATTTGGAAAAGTCATTTTCTTGGATGTCCTTGTCACGAAACTGTCATTGTGTCAAGTTGTTAGTGATAAATGTCAAATTTTCTTTTTACTGCATGTGTTCTGCATAGCATTGTTTCATATTTTTGTCAATGTGCATGCCTTTCATCAAAAAGGAAACCAGTTTTAGAATGTTCTCTCCTAAATTTAACTTTGTGCAGGCAAGCGGAAGAAAACTCACCTGAATTTTGTGACGAGATATTTTCTGGGCGAGCAACCATCCTTCTTTAATAAAGGTATAAACTTTTTATGATGGTTTTCAGTATATGGTTTTTTAATCATATATGATTTCCTACTATGGTTTATAGGTGGATGTGTCGAATCTTCCCAAAGCTTTTGCTATTTCATTTTTGTTGCATTAATTTCTTTTATTTGTGGAGGTGGAGAGAAAATTCTCTTCTTAGTTGCATATGTTTATTCCAAGTTTTTAGAGTACTTAGTAAGGTGAAGGTTACTTGTTAAGTATTTATGTAAATTAGTAATTAGCAATGTCGAAGTACATATTCTTTATTGTAGATATACTGTGCGTTAATATGCCGTCCAAAGTCGAAAGGCAGTAAGTTAAAGTTTTTGACTGTAGTAAATATATCACAGATTAATGTATTAGAATTAATTTTTAAAGACAAATTCATATTTCTTAGTATGGATAAAACCATTTTCAAAGAGATAAGGAGTTTATGCAAATGTGGAAGCTCAAAAAAACTTTATTCCTTGTTTTCTCAAAATCATTTTTTAGACTTACTTCCTTTTCTCCTTTGGACGGCAGTTGTATACTTGTATACTTCAGTTTATGAAGGTAATTGTTGTTAAGATACATAATTAAAAAGTTCTAATATATAGAACTCTTGGGAATTACTAACCATTATCCTATAATAATTCGAGTGGAAGTTATTTCCTTCACATTCATAACACAATTTGGTTGTAAGTTTTTTTTTCATATTTTATTTAAACGAGTGTGTTGGAAATGATTTTTAATAGTTATACTTCAATTTGTATTGTTTTCTCGTATGCATTTATTGTTTGGGAAATTTACCTAGTTAACATGATGCATAGTGGTCAACTCTGCCAATATTTCTAATGGGAGTAGTCAGGAGCTCACTTTTACTTTGGATTTTGTTAACATAACTTGATAGTGTAAAAGCAATTCTGTTAACATTTGCACTAGGAAATTTATAACTGTCAGTTTAGAATATGTTGTATGTCAAGAAATGCATCTGTAAAATGAGATAAATAATAAGTATAGATTGTGTTAAAAAGTGGTCGTCACATTCTCAATATCCAGTTCATATGAATACAATTAATGTTTTTGATAATGATAGTAGAGTTCCGCCAGGTTTTGGAGTGGTAATACCTCATCAAATGACAATACTCCCTTTCTCCTTTCCCTTCTGCACATCTAAATATGCCATGTAGAATCTCACAAACAGTAGTTTTGTAGTCTTTTTTGAAGTATTAAAAATATGTTAATTTGTTGCTTTTGTTTATGTGACAAAATTTTGAAATCGTATGCCAGTTAACAGGTTCAGCTTTGACTGTTGTTTTCTAATACACTTTTTTTCTTTTCTAGATATGAAATGAATCAGTTTAGTAATAATATTTCCATTAAATTTTATATGTACTCTGTACTTTAATGTAGAAGTAAAGCACAGTTAATTTTTTCCAGACTCTCCAAAGAAAGGAAGTTCAATGCTGGACGTAATGAAACAAATTTACGACCGTAGTGGAATACGGGGTCTGTACGCGGGATTGGCTCCACGACTTGTCAAAGTTGCCCCAGCATGTGCCATAATGATTTCCACATTTGAATATGGAAACAATTTCTTTAGAACATATAATGCACATAGAACGTCTGTCAGGGAGAACATGTGATATATGTAAAATAGGAGGATGGTTACATACTTGTTTCATTCCATTTAAAACCTTGCTAGTAAGTTTGTTGGAAACCTCTTCAAGGTAACAGAACTTATGCGGCTTCTGTGATGAGTGGAAGGGAATTGTGCTGTTAAATTTGACCAACTATTAAATTGTACATTTTTAATTTGTTTTTAAGATAAGTGTCAGACCGAATTTATTAAACTCAGATATTGCCAGACCATGCACATACACTGCATACTCATTAAAGTCAGCAAGCTCAAGTCAGCTTCACATATCAGTCATATTAAATTTTAAATGTTATAAATGCAATCTATAGTCATGTACATTTGTATGGAACAAAACTATGAAAGTCTTCCAACTCACAAGTTACTGTTTTATTTGTGTCAACAGTTAATTTCCTTGTATTAATTGTTGATATTAAGCTCTGAGAAATTGTGAGCTTTCTGTATCAGTAGTGTGTATATAGTTAATTTGTTTAAAGCCAGTCAGGAGGGAGATTATTACATAATTTTGCTGTACTGATCTTATAATAAAATAAATATATTTGGCAAGTTTGTGTGTATTGTACTCTTCTGCTGTAAATGTCAATCTATTTTTTTAAAGGGGCAAATTCCAAAAATTTTCAAGTTTGAAAACAGAATCATGCTCCTGATGTTTTGCAAATGATTTCCTGTTTAAGAATAATTGAATGTATTCCTTTGCACTCAATTTGGCAACAAATTTAATTTTGGAGACATATTGAGGAATTACTTATTGTGGTTGTAATAGGTGGGAGGCAATTAAATTTTTTATTTTAAATAAAATCATTTTATTAGTTAATATAAAAACAAATTAATTTACTAAAACAAATGTTTTAATATAAAATTTGGGTATATTAATTATGCCACAACTAGCTTAGCACTATCTAATAAGGGTCGTGAATGTGGGGATTTGCACAGCAGTAAAATAGTCAATATACATTTTTAGTTTGGAACGGACACACCCGAGTTGTTTGCGAGGTGGCTGCTTCCTCCTTCAGCACAGGTAATTAGGCTGCTCCTGGAATTCATGTTCCGTACCTGATCCTCCTAAGAATTCTGGTACCGGGATTGTGTAGACAGGTGGGCCACCTTGCTGCACCGTGCTGTCTGCCTTCTTTCCTTGATTCCAGCGAATCTGGCTGTCTTCTCTCGGTTTGTCTCGAGATTGAAGACAAATTTTCCTCACTTGCTACCAACTCTTCTCGCTCTCTCTCTGATCCTATGGCCAAACTATTTTCTAGCTGTGCCATTGTTCAATTACCACTCTCTCCCTCCCTCTCTCTCTCCTTCTTCCAACATTATTTCCCAACTGCCCTATTTCTGTATCATCACTTTTCCAGGTCAACTCTGCTCATGCCCCCACTATGGGGGTGGATGGTGGATCACATGACCCTCAGCCCCAATCAAATGTCCAGCTTGGCCCATGGTTTTCATCATTCTTCATGGAGGGAGATGTGGTCTTCAAAATTTCCGTTGTCCATGCCCGGGAGCCGGGTGAACATTCCTTAATCTGTGAAAATCCGTATTTTGCACACGTATGGGCTCTCCTAGCCACTAATTTGGTGTCTGTTGCATGTTACTTCTATCAGACTTGGTTTTTAATCTTGCCTGGTAATTACCAATTGGGATTTTTTCAACTATAGTGTGTCGAGTATCGTCAGTCTTTCATTACTTGGTGAGGTGCACTGTTATTAAGAAAGGCTGGGGTTCAAACTGTAATGGATACATTGAGGCCTTTATTATTTTCTGTTTATTTATATGTAATTACCTAGTCAATAAGTCCAGTGGAAAAGTGCCGTGCCATATTGTCTTGCTGTTCCAATGTGTAGGGTTTTGAGTGATCATTATTTTAGTTTGCTTTGAAGTTTAAATTTAAAATGAAACAGGGAATTTGTAGTTACTTAAATTTTTTTATTTAAATTATTGATTTAATGTAACATTAAAATTATAATTTATTGAACATACAACTCGCTTGTATCTGGTTGAAATATTTTTAAAATTTCAGAGTTACTTTTAAAATTCAGTTTCACTTTGTTAAGAGTCTAAAGAGTCAACATATAACCAAAATTCTTGAATTGGCTGTTATGGTAAGAACAGTGTAACACAGGCATATTTTTGGTTGGCATTAACACGTTCTTCAATGCCGGTTCAATTTTTGTGCTAGAAGTTTCTATTTTGTAGTTTTCTTAGAGAGACTTTTGCAATTACTCTGATTTACTTCACCAAAAGTTTACTATTTTCTCTGACTAGAGAGATGTCACCCGCCTCAGATAAGGAAAACACATTTCTCATGCAGATTACACGGTCATTAATATAAGTACAATAAGAATTATAGCTAGGTGTAAGAGCTGAAAGTTTTCCATACAAACAACCTGTATAGGAAAATTGTTATTTTGACATGAGAACCACCTCAACCCTGTTTTTTTTTCTCAAAAGGTATAATTCTGAGTATTTTCGGAAATACACAACAAAATTCAATTCTTTTTTATTAAAATAAAAAATTATATTTTGAGTATCATTTACAAATATAAAACAAAATTGGTAAAGCTAAACTTGTGAAGCGTCAGTATTAAGTGAAGAAAATTTTCGCCGGATAAGTGAAATGTAAATATTTGTTTATTAGAAGAGTATTTTTGTAAATTTCTTGAGCTAAATTGATGACAATTGGATTATAAAAGTGTTCAGAAATGTGGTAGTGCACTTGGGTCCACTTGACCTAGCTCGCCTAACCCCGTTACTATATGAGGCATGTGTAACAGAGGGTTGAAACATTTTATATTGATTATAATTAATTTTTTATTACAGTAATAATAAATATATAAGCAATTTTATTTTATCAGAAACTTACTTTTCGGGTACTGTCTTTTCATCCTGTCCCATGGTTGGTTCTTATTGATTTTATTTTGTTCTGGTATTATATTTTCTATAGTTACATTCAGCAATTTGCTGAAATATTCTGTCTATAAAATTTCCTTCTTTACCTCTGCAGAACATACTGCATGGTTGAAATCATTTCTTCAGTTCCTGAATTCTCTTACAGAATTTCCTTACTTCCTGGGTCCTATGTTCCTGTACTAGTTCAGTAATCCATTTTTTTACCTGCTTCTCATTTCTTTCTTCTACTACAGACTGTGTCTGCCTCTTTTCATTTGTCATGGAATTCTTCAATATTATATCTTGTTGCCTTTCTTATAATTTTATTCCTTGCTTCATTTCTCTCTGTCAATGTCTTTTTACAATCTTCATCAAACCATCCTGACCTTTTTACCCTTTCTTCCATCCTCAGGACTACTTCTGCAGCTTCTTGTAGGGTATTCCTTATCATTCTCCATTTCCCTTCGATACTTTCTGTCACCCAGTTTTGTTTCGCCTCAAACTTCTACAATTCTGCTTCATACAGTTGAGATGTTTATTTCTCCTTTAATTTTGTAATTTCATATCTTCTTGGAGCTTACGTCTTTTTTTCTGGATATATAGACTGCACTACATTGTCTATATTTCACTCTAACCATATATAATGATACAAGTCACAGTTTGTTCTCCTACAGTTATCAACTTTAAGGATGCCAGATGTGTGTCTCCTGTAAATTACTACAAGATCAATTTGATTGAAAGTGAGTGCCACATGGCTTCCCATAAGTTCCTCCTCTACAGTTGAATTGTCCATAGCAAAGTCAATAAGTCTTTGTCCATTACTGTTCGACACATTGTGCAGACTTTTCTTTCCTACATTTTCTCCGAATGTAATATTCTACCTATATAAACAAATAAATCAGTCTTCAAAATGAACAATTATTTTATTTCTTCTTTGTCATTACATTAAAATACCAAAGCTTTCAGACACAGGTCCATATTCATCTATCTTACATCGGTAATCTGGATTAGCCACAGTATGCTTTTCACTGTACACACTGTAAATTGTTTATAGATGATGGTAAGAGTGAATAGTGTACAGTGACTAATCCAGATTACTGGCATAAGAAAGCTGATGAGTATGGGCTCAAGTCTGAAAGCTTCTACATTTTAATGTATTGTCATAGAATAAATATTTTTTTTGAGGAATGTTTTATTGGTGGAATATCAAATTTTACTAACGTAGTCTCACAAAGTGTTAATTTGTCAGTATAATCTACATTAAAAACTGGACATTTTTTAACAGGTGTTGGGATCTTCATCAGGTAAATTAATTATATATCAATCTCCTTGATGTGAAGTTTGGAATACCAATATATCATATTTAAATTGAATAAAGTTTTTTAGTACATATTTTTGTGGTAATGTTACCCGAGGAAGTCCCAAATATGGTGACATAATGATGGCTAAAGTAAAAAACTTTGTGATGGTCATTATATAATTCATTTCATTGTTGTGTTTGTGATTTCTTGTGTGCATGTCATGTTTCCAATGGACTTTATACTATATCTTGTTTACAATAGGCAGAAAAATTTGATGTTATATCTTGTTTATTCTAGTATTGTATTTAAAGATTTATAGTGGTTAAGTATGTTATTTTATATAAGTCTTATAATTATTTGTCACTTGATGTTATAATGGGAACTAGGGGGGAAAGTTAATTTTTAATTTAACCAAGGACTAATTCTGTATGTTAAGAATAAAACAATTTAATTTATAAATTCAAATAAATTTGGGGTCCATAACTATGCCGCAACTAGCTCAGCAAAAACTCAATCTAATACAGGGTCATGAATATGGGGATTGTTGTGCAGCAGAAAAATAGTCATTTTGATGTATTAATTGGCACTGACAAACCTGGTTCCCGGTGTTTGTTGGGCAGCTGCTTCCTTTGTTGGCTACAGCTTGGTTACCTGGGGCTCGCTTCCTTCCAGGAAAATCATGACTGGTCACACCCCAAGGCTTTCTTCTTTGATTTGGGTGAATTGACTTCCACTTGCTGTTGTCTTCCTACACTTTGTCTCGGGATTAAAGACCAACTTTTCTCACTAACAACCAACTCTTATTGCACCCCCCTCTCTCTGATCATTTAGCCAGACTCTATTTTCTGGCCGCAGTGGTCCAACTACCACAGTCTCCTCTCAAGATTCATCTTCGAAATTCCTTCACCTACTGCTCAATTACTTTCGCTCTTTTCTTCTCCCCTTCCTACTTCAAAATTACATTCCCGACTGCAATTCACTCTCATCTCCTCTGACTTCCTTCTTCTTCCAGATTTCTTTTCCCATTGACTGATTTTCCATCACGTCTCCTCTTAGGCCAACAATCCACATACCCCCGCCATGAGGGTGGATGGAGGATCACATGACCCCCAGCTCCAATCAAACGTTTAGCTTGGTCCGCGGTTTTCTTCATATTACGTGGAGGGAGACATTCCTGAGGGCTGAACGCCCTGGGCAGATAAACGTCCCTTAAATCGCGAAACTCTGCACGCAGTGTGACCAGCACATGATATGGAACCATCTCGAATGTTCTGGATGGTGTATTGTCACAATTAGCCTGGAGATGGCAATGAAATCTGTAAGCGCTGATTAGACAATTAGAGCATGTGACTGGGGTTTTGCAATTTGGCGACGGAGGGAAAACAACGCTTTCCAAAGACAGAAGGTCGGTGGACGGTGGCGAGGTGTGTTGTAGGAGGGCAGTAGACAGCAGACCGTTCAGACGCACATGCTGAGGGTAGTAGATAGCTCGGACATACATGCTGTGGGAAGGCGTATTATTGGCGGAAAAAGAGGAAGCAGAGAATTTCCAGCATATTTTCCAGAATCGGTGAAAGCTGTTTCTGATGGACAAGTTGCTGTACCCAGGACGAGGTCAAGCAAGAAGGAAAACTGATTGTGGTGGGTAACTAATGCAGTAGCTGTTGACCAAATTTAGGTGCATGAGTGTATAGTTCGTCCAACTAGAGGTGCAGTCTTTGAATTGGGTTCAGCATTTACGAGATGAACATATGAGGAGCTAGATAACCAGGGTATCTACTATACTTCAATCTCTAGTAAACCCACATGTGCCCGAGTGTTAAAAGTCCCATAGTTTTATATAAATAGTTTTGTTAATATACTTGATTTAATTTGATATCAGTTTCAATTTATGTAATTTTACCCCTCCCATAGTAGGATATTCCATTTTGGCGTCCAACCGTGTTGGCATTTAATTTTACCTCCTTCCCCATATTAGTATATTACAAATGACTGATCTCTACTGACACTCGTGTCCGGCTGAGGGCGGTATACGCATGACCACGGATGACTTTAACCAAAAAATGTACAGAATTTGACAGCAAATTTCAAGTTCATAAAATGTTCAGGAACAAGTTCACCTGATTAGTAGTGGCGCAGCTTCCCAAGAAATCGACTGAGTCGTCTCAAGCGTGGGCGTGAAGTAATTCCGGCTGGATGGATGATGCCCCTCAGGGTCCTCGATGACGTGCTGTGGATATTACGGGCGTGGTGTCAGATGCTTAGTTCTAAACTTGGCCAGCAAAAGCCAACTGATGGACCGTCCTCTCGGGCTAGCGCATTTCAGGAACGCAGCGACAAACGTCTGTCCCCTCCGGCGCTTCGAGACGAAGTGTTGTTTCTCAAAATAGAGGAGTGATCTCCTCGGACGAAAAATATTGAGGAGTAGAGGGGATGATTAAACTTCTAAAAATGCAAATTATAAGAGAATAGAACGAATTAAAAGAAAGTAATTAATCTGTCAAATCTGTCCACAAATTGTCTCCGCCAGCCTCTTTAAAGTCTTGTCCCCACTTATCCGACACCTATCACTAAGGTGGCAGGGATGGATATCCTCAAATCATATCCTTTGTTTCATTTGGGGAACACACGCCACCCAGTCACCAAATTCCCAGGCAGATTAAGACATTCCAAAACGGCGACGAGGTGTCCGAGCTTTATGGTCCAGGTGTCAGCCGCAGTCCTTTTGTTATTATTCCGAGCCGCCAAGACGACGCGCGGAAAAAACCCCTTCTTCCTGACAAGCGACTTTCTCATTCCGGAATATTTGGTATTTAAGTTCCCGTAAATTATAATAAAAAATTGGACGCGGGTTCTACTGCGCTACAGCATGGACATCTTGTCTTACTGCTTTCTTGATTTGTGCTTTCTTTTCTTGATCTAACTACAACTGTACAGATTATGGATAAACCTGTTTCATGATATTTTATTCATGTGCTCTTCAAAAATTCTTAATAATGTATTCGGGGTCACATTATCAAAGACTTTTTCTAAGTCTACAAATACCATGAACGTAGGCCTAATACTACAATATCATTCGCAAAGGTGTATGGTTTTTATTTCTTCTCCTTGCATCTTTCATTCCCATTCCACAGTCATTTTTAACTTACTTCATCGCCTGTTCTCTATATATAAGTTAAACAGCATTGACCATATTGGCGTGGATCCAACAGTCCACGAATATAGAAAATAAATAAAACACATAGAGTGTCATAAAGTCAGAAACAGAATGATTTAATTTGAAAACGTTTCGTTCCCCCCCAACTACTGGGTCCACTTCAGTTCGTTAATTCAAACGTTACAAATCATCAGGTTGCTGCTGTAACTTCGGACCGCGGTCGAGAGAGAAGGAACGCGTCGAATTAGGGGAACGAGGGGAGAAGGAGTCAGAGAAATAGAATGAGGCAAGGAGGAGGAGGAGACAGTCAGAAGCAGAGGTTGAAGGGACAGATAATGTAGATCCCATAGTGGTGCGGATAGACCGAAACGAAATTTTACGTCGTGGCAGTGACAATAATAATAATAATAATAATCATATTCCGTAGATCCTGTAAAGAAGCTAATCTTCAAGGATGTGGAATGAGTCAGGATGTACATTTATTACATTATTTTATTATATAAAAGATAAATATACTTATAACAAATTTTTGTATTATAAACTAATTAATTAATTACTCTTCTCCGATTCTTCTATAAATTCCTTTATTGAATAGAAGGAGTGGCTAAGCAAAAAATGAGGATAATTCAGCCTTAAATTTACCTTGGTTATCGGACAACTGTTTAATTCTGTGCTGTCTGCAGTCACGTGTTGAAGATGGATATCCCAAGAATAATGCACACCTTTCTGTGCAATTGACAGTGTTTTACTTTTTTTTTTTTGGTACAGATTATTTTTGTGACGGAAGGAAGAATAGGTGGACGGACGGTGGAGGCGAAAAATTCAGCGAATGTTACGTTAAGTTGTAAGATAAAGTTAGTCGAGATAGAAAGCGGCATGAGTGGAGGAGAAACTTTCGCGACAAACTGAGGAGGAGAGCATCAAGTATGACACGGTGTTTCCCGTTAGTTCAACAACAGTGTAAAGTCTTAGCGATGTCCGCAAAGGGAGCCACTGATGGCCCATCATCACCTCATTAATGGAAAGTTTCTTTCAGTGCGTAATTTATTAAATGCGTATTGTGATTATTAACCTCCTAAAATAAACGTAAGATTTGGAATGTGCTTTACAAGAAATGCGCCAAAAGTCTCGTTACAAGTCCAGATGACTTGCAGATGACTGATCTTCCAGCCTCACTGTAATAATACTTGTCGTTGTCAGAGACGCACGCATGAGGTTTCCTGAGACTAATGACGTCCTTCATGGTCCAGTCTCCCTCAATGCAAGCCATTTAGGGTTACACAAAGCCTATCCCTTTTTCCTTCTCAATCTCTTAGAAATAAAAACATCTTATAATATAAACTAGGATGTAATAAATCCTAATAAAATTATTAAAAGGAATGACGTTATATATTCTTGTTTTTCTGGTATTCAGTTTTGTCAGATTCAACCTTCCATGCTAACATATCTTGCGCAAACCTTTTCATTTTCGCATAACTACCACATTTCATATTCTCTCTAATCAGCTTAGCGTATTACATCCCTGCCCTCCCTCTTCTGTTTTTACCTTAAACACTTTCCTCTAATGCTAATTTTACAAGACCCTCATGTCTTAAAACGTGGCCTTTTAATCTATCCCTTCTCTAAGCCAACGTCCTCCAGTTTTTTCTATCCTAACCCTTTACTAATATATATGCTCAAAATATTATTCAACAATTTATCATTTTAATGATTTTTTTTCTCAAGTCAAGCACGGCACAGGTTACTTGTGACGAATGGTTTCATCAAAAATATATTCCAGTTAATTTCAATCACTATCGATTTACATTATACAGTAATTAAAGACACTGCAATCTAAACAGCAACAGAAAATTTTAATGAATGTAATTTAATTATTTTGAAATGTTTCACTCTTCAACAATTAAGCTATAAAATCAGAAGTATCGTTGAAAGTATATACCAAGTATATCACAATGCTCCTTGAAGCATAATACATCATAATTAATTCTTGTTGTTGATCTGGTATTCAGGCCTAAGACTGGTTTGATGCAACCCTCCATCTAACCTACCTTGCACAAGCCTTTTCATTTCCTCATAACTAGCACACACAACATCCTCCTAATGTGCTTAGCGTATTCCATCATTTGAATCCCTCTTCTGTTCTTAACCCACACACTTCTCTCTAATGCTAATTTTACAAGACCCTCGTGTCTTCAAACGTGGCCTATTAATTTATCCCTTCTCTTAGTCAACGTCCACCATATTGTTCGCTCTTCCTCTATTCTCTTTACAACTTCCTCGGTACTGATTCTATCCACCCATTCTAATTTTCAGCATTCGCCTATAGCACCACATTTCAAAGGCCTCTATTATTTTCCTTTCCCCAACTCCTATCGTGATAATTCTTATATCACAACATAGTTTTCTGACTTTAAAATTTACAATAAAAAATATAACCAATAAGTCAGCATGTAAATTTATCACCATTTATTCAAAATTCAAAAAAAAAATAGTGATAAATTTATATGCTAACTTATTGGTCGTCTTTTTATTTATTGTAAATTCCTATATCAGTTTTCACTTCCAACAGACAAGTCTGTAGCCAAATGGAGCTCACCAGTTTAAGGGAATGACTTTCTTCAAAATTAAATGAGTTATTTTCATCTTAATTATCCATTTCCTATCTTTGAAATAATATATAAATAATAATAATAAATTGTAAGGGTGGATAGAGTTAGTAACCAGGAAGTTCCAAGGAGAATAAGAGAAAAGAGAACAATTTGGAGGACTTTGACCAAGGGAAGGGATAGATTAATAGGCCAAGTTTTGAGACACGAGGAACTTATAAAATTAACTTAGAGGGAAGTGTGTGGGGTAAGAACTGAAGAGGGAGGCCAAGGATGCACTGAGCAGATTATGGGGGATGTGGTAGTTATGTGGAAATGAAAAGGCTTCACAGAATAGGTTAGCATGGAGAGTTGCATCAAACCAGACTACTGCTACATCATCTTGGGAATCCTTACAACTATTAAAATAAATAATTGAAAATAATACCAGTAAGTCAGCAAATAATTTGATTACTATTTAATTTCCCTAATTTCCCTCTATTTATCCTCATATAAAACTCGTTCTCTAGGACCACGTTCATGCTATTCATTATGGTTTCCAGGACTTCTTCTGACTCCCCTAATATCGTCGGCAAAACGCAGGGTTTTTATTTCTTCTCCTTGCAGTATGATTCCTTTACCATGTTCCGTTTTAACTTTTTTCATCGCCTGTTATATATGTAAGTTATCCAGCATGGGCGAAAGACTGCATCCTTGTCTTATTCCTTTCTTGATTACCGCTTTCTTTTCTTGATCTTCAACTCTAATTACTGCTGACTGCTTTCTGTAGAGGTTATGGATAACTGTTCTTTCATGATGTTTTTTTCCTGAGCTCTTCAAAATCCTTAATAGCGTGTTCCAGTTTACATTATCAAATTCGTTTTTCTAAATCTACAAATGCCATGAACGTAGACCTGTTTCTTTTTTCTCTCATCCTGTCTTCTAAATTACACGCAAAGTCAATATTGCTTCTCTTGTCCCTACATTATGCCTAAAACAATACTGATTTTCTCCTAACTCGTCCCATCCTCCTATTTACTATTTTTGTTAATATTTTGCACGCATGAGATAGTGAACTAATTGTCCTGTGCTGTTTGCATCCAACAGCCCCCAGTCCTCTTTGGTAGTTATATATATATATATATATATTTTAATATACTTTTTTGGGTATAAAACATTAATTAATCAATAGAACAAATTATAATCAATTTTAAAACTTTTGTTTTATTAATTTAAAGTGAATACACGGGCTTAACTCAGGGGATTTTGGGTCTCTCAAGAGATGGAGTATGCAGTAGCTGAAAATAGAAAGAAAAATCATTAAATATTATTTAATCACAGCAATGAGCAAGTTTCACAATTTTTTTTATAACTTACCCACAATTACTGGGCCAACAAACATCCACCTCTCGAATGTTTGTGCGTCTCTTTGGCGTCTTGCAGGATTTGATCACGTCTGGACACGTCTGCTCTCGTCCGTCCTCTCATCTGGCTTCTTGCTGCTCGGACCAAGTCCGTCCTCTCCTCCACTCGCCTGTCTTCTGGGGGCGAGCCACCCATCAGCTTCCCTTTTAAATCTTCCGGCGGGAATTCCCCTATTTCACAAAATTTCGGGGTTCCCCGCCCTCATTTTTTTACACTCGTTTGGTGGTGTTTTCCCTCGGGCGTTCACCATCGTCATTTTTTATACACGCTCGGTGGGACTTTCCCGCGGGGAATCACCATCTTTCAGCCGACTAGCCATTGTTGTTGGTCGAACTGCGCCTCATAACGCTACAACATCACAAAATCCGCCTTTTTTATCACAATATATATATATATATATAAATAAATATATATATATATATGTGTGTGTGTGTGTGTTGCTTTATTAAAATAGATAGGTAGCAAAATAGAACCTTGCGGCACCTCTAATCTTTGTTAGTTCAAAGCCAGGCTCTGCAACAAGGTTATAGGTTTAGAAACAAGTCAACTGTTATTGGAGTCTACTTAATATCAGAAATTCAAAGCGTTGTCGTGATTGGAGTAAGTTAAGGACTAAATGTTAAATTAATTTTAAAACTGAATTAAGTCAAAGTTAATGTAAAATAGAGTTGGATTAAGCATTTAAATCAGTTCTGAGCCGCGCAGTATTCGTCGTCCTTTCCCCCTTACAAGTTTTATTCTCCTTTTGCCGCCTAATAACTCCTATTGTCTGGGAGTCTCTCTTGGCCCCATTACTCATCCTCACGAAAAGCGTCTTAAGCCCTTCCTCCTTAAGCGACCCTCATTATAAAAACGAGGGGGCGTCTAAGTTCCATTTTGCAATGCAACCTAAAACCTTTTTTGCTCTCTCTCTTTTCATTGCAACTATTATTATGTATGCGACTACAACCAGTAATTAGGGATGAAAATTACGTCGTAATTCAAGGCAAAGCGATGATATCTTCTTTATATTTCACGGAATTGCACTTTAATTTGCTGACCTTTTTGCCTTCTGGGAGCTTGAATCAAATTTTCTTCCTCAATCCTCTCTGAACTACATTGTAATAATTCACGAATCAATTGGTCCTGTAAAATTTTTCCGTTTTGATCCTTCCACACCTATATGGGATCTGCATTCTTTTTCTATCTCCCCTTCGGCCTCTACTTCTGAGACTTCCCTCCCCCGTAACCTTTTTCTATTTCTCCGTCTCCTTCTCTACCAACCCTTCTATCGCTTTCCCTCTCATCCCTCATCTTCTCTCTCGTCCGGAGTCAGAAGTTGCAGCAGCAACGTAAAATTTTGTAATAATTTAATTAATCAACTGAAGGCCAAGGAATGCTTGAGGGAAGTTTCTCTCTCAGGTATTTCTCTCCAGGGAGAGGATTTGGACCTTACCTTAGGAGCGGGGCTCACCTGATCATGTCGGGAATGCCTCGCACTCTCTCTGGATACTTTTTATCAAAGTTCTCATATGCCGAGACACCTTCACCTATTTTAGGAGGTATATGTACCGGGGTCAAAGACCTTGGGCATATGGCAAGAGTTGTCCGCTGATCCCATTGGATCAGTCGGCCAACTGCCTCCTGAAACTGGAGGAGACACGGAGAAGGGAATGCTGCGACCCCACAGCAGACTCGTCTCCCGTCATTCGGAAGGGCGTGAGAATAGTACCCAATGCCCGACCTACCTGATGCAGGTTTTCTAAGGTTTTCGCTGCATCTCTTTAGGTGAAACATCAGGTTCCCCAGTCAACCCTTGGCTACCTTGCTCTACCTTCCGCATCCCCCCTTTTCAATTCCCTTCCTATGCTATTAAGGGGGAGTTACCTGTTTCAGGATCACCCTCATGTAGCCTGTTAACCAAAAAAAAACGCCTTGTTTTCTCTCTGGTTTTAAGGTTTTCACAAATGCCGAGGCATTTATTAGAGGAGATGTATGTTCCGGGATGGTATATCAGAGTATGAGTTGTCCGCTGATCTTATTGGGACACTTGGCCAGCTGCCTCCTAAACTTGTCGAGCCACGGGGAGGACAATGCTGCGATGCTACAGCAAACTCCTCTCCCGTCATTCGGAAGGGGGCGTGAGATTAGTACCCCAAAGACTGTCCTACTTGATGCTGGTGCATGTGCTATCGTACTCTTTATGTATGCTATACTTCTACTATCCCTAGTTATTACGCTTCCCAAGTAGCAGAATTCCTTAACTTTCGTCAAAATATCCCTTCCCAATCTAACAGCCTTTGTTATTCCACTGTTTCCCAAACTACACTCCATTACCCTGGTTTTGTCTCTATTAACCATCATATTGAACTCTTTCTCCAGGACCACCTACATACAATTTATTATGGTTTCCAAGTCTTCTTCTGACTCCCCTAATACTACAATATCGTTGGAAAAGCGTAAGGTTTTTATTTATTCTCCTTGCAGTTTGATTAATTATCCATATTCTGTTTTAACGTTCTTCATCGCCTGTTCCATATATAAGTTAAACAGCATGGGCGACAGACTGCATCCTTGTCTTACTCCTTTCTTGATTACGGCTTTCTTTTCTTGATCTTCCATTTGAATTACTGCTGCGTGTCTTCTGTGGAGGTTATGCATAAACCTCCTTCTTGATATTTTATTCCAGTGCGCTTTTACATTAGCCCACCTTATAACTACATAACGTTAATAATTCTTTGTTATTAATAAATTATTCATAATATACATTAAAAATCTCATTAGAAAATTTTAGAATCACTACATGTAATTTCCCTAAATAACGTTACTCGTGAAACGCTCGGGTAACCTCGGTAACGCTCGGCTTTAGCTTCGTCAAAGAAACCATGTTGCAGAGAGAACACTTCAAACCAGTTTCTCATAATAACATTTACGTTATATTACTTAATGTTTCTATTGCGCGTACATGGATTTTGAAGTACTTGTAAGTAGTTGCTAAATACTTCTCATGCACGTGGTAAGTTATAGATTTCCATAAATTATATACTTAATATTTTTTTGTTTTGTTTTAGGTGGTTGAAGATTAGTGTTACTTAATACTTGTAGAAGACGCGTAACTACTTTCTGGGACCATCGAAATAAATATCAACCGTCTGTTTCCCTCAAACCTAGCAGTTTTAATTCAATAGATTTTAAATGTAGGATCCGGAAGGACGAAGAAGACTCATGGCTTCTGAATTGCTCAAACACACTGCGAGTTATAAGGTGGGCTAATGTAAATCAATTTCCTGGGCATCGCCGGGCAACCAGCTAGTATCTCAACAGAGAATCGAGTATATGTGTTTTTTTTAAAGAAATAAAATCTAAATGGAGCGACAAATAATTTTCCAGCCGGCACAAGTTTCCTTGCTTTCCTCTCAAGGCGCACTTAAAATGGCTGACTGGAATAATATTTGATGAGATCGGCGAGTAAATCTTGTTTGCAGGAGGCTTGTAGCGAGTTTACCTTGCGCATTAATTCCCCTCCTCTCTTCTCTACTTGTAAGAGCTACGTTTCTCTTCAAGTCCACACGTAAAGAGCTAACGTTTCCTCACAAAACATGAGGAGAGAGAGAGATAAAAGCTTTTTCACCTATTCATATTTATGAAATGTTTCTTTTTCTTCTAGAATTCAAATTATATATCCTTTATAATATTTATTATAAGATTGCCAAAGTATAATTCTTACTTAAAAATAGAACGCCCTTGTGTTCTACAGTACTGATTATATTTGATAATTAATAACAATAAATGTGTATACAAAAGTGGATAATTTTCTCTACTCATTTAAAATGTAAATATGTCTTACTTATTTAATTGAATGCTATAACGAATATTCTCATTATTAGCACGACACAGTCTTGAAATCCACAACTATATATTGGTCATCGTGTAAACATACAGTTATCAACGTCATTAAATAAGGTATTTCTAATACCGAACGACCAAGAGACTCACTTATCCGCTGTGTGCGTGCGGCGGCGACGACGACGTTCGCAATAAAAAATATTTAAAAGTTGTTCTTGCATTGACTACTTAGACTGATCTGATGCAACCCTCCATGAGAATTTTCATTTCCATTCACCTACCACATCCCCACATCCTCCTTAAACTGCTTAGCGAATTCTATCCTCTCCCTCTTTCCCTCCCTCTTCTGTTCACTTCCCTCTGAAGCTAATTTTACAAGACCCTCGTGTCTCAAAACGTGGCCTATTAATCTTTCCCTTCTTCAAAGTCCTCCATATTGTTCTCTCTTCCCCTATTCCGCTTAGAACTTCCTGGCTAGTGGTTCTATCCACCCATCACATTCTCCTACAGCACCACATTTCAGAAGCTTCTATTATTTTCCTTTTCTGCAACTCCTACCGTCCACGTTTCGCACCCATGTAACGTCACACTCCAGACCAATATTTTTAGTAGTAATTTCTTGTTATTAATACTTATATTTAGAGTAATTTAAAAACTACAGGAATTTGTGAAAGAAATACTGAAAGGAAAAGACACTAAGAAACAGAAGAGAGAGAGAAGATAGGATGAGGGATAATAGGAAGGTGACAAGGAAAACAGTGGGAAGCGAGAGAGAAAGAGAGAAGAGAGCGGGAAAAGAGTGATTTAAGCACGTGGGGGAAGAATTTGAGGGACGAGAGTGAGGGAAGGGAGTTTTAATCAGGAGTGAGAAAAGAGAGTGAGAGGAGAGGGTAAGAGAAGATGATAAGAGAGAAAGAGAGAAGAGAGCGGGAAAAGAGTGATTTAAGCACGTGAGGGAAGAATTTGAGGGACGAAAGTGAGGGAAGGGAGTTTTAATCAGGAGTGAGAAAAGAGAGTGAGAGGAGAGGGTAAGAGAAGATGATAATAGAGAAAGAGAGAGAGTGAGTAAAATGAGAGAGAAAGGGAAGAGAGGACAGAATGAGATGAGATGAGAGAGAGAGAGAGAGAGAGATGCAATGTGTACAATAAATCCTGATTGAAATGGCTCTTATGTCACTGTACTATTTGTACCTATTTGAGCAGTCATCAATAACACTCTTTTCAACAACCCTATTGAAATTCTATTTTTTTCCCCTCTTTCTATGGTCCTCAAGCCTTCCTTTCTCCCCTCTCCCTCCCCCCTCCTGATTAATCCTGCATCCTCAATTCACTTGGTAAATGCAATCAGCGTTGCAGTGCACCTACAATTCAATCACGTCACAATCAGATTCCATCATTAAATCATTTCGCCTCACTGTACAATATTGCACTCGACACAAACTCTCGTTATTGAGGGAACACATGAAAGAGGGATGGAGGGTGGGGGGTGGAGGGTAGAGAGAGGAGGGAGGGAGGGGGAAACGTCAACTCCATTGTTAAATGTGTAATTGCTATTCTCGTGTTGTTAAATTCTCTCTCTTTTGCACAGGTTAACTTAAATTTATTCATTACGTTGCCATGTTACGTTACGCTACACATATATTAGTTCGTCCCCCACATACACAACGTGAATCAGTGTTCTGTCTGTAAACTCATCCACTAATGGAAAATACTCGTTAGGAAGGAAATAAATGAAAGTTACGTATTTATTCCTCTTATTAATTTATTACATTTTCTCTCTTTCCCAGTTTATATACTTGGTTTTGTTAATACATAAAAATACGGCCAAACATGTCACACAAAAAATTAATTAACATCAATTTAATTACAACGTTTCAACCATCCTCGTAAACCTCTTCAGGTAATTAGCTACCAATACTTATAAAATCAATATTAATTTTATATAAATATTTTTTTTGGGTTAAAATATGAACTACA
Organism: Eucriotettix oculatus; assembly: GCA_034510155.1. NCBI lineage: Eukaryota > Metazoa > Arthropoda > Insecta > Orthoptera > Tetrigidae > Eucriotettix > Eucriotettix oculatus. Next base: position 205,918,617 of record CM067377.1, on the reverse strand, counting down.
ATTTTCAATACAGTAAAATAAATAACAGACTTACATTTTTAATGGAAAAACTAATTACTTTTGTAAGTAATATTTTTTTGGGAAAATTTATTAAACTTATTTTTCTTATTTAATGTTATTCTCCCCCCCTCCGCATTCATTTATATCCTTAAATGCGTACACAATGACGATTTAATTGTTTTCATTAAACAAAAAGTAGTTTATCTGGTTAGTAATTAGTTTTTCCATTTAATGAAGCAATTTTTCTATGGTGTTGAATGAAATATCTTAATATTTACGCATTTTTTTGATTTAGTGTTATCCTTCTTATCAATTCTTTTTCTTATTTTTGTATTTTATCACATCTTAATTATGTTGTTGAAATCCAAAAATTGGTTTCTTAAAGAATCGAATTAGTTATTTGTGTAATAAATATTCTTATATTTAAATTTTTTTGATTTAGTGTATATTTGATCACATTTTAATTCTAACATTAAAACAAAAAAGATGTTTTCTAAAGAATGGAGTTAGTTTTGTCATTTGTGTATTAATTTTTTTGATTTTTTTCAATTTTATTTTCAAACTTTTGTAGTTTGCGATTTCAATCATTCCTTTCTACGCAAATATATATAATTATTATTATTTTAAAGAAAATGTAAATTCTATTTATTACAGATTTGATTATTAATTTTCAACGTCTAGGGATTCAAAGACTTTTTATTATTTTTTCTTACATGCAATTTTATTAGTTTCATATTTCATAATTAAATGTTATTATTTCCCTATTTTTCCTTATTTGTGTATTTTATCACATCTTAATTTTTTTTACTAAAGAAGAAAAAGAATGGAAGACTTTGAAATGTGGTGCTATAGGACAATGAGATGGGTGGATAGAATCACTAACGAGGAAGTTGTAACCAGATTATGAGAATAGCGAACAAGGTTTTGGAGTGTAGTTTGGGAAATAGTGGAATAACAAAGGGTGTTAGATTGGAAGTTAAGGAATTCTGATTTTTTTTTACTAAAATATGAAAAAGAATAGAAGACTTTGAAATGGCGAATGAGATGAGTGGATAGAATAACTAACGAGGAAGTTTTAAAGAGAATAGGGGAAGTGCGAACAATATGGAGGACGTTGACCAAGAGAAGGGATAGATTAATAGGAGACGTTTTAAGACGTGAGGGTCTTGTGACATTTGCATTAGTGGGTAAGAACTCAGGAGGGAGGATGTGGGATGAGAAAATGAAAAGGCATGCGAAAGATAGATTAGCATGGAGGATTGTATCAGACTACTGAATACCACAACAACAAAAACACAACTCTTACTTTTATTTATTGACTAATTTTGAGAATGGCAGAAAATTTGGCTAAGAGAAGGAATAGATTCATAGGCAAGGTTTTGAGACAAGAGGGTCTTGGAAAATTAGCATCAGAGGGACGTGTGTGGGGTAAGAACATTTTTTTTATTAATTATTTATTACACTAATAGCCTATTTTCTTGAATATCTATAACAGGCCTTATTTTCATTTCTTACAATATTTGTGTTACAGATTTCTTCTATTTTTTTGATAACTATATTTTTTAACAATAATAAAACTAATCAACTAAAACTAAAGACGGGTATAGGGTCAAGGGTGAATGGGAGTAGGAGGATTGAAGGGGTAAGAACAGAATAGGGAGGCCAAGGATAGAATTCACTAAGCAGACTAGGTAAGTTGTGGGTTGTGCTAGTTATAAGGAAATGAAAAGGCTTGCGCAAGATAGGTTAGCATGGAGGGTTGCATCAAACCAGTCTTAGGACAGAATACCCTAAAAACATCTCATCTTAATCTTTTTACTAGAATTGGGATATTATGTGCGGCGGCGGCGACGACGACGTTCGCGAATCAGAAACAAAAAGTATCCCAACAAATAAAATATTAGTTATAGTTAAGCAATATTTTTTTACGGGTACGCATATGGTTGTTGTAAATTTGAAGATATCATTATGAGAATTTAGTGTGTTAAAATTTATTTTATTGTATAACAACATAGATATAGTAAGTTAAAATTATTATTTTTTATAAAAGATGAATTTAAATATTATCCTTATGAAATTAATTTATGTACAGTGATAACGTCATTCTTCAAGGGTTTTATGATTATTTTATAGTCTTTGAATCTGGTTCCTAGAGTTTAGTTTGTCCTGTTCATTAAGAACATTTTTTATTTTTGATGCATAGTTTTACTGGTCCAAAAACGGACGAGAAGATAATTAATATTTCAATCACGTACAAAATTCCTTCCCATATGTCGAGACCGCTACGCGTGAACAAACAGCGCGCGATAAAAGAGAAAGTCTTTGGCCGGGCAGCGAGGCTATTACTCAGGCTCTCAGATAGTATCAGAGCATTAGCTGGAAAGTTACTGCCGTCAGAGAGATTATAAAACCGTTGTTATCATCATATTCTCCCGTTTTCTAACCAGTCGTTTTTCAGTTGTTGGAAATTTGACGTTGGGCTGTTTCTTTTTTTTTTTCGGTGAACGTTCACGAAATATGTGGAGAGAGCTGCACGGAAGTTCATTAATTAATATCTCAAGCTACCTGGTAAGCCAACCTCAAGCATATTACTGACATTTAGTTTCGGGTCTGAAAGGGATAATTTTATACAGAGATTATAGCTGTTTCAACAAAAGCATAATTGCCATCTTTTCTTATTGAACGTGCCGTTAAATCTTTCAAATATTAGGCCCTATTTTTAAAATACAATTATTTTCAGAGGGAAAAAAAGAAACTTTCGGTTGATTATTACAAGTATAAGTATAAAATCATATTCCATAGATGCTATAGATAAGCAAGCACAAGCTTCAAGGATGTGGAACGAGTCAGAGATTTTACATAGGTTGCTTTATTAATATTAGAATATACTGTAACTATTCATTAATTTTTAACCTATAATAAGATTTTCTTAAGTTCTATACAGAAGACATACAATTTGTACCTTATATATAAAATTGATAAATATTTTTACATCCTATACTAAAAAATTAGTGTTCTAATAATTATCTTTCATAATTATAAATCTCTACCCTATGATACATTCAGCTTCATAAATTCTTCAACAGAGTAGAAGGAGTGGCCTTAGTAAGAACTTAGTTAGTTCATATTTGAACTTGTTTGGATTTATTTTTAATTGTTTAATGGAGGTGGGAAGTTTATTAAATATGCTAATAGCATTGTAATGTACACCCTTTTGTATTACGGTTAGAGACTTCCCTTCCTTCCTTCCTTGTGTAAATTGTTTTTACTTCTGGTATCAAAGTCATGTATATCTGAGTTTAGTTTAGAAGCAAGTCTGACTTAGCGTTTAATTTTAGAAGACAGGATAAAGCAAACCGGGCTACGTTCGTGGCATTTGTACATTTAGAAAAAAGCGTTTGATGATGTGAACTCGAACACGCTATTAAGGGTTTCGAAGAACACAGGTATAAACTATCGATGAAGACAGCTTTTACATAACCTCAAAATTAAACAACCTACAGTAATGAGAATTGAAGAAACAAGAAAAGAAAGCATTAATCAAGAAAGGAGTAAGCCAAGGATGCAGTCCGTCGCCCATACTGTTTAACTTACATATGGAACAGGCGATGAAGTAAGTTAAAACGGAATATGGAAAAGGAATCATAGTGAAAGAAGGAGAAATAAAAACACTACGCTTTGCCAATGATATTGTAATATTAGCGGAGTGGGAAGAAGTATTGGAAACCATAATAAATTGCATGAACGTGATCCTGGAGAAAGAGTTCAATATGAGGATTAATAGAGGAAAAACCAAGGTAATGGAGTGTAGTTTGGAAAAAAATGGAATAAAAAAGGTTGTTAGATTGGGAAGGGATATTTTGACGGAAGTTAAAGAATTCTGCTACTTGGGAAGCATAGTAACTAGAGTAGGATAGCACAGGCAAGGAAGAGGAAATTACTTACGGGTAATATAAGTGTGAATATTAGGAAATAGTTTCTAAAAATGTTCGTATGTAGCGTGGTGTTATATGGATGCGAAACGTCGACGAAAGGAAGAGAATAGAAGTCTTTGAAATGATGTGCTGTAGAAGAATGAGATGGGTGGATAGAATCACAAAAGAGGAAGTTATAAACAGAATAGGGGAAAAGCGAACAATATGAAGGACGTTGACCAAAGAGAAGGGATAGATTAATAAGCCACGTTTTAAGACACGAGGCTCTAGTAAAATTAGCATTAGAGGGAAGTGTGTGAGGTAAGAACTGAAGAGGGAGGCCAAGGATGTAATACGCTAAGCCGATTGTGGAGGCTGTTAGTTGTGCTAGTTATAAGGAAATGATAAGACTTTCGCACGATAGGTTAGCAAGGAGGGTTGCATCAAACCGGTCTTAGGACTGAAAAACACAAGAATAGCATACCCCTGAAAGAAAAACGAGAATCATTAAAAGAACTGTATTTAGTTAAGAATTCTCTTCGATTAAATTCTAATATTCATTTATGCTATTCAAAATAACAACCTCACTTCACACATTTTTTTTATATTTGTCCTGAATTTATTTTCCTGAAGAGGATTTCCCCTAAACACTCCTGCCACAGGTAAATTATTCCAGTCGTTGATGGTTCTATTTTGGAATCAGAATTTTCCAACATATTTTTTTGTAACTGGGATTTTTCATTTTGGACCTAATTCCAATCCATGTTTTTTTTTGCCCCGTATAAGCTTTGAATAGCAAATGCAGCCTTGTTTTCTCCCTCCTCTGTGACAATATCTCCCAACCTAGTTATTCTACTTTTTCTTTCCTATGACCTTTGTGGCCCTACTCGCATAAAATTAGATGCCCTTTCCTCATCTTTTTTTAATTATTCTATTTGTTTTTTTTTTCTATAGGGATCGCAACAAGCCGCCTCGTAAAATACATCTTCCAGTGGTAGAGGTTATTTGGGTCCAGTCGGGGGCAACCGGAGAAAGTTTTCACCTTCGGAAGATCCTTACGGATACGAATAACTGTTATGGCTCTCGGCAGGGCGATTCGTGTGTGGGGGGAAATAGAAAGAGAGAGAGAGAGAGAAAAAAGATTACTTGTGAAAATAAAATCGGGATTCCTGCGGCCGGTCTGTCCGTGTCATATATATTGGAATTTTCTTCTTAGTAGAAGGGGAAACAGCGAACCTGAAACTCTCTCTCTCTCCCTCCCCTTCTCCCTCCGTGAAACTGCCCTTATTACTTTTTAATACGTTCTCGGACAGAGATTTTATACAGCTAGACCGATTTACTGATTTTTTGAAATAAATACTAAGCTTTAGCTAATGTGAGTTATTGCTGAAGACATGTAAAAAAATGTTTCAGCGATAAAGTTGTTATATAAACCAAGGGGATTCACGTTATTTTCTAATAATAAAATTATAGGCGAAACTTTCTGGTTATTATACAAGAAGTAATCATTTTGATGCTATAGATTCATGGACTACTAAATGCAATTTTTGTAAAATTTATCATAAACTTATAGCATACAGATTTGTGTGTGTATATAATATGAAGGTGAGAATTCTACAGACTCTTAGCTTACGAGTGTTCCCCTTTTCTTTAATTTTTGTGTATTTAATGAGAGTTAAAAACAATCTTTTTTAAAAAAATTGATTGCAATTTAGTTGACTTTATTCAGGACGTGTAGAGAACGACCAAATAAACTCGAGAGGAAAATTATATAAAAAAACCAGCAAGCATTATTTATAAATAAAGTAATTAAATTAATCTGTCGTATTATTATGAATAAAACATAAAAGTATGGCCAAAAGTCAGAAATAGAATAATTTAATCCGTAAACGTTTCGTCACAAATTCTCCAATCAATATAAACAAACTTTCGTGTTGCTGCTGCAACATGCGAGGTCAAAACTTTTTTGAAAACAAAAAAGTATGGCCAGAGGTCAGATAAGGAATAATTTAATTTGAAAACGTTTCGTTCCAAATTTATGAGTTGTTTAATTAAAGCATAAACAAATTTTCATGACGCCGCTGCAATATCCGGGACCGAAACGTTTTCCAAATTAAGTTATTACATGTCAGACTTTGGGCCATCCTTTCAATTTTATTTATAACAAGGCAGACTATTTTATTTAGTTTTGCCAATTGTTTTCTTTTACATTTCAATTTCTTTTATAATCACCTTTTAACGTGACATATTTCATGCTTTCACAACAATCTCAACTTTTTCCTCCTAATTATGGCTCCTTAACTCGAAGAAGATTAGGAAATTTAATAAGTAATGAGAAACTGTAGTTAAGATTTTTATTAATTAAAACTTAATATATTTCTGAAATTTTAAGACGGGCGGAATAATTTATTTTATTAGATTACGTTCACGGCGTGTACAGGTTGACGAAATGATTTAAACGTTTCATTCCAACCTCCACAGTTCTTTAACTAAAATATAAACAAAATTTCATGTTGCTTCTGCAACGTCCGGGGCCGAAATTATTTCGGAAATGTTTTCCAAATTAAGTTATTCCATTTCCAACTTTCGGCAATCCTTAGAATTTTATTTATTACAAGGGAGACTTTTTATATTTGCCAAGTATTTTATTTTAAATTTCAGTTTCTTTTAGAACCATCTTCTAACGTGACATATTTCATGGTTTTACTGTAAACTCGACTTTTTCCTCCCAATTATGCCTCCGTAATACGAAGATTAGGAAATGTAATGAGTAATGAGAAACTTGAAGTAAAATATTAAAATAACAGATAGTATTTGTGCACATTCGTAACCAGAATATTGTGATGCTTGACTAATCAACCCGTATTGGAAATAATAATTTTTTAAAGCGGCGATGGGGAATAAGGATTAAAAATGGACGGGTTCCCGGCTAAGAGGAGGATAAAAGAAAGGTTGCCTGTCGCTGTTGTGGCCCGACACGTGCTAATAGTTCTCTACCAACGTTGTTTGCGCCGCATTATGTTTGTCCGCGGCGCTCATCTATAATGAATAAGTAATTTAGCGCTACGTGGTTGCGTGGTTGGTTGGTCACCAGATTAATGCATGGCTCTATTTGGTACCGAAATTACTGCCAACAATTCGCCCCCACAGTTTCTCTATTAGCAGTTACTAAGAGGTGTGAAACGGTTGTTAATGGTGGCAAGCCTGAATTAGAATAATATTCACGTCGAAGCTCTGGCGAATAACGGAAAGAGTATATATTTATATATTAAAAGAACAATTTCCCTTTTTTATTAATTTTGTATATATATTGTAACATGAAAAGTTACACTTAACAATGCAGTCCAGCTTGCGAGTTGCAATTGTTGAGGAACTTGGGCCAACAATGTAGTCTGGCGAGACTTTAGGGAGTCGTCATGGTGTAGTGGAAGGAGCAGGTTGTGTCGGCGGGACGACGAGAGAATGACCACGCCCTGCAGATATAATTATTTCTCGTGCTCTGATTGGAATTAAAACTACTAAAATCCATTTTTGGTGTTTTTTTGTGAAAAATACCTGGCGCCCTAAAAAGAATTATAAATCCTCGAATACGGAGGAACGCGGATCCGCTACAATATATTTATATAGATAATTATAATGAAGGGAGTTTAGGCTGCTTTTAAGGCCAACGGCGGGCAAGTAACAATCGCGTTTATTAAAATTAAATTAATGTCCAATTGACTTATATCGGTAGTTGGGGAAGAGGAATAAAATCTGTACCACTTATGGCAGGTCAGTCCTTGGGTCGAAGGCCTGACTTAGTGACAAACATCCGGTTGCTACAATAAATATCAGACAATCCGAAGAATTATAAGGGACGACATGCCTGCTCCTCAGGCCATCCTTGGGAGAAAGTTCACACACACCCCGCCAGGCAGAAAAAGGCGGGGCATGAATTTATATAAGAGGATGAAGACCAGATTTTAGAAGACTAAAAGATGAGGGATGGTCGGATAGAAGAATGAGGATATCCACATGGAAATGAGTGGGAGCCAGGTCGAGTTCAGGTAAGTCCGTCGGGGCTGACTTCCTCCTTCTTGGTTTTCCTCTTTCCCTCCCCTCCTTGGTCCATGACCAAGGTAATTAATTTAAGACTCCTGCAGGCTGAGACGACCTTGAGCAGTTTGAGAGGTGTATGTACGGGGGGTCAAAGACCTTTGGCATACGGTAAGAGTTGTTCGCTGCTGATCCCGTTGGACCATTCGGCCAACTGACTCTCAATACTGATCAAGGCATGGAGGCGGGTTTCTTGCGTTCCCACAACAATCTAGTTTCCCGTCATCAGAAGGGCGCAGGAGTAGTACCCACTAGCCCGACCTACCTGATGCAGATTTTCTAGGGTTTTCCCTGCATCACCTTTAGGTGAAACATCGGGTAGGATCCTTACACTATAGCCTGGGGGCCCTAGTCAACCCTTGGCTACCTTGATCTACCTTCCACATCCTCCCCCCTCTTTTCAACTCCTTTCCTATGCTATTAAAGGAGAGTTGTTGCTACAGGATCACCCTCATGTAGCCTGTTACCCGCCAAAAAAAATTAGAAGAGATTTTATGAGAGTGGACTAGAGAATACATTACGTTTGGAGAATTTTTAAGAGAATGGACTACAGAATACATTACGTTCAGATGAGAGGACTGGAGAGATTACATCACGTTATTGAGGAGCAGTGGACGCAGCAACATTATCATGAGTAGTGGACGTCAACAGGGGAAATAAATCCTGTTCCAATAGCAGATGGCACGAGGATCGACGCTGAGAAGCACCGAAGCAACCTGGCCGACGAAGAGATGCAGCATCACCAGCAGATCCTGGTCTACAAGTCGGTGATGTACACGATTATGTTTCTCGCCCCTGGTATTGATTGAGTAATTTAATAATTTTCGATGCCCAGTTTTTGTTTAAACCCACATATGCCCACTACACTCTTGCTCTCCGGTCAGTTTTAGTAATCAACCGGCCCTAAAGTTTAATAATGTATATATAATTAAATTTTAATTTGGTAAAATTGTTAATTTTTTATATATAAAACTCCAATTTATCTTTAATAATTCAATAATCACCCTGTCACCACAGTATCTTAAATAGATAGAGGGGCGGGCAACAGCGTGACGTCATCCCAACTCCTCTAGCTCCATAAGAGCCTGCCAATGTAAAAACAGCGCTTTTTGAGTTCGCTCAAGTCCTTCTTAAAGCAGCAAAAGACAAATTTAAGTGGATTTTTTATTTACACCATATATATTATTATTTCCAAATATATAAGAGAAGGGATCAATTAAAATAGGAATATTAAAAATATTGAGCATGTTTCTAAATCGGTATTGCGAGTTGGATGCAGAGATATTTCAGCATATTTCAACATTATAAGTTAAAAATATATAATTTTCTATTCGCAAATGTCTGTGGAGAATGGAAATCGTTTTTTTCTATGGTCGAAATTCTGATAAAAATGAATTTTCTATAGTCAACCCCTGGCTATCTTGATCTACCATTTAAATCCCGACCCCATTTTCCGTCCTATGCTCTTATAGGGTTTAGCCACCAAAATGTATTACATTCAAGTAGGCAGTTTTTTCTAAAAAGAGCATTAATTGACTGTTGTTTATATAGTTGAGCTTTTAGTTCCACGACGTACCCGATGCAGTTTCATGTGGGGTTTTCCCTGCATTTTCTTTAGGTAGGGTCCTGAAACCATAGCTCGGGGGCCCTAGTCAACCCTTTTGATACCACTGCTCTACCTTCCACAACAACTCTTTCTAAATTCCCTTCCTAGGTTATTAAAGGGGAGTTGCCTGTTTCAAGGTTACCCTCAATGTAGGTTGTTACGCCCCCTCCCCCGATCCCTCTAAAGTATTTTATATAGATGAACATTTATTTCTCTCGTTCCACGAAGACGTTGAGTCTCCCTAGAATACAAGACGAATACTGTAATTTTACTGTAATTTAGTCGGGATTGTGTGAAAAAGAATTCCATTCCTTCGTGACTTTACTTCGAATTAAAGAAAAAACACCCTTGTCGTGTTATCAATTTCAATTCTGTCAGAGGAAGAGAGAAAAAGTAATGTTCCGTGTATTCTCATCCTCTATTCTCCACATAATCTGATGTCTTCTTCGCCGAAGCAAAAAGGAAAGATTTGTTTGGGGGGCGGATGTGTACGCGGGGGAAAAGTGCCACGAGACAAGTTGATTTATTAAAGGGAGGAAAAAAAACTTTTTATATGCAAATTGAATAGACTGCTTCAGTCGGCCCACATGACATATCCCCGTTGCGAGTAATGTCGTCCCTCTTTGAAGTTTTCCAAAAGTAAACTTATGACGTGTTCGGTTTAGCGTGATGGTTTCTTCGATTGTACCGTTTTGAAAAATTAGCCGACACGAGGATCGACACTTCATCGTAAATCTCCGGTTCTCGGTTGTATTTCATGTTGCGTTTCTTTCTTAAAGTTACCCCGCGCAGGACCTGGGCGCATAGATGAGGGCGCTGCGGGAGTTTTCTCGCAGACGCTTCAGCCCAGAGTGACTGCGGGGCTCACCTGATCATGTCGGGAATGCCTCGCACTCTCTCTGGGTATTTTTTTTATCAAAGTTCTCATATGCCGAGACACCTTCACCTATTTTAGGAGGTATATGTACCGGGGTCAAAGACCTTGGGCATATGGCAAGAGTTGTCCGCTGATCCCATTGGATCAGTCGGCCAACTGCCTCCTGAAACTGGTGGAGACACGGAGAAGGGAATGCTGCGTCCCCACAGCAGACTCGTCTCCCGTCATTCGGAAGGGCGTGAGAATAGTACCCAATGCCCGACCTACCTGATGCAGGTTTTCTAGGGTTTTCCCTGCATCTCTTTAGGTGAAACACCGGGTAGGATCCTTAAACCATAGCCCGGGGGCCCTAGTTAACCCTTGGCTACCTTGCTCTACCTTCCGCATCCCCCCTTTTTCAATTCCCTTCCTATGCTATTAAAGGGGAGTTGCCTGTTTCAGGATCACCCTCATGTAGCCAAAAAAAGCACCTGGGCGCCTTGCTCCACCATTCACCCTGTAATGCTCGTCTCGTCGTAAACTACTGTTTTATAGTTTAAACTGAAATTGTAGGCTTCATATAGAACTGAATAGAAATAGGCTTATATTTTTGTCTTCGTCAGAGAAAAATTTGGAAACCATAATAAATGACATGAACGTGATCCTGGAGACTGGTCTGACGCAAACCTCCATGCTAACATATCTTGCGCAAGCCTTTTTATTTTCGCAAAAACATACTCATTACACATCCTCCATAATCTGCTCAGCGTAGCCCATCCTTGTCGTCCCTCATCTCTTCTTACCCCACACACACTTCCCTCTAACGCTAATTTTACAAGACCCTCATGTCTTAAAAAGTGGCCTATTAATCTCGCTTCTCTTGGTCAACGTCCTCCATATTTTCCGCTCCCCCCCTCCTTTTACAAGAACTCAACAATAATGGTTCACTGTTAAATCAGCAGAAAGCGTCCCAAGAAAAACTGAACACGGTTTCAGATTTCAATACATTTACAAGTTTTTTGATTGGTTCACATCAACCCCATACACTGACTGAGACTCTTTCAGTCCCTTAAATTTAATTGTTAGGGTTTGATTATCCCTCCGCCTGCCACCATTTAATCTGCTACATATGACGCTTGGGACTTTAGTACAAGAACATAAATTGAGACATAAAGGAAAATGGTATTAACAGAAACGTGGTGCTGGGCAAAATAATTTAAATATAATTTAGTAGTCAGACATTCTGCAAGAAAATCGAAACGGAAACTATCCTTTAAAATCTTATAAATACTAACTTTACTCAGACTACAAATTCATGAAACGTTGTTGTTGTGGTATTCAGTCCTAAGACTGGCTTTTTGCAACCCTCCATGTTAACCTACCTTGCGCAAACCTTTTCATTTCCTTATAACTAGCACACCCAGCATCCTCCATAATATGCTTAGCGATTTCCATCCTTGGCCTCCCTCTTCTGTTCTTACCCCACACACTCCCCTCTAATGCTAATTTTACAAGTCCCTCGTGTCTTAAAAACGTGGCCTGTTAATCTATCCCTTCTCTCCGTCAGCGTCCTCCATATTGTTCGCTGTTCCCCTATTCTGTTAGGAACTTCCCCGTTAGTGATTCTATCCACCCATCTAATTCCCCCATAGCACCACATTTCAAACGCTTCTATTGTTTTCCTTTCCGCAACTCCAATCGTCCTCGTTAGTCGGGATTGCCATATAAAGCCACGCTCCATACGAACATTTTTTTAGCAACGTTTTCCCTAAATTCACATTTGTATTACCCGTAAGTAGATTCCTCTTTTTAGCGAAAGCCTTCCTTGCCTGTGCTATCCTACTCTCGTTATTATGCGTCGCCTGTAGCAGAATTTCTTAGCTTCGTTCAAAATATCCCTTCCCAATATGTTATTCCACTGTTTCCCATACTACACTCAATTTCCTTGATTTTCTCGCCATTAATCCTCATATTGAACTCTTTCTCCAGGACCACGTTCATGCCATTTATTATGGTTTCCAAGTCTTCTTCTGACTCCCCTAATACTACAATATATTCGGTAAAGCGTAGGGTTTTTATTTCTTCTCATTGCAGTTTAATTAATTATCCATATTCCGTTTTAACGTTCTTCATCGCCAGTTCCATATATAAGTTAAAGATCATGGGTGTCAGACTGCATTCTTATCTTACTCCTTCCTTGATTTGTCCTTTATTTTCTTGATCTTCTATTCTAAATACTGCTGCCTGCTTTCTGTAGAGGTTATGGGTTACACTTCTTTCTTGATATTTTATTCGTGTCCTCTTCAAAATCCTCCATACTTTGTACCAGTTTACATGATCAATGGTTTTTCTAAATCTGCTTATCGAATTCCATCCGTCGCCTCCCTCTTCTTTTCACTTCCCTCTAATGCTAATTTTATAAGATCATCGTGTCTTAAAACGTGGCTTATTAATCTACCCCTCCTCTTGTTCAACGACCCCTATATTCCTCGCTTTTCCCCTACTCTGTTTATAACTTCCTCATTAGTGATTTTCTATCCACCCATCTCATTCTCCTATAGCACCACATTTGATTTCTTTTCCACAACTCCTATAGTCCACGTTTCGCACCCATATAACGCCACGCTCCATACGAACATTTTTTTAGCAAAGATTTCCTAATATTCATACTTGTATTACCCGTAAATAAATTCGTCTTCCTTGCCTGTGCTATCCTACTCTAGTTATTACGCTTCCCAGTTATTCCTTAACTTCCGTCAAAATATTCCTTCTCAACCTAACAGCGTTTGTTATTCCACTGTTTCCCATACTACACTCCATTACCTTGGTTTTCCCTCTATTAACCATCATATTTAGATTTATTATTATTCAATCCATTAGTCCTCGGTTGAGAATACGTTAAATATATTGAAATCAGGACTACGTTCATTCCCTTTATTATGGTTTCTCAAGTCTTCCTGTGACGTAGGGTTGTTATTTCTTTTCCTTGCAGTATGATTCCTTTTCCATAATCCCCTTATTCCGACGTTTACGCAATTGCTTTATTTAATCGTTCTTCTTCTTTGGATCTGATGTGACTTCCGTGTCGTCTACGATTCCCCCCTTCCAAGTCCTTGCGTATTAAGAAACTCGCTGCCTGACGAAGCAAAGCTTTGCGGCGTTTCGAAATTTCAAAGCGTTTGCAAAGCAGCTCACTCCTCGTCTCTTCCTGTTTAGCATTCCCGCCTGCCCGTTCCGATGTTGTCTTAATTTCCGGAGACACTTTGCAGAAGCCCAACAGCAGTCTGTGAAGGACAACAGCGGCTTTTGTATTTCGCTCATGTCCAACGAAATCAAGGGTCGACCCTAGTACGCGTTTCCACTAACCGACACTCATTTTGATAATAAAGTTTTATTATTTTTGAACGTGTTGCTCACTCGTGTGATTCCGCACCAGTCACTGAATAATACGCGCCATTAAAACAACATGGCCGGCACAGGCTGCCAACATCGACCCGCCCCAATTGAAAATACCCTAAATATATCTACTCGTCCCACGGAAATCCCATTAGTATCGGAGGAAGAGGCGGGTTGACTTTGGGACACTGCATAACAGACTCCATGCCTCGAACGGGTATGTTCTTCTTCTTCTTTCTATGGCATTCTAGCCCACATTCGGGTCTTTGCCTACCAGGACGACCTTGCAGTATGATTCCATTTTCATCTCCCTTTCTAACATTCTTCATCCCCCGTTAAATATATAAGTTAAAGAGCATGGGCGACAAACTGCATCCTTGTCTTATTTTTTTCTTGATTTCAGCTTTCTTTTCTTTATCTTTAATTCTAATTGCTTTCGTAGAGGTTATGTACAACTCTGTTTTCTCGATATTTTATTCCTGTCATCTTCAAAATCTTTAATAGTGTGTTCCAGTTCACATTATCAAGAGCGTTTTTTAAATCTATATTCTTGACCTTGAATGTTGGTCTGTTTTTTTCTTTCTTATCCTATCTTCTAAAATTAGACGCAGAGTTAATATTGCTTTACTTGTCCCTACATTCTTCCTAAACGCAAACTGATCTTCTCCTAACTGGCATTTTATTTGTCGTTCGATCCTTCCATATACATGTTTAGTTTAAATTTTGCATGCATGATATAAATTAAGGGTCATCTTCACGAAACGAGACTCTCTCACAGCTGTAGCATCATCATGAAGCCTCGTATAGGAACATCATCTTTCTGGGTATTTTTTTTATCAAAGTTCTCATATGCCGAGACACCTTCACCTATTTTAGGAGGTATATGTACCGGGGTCAAAGACCTTGGGCATATGGCAAGAGTTGTCCGCTGATCCCATTGGATCAGTCGGCCAACTGCCTCCTGAAACTGGTGGAGACGCGGAGAAGGGAATGCTGCGACCCCACAGCAAACTCGTCTCCCGTCATTCACAGGGAAGGGCGTGAGAATAGTACCCAATGCCCGACCTACCTGATGCAGGTTTTCTAGGGTTTTCCCTGCATCTCTTTAGGTGAAACACCGGGTAGGATCCTTAAACCATAGCCCGGGGGCCCTAGTCAACCCTTGGCTACCTTGCTCTACCTTCCGCATCCTCCGTTTTCAATTCCCTTCCTATGTTATAAAGGGGAGTTGTTTGTTTCAGGATCACCCTCATGTAGCCTGTTAACCAAAAAAAGTTAAATAGATGATCCTTTAAACTGCAGTAAATTAATTTAACTGGCGTCAAACTTATTGCTTGATGCAGGTTTTTTCTCCCCACTTTTCAATTCCCTTTCTATGGTATTAAACGGGAGTTTCCTGCATTAGGATCACGTTCATGTAGCCTGTTAACCCCCAAAAAATTACTTTTCGTTCTCTAAGGGAAACAGGTTCTATCCTCATATCTATTTACCAACCCCTAACCATGATTGTATGAGGCTATAGAATGTTCTCGAGTCATATGGGCGGCTCTGAACTCGCCTGTAAAAAAATTGTCACTTGGTATGTAAAAAAAGGTTGGCCACACCTGCCATAATTTTTTTAAGCTGTACACATCGTTTCCATTTTTAGAAATAAGCCAGATGAGGTCGAAGTTATCGCCTTTCTCTTTTAAAAGTATATTCGTATTTGATGGTCCACAAACCGTTATCGTTCGAGTCACGTTCACATCTTGTGACTGAAGCCGAAGGAAGGAAGAAAGGAGAACCGACTGAAGGACATTTCCTTATCCTCAACCAGAGTCACATGAACTTTAAGCGGCACGTCCTTGTCGTTTTACCTCTGCCTGTTTCACAGAAAGAAAACTAACCCACTTCAGCCTCATCGGCAGTGTGACAGTTGACTGTAAAATTTATTCCCCCTATTTTCACTTAATTAATTTACCATATTTTTATCATTTCATTTCACCTTCACAAGGTGATTGCACCCGTAGTTATCGTGTAGCGTGTAAGGAGGTCGACGCGGCCTGGCCTGATATCACCAGGGTTGATAAGTAAGTGGACAAGCAGTCAGACAACTTCTGTGGTCTAGTGGCTAGCGTCACTGCAGAGGTCCCTGGTCTTTCGAGCGCCTGTTGGCCAACCCCCGGCTCACTTGAATGGCGATCTCTCCTCCAAAATCCACGACACCAGAAGGTATAAGGGGAGAACAAGAAGAAGAGAACAAATTTGTAAAAATTATCGTTACTATTCTATTTGTACACTTTTTTCCTCTTACCGACCTCACAAATCATCACATCAAATTAATTCAAATTTAGAGCGAAAAACACGTTTTTCATTTCATTTATTCAAATCTACCTTGATAACAATTAATTAATATATGTATAAAATTAATTAAATGACACCCAAGAAATCAAAGAAACGTCGGTGTCCCGAAAGGGACCTTAAAGAAAGTCCAATTATTAGGACGAAACGTCGTCCACCAAATTCTTGTGACATATTTCGCAATTAATTTTTCTTTATATAACATTTATTTCGGCCATATGTATACTGTAAGAAGTAAAAGTTAAGTAGAATTTTCCATTAAATAAGGATACAGCGTTTAAATAAAAAAAATCTAAGTAGACAGAGTTTTTATTTAATATAACCCAGGTTTGCTCCCTTTTAGGACTTTCCCAGGTACTTTATTCAAATATTACTACTAGAAATTGTAAAAAAAATAACTTACAAAATGATTCACAAAAAATGATTGAAATTTAATAATTTTAATAGAATTAGTAGTAATAAGTAGGGATGAAGACAGGAAAAGAATAGAAGCTTTCGAAATGTCGTGCTATAGGAGAATGAGATAGGTGGATAAGGTAACTAACTGGGAAGATCGAAAAAGAATAGGGGAAGAGAGAACAATATGGAGGACTTTGACCAAGAGAAGGGACAGATTAAAAGGCCTCGTTTTGAGACATGAGGGTCTTGTAAAATTAGTATTAGAGGGGTTAGAAGAGAAGAGGAAGTCCAAGAATGGAATGCCTGCGCAATCTGATTCTTTATATCTACTATATTTCTACCATCCCTAGTTATTACGCTTCCCAAGTAATAGAATTCCTTAACGTTTATCCTTTCCCAATCAAACAACCTTTGTTTTTCCACTATTTCCCATACTAAGCTCCATCACCTTGGTTTTCCCTCTGTTAATCCTCATGTTCAACTCTTTCTCCAGGACCACGTTCACGCTATTCATTATGGTTTCCAAGTCTTCTTCTGACTCCCCTAATTCCACAATATCATCAGCAAACCTTGGGGTTTTATTTCGTCCCCCTTGCATTTTGATTCCCTGCCATATTTATTTTTAACTTGCTTCATCTCAAAGAGCATGGGCGAACAGTGATTCTATCCAACCATCTCATTCTCCTATAACACTACATTTAAAAGCTTCTATTGTTTTCCTTTCTGAAGGTCCTATCGTCCACGTTTCGCACATAAAAATAACCCCCACACTGCATACCAATATTTTCAGCTACGATTTCATAATATTCACACCGTAAGTAAATTGACTCTGCTGTCCAACTCTAGTTGTTATGCAGCCCAAGTAGCAGATCTCTTTAACTTCCTTCATAATATCACCTCCCAATCTAACAGACTTTGTTATTCCATTTTTTTCCGTGCTACTCTCCATTACTTTGGATTTCCCTCTATTAATCCTCACATTGAACTAAATATCTAGGATCACGTTCACGCTTTTTATTATGATTTCCAATTCTTCTTCTGACTCCTCTAATACTACAATATCATCAGTAAAGCGTTTGTTTCTTTACGTTCCTTGCAGTATGATTTTTTTTTTGGTTAACAGGCTACATGAGGGTGATCCTGAAACAGGCAACTCCCCTTTAATAGCATAGGAAGGGAATTGAAAAGGGGGGATGTGGAAGATAGAGCAAGGTAACCAAGGGTTAACTAGGGCCCCTGGAATATGGTTTAAGGATCCTACCCGGTGTATCACCTAAAGAGATGCAGGGAAAACCCTAGAAAACCTGCATCAGGTAGGTCGGGCATTGGGTACTATTCTCACGCCCTTCCCTGTGAATGACGGGAGACGAGTCTGCTGTGGGGACGCAGCATTCCCTTCTCCGTGTCTCCACCAGTTTCAGGAGGCAGTTGGCCGACTGATCCAATGGGATCAGCGGACAGCTCTTGCCATAT
Source organism: Eucriotettix oculatus (assembly GCA_034510155.1). Lineage (NCBI taxonomy): Eukaryota > Metazoa > Arthropoda > Insecta > Orthoptera > Tetrigidae > Eucriotettix > Eucriotettix oculatus. Next base: position 205,900,538 of record CM067377.1, on the reverse strand, counting down.
GCCCAAGGTCTTTGACCCCGGTACATATACCTCCTAAAATAGGTGAAGGTGTCTCGGCATATGAGAACTTTGATAAAAAGTATCCAGAGAGAGTGCAGGAGGTATTCCCGACATGATCAGGTGAGCCCCTTTCCATTGCTCTTTTTTGTTTTCTTCATTTCCTGTTCTACATATAAGTTAAAGAGCATAGGAGACAGACTTAATCCTTGTCTCGCTCCTTTCTTGATTTCTACTTTCTTTCATTGCCTTTCAATTGTAATTAATTACTGCTGACTGCCTTCTGTAGAGGTTACGGGTAATTTTTCTTTCTCACAGTCTTCAAAATTGTTTCCTATGAGTATTTTAACTAATAAGGTGATCCCATTGGATCAGTCGGCCAACTGCCTCCTGAAACTGGCGGAGACACGGAGAAGGGAATGCTGCGACCCCATATCAAACTCGTCTCCCGTCATTCGGAAGGGCGTGAGAATAGTACCCAATGCCCGACTTACCTGATGCAAGGCTTTCTAGGGTTTTCCCTGCATCTCTATCTTGATCTCCCTTTTAAACCCCGACACCATTTTCCCTCTTATGCTCTTATAGGGGTGAGCCACCAAAATGCATTACATTCAAGTAGGTAATTTTTCTTAAAAGAGCATAAATTGTCTGTTGTTTATATAGTTGAACTTTTAGTTCCACGACGTACCCGATGCAGTTTCCGTGGGTTTTCCTTGCATTTCCTTTAGGTAGGATCCTTAAACCATAGCCTGGAGGCCCTAGTTAACCCTTGCTTGGCTACCTTGCTCTACCTTCCGCACCCCCCATTTTCAATTCCCTTCCTATGCTATTGAAGGGGAGTTGCCTGTTTCAGGATCACCCTCATGTAGCCTGTTAACCTCCCCCCCCAAAAAAAGATATTTGTACGTTTCGTCATTATAGAAATGTACGTGAAGTAATATCAATCGGAGATCAATTTTGAAGTAGGTCATTTCATATCAATTTAAGGATATTACTGTTCTTGCCTGGAATAGGAAATAGTGTAATTATACTTAATCGAGCCTAATTAAGGAGGTAAAAAATAATAGTTCATTGCTTATAGATGATCGATATTTCCTGACGTCCAATTTGTATTTGTAGCTACTACCCCAAGCCCTTGACCTAGCTGCAGTAATACATTAATGATATATATAACTTCATAAGCTTAAGGTCGGATGTATATATTGTGATAAAAAGGCGAATTTTGTGATGTTGTGGCGTTATGAGGCGCAGTTCGGCCAACAACAATGGCTAGTCGGCTGAAAGATGCTGGTTCCCCGCGGGAAAGTCCCGCCGAGCGTGTATAAAAAATGACGATGGTGAAACCCCGCGGGAAAACTCCACCGAACGAGTGTAAAAAATGAGGGCGGGGAACCCCGAAATTTTGTGAAGTAGGGGAATTCCCGTCGGAAGATTTAAAAGGGAAGCCGATGGGTGGTTCAGGGCCAGAAGGCAGGCGAGTGGAGCAGAGGACAGACTTGGTCCGAGCAGATATCCAGAAGTGAGACGAGTGGAGGAAAGGACAGACTTGGTCCGAGCAGCCAGAAGCAAGATGAGAGGACGGACGAGAGCAGACGTGTCCAGACGTGATCAAATCCTGCAAGACGCCAGAGAGACGCACAAACATTCGAGAGGTGAATGTTTGTTGGCCCAGTAATTGTGGGTAAGCTATAAAAAAATTGTGAAACTTGCTCATTGCTCTGGATAAATAATATTTAATGATTTTTCTTTCTATTTTCAGCTACTGCATACTCCATCTCTTGAGAGACCCAAAATCCCCTGAGATTAAGCCCGTGTATTCACTTTAAATTAATAAATGAAAAATTTTAAAAATGATCATAATTTGTTCTGTTAATTAATAAATGTTTTATACCCCCCAAAAAAGTATATTACAATATGTATTTAGGACAAGAGGAAAAGCGGGTAAAGTCGAAAATATTGGGGGGGGGGGACAAAACGCTATATGAGGTTGATGCTGTAACAGAAAACTGCCCCTTTAATAGCATAGGGAGGGAATTGATGAGGAGGTCGTGAAAGAGTAAGATACGTTTGGGCAATATGAGCAAGACAATAAGCCAAAAAGACGTAAAAGTCAGTCGCATTGTTGTGTTCATCGCCTGTATTGTGCCCTGGAAGCAGTGCGTAAAGCGTTACTGCGAAGGACAAACCTTAATTGCACCGCCGTTTCCTTCCTTTTCGGCCACGGAAGACCTTGCCACGAGAATTATTTTCGACCACATCTCACGAGTCTCAGGTTAGACAATACGGTCAAAATGTTACCGTTACGAGTGGGATGTTGACAATCTGTTCATGGGACAGCTTCTTCCTTCACTTATGGGGATTTTACAAAAAGGCAGGGTCGTTGTTAAAACAATGGAATGAAACACGCTGCGTATGAGGTATTACAGAAATTCTTCTTTTTATTTTTGAAAGGGCAAAGAAAAAAAAAAGAATTTCCGTAATACCTCACACACAATTTCTTTTATTCCACTTAAGCGTCTAATAAAATATCGAGAAAGGAGGCTGATACGTAAGTAACCTCTACAGAAGACAGGCAGCAGTAATTAGAATAGAAGAATAAGAAAGGGAAGCCGTAATCAATAAAGGAGTAAGCAAGAATGCAGATGTCGCTCGAGCTGGTTAACTTATATATAGAACAGGCGATGAAGCAACTTAAAAATGGAATATGGAAAAGGAATCACACTGCAAGGGGAAGAAATAAAAACCTTACGCTTTGCTGATGATATTGTAGTATTCGGGTAGTCAGAAGAAGACTTGGAAACCATAATAATTGGCATGAATGGGGTTCAATATCAGGATTAATAGAGGGAAAACGAAGGTAATGGATTGTAGTAGGGGAAACAGTGGAATAACAAAGGCTTGTTAGATTGGGACGGGATATTTTTTGAAGGAAGTTAAGGAATTCTACAATCCTTGTTGTTTCTGATCAGGTGATCCAAAATGGTCAAGAACCGACACAAATGCCACAACTCTTAATTGGCCACATCTTTGTCTAATTAAGATTCAAGGCGTTTCGATGTACGTAGTCCATTCGGTTTTAATCTTCAGGTTAATATGAAAGATATCGTCGAAACACCCACTGAAAGTCTTGAGAACTAAATTTATTAATTAATCTATTTGGTTCCCGGTCAAATGTTTACTTATCAACAGAGTTGTCACTAGCTTTTTCTTTTTAAAAAAATGACTATCCGCGTCAATTTTCTTTTCTAGTTCAAGTCTGAGATTGTCTCGACTTGTTAGTTAACTTATGACTTTGAGTCGTTCGTTGAACTGTGGAAATATATATATTTTTTTTATCAAATGACCATGTAACTGTCGTCCTGAATCCTTTGTTTCTCGCACCGACCGTTAAGTGGCCTTATTTAGTTAACTACACTTATTAATTACGCTTGCAAACTTAAATTGGCTAAGGTTAAATACCGAGATACGAAGCACACATATCTTATATTATAATATCACTGGGTAAACAAACGGGAAAATTATGGAATTAACTACTGTCGTGGAACGTTTTAGCCGGTCAAGGTTTCAAGATACAGAGGAAGCGAGTGGGATGGAGAAACGTTCACGATGAGCTAACAAGCTTAAGGTTCTTTTTTTTTTGTAATTGCTGAAGGCCATAAATAGATAATAACACGAATGGGTCAAAGTCAAAAAACATCTGCAAAAAGATTTATTTTATCGTGACATGGTTAAACGTTGGGGATAAACCAGATCAAATTAGCCATTAATTTAGTTTCTCGGTAATGGGGGAAAAAAAACTTCACAAACTTGAAAACACATTTAAGTTGAAGATTCCTAGGTATTTCACTACATAACGAACTTAAACTTTGTTAGAGAAAAATTTGGAAAAACTGTTTTTATGAAGCAGAGTTTACCCGACCTCCAAACTCTCGAATTGTCTCCGAAAGACACAAGAACAGTTTACTTGTACACTTTTTGATCATCAAGTAACTTTTAATTAAACGAAGTAAATTAGCGAATGATTAAAGAGAAAAAAAAGTTATCACTTAGTTCATTCGACGTTTCGGTGCATATTCCGCAACCTTCTTCACGTACTCCTTTCTGTACACGAGACGTTTACAAACAGTTAAATTTAGAAATTGTGTAGGCTGGACAAAGACGAAACCGAAACGTCGAATGAACTAATGAAAAACTTTGTCTGTATCTGGTCGTAATTTATATAATTTAATTTTTGAAAAAGAGGCGTTAAATGATTTTATAACAATTACTAATTTCAGTCTGAAAAAATAATACGTCATGAATTTTTTTTATGAAAGAAAAAGATATATAATAAGTAAAAAAAGGGCTAATAAGTCAGCATATAATTTTATTACTATTTAATTAATATAAATACTACGTTTCGTCTCCATTTTGAGAAATCATCAGACATAAAATTTAAAGATACATTTATATGGTATAATTTTCTTTTTTAATGAGTTTTTGTAATCAGTTTTTTTAAAATTGTAGATGATTATGGCGTACGTCGAACGCCACCTTAAAATTACAAAAAATTATAATCAAACTTAAAATATAATTTTCGATTTTTATTAACTTGTGGCTGATTTAAAACTAAGGGTTTTTTATTATCATCAAAATTAAATGTTTTAAATTATAATAAAAACAGCTAAACGTGTCATCGTTTTTCATAAGAACCTCTTCATTCCCAAACATTTTGTCTGCAATGTTGATAAGTACCCTTGTAAATTTCCCGAGTTAAAATCGGTACCTGAAGGAGCCCAAAAGAAGGTAACGACACGTTGTGTTGTTTTTATTATGGTTTACATTTTTCTTTCATAATTTAAATATTTTTTGTTTTGTTTTTCAGCCTTGGATGATGCAGCGGCAATATGTAATTTTTTTTATATTTTAATCAAAGAGCTGAAGTGGTCCCAAAAGTTGGAAGACGAAACGTTTTCAAATAAAATTAATTCACTTCTGGCCATTCTTTTTTGTTTTAATTATATTTACATTTTTGCCGACCTCCTGTGGTCCAGTGGCTAGCGTCCCTGCCTCACAACCCTGGTGGGTTTCTCGGGTTCTAATCCTTGCATCGGCTTGGACGGTTGTATCGTCATGGTCACTGAAACTGGGATTAAGACTGCTGGAAAATTGACACGTTGACCACGTGTCGTGTCGAACCGAAATTTCGGAATGTGTCAGGCAAGATGACTCGGCAGGCCCAGGCCCCTCAACGGGCTCTGGAGCCAAAAGAGGAAGACGTGAATTCAGTTAATTTTTTTTTATATTTCTTTCTCTGTAGATATTATTTTGCGCTCTTAGTAACAACATACAATGTGAGTTAGGAGAAGATCAGTTTGGTTTTAGGAAGAATATATGGGACAAAAGAAGCAATATTGACTTTGTGACTAATTTTAGAAGACAGGATACGGAAAAACCGGCCTACGTTTGTGGCATTAGTAAATTTAGAAAAAAAGCGTTTCACAACGTGAACTGGAACACACTATTAAGGATTTTGAAGAGCACTGGAATAAAATATCGAGAAAGGAGGCTAATACGTAACTTGTACAAAAGACAGGCAGCAGTAATTAGAACATAAGATCAAGGAAAAGCCGTAATCAAGAAAAGATGCTGTTTAACAGGCAATGAAGCAAGTTAAAACGGAATATCATACTGCAAGGACAAGAAATAAAAACCTTACGCTTTGCCGACGATATTGTCGTATTAGGGGAGTCAGAAGAAGAATTGGAAACCATAATAAATGGCATGAACGTGGTCCTGGAGAAAGAGTTTAATATGAAGATTAATAGAGGGAAAACCAAGGTAATGGAGTGTAGTATGGGAAACAGTGGAATAACAAAGGGTGTTAGATTGGGAAGGGATATTTTGACAGAAGATAAGGAATCTTGCTACTTTTGAAGAATAATAACTAGGGATGGTAGAAGAATAGTAGACATAAAGAGTAGGATAGCACAGGCAACGAAGGCTTTCGCGAAAAAGAGGAATTTATATACGGATAATATAAATGTGAATATTAGGAAATCGATGCTAAAAATGTTCGTATGGAGCGTTGCGTTATATGGGAGCGAAACATAGACGATAGGAGCTCCGGAAAGGAAAATAATAGAACCCTTTGAAATGTGGTGCTATAGTCGAACGCTGAAAATCAGATGGTTGGATAGAATCACAAACGAGGTAGTTCTTAACAGAATATGGGGAAAGTGAACAATATGGAGGACGTTGACTAAGAGAAGGGATAGATTAACAGGCCACGTTTTTAAAGACACGAGAGACTTGTAAAATTAGCATTAGAGGGAATTGTGTGGGATAAGAACAAAAGAGAGAGGCCAAGGATGGAATACGCTAAGTAGATTAGGGAGGATGTGTTTTTTTTATAGATATGTGGAAACGAAAAGGATTGCGCAAGATAATTTAGCATGGTGGGTTGCATCAGGCCAGTCTTAGGACTGAATACCAACAACAACAACAGTAACATTGTGTCTACTTTTCTGTGTTCCGTCTCTGTTATTTATCTTATTGCTCTAAATTAATTGCAAGTATTCGTAGTTATATTTGAACGGTTGAAAACTTTTGTATTGTGAGTTATTATAAATTAAGTGACTAGCACGTCAGAGGAAATTGTAAATTATAAAGTTCTTTTAATTTTTGTTTTCAAACGTTGTAGGCGCTTGTTCTATTTATTGATCCTCAAACATTTTTTTTATTCAGTAATTACACTAATAGCCTGTTTTCTTGAGTATCTATAACAGGCCTTATTTTCATTTCTTACAATGTTTGTGTTACAGATTTATTCTATTTTATTTTATAAATAATTATTTCCTCAAACAGTCAGATATTGTAACTAATTATATTGTGATTCGTTATTTACTATTCGAGTTTGGGTCACATCAGATGAGCTGGGAACGAAACGTCGCTGTTTTCTTCTGACTTAAACGCTGTTGTACTATTTGTTTATTTCCAAACAGTAAGTAATTAGCGTAACATAGTTGGTAGGAATATTTAAGAGTATGACGTATTCAGGTAATGAGATCTTGTAGGTCCAACGAGTCGGAATATATGAATCTGGAAAGTAGGAGTTAATTGGTCACAAGCGGGGGGGCGGAATCAGAATTAGTAATTTGTGCGCTCTTTATACTGATGACCGTGCCGATTTCCTGGTGTGGACTTCATTTTCTGGAACTCGATTGCGAAGTCAAGTGGAAAATGGTTTCCAAGAAAAGAATTAAGTAGGTTAAGATAGTTTTGCGACATCCACGCGACGATAATCTGTTCGGATCTCTTGGAAGAAATGGTTTCAATTGGGCTTTCTTGCACTTACCTTTACCTCTTCTTAGTTAGTTAGGACTTTCCTCCTCTACACACAGGCACACACACATACATACATATCAGTAAGTGAATTCTTGTCACTGGGAGAAAATCTAGAGAATCCATCACCCTTACGGTCGGAAACTGCGAAATCTATTCGAAATCGTCTATCAGATATCTTGGTATAATGACAGATGGTAGGATGTCTTTTAAACACCACCTTGATTATGTAAGACGTAAAGTATCTGGGACAGTGTCTGCACTGTCACGAATTATGCCAAATGTTGCAGGTCCAAGACAATACCGGCGGGCGACTTCTTTTCGCGAATGTTGTGCGGCGATCAGTGATCTTGTATGGTGCCTCGATATGGTGTACTGCTTTGACAAGTAAAATCAAACAGGAGAAAGGTTAGTTCCGTCCACAGGCTCAGTGTGCACTACAGGACGATGCAGTCTGTGCTGTGTGTGGTGGCAGCAATGCCTCCGGTAGACATTCTGGCCGATGAGTGCCGCAGACTACAAACAAACAGAGGTCTGGAAGGCAAGAGAGTTGAGAGAGGCTCAAAACATATGAAGAATGGCAACGCCGTTGGGATGATAAGGTCCAATAAAGGCCGATGGACCCATAGGTTAATAAGATCAATTAAAGACTGGATTGATCGGAAACACGGAGAAGTGAATTATTATCTTACTCAACTGTTGACCGGTCACGGCTGCAGACTTCTACAGGTTTGCCATAGATAATTCACCTGCAAGCCCTGAATGTGGAGTTAATGAGACACCAGAACACGTGTTTTTCAGTTGCTCGAGATTTTCATATGGGAGACGAGCATTAGAAAGCGATATTGGAACCTCAATAACACCAGATAATTTGGTACCCAATATGCTGCTGCTCTCACCTAATACCTGGAATAAAGTAAGCGCATATGCCTCTACAGTAATTCAAAGATTAAGAAATTACGAAAAAGAGAGAAATAATAGTGTTTAAAGGAGACAGAGAGAGAGAGAGAGCTTGACGCTGTGAAGTAATGTCCAAGGCCGGTCCCACAGGAAAATACACACAGTCATCGTTGGAAAGGGAGGTGTTTTTAGTGGGTAGAATCCCACACTACTATCCAGTGCGGACCCTCAGATAGTGTCTTTAGAAGATTTTCACCTGCCCTCGCAAAAAAAAATCAGTAAGTGAATGTGGTTGACCGGGTTTTACTCACGGTCTTTTACTGACACTGTTTGATCTCTGACATCTAAATACAAACTACTGACATCAACCTACCGAACACCCCATTCTTTTTAATAATGGCTATCAAAATTTTTATTCTAACATATCTTAACGACTAGAGTCCATCAAATGTTGTCTTCTACTTTTTTCTTGTCTCTGTACACCTTGCTCACACGCACTGTCCGCTGCTATTATACACTGGGCAATAAAGTAGATTGAAATGAATAGGGTGGATATTATTTATTTTATAATTAATGAAACATGCCGACCTCCTGTGGTGTAGTGGCTAGCCTCTAGTTGCTGCCTCACAACCCAGAGGTCCCGGGATCGAATCCTGGCATGGGCTTGGATGTTTGTGTCGTCATGGACCGGGATTAAGACTGTTGGAGGATCGATACGCTGACCACGTGTCACTCTAAATACGGAATGTGCCATGCAAGATGACAGTCTGCAGTCGACCCGGTAGGCCCAGGCCATCAATGGGCTGTAGAGCTAAGGAGGAAGGACGCAGGAAGGAATGAAACATAGTAAGCAATGAAAAATTATGTTAATTTTTAACATTTATTTATTATTAATGAACACAGATTTCATAAAGTTTTGATTTGAATAGCCAACCTTTCTTTATAATAAACACAACATCTATATTTACATAAATATGGTACAAATAATTAATGTTCTTAGAACTAACAATTTTTTACTCGCGTTCGTATATGTGCCTTCTTATGGAGCTAAAATAATTCACACAAAATCTGGCAGTATAGAAAATCAGCAAACAAGTCACAGGGGTAGTTACCGTGTCAGCATAATGGACCTTCCGGGGCCTGTCCTCGTTGCAATTGCCTCCTTCTTGGGGTCGTACTCGGACACGCCTCAGAGCCGCCGCTGCTATGTCCCTGACAATTTCCAGTCTTCGACTCGTCTCCTCAGACTATCTGTACCATCATCTGCGCTGAAATCTCACAATGTGCCTCTAATATCCTCTGATAAATCGCTGTCGTGTCCTGCTTTCGATCATCTACCTCTGAAAAACCTGTTTGTCAGGGTTTTTAATACCTCTTCCACACTTCTTTAATTCAGGGATGGATATTAACCAATCAGATTTATTGTTCATCGCTGGGAAGAATAGCTTGCCCCTCTCCCCCAAGGGTTTTTGGGGAAAATCCACGGTTATTTCCCAGCCTCCCTGGGTCTCCAACATTCCAGTGGTCGTGGGACAACCCCCAGTGGCGTCCGAATGTTTGGGTTTTATTACCCCCGGACAAAAAATCCGATCAGATGTGTTTGGCCATTACAAGATCATCTGGTTTTCTTGGTTTGAGTCTTCTGGTACGGCATGGATTGTCCAGGAACTATCAAATCTAAATAAACAAAAAATCTTCCGATTACTTCGAGGATTAGTCAATTCTAATCAAGTAGAATTGAGTTAGTATCACGACACGGTGTATTCAACCAGTGAAATTGTCGATTTTTTACTCGTTTTAGGAGAGTGTAGAAAAGTGTATCAAGCCACTGGTACCCAAATCGCCTACGTCATCCTTAGTTTATTGGGTTTTTTTCTCAGTAAAATTAGTGGTAATGACGTGAGTGATGGGCTATCTGAAATTAACTCATCAAGACGAAAAGATTTTATGGGGTGAAAAATGAGGTTGCCATTTTAATAAGAACGGAATTTGTGCTTGCAACTTGCAAGTATGAGCTTAAAACCTCAAAATAATGCATGCATCGAATGTCCCCCCCACCCTTCTCGAAACCCTACAACTTTTATTTTGTTACTTGACCCCCTTCAGAGATATTTGGCCGTAATGTAGATAGAAAGAAAGGGATGCATAAGGGAGGAACCTGGGTTCTCTGGCAAATGTTTGAGAACCGACTCTCTCATTCCAGTTACACATGATTAAGGGATTCAGAGAAACCACTGATCGGGCTCACTCTACTTATCTCACGTCCTTATAGGTGACTGGAGATTGAGGAGCGCATCATTAGAGATACTCTACGTCTCTACCAGATTTGGAGGCAGTTGGCTGAGTGTTTTAATGGAGACTAAGGACTGTCATGGATTTTAATTCAGAGGCGGAGAGAGAGAGAGAAGTAAAACAGACCTATGAGGAAGCTTTGTCTCTTTGCCTCTTCTCCAGCTGCCTTTTGGAGTCGTTTCGGTTTCTTCACAAGTCGCCATATCATTAATATATATATTTTTTAATGAATCGCCTTCGTGTACAAGAATATAGTTCATAAAAGTAACTAACTTCTTTGAACTCAAATGTACCCTCTGTACTGTGGTTTCTTTGACGAAGCTAAAGCCGAGCTTACCCGATGTGACCCGAGCGTTTCACGAAGAGCGTTACTCAGGGTTACTATAAATATATATTTATTTATTTATAGGGATAGTTAAACTACTTATAGGTTTTTCTGTCACACGATCAACGAAAATTCATTTTAAATGAGTTGTATACCGAGTTGTTTTTCTCTTTCACGTTGTCACAATGCCCACCTTCTAAAGGTAAACGTTTACGTTTAGACTGGCAGAAGATCTTCTTGGAACACCGTGGAAGGAATTAAACGGTGACGTGTGACGCCACATATTTTATGGAAGCCGCTATTTATTCTCTCCGGGCTTTTTGGCACGCAGTTCAGTGGTGACAATTACTAACTTACTCGACACGTGGAGATAAGAATAGAAAGTCCTCACATACACACACACACACTAGGCAATTTATCGTAAATGATAGGACAGTCCCGGCCTGAAACTAAGAAATCAGTCTTCCGGTTTCTACTTTTGGTAGCCGTGACACGCCGTGATGGAGTCGAACGGCTTTCTTGGTTATACTCCAAGTCTTCTTGCCTGTTGAGACTGTGAAGGACGCTCTACCTAACAGAACAGACAAGGGACGGGAAATGTTATAGGGGACACTTATTATTTTAGTAAACAGCTTAAAAATCAATTTAACCGCCTATAATTATGCTTTTTTTTATCACTCTACATTTATTTCAGTGTTTTTGTCTTTTAGTTTTGGCCAGGGTCGTCAGGAAGGCTTAGGGGCATTTTCATGAGGTTCTTCCCCCGGTCGTCAAACCGCTTATAACGGTTATAAAGCTTCCTTATTTCTCACCTACAACAATACAGATGTTTTCAATCGAAGCTCAGACCTAGTTAAGGGCCCGGGTTTCCACCCCCCACATAGTCCGTACTGTGAGTTTTTCTAAAATTAAATATTAACCCTTCAGTAAAATAAATTAAATCTGAATTTGAAATATCATTCTTTTACTTTTTTAAAATTATTTTTCTAAGTGAAATATTTCAAATCTTTAATATGTACATATATATGTATTGTAAATAAACAGTGAGTGTTTATATGAATGCCTAAAGGAAAATTGTTCTACATTTCCATGTGAAAGAAGGAAAATGATTCAAATTAAATTAAATTCCTGAGATGCTTCCATTTAATTTTTAAATATTAGCTAATATTTGGCGATTATTATTTTTGTTATATCAAGAAGTTTATTGTTTTAATATGTACATATATATTTATAGTGAAAAAAAATCTTAACAGTCATTGGTATTCCTAAATACTTTATTTCGTGGAATTTCTGAGTAAAATAAATTGAATCTAAATTTGAAATATAAATTTGTATTTTTTACTATTATCGTGTTAAGTGACGGATCTTAAATCTATTATAATATATATATAGTGAATTTTTATGTCCACGTCCACAGAAAATTGGTTCTACAATCTCCTTTGATTGATTTTTTCTTTGCATGAAAATAAAACATAACCTTTCATTCCATATTCGAGGACTTATTTGAGGTAAAACGCGAGAACTTTGAAATACAGCAACTACAACGTTATTTAAGGTGAAATAGATTAATGTTAGGAATAAGTTTATTCTTTGTATTAATTGGATTATGCGAGATGTTGAAAATACAAAAGCAAATTACTAAGGAAGAAATTTTGTATTAATATCGAAAATTTATGATGCTTTTAGTATATTAAATTGTTACGAAGTAAGGGTTTAAACGTAACTTTTTTTGTTTCGTTTTCAAGTTTGAAGAAAATTAAATAAAGCGAAGACTGGAGAATGATTTTAAACGACGCTCATCCCTGGAGGCTATGAAATTTTAAATTGACATCTCACTAATTCAAAATATTACTTATTATTTTTGTAAAAGAAGTTGGGAGCGGTGAAGGATATTTTAGTGCCAAGAGATAAGATTACAGTAAACGGAAGGTAACAGTATTTTGAAGTGCTCATTTTGAAACATTTAATGACGGAGGGGAATGCGAGGGGGACTTTTTTCTTTAGAAACAATATGTCGTAAATACAGTAAACACGACCGGCGGAAGGAAATTACCTGAAATGAGCTAAATCTAAATGGTTTGTTTCGTTCGGACTCTTTACGTGTCGCTCCCCCTTAAACAATTGTTTCTCCAGAAGACGATCCGAGTTCCTATTGTTGTTCATCGACCTTCTATTCCTTATAATTCTGTATGCCAAGTGACCCTGACCGTAGTCCTTTATCTTCGTCGTCGTTATTTTTTGGATTATCGTCTTGTACCTATGAGTGATCCTCTCCTTGAGGACAAATTATTAAAACTTTGTCGCTGTCACTTTCGCTCTACACAACTCAGTCCGTCTCTACTAAGCTTCTTTGTTTCTTTTTATTTTCACGTCTATTTGTTTTTTTTATCCTTTTATTGCTCGTTTATTGTCTTTCTCTATATTGTTTTCCACCATTCTTCCTTGTCTTTTCTTGGTTGCTACCTTAGACAATCGAGTTACTGTTCAGTTATTATAAATGATGTTCTGACTTTGCATTATGTATTGTTATAAATATGAGATATCCTTTCCTGTTAGAAACATTGAACCTAGCTCTACTTTCACCCTATATTATCAATTTTTAGTCAATTATTTTTCCCGGACGGTTTATTACTGTTACTTTTTCTCAATATAATTGGCCGGTGTGGCTTTGTATTTTCATATCTATAGACACTTCAGGAGGAGTATCAGTTTAAGCGTGATTAAAAATAGAAGCCACTTTATCCGCTTTCTGAATGTAGGAAAGCGCTGATGCCCCACGTTGGGAAGCAACAGTACACGTTTCCTGCAACGTTGTTGATCTTGCCGCCCTGAATTTTAAAGAGTTCAGATTGCTGAGTCTTTGATCACAACATCCCACATTTACATTCCTAACAGGTAACTGTTTCCAATTTTAATCGCGCTATTGTTGATTTTCTTTCTTTCTCTCTGATTTGTACATACCGTTTATTTCCCTTTGTTTTCTGTCCCGTTTAGCGAACAGTTCGTGTTTACTGTGCTGACGACATATTGTCTGTAAAAGACTTACCTGTCTGTCATTAGACGTTGCAAAAGCGTGCGCTGCATGGAGGACAACTTCCGTCCGCTGCATTATTACCACTTTGCACTTTAATGTCCTTCAATGCTTCGAGTTTCTTTCTTTTTAAAAAATCGTCACATTAATAGTAACCTCTTATTGAAAAACACTATACAATTTAATTACTTATAAACTAACATTTGGAACAGTGAGGTATATTACAGGGTCGTATTTGAGGGCCTTCGCATAGCAGCAGATTTAAGAACATAAACCTGACTCGGAATTGGAAGTACAAGGAAATGTGGAAGAAACGTTACATGCAGAGCAATTACCGCCTTCTGCTTTATCTGAAACTCGCCGCTGGTCCTCAGATCTCGTGCCGGTACCCACAGATTCCTCTCGACTTTCGTGTTGGGAAAATGAACGTCGCGACCAAGAGCGAAAATTCAACCCCGTATCATCTAGTTCAGGACCACACAACACCGATCTAAAATTCACAAAACAGAACTAAAGTTCAGTTTCTTAATATTGCATACGGTTACCACTTTCTATCAATCACCCTCTAAACATCTCTCCATCCTTTGCCATCATCTTCATGCATCAGAAATTAATCAGCGTCCATTTTTAATAACTCTATCCCCTCTAGTGTTTGATTTGCCTCGCTGACGGGCACAAAATCCTCTCTAATTAAATTGTTTACCTTGAGAATTATGAAGAACCAATAAGCTCACTTAATCATCGATATTTTGGGAAATTATTGACCCAAGATTTAACGGAGTTTCATAAATAGCGGACCGGCGCCAAACTGTCTAGGTTTTTATTATAGTCTGCAGACTCCTTCTACCTCAAGCCTTTTACTTTGTACCGCCAAATTCCGTATTAAGTTCTGTTTTCCGACTACAATACCAAGGGAAGCAGATTCAGTGAAAAAAATAAATCAACCTGTATGACGAAATAAAAGAACTACCACTTAAGAATTGTGTCCATAACATGTAGCTGTATTCTATGTAACTGTCACTCGATGACGTTGCTGTTAATGCATACTTAAATAAAATAAATTAAAAATATTTGTTGTCGTATTCAGTCCTAAGACTGATCAGAAGCAACCCTCCATGCTAAACATTCTTGCGCAAGCCTTTTCATTACCGCATAAATACTACATCCCACATCTCTAATCTAATTAGCGTATTGGATCCTTGGCCTTCCTCTTCTGTCCCTTCCAATTCTAATTTTACAAGATCCTCTAAGCCTATTAATCTATCCCTTCTCTTGGAAATGTCCTCCATATTGTTCGCTCTTATTCTGTTTCGAACTTCCTCGTTAATGATTCTAACCACCCGAGAAGAACCACATATCAAAGGCTTCTATTCTTTTTCTTTCCGCAACTCCTAACGATTTCCTAATATTCACACTTATATTACCAGTAAGTTAATTCCTCTTTTTTTGCGAAAGCTTTCCTCGCCTGTGCTATTCTACTTTAGTTAATATGCTGCCCAAGGAGAAGAATTCCTTAATTTCCTTAAAATATCCCTTCCCAATCTAATATCCTTTGTTTTCTCCCATATTCCCATACTTATCCTCATATTTACCTCTTTATCCAGGACCACGTTCATTATTATAGTTATTACGGTTTCCAAGTCTTCTTCTGACTCCCCAAATACTACAATATCATCGGCAAAGCGTAGGGGTTTTATTTCTTTCCCTTGCAGTATGATTTCTTTTCCATATTCCGTTTTATCTTTAAACATCGCCTGCTCTATATACAAGTTAAACAGCATGGGCGACAGACTGCATCCTTGTCATACTCCTTTCTTGCAGAAATAGTTCCCGGGTTTCCACTCGTGGGGAAAGGTGCGATGAAAACGCGACGTTTCGACGACCAAGTGCTTTGTCGTCATCGAAACCCGAGAACTATTTCTGCATCAACTACACCGGGAAAGCCTCAGCCTTTCTTGCTTTCTGCTTTCTTTTCTTGATCTTAAATTCCAATTACTGCTGACTGCCTTCTGGAGATGTTACGTAGAAAAAATATATATTTTTTTCAATAATTTTATCTCACCACGGTCCAAAATAAATCTGTAAGTAGAATAATTTTATTTTGTTCGTCGTCGACGGGTCTACCATGATGTTGTAGCGCAGTAGAACCCGGGAACTTAAATACCAAATATTCCGGAATGACAAAGTCGCTTGTCAGGAAGAAGGGGTTTTTCCGCGCGTCGTCTTGGCGGCTCGGAAAAACAACAAAGGGACTGCGGCTGACACCTGGACCATAAAGCTCGGACACCTCGTCGCCGTTTCGGAATGTCTTAATCTGCCTGGGAATTTGGTGACCGGGTGGCGTGTGTTCCCCAAATGAAACAAGGGATATGATTGGAGGATATCCATCCCTGCCACCTTAGTGATAGGTGTCGGATAAGTGGGGACAAGGCTTTAAAGAGGCTGGCGGAGACAATTTGAGAGGAGATTGGACAGATTTTGCAAAGTGGTGGTGAGAGGATATTGAAGGAGAGTGGTGGAGGAGATTTTTGAAGGTGGTGGCGAAAGGAGATTGGCAGCAGAGAAGTTACGGCGAGAGCAGATTGGTGGTGAGGTGGCAGCATGCTTTGATCAGTCCAGGAAGCAGGGAAGAAAGAGGAAAAAGCGGAGTTTCCTTACTTTGCCAGCACGACTTCGTACGATTGTCTACCGGCCGTTATAAGTTCCACAACACGGAAATTACAGCGAGACGCCTATGAAACAACTCAGGTTCGTCAACGAACAGATCTGCTACACGTGATCACCCAAACCATTAATACCCTGAGATCTTTAATAAAATCCCATTTTTAAATAATTATTTTGAACTTAATATATCTACGCACTACCCATATTAAAAATTATTGTGTTTACAATTAATAAATATATATATTTAAACTCAATTATTAAATTCATTAAATAATATCCCCCACCCCAATCATTTACAATGTACCAGACATTTTCAACACGACTGGTCGTGTATGTGTGGGGAAACTGTGAGAACACAAACCAGCAAAATATGTTTTCATTTCCGTATGAAGGATGGGTAAACCCAGTTAGTTGTTACACGCAATCTTTTACGGGCGCTTTACGTTTTATGGGAATCGATTAAAAGTCGTGAAAGGGGAAAGGTCAACAATGGAAACTGAAAGGGGAGAAGAATAGGAATTGACTCTAGGTGGGCGATGATAAGGACTGTGACTGTCGTCGTCGTCGTCGTGCCTGCCTCTCTCCCCCCCTCCCCTTCCCTCCCACTTGGCTTCCCTCTCTCTGTCTGTCTCTGTGTGACTGTGACTTGAGTGCGAGGGCCCTCAGTCGCCCGCAACACCTTCTCGCCTGCAGTCCAGCGAGGTGGTCCTGTAGCATGCGCCACGGATAGCGACCACGAGGATATTATACCGTAGTTTCACACTTGGCCGCCGGGCGACAAGGTGAGTTCCGTGGTGCTGGCTTTCACGGCCTTGATATTCCCGCGCATCACTCGCCATTTATTCTATTGACCTCTATGCCTTATTAAGGCACCACTTTCAATGTGTTGTTGGTTGGCAGTTCCGGCGAGTGACGCAATAATCGCCCGCCGACCGCACACAATGCGCACCGTGTTAAAGAATCCTCCATGGATAAAGTGGACAACTTAAGAACCGTCGTCGGTCCGTTTCTCAGGATGTGGCGCTCTTACAAGGCGTAAACTCCCCCCCACCCCCCACCTCATTAAAAAGCCTTACTCGAAGTAATGAACAAACAATAAAATTTTAGAAGAAAGACAAGAATGGAAAATTACCATCCGTACCAGGGACTCGAACACAGTTTGCAGACCTCCCGGATGGATACCGGGAGGTCCTCCGTTCGAATCCCTGGTCCTGTTGACATTTTCACATCCTTATCTTGCTTCTAAAATTATCTATATCCTTTAATGAGCTTCATTTGAAACATTTTCCACTTCCCTAAACAAGAAAATAATTTTTATAAAATTCAGGAAAAGTTTTCTCGGGACGGACAAGTTTGCCGAGGAAAATATATAACATTCGGCCAGTGGGAAGGACTGAAATATGAAATTCCAGTAAATAAATTCGCTACTGAGCTGAAATTTTAAACTGTGTGTTAACAATAGTAGCAGTGTACAAATTTTTGTTTTTGTTGAGATATTTAGAAAATTAATTTCAAAATTTGGGCAATATTGAAAATATAAGGTTAAATAAGACCAAAAACAGACAAAAAAAAGAGTAGTGAAACATAACAAACTATAATTTAAACAACAACCACATGTTTTGGTCCTGATCTGAAGCCTCTTCAGGTTTGAAGTGAATAACCTGAAGAAGGACCAGGTCAGGACCAAAACATGTAGTAGTTTTTTTTAAAAAAAATTATAGTTTATGTTTCACTAGTTTTGAAAATGTTCCTTGCGTTACGTACTTGAATATATTTAATTTTTACATTAGGGCTGACTATTTTTTATCATTATTTTTTGAAATTGTATAAAACGTGGCGAAAATAGATCTTTACTTTTAAAATATTATAGTTTATGTTTCACTAGTTTTGAAAATGTTCCTTGCGTTACGTACTTGAATATATTTAAGTTTTTTTTACATTAGGGCTGACTATTTTTTATTCATTATTTTTTGAAATTGTATAAAACTGTGGGCAGAAAATAATTTTTTTTACTAAGATACGGTTACATAAAAATGGGTACTTTTCAGCTCTTTGAAACTTTCTTTCACGGAAACCAGTTGAACAATTAGAAAACTAATACCTGTATCTGAAGGTATTAGCATGTAGATTGTGTATAAAAAGAATGAAGACAATATCTTAATATTTGTGACGCATAGAAGGTTTTCGGTACCAGAAATCATGAAGCTGAGAAAAATTCATTTTTAAGAAAAAAATTAATAATTTATTAATTGTCCTGCAGTACATGTTACACATTCCTTCTTTTATTTGGCAGCTTCTTTTTTCAGTTTACTGAGTTTATGAGCATATTGATATGAAAAAATTAGAAAATCTAATTTTTTTCTTCATATTTTGGTCGAAATTTAATCCCCGTGTTCCCTAAGTCTTACACAGTCCTATGACGGTAAAAATATGTACTGAAACGTCTTTTTGTCCTGTTCAGATTTATTGTGATTTCCATTAGTGTTATTTTTTATCCATCTTGTATCTCGCTAGGCAGAGAGACATGAGAGAGAGAAATATCAAATTTAGTGTGATTAAAAAAAGAAGAACTTTGGCGATTCTCTGAGTTGAGAGAGGCGCTGATGCCCCACGTTGGGAACCAACAGTACACGTTTCGGCACCGTTGATTGTCCCGTCCCTTCATTTTAAACGTCATAACTAGGACATCAAGTAACAAACAATGATGAGACCATAATAAAATTGTATTTGTATTTTACTGTATTTATTGTTAGTCTACAATTGGTCGCAAGCCCGGTGACAGATACAAAATGAAATTTGATAAATATAAAGATAACATTGACTACTAAAAACACCCCCACTCCCCATAAATTCGTAACTGGAGTAAACGAAGGCACGGCGTAAAGTAACTGTAAAAGTGACACTCACGCACTGAGAACCACAAAAAGACGTGTAAATGATGGAAATGTCACTTCGTGAAGCTGCACGACGAGGAATCTCACCTTCCCAGTGGCGCAATACGTGAAAACATAGCGACAAAAGGGCAGAAAAAAGATAAACGTAAAGTGTTAAAGTTACGTCATACGGCATTTTACAAAAAAAAAAGATAAAGACAAACGCGTTCAACATTTTATCTGGAAAATTAATTTAAACTATTAGGGGTACAGAGACTCCTGTACAGGGTGAAACAGAAGCAGCGTCATTTAATAGAATATTTTCGATACTGATTGCCAAAAGTTTTGTAGTTATTATTCTTTTTAACATCTGTAAAAATAATACCGCTATGGTGAATAATTTTCTGGTGAACCTGTTAGTAATTGTATAAAGTTTACGACAACGTTTCAGTGGTTGTCACCGCCGACGTCTTCAGGTGGAGAAGATGGCGATGGCACCCACTGATAACGTCGTGGCAAGCAAACGTCGTCCGTCACCCGGTTGGAACCCCGGAAACACTTCATCAAGCAGTTAAGCCGGGGAAAACCTACGCTCTCTATATTATAAATGATTTATTTTGAATTACAAAAATGTAACCGTCAGGGGCTGGAGATGGTCAATGTGCTGGACACTAAATTCTTCACATGTAAATTCAGTAACCTTTTCGGCTGAGGGAGTCAAGGGGCAAATATGATGTATCGCTAAATTTTACGACTGAGGAAGTCTCAAAATGGAGACGAAACGTCGCTTTGGAAGAAATAGTGATAAATTAACGTGCTGATATTTTGGGCGCCTTTTTATTTAAATAAATGTATGTTAGCGGT
Organism: Eucriotettix oculatus; assembly: GCA_034510155.1. Lineage (NCBI taxonomy): Eukaryota > Metazoa > Arthropoda > Insecta > Orthoptera > Tetrigidae > Eucriotettix > Eucriotettix oculatus. The sequence goes on along the minus strand of CM067377.1, from coordinate 205,880,269 downwards.
CATTAATTATAATCCCATTAATAAAAACAGAAGAAAGTATAATATAAATTGAGAAAGGCTTCCTGAGGTCCGGTCGGTGCCATCTTCGAAGACCCACGACGTTTAGATTTATTGTTGTTTCCATTAACCCTCGATTGAGGAAATAGGATACGTCATACATTAAAAATTAAAAATGAACAAAATAAAGTAAATAATTAAAGACAAATAAACTTAAAATAAATTAGTAAAAGAAAGTGTATATAGACAAAAGTCAATATAAACACAACACGGACACACACTGGGAAACACAAACAAGCACACACTGAGGAACACGGAATGGAGTTTTAACTACTTGGACCAGGAAACTGTCCTTCCCTCTGTCGTAGCTCCAGGCAATACATGAAACAAACAAACAAAAGAGCAGAAAAAACTGAATAGAAATTTTAAGATATGTGATGTGCTATTTTACAAGGCAGCTCATTCAACACTTGCAGCAGGAACCTTGATTTAAATACTAGAAGGACGATTAAGAAAATCCTGTACCGAGTAAAACGCGCCATTTAAAAGAATAGTTTTACTCTGCTTCACGAAGCTTTTGTAGGTACTATTTTTAACCTCTGGCGGAAGGAAGGCTGTTGTATAAAATTATCCCCGGGGGTATTGTGAATACTTTTCTGGTGTAGAGAGAACAAGGGCGATGCTTGTCCGACCTTAGAGCTGAACGATTTCTAGTCGCGTATTCATGAAACTCGCCATTTGTTTGAAACAAATTAGTGTTTCGCTTTACAAACTTTAATATTTCATGAATATATACGCTCGGTAAAGTAAGTATTTGCAAACTTTTGAAGAAAGGTTTGCAACTCGATCTAGAATTCGTGCTAGAAAGTATTCTAATTGCACGCTTTTGCAACTTAAATATTTCATTACTCCTGGAGCAGTTAGAGACGCCATAGGCTCATAATTGAATGAAAATACACGAAATAAACCATTTTGACGTACTTTTTGCATTAGTGTTCTCAGAGAATAACAAGCTGAACTTAGTTTTCCGGCAAGGAGATCTATATGGTCATTCCACTTTAGTTTATCGTCAGTCATTAGCTGAGAAGTTGTCTACTGGTCTATTCCTAGCATCAGCACTAAACTGAACTAACTTAGTCTTATCTAGGTTGAGGGATAATTTATTCAGGTTAAACCAAATATTTAGACCATTCAGAGCGTCGTCTACTTTCTTAATCAGATTATCGAAGTTTTTATCTGCAATAATTATATTTGTATCATCCGCGCAGAGAAACGATTTTATAGGATTTACGTATCCTGGGAGATCGTTTATGTACAGAATAAAAAGTAAAGGCCCAAGAATTGATCCTTGAGGAACTCCACATGTAATAAATTCCCAATCGGATAAGTGAAGTTGGCCGTCTTTGGTTTCAATTACTACTTGTTGTTTGCGGTTTGTAAGATACGATCTTAGTAAAAGTGACGTGTTTCCCCGAATTCCATAATATTCCATCTTTGGTGATCTACGGTGTCGAAAGCCTTAGAGAGGTCAGCAAAGATGTCAGCTACCTTCAGTCCTTCATCCGATGAATTCTGGATATTTTGAATGAAGTCGTACATTGCGCTATCTGTGGACTTTCCTTTTTCGATGATCAGCTCTGTCATCTCCATGTGGTAAAATGTCTGTCCCGGTATGCCAACTTTCGTATCACAGAACCGGCGAACCCAACCACTTCCATGTTTCTTTTACAGCGTATTCACAAGGTAGAGGTTGGACTCGCCGCTTGTTCAGCGCACCATTTATCTAGAAAGTGAGTCTTCGAAACGTTGTTGCCTACAAAGGTGACCCGAATATGTAAAAAAACCAGAAGAGAAGCTCCCTTTAAAGTTATGTCACAATTTAAAAATTAATTTTAATGAATTATAGCAAATTCAGAAAGAAATTTTTCTTAAATGAGTTGACTAATGTTGTAGAATATATAATAGACTGGTGTAGATATACAGATTGAAATTAAAACCCTGTTGAAGTCCTCTTTATCATGTAGTTTTATTACATTCAGGAGCTTTCGGGCCCTTATATGGCCATATTCAGGAGTTTTCGGCCCTTATATGGCCATATTCATCTATGAATGTAATAAAGCTATATGATAAAGAGGACTGCGACAGGGTTTTAATTTCAATCTGAGTTGACTAATTTTAATTAACACTTAATCAAGCACTCGACGTATCTTGCCTACTTTTCTGACCTCTTCAGCTGATACTGTATTATTATTACTATTTAATTTTTAACTACCAGTTATGTCTAAAAATAAACAAAATGAGTACAACTTGATTGAATATGTATTATTTATTTTTTGATATATCAGAAATATAAACCCTACGCTTTGCCCACGATATTGTAGTATTAAGGGAGCCAGAAGAAGAAACCATAATAAATGGCATGAACGTGGTTCCTGAGAAATAGTTCAGCATGAGGATTAATAGAGGGAAAACCAAGGTAATGGAGCGTGGTACGAAAGATGGTGGAATAACAAAGGTTGTTAGACTGAGAAGGGATATTTTGAAAGAAGTTAAGGAATTCTCCTACTTGGGAAGAATAATAACTACCGTAGGATAGCACAGGCAAGGAAGAGGAATTTACTTACGGAGAATATAACTGTGAATACTAGGAAATCGTTGCTAAAAATGTTGGTATGGAGCGTGGCGCTGTAGGAGTTGGGGAAAGGAAAAGAATAGAAGCCTTTGAAATGTGGTGCTATAGGCGAATGCTGAAAATCAGATGGGTGGATAGAGTAACAAAACCGTCTAATTTCTAAACAGAATAGGGGAAAAGCAAACAATATGGAGGACGTTGACCAAAGAGAAGGGATAGATTAATAGGAGGTCACGTTTTAAGACACGAGGGTCTTGTAAAATTAGCATTACAGGGAAGTGTGGGATAGTAAGAACAGTAGAGGGAGATCAAGGATGGAGTACGGTAAGCAGATTAGCGAGGATGTGGTAGTTATGGAAAATGAAAAGGCTTGCGCAAGCAGTTTAGCATGGAGGACTACATCAGACCAGTCTTATTAGGACCGAATACCAAAACACAACAGCACACGTGTTTAAAGGAGAATTTTGGAAGATTAATATTCATGAGTAATAATGAAAATAGTTTCTTCTCCATAACGTCAGGTTAAAAATAACCTAGAAGTGTCCCTGTCTATGAGGTCGACGACGATGATGATGACGTCAAAATGCATCGAAACGTCCAAGGATCACGGATCCAATAAGGAGGACAAGTCGGTGAAGGTTGAACCGTCGATGGAGTAATCGACGTTTACTCATCATCAAAGCGCGCTACGTGAATGGAGTTTATAACAGCGACGTGGTGGTTTCAAGACGGGGAAAAGCGTATTATGAGGAGGCGAATCGCCGATTTGTATCACAGATTGCGAGAAAAATGCCGCCGGAGAGAATACGGGATTAGTCGGAGCACCGATGACTACTCACGACGTTTAGTAATCGATTATATTGAGACCGGGCATAAAGGATGTTGCGCAGAGGAAAGTGACGCAATTTAAATAAGTCGTAAAAAAGCAGTGCACAACGTGACTTGCACACGTCATTACACAAAGAATTAATAACCCCCCCCGTGACTCACTCTAGGCTCTAGGCCGTGCACAGCTTTAAGAGTAATAAAATAGTGCATACAATACGCTGGAAAGGTTTACCGTGTTCCTAGACGCTTCCGCCACTCAAACACGAAACGCGGAGCACTTATAAACAAGTACAGCATTTATTTTTAAATAATTTCAACCTAAATAGTTCGAATGTAGTACGTCGTCAGTCATACAATACACTATTTAGGTGGTCATCTATTCTAAGGTCTCTGTACTAGAGGGGTTGAAGGGCCGGAGCTGATGGCTGTAACCCTTCCATTAGGTCCTCCGAGTATTACACCCTCAAACAAATTTAAAAGCGCCAGCTCGCTCCAACTAAATGGATGGTCGTATTCGCCTTTACATGACAGTATCCGTCCGCCAACCGGTTATGGGCGCCACACGAAAAAAAAACTTCAGTGAAAAGTCAAATAATTTGGACCGCAACTCACTGAATCAAAAAAAAATCATCATTACCCCCCTCCCCCCGGTCTGAGACGGATTTAGCACTACCTTGTATTGACGTGATGACGTCACGCGTTACTCACCTTTCCTCGGGGCTATTACTTAACGGAAACGCAATAATAAATATTTATATGGGCTCACACAAGAGTCGAGAATTTAAATGAATATTAATTAAACACTTGGTCGCGAGGACCGGGATTAAGGCTGATGGGGAATTGATACACTGACCACGTATCACGTAATGTGTCACGCCAGATGACAGTTTGCAGCCGCCTCGGTAGGCCCAGGCCCTCAAGAGGGCTGTTGAGCCATTGGAAAAAGAAGAATTAAATACTACCTCACAATTTTCATATATTTAAATAAACACTGTAACGTTTTAAAAGGGAAAGGGTTAAACTAAATGATGATATATAAACCTAATAAGATAGTTATACAATTTTAAAAGTTGTATTTAACACAAGAAAGCAAAAAATGGAATGAAATAATCGAACCTTCCCTGCTATTTAAAAAGATATATATCTTGGAAAGTGAAATTCACTTTATAAATTATAATTTGAAGCACATTAATACCTGTCTTCCATGGGGATTGATGCAGGGCTTTTATTACCCGGTCTTTATGTCTTGAACAATGGTGGCAATTTCTACTGTGGCTTTTAGTAGACAGGGTTTTGAGGGATTTATGGTACGTTACCGACACCGGGAACCCGTTGGTACATCTGGCTGGAACCTTTGGAAACACTGAAGTGGCAGCTTCTGGAATTCGGTGGGCTGAACACGTCCTCCGAATTTTTCAATAGCTCTGAAACTGCTCTCCGTCCCTCTCCTCGACGACTAACTCCACATTCAACTTATATGCAGTAGTCAATTTTCCCACTAGAGTACAAAACTCAAAAGGTACTGCCATAGATAATATGTTCATTGATATAACTCATTATGAAAATTACAGTATTAAGCCAATTGTGAATGGTCTCTCAGATCATGACAGTCAATTACTTACAATTAATGATATATGTTTCAAATGTGTCCCACAAAAATCAGTAAATTATGTAAGAAAAATGGATGTTAGTTCTATGAAACTGTTTCAGCAAGCAGTACAACAAGAATTTTGGGAAGGTGTGTACTCCACAAACAATGTAAATGAGAAATTTGATTCATTTCTGAGAACATTAACATTATATTTTGAATTTTACTTTCCAAAAACTCGTGTAACAAAGTCTAGTAATACTAATAAAGTAGCAGGGTGGTTAACTAATGGGATTAAAGTTTCATGTAAACACAAAAGGGAACTGTACTTGATAATAAGGGATAATCCTAATCATCATATGAGTGACCATTATAAGAAATACTGTAAAATATTGAATAAGGTCATAAAAGCTGCAAAATGTGTGCATATTAAGAAATCAGTAGACAACTCCGTTAATAAGATTAAAACTATTTGGAAAATAATTAAAAAAGAAACAAATAAAGAAAATAAAGAACTGACACAGCCACAGTTAAGTAAATTCAAAACAGATGAATGTACAAATAAATTTAATGATCACTTTTTAACCATTGCAAAGAAAATTGGGATGAATACAAATAAATCAATGGAAAATGCCTTACAACTTTTGAAAGAAAACTATCCAGTCCAGGAAAGTAATTTGAACTTTTCTTTGACAACTCCAGCCGAAATTAAAAAAATAATAAACACACTAAAAAATAAACATTCATCAGGGCATGATGGTATCTCAAGCATTATACTCAAACAAATAACAGGTAGCATTAGTTCAGTAATTAGTTACATTTGTAATCATTCACTTCTTTCTGGAGTCTTCCCAGATAAGCTCAAATGTGCCTTAGTCACTCCACTGTACAAACAGGGGAATAAAGAAGATATATCAAATTATCGCCCCATATCACTGTTGCCAGTATTATCAAAAATTTTTGAAAGAGTAGTATACAACAGAGTTATAAAACATCTGAACAAACATAATTTACTCACCGATTCACAGTTTGGGTTTAGAAAAGGATATTCAACCGAGAAAGCAATCTTTACTCTTTTAGACGACATAATAGAAGAATTAAATAAAAAAAATCGCCCATTAGGTATATTCTGTGACTTAAGTAAAGCTTTTGATTGTGTAGACCATAGCATATTGCTAGAAAAACTGAGGTACTATGGAATAACAGGAACTTCATTTTCTTGGTTTAATTCATACTTACAAAATAGAATGCAAAGAGTAGTATTAAAAGACTCGTGCACAGGTGAAATACATAAATCAGATTGGGGAATTATTAAAACTGGGGTCCCACAGGGATCAGTATTAGGGCCATTATTATTCCTTATATATATAAATGATCTTCCTAATACCATAGATTCAACTTCTAAAGCTATCCTCTTTGCAGATGATACTAGTGTAATAGTAAAAAGTAACAAAGACACACTAGAAGAGGCAAGCAACAATAATTTAACTAACCTGCTAACATGGTTTAATGCGAACGGACTAACAAATAACTGTGACAAAACACATTTCATGCAATTTCACACACTCAACACAACTTTACAATCTATAACACTTAAATACGACAGCAAAAATGTAAATGAAACTTCCTCTGTTAAATTCTTAGGTCTCTTAGTAAATAATAAATTAAATTGGACTGATCAGATTAATCAATTACTTAAGAAACTCAGCTCAGCTACATATGCTGTCAGAGCAATGTCCACCTTCAGTGATTTAAAAACAAGAAAATTAGTATACTTTGCATATTTTCATTCTATTTTATCATATGGTATTATATTTTGGGGCAACTCAGTAGGCATAGATAAGATTTTTATTAGTCAAAAACGTGTTATTAGAGCAATATGTCAGGTTTCCTCACGAACTTCTTGCAGAAATCTGTTCAAAAAGTTAGGTATTTTCACTTTGACGTGCCAATACATTTATTCATTGATGTTATTTTTAATCACAAATAGGCACTTATTTTTGAATAATTCTGATATTCATCCCTTCAATACAAGGAACAAAAATAATCTATATAAAAAATGTAAAACATTGTCAATTGCACAGAAAGGTGTGCATTATTCAGGGATATCCATCTTCAACAGACTGCCGCACAGAATTAAACGGTTGTCCGATAATCAAGGTAAATTTAACACTGAATTACGCTCATTTTTGCTTAGCCACTCCTTCTATTCAATAAAGGAATTTATAGAAGAATCGGAGAAGAGTAATTTATTATAGTTTATAATAACTTTGTTATAAGTATATTTTCTTTTATACAATAAAATAATGTAATAAATGTACACCCTGACCCATTCCACATCCTTGAAGTTTAGCTTCTTTACAGGATCTACGGAATATGATTATTATTATTATTATTATTATTATACGACCATCTCCGAAACTTTTACTAACTACGAAACCTACGATTTCTCCTTCCCGAATCCAAGTTTGGCCATTAGGGAATATTATTTCATTTTATAGTTCACATCTACACGAAAAGTCGTAAAATGACACGCACCAGTGGTTACTGAACCTTCTGCTCGTGACAAAATATTGAGACCTTGGATTATTACCATCAGGCATATTTATGACTTTTTCTGGCCGACTTCTTAATCTCTGAAAGGACCACTCCTTTAATAGATGTTATAACCACCCATTTATTCTCGTTTCTTTTTTTAAATTTATTAAGATAACTTTTATCCTAATATATCACAGTTTATTTTAGATGAACTTGGTATAATTGTAATGTCCATTGACATTCAGTTTAATAGAGAGAGAGAAAACTGAGAGATTGACATAAGATTGTTATTAAGCTTATTAATATTTGTTTGGCAGTGAATATTAACTTATAATTTGGGGTAGTTGGGGGTATCAGCTAAAACATAAAGGAATATTTTTTGAGAGGCGGGGCATGAGGGGAGATTTTTTTGTTAAGTTATGCTGGAATGAGAGAGTGGAAGGGTTTATTCCATGGGTAAATTTCGTTTTCGTCTGCGGTTGTGTGGGGGGAGGAGATGGGTTGATGTGGAAGAGGACTACGGTTTTATCGGAGTGGTTAGTGGAACATTTGATAAAGGAGGATATGCATGATATTTTTGTGGTGGAGATCAGTAGAATTTGAATGTCGTTATGACTTACCAAGTTCCGAAGGTACCCAGAGGAGTTGGAGATGATTATGTTTTATTGGGTTTGAATTTTATTTGAATTGAAGTTGGCAGTTGTTCCCCAAATAGAATGCGTAGGACCATATGGGGCGTATTAGGGAGAGGTAAATGAGTATTTTGGTGGAGATGGAAATTGGTGCGTTTCTGTTGAGGAGTTGATAGAGTAGTTTAATTTAAGTGTTAATTTTGTATGAGAGGTGCCTAAGATGGGGTTTCCAGGAAAGTTTGGAGTCTAGAATAAGTCCGAGGTAAGTGACGGAGTTGTTTTATTTAGATTTGGGAGACAAAAAGATAGAATGAATGAGTAAGAGGATGTTTGGTTTTAACAGTAAACGGAACTATTGCAGATTTGGAGTGGTTAATACTGATCCCTTCAGATTTTTGCCCAGATTTCCAGATCGTTTTTTGAAAAAATTAAAGAAATACTCGGCTCTGGGGGAGAAACAAAGCAACAAATTGGAGAAATAATTTTAACTCTTTGGCAAGAGAGGTGGAACACTACTGAAAATGGACGATTAGCACGCCAGTACAATTTTTTTTGGGTTAACAGGCTACATGAGGGTGATCCTGAAACAGGCAACTCCCCTTTAGTAGCATAGGAAAGGAATTGAAAATGGGGGGATGCGGAAGATAGCCAAGGGTTGACTAGGGCTCCCTGGCTATAGTTTAAGGATCCTACCCTGTGTTTCACCTAAAGAGATCTAGGGAAAATTCTAGAAAACCTGTATCAGGTAGGCATTGGGTACTATTCTCACGCCCTTCCGAATGACGGGAGACGAGTTTGCTGTGGGGTCGCAGCATTCCCTTCTCCGTGTCTCCACAAGTTTTTGGAGGCAGTTGGCTGACTGATCCTATGGAATCAGCGGACAACTCTTACCTTATGCCCAAGGTCATCGACCCCAGTACATGCACCTTCCAAAATATGGCATGTGAGAACTTTAAAAAAAAACAGAGACAAAGATAAGGTGAGCCCCGCAATGACTCTTGGGGAAATGCCTGCGAGAGAAAACTCTCACAGACACCTATCCCATTGAGGGGTTAATACATACCAGATGTAAGAGAACGAATAAAAGCAAAATAAAAACAACCTTCGAGAGGGCTAATACATTTTCTAACAGGACATGGCCCGTATCCAAATTACCTACAAAAAATTAAAGAGATAATCCCGACTGTGAGTGACATGAAATTGGAAGTGCGAAACACATGGTACTCAAATGTAAACTAATAGGAAAAAACACAAGAAATTGAAAACATAATCTGCACTGGAGCGAAAAACATTATTTGACAAGACAAAATGGAAAACGCTGGACGAATTAGCAAGCGAATACTCAAGGAAGTAAAGACAAACAGACACAGAAAGGATAAGAAGATGAAATGATAGTAGAGGCTCGCCTCCGCGGTGGCAGGGACGGAAACTCGTCTGAGAATAGAAAGAGACGAGGATAAATGGCCAAAAAAACTTAAAAAATGCACAACATATGGTCTGATATATACGTTACAGAGATCAGACTAAGAAAAACAAAGATTAAATGAAAAAAAATTGAAAATGACCCTCCAGATTTTTGTCCAGTCATCCATCCAGGTCGTCAAGTGCTATTTTGACAGGGATGAAGGAAAGGGTTTGGTGGAGGATAGCTATGTCATGTGAATGGGCGATGGCGGATGTCGTGGAAGTAAATGTTAAATAGGAAGGGGGGCAAATACGCTGCCTTGTGGCTCGCCAGAAATAAACAGGGAAGGTTTTGGAGGTCCAATTTCGTCTCAATCAATCTTTCTTTCTATGTTCCTTTTATAATCCTGATCACAGACTATAACATTCGTCGCGCCCTTATTTTAGGTTATAGGTGATCCTGTGTTAGTTTCTCGGCTATGACGAGATTTTACCAGTTGATATTTCTTCCGTTTTCGGTGAAAACTCCTGCGTGTCGTTAGCAAGTGTTAAGTGACGTCGCTGACGTCTTTGCTGGAACAATATTAGCGTGTCACCTCGTTCTATCTCTCTCTCTCTCCTCTCTCTCCCTCTCTGTCTTGTGTTAGAGTGTATATACGGTTTTAATGTTTTCATGGCTGTACGTAACTAGGACGTAAAGCACATTCTTATCTTTTGTCTCAACGCCACTTCTAGAAATTTCTTTTGTACCCGTGCTTCAAGTTTTTCCTTATCGTACGAGATTGCTTTCTCTCTCTGTCTCCCTCTCTTCCTGTGCGCATGCGCGCGTTGTGTCTGCCTATGTGTGAAGAGAACTATTAATTACATCCCATGTAACCGGAGTTTCTTGAACGAGTGTTACATTTAATAGAGAAGAGTTCCAGGAGATCTGACTTAAATTCTCGCTCAAAAGGAAACGTCATGTGTTTATTTTCTTCTCAGTAACGCTACAAATGGTTCTACGAGGAACAGCGTGTGGCAGTACTTCTACACGGGAACGTGGGAGTATAATAAATTGCTCTTCAATAAGGGTGGGTTCCTATGTTGAATTAAAATAAAACAAGCTCTTTGTTAGGTATTAACGAAATACATTTTTTTGGTTTGAATGGCCCATGTTCGTCATTATATATGGAATATAACATGGTTCAAAACATGTCCGCCGTAGTTTTTTCACGTTGGCAAGGACCCGAATGGTTCAATTGACAATGACACTGCCGCGTATATCCGGATCAATTTGAGGGATGACCTGGGTTATGTTGACTTTAAGGGCATCAGTCGACTGCACCTTATTGGCATGGACCTGCAACTTTTTTCTTTTTTTGAGTAACAGGGTACATGAGGGTGATCCTGAAACAGGAAACTCCCTTTTAATAGAATAGGAAGGGGATTAAAAGGGGGGATGTGGAAGGTAAAGCAAGGCGGCCAAGGGTTGTCTAAGGCCCCCAGGGTTATAGTTTAAGAATCCTGCGCAGTATTCCACCTAAAAGAGATGCTGGGAAAGCCCTAGGAAACCTGAATCAATTTTTTAGGTAACAGGGCGCACGAGGGTGATCCTCAAACAAGCAACTGCCTTTTAATAGCATAGGCAGGGATTTAAAAGGGGGGATGTGAAAGGGTTGGACTAGGGCCCTTTGGCTATACGTTAAGGATCCTACTCGGTGTTAAGCCTAAAGCGATGCAAGGAAAACCCTAGAAAATCTGCATCAGGCACGTCGGGCTGTTGTGTATTTTACTCACACCCTTTCGAATGACCAGAGATGAGTGTGTTGAGGGGTGGCAGCATCTACTTCTGCGCGTCTCGACCAGTTTTAGGAAGCAGTTGGCCGACTGATATCAACGGACAACCCAAGGTCTTCGCCCCAGTACATTCGCCTCCTAAAATAAGTGAAGGTGCCTCGGCATGTGAAAACCTTGAGAAAAAATCCGAGAGAGTACGAGGCATTCCCAACGCAATCAGGTGAACCCCGCAGTCAATATGGAGGGAGAGAGAAAACTTCGGACGTGTCAAAATGTTGAGATTGAAGCTTATGCCGCCGAATGCTTTACGATCCTCAACTGGCCAGCGATTGCTTCTAATCACCCTTTATAGGGGGCCGTTAAGATATATTTATTTTGTCCTTGGTACCTGGCGTGCCTTGACCTCCACAAGTTCCGGAGCTTGGAAAATTTAGTTTCTCAAAATTTTTTTACTTGTAAAATGAAATAAAACTCTCTGTTAATTTATTGGCTGTATATTCACTAGAATTCAGTAAAATTCCTGCCTAGTCGACGCGGCGTTTCTGCCGATGAAAATTATTTTTCCTCTCCTCGTTAATCCCTGCATTTTCTCCCATTCATTATAAATTTAATTTAGAACCATTAAAGTATCAAATACAACAGTTAAGTAAATTTTAATACATACTATCGTTTTATTTTTCTTTAAAAAGTAAAAAGATCTCGAAATTGTCCACATGTAAGTAGAACAAATAAATAAATATATATCCACGTTTCTATAATTAATTACCTCTGTGTCTACGTGGCTCTCCAAATAATGGTACCGGAGAATTAATTCCATTCGTTCGCGTTGCAATTTTATTTATCCCACACTCCACTGCGCGACTGGGTGTTTTTTATGCGCAGTAGCACGATGACGTCACTGCGCATCCCACCTAACGCGTTGTCGAAAGCGCGCCGAATGGAACTGCGCAGCCCTTTAGTGTACGAAATTGTTCTAGTAGTTAAGTGTAGGTTTATAATTTTTTGCGGAGGATGACGTTTCGTAATATTCACAACTTTCTCTGGGAAAAAGCTAAGATCATCGGTTTAAATGTAAGTAACACGGTTACATGAATATACAAATATACGTTTGTTAAAATATTATATGTTTTCTGCCATGTTGGAGAAACTTTCTGTAGCATTTCCTCTGTAAGCCTTTCGGTCTATTTCGCATTCGTAGAAACGGATGAAAGAGAACTCCAGTTTCTTGGAAAACTTGCCTGCCATTTTACTATAAGTGCGCATAAACGCTGTTAACGAGTCGCGTAGTTATTTGTTGAAAACTGAGACAAGTACTTACAAGCAACACGTGTCGGATTTTGCACCTCGCTTAGGTACAGTGGATAGAGAAACATCGTTCCCTTCTCCATTTACCTAAAGAGAACAATGCTAATAATAGGAATAAACAGAAAAAAAACCATTTTCAACTGATTTACTAATAAAATAATAATATTTATACTTTCTTGACGAACAACAAGGGCTGCGTAATATATATGCGGAGTGTTAAGAGGTTATGGGGAAAATAGTAAATATTGTACAAGAAGATGTAACGACAAACAGAATGCGAGCTAGGAGAAGATCAGGTCGGTCTGAGGAAGAATGTAGGGACAAGAGAAGCAATATTGACTTTGCTGATAATTTTAGAAGACAGGAAAAGGAAAAAAACAGGCCTACGTTCATGGCATTTGTAGATTTAGAAGAAAAAAAAACTTTCATAATGTTAACTGAAACACACTATTAAGGACTTTGAAGAGCACAGAAATAAAATGTCGAGAAAGAAGGCTTATACACAATCCTCTACAGAAGGCAGTCAGCAGTAATTAGAATTGAAAACCAAGAACAGAAAGCATGAAATCAAGAAAGTAATATGATAAAAGGATGCAGTCTGTCACCCATGCTGTTTAACTTTTATATAGAACAGGAGATAAAGAAAGTTAAAACGGAATATGGAAAAGGAATCATACTGCAAGGAGAAGAAATAAATACAAAAAGTATCCGACGTTTTGCCGATGATAATCTAGGGGAGTCAGAAGAAGACTTGGAAATAAATGGCATGAACGTGATCCTGGAGGACGAGTTCAATATGAGGATTAACAGAGGGAAAACACAAGGTAATGGAGTGTAGTATGAGAAACAGTGGAATAACAAAATTAAATTGGGAAGGGGAATTTTGAATGAGGTTAAGGAATTATGCTATTTGGGAAGGGTAATAACTAGAGATGGTAGAAGTATAACAGACATAAAGAGTAGGACAGCACATGCAAGGACGGTTTTCGCGAAACAGTGGAATTTACTTACGGGTAATATAAGTGTGAATATTAGAAAATCGTTGCTAAAAATGGTCGTATAGGGACAATCCAAGCCAAGTGAGTTACTATGAGAAACTGGTTTGAAGTGTTCTCTCTGCAACGTGATTTCTCTGACGAAGCTAAAGCCGAGCGTTACCGAGGTTACCCGAGCGTTTCACGAGTAACGTTATTTAGGGAAATTACATGTAGTGATTCTAAAATTTTATAATGAGATTTTTAATGTATATTATGAATAATTTATTAATAACAAAGAATTATTAACGTTATGTAGTTATAAGGTGGGCTAATGTAAAAGCGCACTGGAATAAAATATCAAGAAGGAGGTTTATACATAACCTCCACAGAAGACACGCAGCAGTAATTCAAATGGAAGATCAAGAAAAGAAAGCCGTAATCAAGAAAGGAGTAAGACAAGGATGCAGTCTGTTGCCCATGCTGTTTAACTTATATATGTGGAAGAGGCGATGAAGAATGTTAAAACGGAATATGGAAAAGTAATCATACTAAAAGGAGAAGAAATAAAAACCTTACGCTTTTCCAACGATATTGTAGTATAACAGAAGAAGACTTGGAAACCATAATAAATTGTATGAAGGTGGTCCTGGAGAAAGAGTTCAATATGAGGATTAATAGAAGGAAAACACAAGGTAATGGAGGGTAGTATGAGAAACAGTGGAATAACAAAGGCTGTTAGATTGGGAAGGGATATTTTGAAGGAGTTTAAGGAATTCTGCTACTTGGGAAGCGTAATAACTAGAGATGGTAGAAGTATAGTAGACATAAAGAGTAGGATAGCACAGGCAAGGAAGGCATTCAGAAAAAAAGAGGAATTTACTTACGGGTAATATAAATGTGAATATTGGAAAATCATTACTAAAAATTCTTTGTATGGGGTGTAGCGTAATGTAGGTTCGAAAGGTGTACGGTAGGAGTTGCAGACAGAAAAACAATAGAAGCTTTAAAAATGTGGTGCTATAGGAGAATTCAGAAAATCAGATGGGCGGATAGGGTAACTAACCAAGACGCTTTAAGGGAAATAAGAGAGAGAGATCAATATGGAGGACTTTGAAGGCATAGATTAATAAGCCAAGTTTTGAGGCACGAGGCTCTTGTAAAATTAGCGTTAAAGGAAAAGTGAACAAAAGAGATAGGCCAATGATGGAATAGGTAGTTATTTAGGAACGAAAAGGCTGGCACAGAATAGTTTAGCATGGAGGATTTCATCAGACAACAACTCTACTCTTTTCGTGTTTGATTTACTAATAAAATAATAATATTTATACTTTCTTGACGAACAAATGGCCGAAAAATGGGGGGAGATTGCATAAATAAGTTGATAACAATGTCACCATATTTGCCATTTTCTTATGTTCCAAAATCCTTCAATATCTTCCCGAGTTACTAATACATAATTTGGACTCCATATTTATTTTTAGTTACTTGATCCAGATATTTTAAAACTGATGATTTCTTACTTTCTTACAGTGTGTCCCGTACATTAGTCTCTTTCCATTCTCAGAATCCTGTAAAAGGAAAATTCTTTTTTTTATTCTTTTTCATTTTTAAGTTCTGTTGTATACAAAAGTGAAAGACGAACCGTTGGATGTCGTGACTGACCTTCAATACCTCGGGGGGAAAATTAGTCATCTGTAGTATCCGTTTTATATTACGTCACGATTGTTTCTATATAAATAAAGTATTCCCCCCTTTATCCTCTACATTGCTTAGAACTGAGAGATTTCCTTTCAGCCTCAATTTTTTTCCCCTTTTCGTTTCATGCATCTATGGAATCCTGAACTAGATGAGATCTCAATTCCTCACGCTTACCCTGTTTGATAATGTGAACTGGAACACGCTATCAAGGAGTTTGAAGAACACAGGAATAAAATATCGAGAATGAAGGCTCACAACATAACCTCTACAGTCAGCAGTAATTAAAATTAAAAATCAATAAAAGAAAGCAGAAATCACGAAAGGAGTAAGAGAAGGATGCAGTCCGTCGCCCATTCTGTTTAACTGATGTATAGAACAGGCGACGAAGAAAGTTAAAACCGAATATGGAAAAGGAATAATACTGCAAGGAGAAGAAATAAAAACCCTACGCTTTTTTAGACGATATTGTAGTATATAGGAGCCAGAAGAAGACTTGGAAACCATAATAAATGGCATGAACCTGAACTGGAGGACGAGTTCAATTTTAGGATTAGTAGAGGGAAAACCAAGGTAATGGAGTGTAGTATGGGAAACAGTGGAATAACAAAGGCTGTTAGATTGGGAAGGGATAATTTTAATGGAGTTAAAGAATTCTGCCACTTGGGCAGCGTAATAACTAGAGTAGGATAGCACAGGCGAGGAATGCTTTTGTAAAAAAAGAGGAATTTACATGTTATCCAATGGGTTGTGGAATGAGGAAAGCTGATAGATGAGAAGGGATATTTTGACGGAGGTTAAGGAATTCTGCTACTTGGCCAGCGTAACAACTAGGGATGGTAGAATTATAGTATACATAAAGAGTAGGATAGCACAGGCCAGGAGGCGAAAAAAAGTAATTTACTTACGGGTAATATGAGTGTTAATATTAGGAAATAGTTGCTAGAAACGTTCTATGGAGCGTGGCGTTATATGGGAGTGGAACGTGGACGGTTGGAGTTGCAGAAAGGAATAGAATAGAAGCCTTAGAAATGTAGTGCTATAGAAGAATGAGATGGGAAGATTGAGGAACTAAGCAGAATAATAGAAGAGAGAACAAAATGGAGGAATTTGACAGGATAGAGTAATAGACCACGTTTTAAGACATGAGGGTCTTGTAAAATTAGCATTATAAGGAAGTGAACTGAAGAGGGAGGCCAATAAAAGGAATACGCTAAGCAGATGAAAAGGGGCTTGCATAGAATAGGTTTGAATGATTCAGACCAGTCTAAGGGGTTGAATACAACGACTACAACAATATGAAATCAGATTAATCTGATATTAATTTCCGCCTTGTTTATTTTTATTATCAATGAAATAAATTAACGACCTGATAGACTCAAAGTCGATTCTACTAAATAAAACCTCCGTCTGCGTCTGGGTGTTAATTTATTTAATTTAATTACTACGAAATAACAGATTTAATTGATTTACACTTTTTATTATCTTTTACCGTGTCCAGTTTTAACAGAGTTGTTTCGTTGTAAGTGGCAACAGCAGCTCCTTCCTTTCTATGTTTTTAATCGGACGATAGGCGTTCTCGCTTATTACGTCATATTCCCTTGAAAATAGTTTAATACGTGACAGGTCTGCCGCAGATAAAGCACCTCAATGTCACAGGAATGAGTAATAATAAATAATCCACGCGACTTCGTAAAAGTCGGCGACGGAACGTGACGAAATAAGACGCCGCCGGTTAGTGAAGGAGGGACGAGGAGGAGGAGGAGGACGAGGAGGAGGAGGAGGAGGAAACCGTGGAAGGAAAACACATACGCACACGCGCACTCTAATTTAAGTACGTTACAGTTTACTCTCATTCCGGAATTTAGATTACGTGTCTCGTTGTGGTCGAACGAGTCGAAGAGTGACCAAGGGGGGAAGGGAAGGGAAGGAGGGAAGCGGGATATTCTTGCAAACGTCGGCTAATTTTTCTTCTAATCTCAACACCCACACCTTCCTCCTTCCCCACAGTGTGAGGGGAGGGTGGAGGAAGTACAGGAAACTGTGACGTCATCTTTTACGTGGATGCGAGTTTATCAAAGTTATCAGTCAGCGTCGTGACTAACGCTCCTTACCTCATCGTTCCGTTTCATTCATTCAGATTCGTGATTGGTTTGTCTTTCTTCCTTCTTTAGTTTCCTCCTCGTCATCATCCTCCCCCTTCCTCCGTCCCTTCCTTGTGTTTACAGTCAGTTGCTCATCGGTCGTTGAACGCAGTGGTTTGGTTTGGTAGTGCGTCCGGAGGCAGTCAGTCCATGTGGATTTCTTATGGCGTCCAGCTCTCAGCCTGACTGGGACGTAATCTTACCGTACGAGGAAAAGCTTCAACGTAAAAGCGCAGATTGTGGTGAGCCTTATTCTTCTTCAGGTGACGAAACTCACAAAGTATTAACTTTTTTATATTGTATTGTATTGTATTTGCTAATAATCTACAATTGTGCGCAAGCCCGGTGGCAGATATATAATTAAATATACATAATTATAAACTAAAGAAAGATAAACGTGTTCTGTGGATGCCCTGAAAGAGAAAAGAGAAACACTTCACTTTAGTTTTTTATATTCGGAAACACATTTATATTAAAAAATATCCACTTCACTTCACACGTTTTTTCAGATTTGACCTAAATTTATTTTCTTGAAGAGGATTTCCTCCAAACACCTCCACAGGTAAATTATTCCAGTCGTTGATAGTCCTATTTAGGAATGAGAATTTGCCAACATCTGTTTTTTGTTTTCTATATTTCACTTTAAATTGGTGATCCTCCCATCTACTTATATAACTGGGCTTTTGCATTATGTAGCTAATTTCAATCCATGGTTTTTGCCCCCATATAAGCTTATGCAGTCTTGCTTTCTCCCTCCTTTCTGACAATACCTCCCAACCTAGCTGTTTTACTTTTTCCTTCCTATGACCCTGTGGCCCTACTTGCACAAAATTAGCAGCCCTTTTCTGAACTTTCTCTAATGATTCTATTTGATTAATTCTATAAGGATCCCAACAAGCCTGTGCCCCATATTCCAAAATTGGTCTAACTAGAGATAAGTATGCCACCTCCTTTGTTTTTGAACTTCCCTTTTTTAAGTTCCTCATAATGAAATGTAAGGAATTCCACGCTTGTTCCTCCCACCCAAGTCTGTTGTTGAAATATATCCCCAGATATTTGCAGCTCGTTACCCTTGGAATTAGTTCCCCACTCGTCTATTCTATATTCTGTCTCATTTAACAACGTGCGTTTAGTAAACGAGATTGAGCTGCTCTTTTCTTTCCATTAATTTTCATTTTATTTTCCAGAGCCCAGCTATTAACTTTATCTAGATCTTCTTGTAATAATAAAGTGTCTTCCTCGTTTGTTATCTTTCTGTATATGACGCTGCAGTCGTCAGCGAAAAGCCTTCCTTACCCCTGACTTCAAGTAATTCGGTAAGTCATTAATGAATATTAAAAACAGTAAGGGGCCGATTACAGAGCCTTGGGGAACTCCCGATGTTACAGCGCCTGAATCCGAAAATATATATTGAAGAACTTTAAATCAATCTGAATCATACGAAAATAAATACTATATATAATATTTTATAGCTGAAATACAATTTAAAACCTTTGAGGCTTTTAAAAATCAAAAAAACAATGTTACGAGAAAGTATAAGTCAGAATAAATTGATAAGTATCAATAAAAGGCAACATATGCTGTGCGCTGTACCAGGCATCGTTCCAACACACTGTGACTATTGTTAGAGCTTTATTCATCCACATACCCTTCATCCCATACCCGTGAAATTTTACAGTTTAACGGTGATCACCCATGAGAAGGTTCTTGTCGATCTTTCACTCAAACAAAAAAGGTCCGACGTCAACCATCTGGTCTGCAAATATTAATATTTGTCCCTTTATGCATTATTATACCATTCATACAAGTTGCCGTGAAATTTTAGTGTTTAGCGGTGATCACCCATGAGAAGGTTTCTGTATATATTTTAAAGATTAGTATTCCTTCCCCTTTCATGGTAATCATATATTCTGCGACTTCATGTTTGTTCTTTGTGTATCCCTATACCATTCATCCGAGTACCGTCAATTTTTAATTTTTAGCGTTTATCACCCAAGAGAAGGTCTCTGTCGATAGTTTGAAATGTTAGGTACCTTCCTTCACACCTTTTCAGGCCAAAAGAACGTCACACGTCAATCATCTGCTCTGCGACTATAAATGTATGTCCGTTATGAATTCATCTGATTGCCGTAAAATTTTAATGTTTAGCAGTGATCACCCAAGAGAAGGGTTCTTTCTATATTTCGAATATTTAGGTTCCTTTCTTCACCCCCCTTTCAGGCCAAAAAAATTCCCACGTTAATCACCTGTTCTGCGATTTCAAGTTTGTGAAGCTCCGGTGCTTAGCGGTGTTTGGTGTTAAGCGGTGATCACCCAACAGAAGATTTCTGTTTATCTTTCTTACTTTCAGGCCAAAAGAACTTTCGACAGAATAAGCTATTCCCAGACGTAACCTGTCAAACGAAATGATTATATTTCTTACTGATAAGTAACATTTTATTTAAGTAATGATATTTTTAATAATTTTTTCAGAGAATGAAAGTGCTTATTTAAGGTACCAGTTGTAGGTTAAGATGGCGGTCGCTATAACGTCATAAAGTAGGGAAAAGGTATAATTTAATCACGTCCTGACAACGAGATTTATGTCGAATTAAATACAGTCGATGGGCTAATATGAATATCAATTCCCCGACAACGCCGGGTACCCGGCTAGTGAATGAGGAGCTGAAAAGACGAAGTACCCGTAACTTCAAAAACCTATACGAATAAATTACTAATTTTTTCTTATTAAATTTAATTCTGGTAATGATTAAGATTGCAGGTAACTTAATTATCTTCAAAGACATCGGATAAAAAAACAATTAAATTCTAATGAAATATTGATCAAAGTAAATCAGAATTAATTATTTAATTACATTGAAAGATTAATAAATTTTAGATAACAACATAATTAATAAAATAATGTTTAGTTACAATAACATTTTATTTTCGAATAAAAAATAAATTAATAAAATTATTTCCAACCAATTACAGTGAAATTTTTTATTTAGTTGAAAGGACGTTTCGTCACAGTATTTGTGACTTCTTCGGGTAATGTAAAATTTTGATAAAAAAAATGAAAATGTTGAAAACGTGCACTTGACTGCTTACCAGGAAAACTTCCTACTTAACACATGAAAAAAAATTTCAAGATTTACCTGAGGAAGTCCCAAATATGGTGACGAAACGTCGGCTTAATTAAATAAAACCTTTACCACTAATACACGTAAATGTTTCTTGACTTAATTAACGTCAAAAAGCAGACGTTAATTGAATTAATGTTTAAATAAAAATTAAAGTCAAACACAGCAACGTTTCTTCACGTCACAATTCAATGAGAATGTCTTTAACAAATCTCTTGTTATTGTCTTAAATATCACGTCACTATAATTGTGTGATCTTGATACTGACTTGGAGAAAGCCTGAAGAAGGCATGAATGTAGGCCGAAACGTTGTTGTTGTTGTTAATTAAATGTAAGGGAATTAGTTCTGTGTGAGGTCATAAATTGTTTTATTATTATATACATAACCTACGTAAATGTCTAAACTTTCCCGTCGATTAAGTTTTACTTAACGTGTCGCATCTTTAGTAATCTATTTTTTTTTCTTTTAGCGTCGTCCAAGTAACAGCAAAATGTTAACGGTTGTAGTTAAATACGTTTATTTTTATTTTTAAAAATTAAAAAATTGTTTGTTGTTTTTGTGTATATAAATACCCTGTTCTTTTCCTATCTTCAGTAATTATTTTTTTTTAAAGATAGATAACTTCTGTGGGACAACAAAAGGCAGGAAAATATTTAAGTCCACCCATGAACACTTTTTGAAATCTTTTGAAAAAGTTTCTATACGTCGAAACCAGTATTGTTAATTGTTTCGTATCTGTAGTGACATAATTTTTTTATTTTTAAAACTTTTATCATATACGTGGCTGTTAACATCAAACTCAAAAAGAAAGAAGAGAAAATATAGGGCGTGTTCTACAAGGGTGGGTCGATGTTGAAGTGGAATAAAATAAGCTGTATGTGACGTACTAAATATATATATATTTTACTTGAAAACGGATTTATGAGGCATTTGAATAAAAAGCGAATTTCCTAGTTTGTTATATAATTTATTTTTTCTGTTTACTGTCCTAATACAAATAACTATAAAAATATTATATTTTTATTACATAAATTTTCTTGATATTATATTTGTTGTTGTAGTTTTCAGTCCTAAGACTGGTCTGATGCAATCCTCCATATTAAACTATCTTGCGCAAGGCTTTTACATTTTCACATAACTACCCACTCTAAATCTTCCCTAATCTGCTTAGCGTATTCCATCCTTCCCTCCCTCTTCTGTTCTTAGTATTCCACACACTTACCTCTAATGCTAATTTTACAAGACCTTCATACCTTAAAACGTGGCCAATTAATATATCCGTTCTCCTGGTCAACGTCTTCCATATTGTTCGCTTTTCCGCTATTCTGTTTTGAACTTCCACGTTAGTGATTCTATCCACCCATCTGATTGTCCTATAGCACCACATTTTGAAAACTCGGGAGAAATCTGTAAGTACGGCGTCTATTCTTCCTCCATCGTCTTTCTTCAGAGTCCTCCATATATTGTTCTCTCTTCCCACTACCTTGCTTATAACTTCCTGGATACTTACCCTATCCACCCATATCATTCTTCTATTCGAAAAATTTTATTCTTGTCCATACTGCAACTCCTACCGTCCACGTTTCGCACCCATATAACGCCACGCTCCATACCAACATTTTTAGCAACGATTTCGTAATATTTACAGTTATATTAACCCTTTTTTCGCGAAAGCCTTCCTTGCATATGCTATGCTACTCTAGTTACTACGCTTCCCAAGTAGCAGAATTACTTACTTTCTTCAAAATATCCCTTCTTAATCTTACAGCCTTTGTTATTCCACTGTTTCCCCTACTACAATGCATCACCTCGGTTTTCCCTCTATTAATCCTCATGTTGAACTCTCTCTCTCTCCATGAAAACTATATTTATTAACAATTTATATTTTGGTGAACGAAGATTTTCCCGGTCATTCAATCAGCCCAGAGTGACTGCGGGGCTTACCTGATCATGTCGGGGATGCCTCGCACTCTCTCTGGGTACTTTTTATCAAAGTTCTCACATGCCGAGACACCTTCACCTATTTTAGGAGGTATATGTACCGGGGTCAAAGACCTTGGGCATATGGCAAGAGTTGTCCGCTGATCCCATTGGATCAGTCGGCCAACTGCCTCCTGAAACTGGTGGAGACACGGAGAAGGGAATGCTGCGACCCCACAGCAGACTCGTCTCCCGTCATTCGGAAGGGCGTGAGAATAGTACCCAATGCCCGACCTACCTGATGCAGGTTTTCTAGGGTTTTCCCTGCATCTCTTTAGGTGAAACACCGGGTAGGATCCTTAAACCATAGCCCGGGGGCCCTAGTTAACCCTTGGCTACCTTGCTCTACCTTCCGCATCCCCCCTTTTCAATTCCTTTCCTATGCTATTAAAGGGGAGTTGCCTGTTTCAGGATCACCCTCATGTAGCCTGTTACCCAAAAAAAAAGATTTTCCCGTTAGTTCTCGGGTTGTCTCCACTCGGGTTCAGCTGCGAATAAGACGCGCGACGACCACGTGTTCGCTCTTCAGCCAAAGCTGACGACGGAGCAGGCGCTCGTCGAAACGTCGTCCTTGCGCGTCTTAATCGCAGCCGTACCCGAGAACTATTTCCGCAGTTTAACTTATGTTAATTTTCTCTTAATTTGTTTATTTAGTTTGAAGAATCTGTCTGTCTTCTTTCTGTGTTGGGTAGGGGGGGTGAAGGGGCGGAGTGGTAAAGTGTAACGTTTCAATTCCTAACTGGTTCATGTGCACGTGCGTATTTCCGTGAACTTACGTCACTCAATTATAAAAAAAAATGGACGCTGTTTGTCAGCAGTTAAGGACGTAAACAACCAGCTCGGACTTAGTTAAAATGTAAAAATATGGCCGTCCTCCTTCTATTGATGACGTTTCCAGGTACAGGACTATTCTGGAGAGATCTGGTTAGCTAAATGCGCCTTGGAGGTGCATAAAATGAATCCATTTACCGTTCGTTGTGTTGGAATAATTTCTTGGTGACGCGGAGGAGAATTCTGAAACGGTTTCAGTATACGGAAGTGAAATTACGCCTGAATACTGACTGTTCCCCAGGTAGGTGCCCGGCGATGCTCGGGACTTCATTTACATTAGCAGTGTTTATTTCCACTACAGTGGAAAAGGCCACGAGTGTGTCGCATTCTTTTTAATTTTTTTTAACATTCCTCCCCACCCCCGGGCACTTGACACAAAACCTTGAAACGATCGCAGCTCGTTGAAAAGGTCGTACATTAAAAGACACACTACGAAAGCTGTAAAAAAAGAACCCTCAGGAAGGAACACACATAAACACACAGGAAGGTCTACCACAAGGTGTTGATGTACCCGTTTACTGGCTCAGGGAAGAGAGTAACAAGGTAATGTTCGGAGAGTTGACGCTCTTTACCTACTTAACTTAGGGACTAAAAAAAGTAATGTTATTACAGGAAAATAATAAACACTAAACGGTGCAGATTAACACAGTACGATTCATGTATACGGGATAAACTAGATCGGTCTTGTAACGGTCAAACACATTTGCTCGGATTTTTGGCGGTGCGGAGTTCAAAAGAAGGAGACAGCATTTGAGGCAGGGGCAATAAAACCCAGACGTCACGGCGCGCCTGAGGAGTTTCCCAATTTTGGTGAGATTTGGCGGCATCGGGTGGTGTTTTTCTCTCAAGTGTAACCGTAAATGTTATTGGTCAATAAACATCCCTGCCACCTGGGTGGGTGATATGAACCGAAGAAGTGGGGAGTAGATTTTTAAAAAGGCTTGGAGGAAGAGGTTTCGAGAGAGATTTGTAGATAATTTTCGAGAGAGGTGAGACGGGAGAGATTTGGGGAGAGATTTTGTGAGACAGATGATTTTGGCAAGGGAGATTACGAACAGATGATCAGCATTATTGATAGACAGGAAGAGGAAGATAAACGGAAATTATTCCTGATCCAGGATGAATAAATTTAATTATAGGTTAAATATGGTCCTTACGACCGGATTATTAATTATTGCTTAAGTTTAAGTATCTGCCACAGGGCATCTGCCCATTTGTAGATTTACATAAAAGATAGAATAAGAAAAAAAACAGACCTACGTACATGCCATTTGTAAATTTAGAAAAAAACAGCCTTTGATATTGTTGACTGGAACACACTACTCAGGATTTTGTAGAGGACAGGAATAAAATATCGAGTTATCCTTAAGCTCTACAGAAAGGAAGTCGGCCGAATTAGACATGGAGTGAGGTTCCACGTATAGTTAAATTTTAATCTGAAGAAGTCTCAATTGAGAGACTAAACGCTGTAATATTTAATTTATAAAAATACAAAAAATTACAGTGTTTTACCTACAAATTGGCTGCATTTTTGTTATTTTTAATTGTTGTAATTAAGGAACTGGAATGGTCTGGAAAGTTGAGGACGAAACGTCTTTTATTTGGAATTAAAATTATTCTATTTCTGACCTTTGCTCAAATCTTTTATTTTATTTATAATTTGTTTTAAGTTCTACTTTATAAATGTCACTATTTTGTTCGATTATTCTTAAATTTTGTGGTTAATTAAACATTAAATGTATCTTTATCAATCGACTCATTTACTAGTTTGTTGTGACTTAATTGGTGATTAATTGATAATATTACTTTAGCTTGAATCCGCGTGGGTCGTCCTTGTTGTCTGCTTATGGCGTATCTCTGTCAGGTTTTTATGCTTCAATTATTTGTGTTTGGTCTCCTTCTCTTCCTGCGTTCTTCCTGTCTGTTCCCATCCTTTTTAAAAATTCTATACGGGATAAATATAATACAATGTACTGGCTTTCCAACATCTAGTGTCTTAATTATGAGTATTTTAATTACAATGATGAAAGGATTTATTGAATTTAATTTTAATTAAGGAGACCAATTATTCCCATTGGAATTTTTTTTATAAATATAACATCAAATAGCAAATTTTATGGTTTCTCCTGGTCTACAATTTTGAACCAGTTGAAGAAAGGATTGATAAATAATTATTTGTAATTAAGGAAACTAATTACCGTTAACTGGAATTTTAATAAAACAACAAATAACAAATTGATGCTTTGGTTAGTCTGCCATTTTCAACTAGTTGAAGAAGAGATTTATAAATATATTTTTTTTAAATAAGGAAACAAATTACCTCTGTCTGGATTTTTTGTGTTTTAATAAATCATCAAATAACAAATTTAAGCTTTTGAATAGTCTGCCTTTTTCAACCAGTTGAAGTAGAGATTGGTAAATAGATGTTTTAATTAAGGAAACTAATTACCTTTGTCTGGATTTTTTGTGTTTTAATTAATCATCAAAGAACAAAATGATGATTTGGTTAGTCTGCCATTTTCAACTAGTTGAAGAAGAGATTTATAAATATATATTTTTTTTAAATAAGGAAACAAATTACCTCTGTCTGGATTTGTTGTGTTTTAATAAATCATCAAATAACAAATTTAAGCTTTTGAATAGTCTACCTTTTTCAACCAGTTGAAGAAGAGATTGGTAAATATATGTTTTAATTAAGGAAACTAATTATCGCTATATAGATTTGTTTCTTTAAAAATGAAACATTAAAAAGGAAATTTTATTGGTTTCCGCTAGTCCGCCATTTTCAATCAGTTGAAGAGAAGGTTGATAAGTAGATATATTATAATTAAGGAAACTAATTACCCTTACCTAGATTTGTGTTTCTTCTTATAAATAAAACAGCAAATAACAAACTGATGCTTTCAGCTAGTCTCCCACTTTGAATCTGTTTATAAAGAGATAGATAAATAATTATTTTTAATTAGGGAGACTAAATTTCCTTTGGATCATTAAATATGGCTGACTATTTGCAAGATTCAATTTTTCATTTGATGTATTGTTTGAAATAAACAAATGCAGGTTTGGTTAAGAGGTGTAATTAATTAAAAATAATTCTTTGTGTCTTCAAAGGAACTCTTTCCAATCTCCTCCGTCATAGGGGAGAGGAAGTTCTTGAAGATTCACCACGCTACGTATTGAATCATAACCAGTGAGTGTATTTTGTCATTCAGCCCACGTCTTTGACCTCCTGAAAATAATTTCCTTAAGCACCCTGGAAGAAGAACTTTCTCCTTGACGGTCGTTGCTCTCTTCGCCATTCGATAGGAAATTTGAGGCCACACAACCACTGATAGCTGGTATTATCAGCTTTTTATCAGGACGTTCACACTTGTAACAGAACCGTTTGTTAACACTAATAAAATTATTATCACAAGTAAATTACATTGTTGTTGTGGTATTCAGTCCTAAGACTGGTCTGATGCCAACCTATTTTGCCCAAGCCTTTTCATTCCCTCATAACTAATACAACCCACATCCACCATAATCTTCTTAGCGTATTCCATCCTTGGCCTCCCTCTTCTGTTCTTACCCCACACACTTCCCTCTAATACTAATTTTACAAGACCCTCGTGTCTTAAAACCGTGGCCTATTAATCTATCCCTTCTCTTAGTCAACGTCCTCCATATTGTTCGCTTTTCCCCTGTTCTGTTTAGAACTTCCTCGTTAGTGATTCTATCCACCCATCTCATTCTCCCACAGCACCACATTTCAAAGGCTTCTATTCTTTTCCTTTTCCGCAACTCCCATCGTCCACTTTTCGCACCCATGTAACGCCACGCTCCATACGAACATTTTAAGCAACGATTTCCTAATATTCAGACTTATATTACCCGTAAGTAAATTCCTCTTTTCTGTGAAACCCTTCCTTGCCTGTGCTATCCTACTCTTTATGTCTACTATACTTCTACCATCCCTAGTTATTACGCTTCCCAAGTAGCAGAATTCCTTAACTTCCGTCAAAATATTCCTTCCCAATCTAACAACCTTTGTTATTCCACTGTTTCCCATAATACTCTCAATTACTTTGATTTTCCCTCTATTAATCTTCATATTGAACCCTTTTCTCTAGGACTTCGTTCCAGCCATTTACTATGGTTTCCAAGTCTTCTTCTGACTTCCCAAATACTACAATATCATCTGCAAACCTTGCAGTATGATTCACTTTCCATATTCCGTTTTATCGTCTTCATCGTCTGTTCTATATATATTGTAGACGATCCGGCGTTCCTCCGTATTCGAGGATTTAAATGCTTTTTGGGCGCCAGGTATTTTTTAATAAAAATACCAAAAGTGGATTATAATAGCTTTAATCCATTTCAGAATATGAGAAAAATTATCACTACAGGGCGTGGTCATTCTCCGACCGTAACTGCCGACACATCCTTCTCCTTTCACTACCCCATGACGACTGCTCAAGTCTCGCCAGACTCCATTGTTGGCCCGAGTTGCGACAATTGCAACTTGCAAGCTGGCCCGCATTGTTGCGTGTAACTTTTCATGTTACAATATGTTAATGAGCGTGGACATCCTTGTCTTACTCCTTTCTTGATTTCTGCCTATCTTTCCTTGATCTTCAATTCTAATTACTGCCGCCTGCTTTCAGTGAAAAATATCCCTTCCCAATCTTTGTTATTCCACTGTTTCCAAAACTACACTCCATTACCTCGGTTTTCCCTCTATTAATCCGCATATTGAACTCTTTCTCCAGGACTCGTTTCATGTCATTTATTATGGTTTTCGAGTCTTCTTCCGATTCTCCTAATACTACCATATAAATTACTTTAGAAGTCAATTTCTTTTATCTTCTTCTGGTATATATTTATTATTGATTCGAAGTGGTTTATACAATGAGTTGATTTAACCCTTCAAACCCCTGTATTATAACGGAACACCGCGAGTAACTTTGAGAAAATTCACGTCTTTCTTAAATGTTGGTCACTTTAGCTATTTACTGAGGAAAAAGAAAGAAAATACAAATGCATTTCATACTTCTGGTATATTTTGTGGCCTGTGCAATTAATAGGATGACTACCAGACTGTTATATCTGTTTCTGAGAAGTTTGTGGGAAGTGGTTGGAGACCAAATTACTACTATAACATTTTCTCGCTACTCGATTTCCTCAGTATTTTTCCGGGAATAAACGGGGGTGGGTGGGTGGGGGGAGGGGGAGGGGGAACCCCCCCAAGCTTCACGGTTACCTTAACAGTTGATTGGCGCCACTGATTACGATTCAATGCGTAGCTTGGTGAATGTTCAAGGCTCTTCCCCCCACTCCTTCCCCTACCACTGGAAAGTGTTTCTATTAACCCACTAATAATTATTTTTAATTAAGGACACCAGTTATCCTTACCTGGATTTGTTATTTTAAATAAAACATCAGATAACAAATTGAAGCTTACGAATAGTCAGCCATTTTGAACCAGTTTTATTAAATGATCAAACGGAAAAATTAGCCTCCTTAATTAAAAATAATTATTAATCAATCTCTTCTTCAACTCCTTGAAAATGGCAGACTAACCAAAAAGCATCAAATTTTTGTTATTCGATGTTTTGTTATAGAATATGTTACTTCGTAAAAAAAATTTTATACTACCTGGGTGCCCGGCGTTGCCCGGACATTAGTCCGCCGCAGTATTGATTTCCGCAGCAGTAACTTTGACAACAATTTTTACATTTCTAAAACACTCTCCCCTCCCCCTTTTCTCTCTCTTATCATATAAATTGCAGAAATGACCGCCGAAAAATTAAATGTTTTGTTTAGGGCGCTAGAAGGAACGCCGCCGAATGAACTTGTATATAAATCGTAATTCAAACGATGCAAAATTTGCACAAAATGTTAATGCCAATACACTTTATTTGTGTAGTGTCGAATGAAACTATAAATAATACGCCTCAGTGTGCGCGGAATGTATGAAAGCTAGGCAATGAGAAATCTAAATGACAAAACAATACCAAGCTACGACGTAATCAACTTGCGCATGCGTCTGTCAAGTGGTCAGAGAAAATATAAATAAAAATAATAATTTCGGGATCTTAACAACATCTATGGATAAGAATCATCCTGGTGACCTCCTGTAAGAAAGAGAATATTTCGTCGAAATCGGTTAAGACGTTTCGGAGGAGGAGAAGAATTACGGTCTGCGTGACCGGAATATTAAAGAACATGTTGTGTTGTTTTAGGCCTGAGTCCTTAGACTGGTCTGATAACCTATTCAGCGCAAGCCTTTTCATTTATACATAGCTACCGCGTCCCACATGGTCTGTAATCTACTTAGCGCATTTCATCCTTGGCTTGCCTCTTCTGTTCACTTCCCATTAATGCTAATTGTACAAGACCCTCATGGCCTATTAATCTATTACTTCTAAGTACTCCATAGTGTTCTCTCTTCTCTTATTCTGCTTAGAACATCCAGGTTAGTTACTCTATCAACCCATCTCATTCTTCCATAGCACTACGTTTCCTTTCTGTAACTCCTACCGTCTACGTTTCACACTCATGTAACGCCATTCATATTCACACTTATATATTAGTCGTAAGTAAATTCCTCTTCCTTGACTGTACTATCCAACTAAGCCCAAGTAGTATAATTTCTTATCTTCCTTCAAAATATCCCTTCCAAACCTACCAGCCTTTGTTATTCCACTGTTTCCCATACTACACTCCATCACCTCGGTTTTTCTCTGTTAATATTCATGTTGTACTCTTTCTACCACGTTTAAGCGATTTATTGTGGTTTACAAGTCTTCTTCTGACTCCCCTAATACTATAATATCGTCGAAAAACCGTAGGGTACATGTTTCTTCTCCTTTCAGTAGGATTCCTTTTCCATATTCAGTTTTAACCTGCTTCATCGTCTGTTCTATATGTAAGTTAAAGAGCATGGGCGACAGACTGCATCCTTGTCGTACTCCTTTCTTGATTTCTGCTTTCTTCTCTTGAGCTTCAATTTTAATTATAGCTGCCTGTCTTCTGTAGGGTTTCTCGATATTTTTTTCCTGTCCTCTTCAACATCCTTAGTAGTGTTTTCAAATTCACATCTACAAATGCCATGAACGCAGGTTTGTTTTTCTTTCTTATCCTGTCTTCAAAAATTAGACGCAATGCCAATATTGATTCTCTAAATTAGAATATACATTGATAATAATTTTTGTTCTTCACGAAAGCCACTTCACACTTTTTTCTTAGATTAAACCTACATTTTTTTTCCTGAAGGGAATTTTCCTTAAACGTTCCCCCGCCCCCAAGTAAATTATTCCCGTCGAGTCTTTGATGCTCCCACTTCGGAATGTTAATTTTCCAACATCTCTTTTTTGTTTCCTACATTTTTCCTTGAATTCCCGTCTACTGATATGATTAGATATACGCATTTATTGGCTCAAACATGTATTTACAGCAGAGCTTATTATGGTTTCCAAGTCTTCTTCTGATTCCCCTAACATCACAGTATCATCGGTAAACCTTCTACTTCTACCATCTCTAGTTATTATGCTTCCCAAGTTGCAGAATTCCTTATCCTCCTTCCAAAAATATTCCTTCCCAATCTAACAGCCTTTGTTATTCCACTGTTTCCCAAACTACACTCCATTACCTTGGTTTTCCCTCTATTATTCCTCATATTGAACTCTTTCTCCATGGTTACGTTCACGCCATTTCCAAGTCTTCTTCTGACTCCCTTAAGACTACAATTTCATCTGTAAACCTTAGGGGTTTTAATTATTCTTCCTGCAGTATGATTCCTTTTCCATATTCTGTTTTAACTTTCTTTGTCGCAAGTTCTATATATAAGTTAAAGTGCATGGGCGACGGACCGCATCCTTGTCTTATTTTTTCTTGATTTCAACTTTCTTTTCTTTATCTTTAATTGTAATTGCTTCTGGCTGCCTTCCGTAGAGGTTATCTACAACTCTGTTTTCTCCATATTTTATTCCCGTCATCTTCAAAATCATTAATAGTGTGTTCCAGTTCACATTTCCAAAAGCGTTTTCTAAATCTATATTCTTGACCTTGATTTCTGGTTTCTTCTCTTTCCCTTCACTTCTAATTACTGCCGACTGCTTTTTATAGAATATAAAGACGAGGAAAGAACTGGAGTAAATATTTCGGTGTCCTAATTTTGTGTGTTGTAAATGAGTAACTTCTGTAAAACATGACATATTTATTTTTGCTACCTGAAAATTGGTTTCTCCCTCCCTTTTTTGGCTTAGCATATAAATTTTAGTTCTACACAAAGTGCTGAATAAACATGTCAAGAAAGAATGTAGAAAAGAAAACATCTGTTGGTGACTCCTCAAGGTCATCTTTCTTCTCAGAAATTGTTTGAAAATTTTATAATTATAATTTCCCATTTCATTGTGTTCTATTTGACACATTACTGATGTATTTTATTCCTGAATAACCCAAAAATATGGTTGACTTTATTTTTTTACTTTGTTGTTGTTCTCCGTTGCCTATTGATGCAGCTTGACCTTCCGAAGCAACTCGTACTGCATTCAATCCGTCTACGAGGTGTTTAGCTATGTTGTTGTGGTATTCAGTCCAAGGACTGGTCTTATGCAACCCTTCAATAATAAATTCTTGCGCAAGCCTTTTCATTTTCTTATAAAAAGCACAAGTCACGCACTTCCTAATAAGCTTAGCGTATACCATCCTAGGCCTCGCTCTTCTATTTTTACCCCACACACTTCCTTCTTATGCTAATTTTACAAGACCCTCGTGTCTTAAAACGTAACCTATTAATCTATTCTTTCTCTTAGTAAACGTCCTCCATATTGTTCGCTTTTCCCCTATTCTGTTTAGAACTTCTCATTCTCCACATTTCAAAGGCTTCTATTCTTTTCCTTTCTCCAACCCCCTATCGTCCACATTTCGCAACCATATAACGCCACCCTCCATACGAACAATTTTAGCAACGATTTCCTTATATTCACACTCATATTACCGGTAAGTAGATCCCTCTTTTTTGCGAAAGCCTTCCTTGGCTGTGCTATCCTACTCTTTATCTCTACTATACTTCTAGTTATTACTCTTCCGAAATAGCAGAATTCCTTAACTTCCGTCAAAATATCCCTTCCCAATCTAACACCCTTTTTTATTCCACTGTTTCCCATACTACACTCCATTACCTTGGTTTTGCCTCTTTCTCCAGGACTACGTTTATGCCATTTATTATGGTTTCCAAGTCTATTTCTGATTCTCCTAATACGACAATATCGTCGGCAAAGCGTAAGGTTTTTATTTCTTCTCCTTTTCCATATTCCGTTTTAACTTTCTTCGTCACCTGTTCTATATATAAGTTAAACAGCATGGGCGACAGACTGCATCCTTGGCTTACTCATTTCTTGATTTCTACTTTATTTTCTTGGTCATCTATTATAATTACTGTTGCCTGTCTTCTGTAGAGGTTATGTATTAGCCACTTATTCTAGTTGTCTTCAAAATCCTTAATAGCGTGTTCCACTTCCACACTCGATGCTGACTCGTTTAGTAAAGATTTCGTAATATTCACACTTATATTACCGGTAAGTAAATTGCTGTTCCTTGCTATCCTGTGCTATCCTACTCTAGTTATTACGCTGGGCCAAGTAGCAGAATTCCTTAACTTCCTTCAAAATATCCCATCCCAATCTGTAGGCCTTTGTTATTCCACTGTTTCCCATACTACACTTCGTCAACTTGGTTTTCCCTCTATTAACCCTCATATTAGAGTCTTTCTCCAAGGACCACGTTCATTCATATCATTGTCCCTCCTGTTCTCACTGCTTTGTGTTTCGTTTTCTTTTCGGGTAAAATTCGGTGCGCTGCCGCCCTGCGGCGCTCAGCAAGTAGACGACGACGATGATAAGAGTAACATGGATGGCCGTGACGTGTCGTCGTAAGCCCTGCGCTTCAGTAATTAGCTGACCTAAGCAAGCAAGCATGAAAGGAGTCGGGGAATTGTAAACGTGGCTCCTTCCTCGGCTGGACAACAATTATGCAAGTTCGTGAACCTTGAAAACCCTCGCCGCACGTTTTACACGCGTCGGTCACGTTCACTCCCGACAAAAGAAACGATCAACAAAAATAAAAAAATTTATACAAACAAAAAATGAAGCAGCGGGAATATCAAATCATCTGCGGGTGTGAAAAACAAAAAACAAAATTTCATAAACCTGTAGCTAATAAATGTCATTAACGTGGTCCTGGAGAAAGAGTTCAAATTGAAGATTAATAGAGGTAAAACCAAGGTAATGGAGTGTAGTATGGGAAACAAAGGAATAACAAAGGATGTTAGATTGGGAAGGGATATTTTGACGGAAGTTAAGGAATTCTGCTATTTCGGAAGAGTAATAACTAGAAGTATAGTAGAGATAAAGAGTAGGATAGCACAGCCAAGGAAGGCTTTCGCAAAAAAGAGGGATCTACTTACCGGTAATATGAGTGTGAATATTAGGAAATCGTTGATAAAATTGTTCGTATGGAGCGTGGCGTTATATGGTTGCAAAATGTGGACGATAGGAGTTGGGGAAAGGAAAAGAATAGAAGCCTTTGAAATATGGTGTTATAGACGAATGCTGAAAATCAGATGGGTGGATAGAATCACAAACGAGGAAGTTATAAACAGAATAAGGGAAAAGCGAACAATATGGAGGACGTTCACTAAGAGAAGGGATGGATTAATAGGCCACGTTTTGAGACGTTTGAAAAATTAGCATCAGGTCAGAATACGGAGACCGAGGATGGAATACTCTAAGCAGATTGTGGAGGAATTGGGATGTTGTAGTTATGAAATAAATGAAAAGACCTGCGCAGGACAGGTTAGCCTTGAGGGTTTCGTCGTACCAGTCTAATGACTCAATACCCGATCAACACAGATATTAATGTAATTAGTAAAATGAACCTTGTTTTAAGTAAATTGAATATAAGACACTGTGTAAAATCAGGGTCAATAATAATGCTAAGCGTTTTATAAATCGGAATGGAAATGATTCTGAAAAACTATTCTGGCCCCCGAGACGGAACTTTTTGTAACTAAGTTACCTATCTGATGTGACACTCGCGGGAAAAAAACCCAGTTAAGTATCATTGTTCCAATAAAATCTTATTTTACCTTTAATAACTATAGGGGCACTTTAACTTTGTTTATTAGTATGAAAAATGCTTCAAAAGTCGCAGTGCACAATGTTTATGTAAAGTTCAGGGCCGGTCATCTGAATTTTATATTTTGTGGTTATTTAGGTATATTTATACACACATTTTGACTTCTGTGATTGCGCCATTTCAAGCCAAAAACAGGTACCACCCTAATGACATATAGAACGATAAATGATACCCTCATGTAGCCTGCCAAGCAAGACGCTTATCTACTGTGTGCGTGCGGCGGCGACGATGACGACGTTCGCGAAGAAGAAAAAAAGTATCATAACTTGAATAAAATGTTATTTATACTTAAGAAGTATTTTCCAACGCATCGCCGGGCACCCGGATGGTCTCAAATAATTATGACGAGGGTGTCGACACCTCTTTACATTTAAGGATAAAAGAAAAAAAAATTTCGCGGTTTTAAAATACTTGAGGTACATGAATGTCAACTAGATAAAAAAAGAATCCATTTACCAGACAAAGCCAAGTGACAAAATAAATACCAGACTATTTTATTTCCGAGTTCCTCACCCCCCAGTTGTTCTTACAATTTTGAATCACCTGATGAAAGCATCAAGGTTGGCTGAAAAGTTTAGTTTTGTGTTACATATTTTATCACTTATCTTGTTGTTGTGGTATTCAGTCCTAAGACTGGCCAGATGCAACCTTCCATGCTAACCTATCATACGCAAGCCTTTTCGATAGCTCATATCTACCACATCCAACATCCTCCGCTAATCTTCTTAGCGTATACCAGCCTTGACCTCCCTCTTCTGTTCTTAACCCACACACTTCCCTCTAATGCTGATTTTACAAGACCCTCATGTCTTAAAACGTGGCCTATTAATCTATCCCTTCTCTTTGTCAACGTCCTCGATATTGTTCGTTCTTCCCCTATTCTGTTTATAACTTCCTCTTTTGTGATTCTATCCACCCTTCTCATTCGTCTGTTGCACCAAATTTCAAAGGCTTCTATTCTTTTCCTTTTCCCAACTCCTATCATCCACGTTTCGCACCCATATAAACGCAACGCTCCATACAAACATTTTTTAGCAACATTTTCCTAATATTCACACTTATTTTATCAGCTACTTATTTATTTACGTAATACATTTTTGGGACTGAAAAAACAAAAATATTTTATTTTCTGTAAATAATGGTAATTTCCTTATCATTAAATACATGAATAAGACAAAATTCAAAGAGACATTCCATATGGATATATATATGTGAGTTATGGGTGAAAACTTTAGTTGACCTTTTTACGGAATGAAATGGAAAGTTATTTCAAGCAAAGAGGCATAAGTATGTCAGCGATAATATTTTATATCATGTCGGCCAACAGAGTAGTGAGAACGTCTGCGATAAAGTCGCTTCTTGATATTTCCACCTATTTGGGCATAAACAGGTATTTTCCCCCTCCCTCCCTCCCCTTTAACAAAAAAGGTTAACCAACCAGGTAGACGACAGCAGCCATTTTTTTTCCTGGTCTCAGAATAATTTTCCGGTCTTTAAAATTTCCCTCGAAGATTTCCAAACTGTGGGTCGTCACCTTGCCTTTGCTTGTCTCTCTTCTACGAGAGCTGTAAAGGTAAAAGAAGCTTACAGCCTGCGACGACGGGTGAGAAAAAATTCATTTGAGAAATGGCGGATCCGTAGAACATCAGTTTTTATCGTTTTCCCGCGGAGATATATTTTTATTGGAGAAAGAGCTCAATATGAGGATTAATAGAGGGAAATACCAATGTAATGGAGTGTAGTATGGGAAACAGAGGAATAACAAAGGCTGTTAGATTGGGAAAGGATATTTTGACGGAAGTTAAGGAATTATGCTACTTGGGAAGCGTAATAACTAGGGATGGTAGAAGTATAGTAGACATAAAGAGTAGGATAGCACAGGCAAGGAAGGCTTTCGCGTAAAAGATGAATGTACTTACCAGTAATATGAGTGTGAAAATTAGGAAATCGTTGCTAAAAATGTTTGTATGGAGCGTGGCGTTATATGGGTGCGAAACGTGGACGATAGGGGTTGGGAAAAGGAAAATAATAGAAGCCTTTAAAATGTGGTGTTATAGGCGAATTATGAAAATCAGATGGGTGGATAGAATCACAAACGAGGAAGTTCTAAACAGAATAGGGAAAAATCTAACAATATGGAGGACGTTGACCAAAGAGAAGGGATAGATTAATACTCCACGTTTTGAGGCACGAGGGTCTAGTAAAATAAGCATTAGAGGGAAGTGTGTGGGGAGTAAGAACTGAAGAGGGAGGCCAAGGATGGAATACTCGAAGCAGATGAGGAAGGATGTGGTGTGTGATAGTTACAATGAAGTGAAAAGGCTTGCGCAAGATAGGTTAGCATGGAGGGTTGAATCAAACCGGTCTTAGGACTGAATACGACAACAACATATTTTTATTAATAAACAAATTCGGACGAAGTAACTTGCGACCTTTTTTACATAACGAGTTGGAACGAATCTTCTGGGTGTCGTCCTTGACGTAAATATAGTTAAGAGAATCTCACAAATCATGCAGATTAATGAATGCTCGACCAGGGTTCCTACTGTGACCATTAGGAATGGAGCAGTGCCATCGGCGGAGGTAAAAAAAAAGATTTACTGTCATTATATAAAGCAATTTTCACTTTACAGACAGACAGACTGACTGAGAGGATATTCTGGAATTGATTCGTGGACTAACTCTGCGTTCTAGGCTGCCTGTCAGTGTTGATTGTGGGTGAAACAGTTCTTGGACTCCCACTCGGGGTCATAGTGGGTGGAAATCCTATTCATATAGATAGATATAAAGAAGGGTGAGATTTCCACAGAAACGTCGTGGTTTAATTTTATTGTTAGCTGGTTGTAAGCTCGAGAATTTGTTTATCCAACAGATTCGGACGGGAAAACCTACGCTCGTCAGTTCTAACCGTGCTAAGAACTCTGCAAGAATAAGGGAAGCTGCCATTGATCAGTCACTTGGAACGTGTGATACGTAATCCCTCTGCGTTTATGAACCAACCATCCGCTTAATCCTCTGCCTGGGCGTCGCCACACGCCCTTCGTGAAAAATCAATTTCAAGTTCTTAACATCTCCCTGTAGTTTTTAAGAGACGACGGCGTTTGACACCGCCACCGGATGACGTCACGATATGACGCAATGAATGGAAAAGTCGCTCAGTCGTAGCGGCGCGCGCTACGTTTTGTCAGTAGCTATTAAGGATTTTGAAGAGCACTGGAATAAAACATCGACATAAGACATTCAGCAGTAATTAGAATAGAAGATCAAGAAAAGAAAGCTGTAATCAAGAAAGGAGTAAGACAAGGATGCAGTCTTTCGCCCGTGCTGTTTAACTTATATATGAAGAAGGTTAAAAGTGAATATGGAAAATGAATCATACTGCAAGGAAAATAAATAAAAGCCTTTCGCTTTGCCGACAATTTTGCAGCATTAGGGGAATCAGTAGCAAACCTGGAAACCATAATAAATGGCATGAACGAGGTCCTGGAGAAAGAGTTCAATATGAAGATTAATAGAGGGAAGACCTAGGTATTGGGGATACAGTGGAATAACAAAGGGGTGTTAGATTGGGAAGGAATATTTTGAAGGAAGTTAAGGAATTCTGCTACTTGGGAAGCGTAATAACTAGGGATGATAGAAGTATAGTAGACATAAAGAGTAGGATAGCACAGGCAAGGAAGACTTTCTCAAAAAAAAAGAGGAATTTACTTACGGGTAATATAAGTGTGAATATTATTAAACCGTTGCTAAAAATGTTCGTACGGAGTGTCGTGTTATATGAGTGCGAAACGTTGACGATAGGAGTTGGGGAAAGGAAAAGAATAGAAGCTTTTTTCAAAGTGGTGCTTTGGGGAGAATGAGAGATGGATGGATAGAGTCACTAAAGAGGAAGTTATGAACAGAATAGAGGAAAAGCGTAATTTTTTGGAGGACGTTGACCAAGAGAAGGGATAGATTAATAGACCACGTTTTAAGACACGAGGGTTTTGTTAAATTAGAATTAGAGGGAAGTGTGTGGGGTAAGAACAGAAGAGGGAAGTCAGGGCTGGTATACGCTAAGAAGATTAGCGGAGGATGTTGGATGTGGTAGATATGAGCTATCGAAAAGGCTTGCGTAGGATAGGTTAGCATGTAGGGTTGCATCAGACCAGTCTTAGGACTGAATACCACAACAACAGCAAGTCTTATTTTAAACAGAAATTGTTTAACGTTAAGATATTCCTGACGATAATAATGGTTGTAGATCTCTACCGAAGTAGAGGGGATAGTGTTTCTGTCCTTTTTGGATTGTTGTTGGAGCTCATCCATCACCGCTTCTCGTAATCGAAGGCTGAATCCTTATTGCCTCAGAAGCTACCTGGCCGCTGTCGTAATGGAAAGTGTCGCCACGAGAAAACCCAACTGTTGGTAGGATGGATGATGCTACTCCATTGCTACATCGCCTTGTGGGGGGAAAAAAACAACAACCATTTATTTCTCTTTGTAGACTTAGCTTCAACGCGCGCGCGAGTCTCGTCGAGGAACGTAAGTCTTGCAAACAACAAATAATATATATATATATATATATTTCAGGTTCCTTGTGCATTTGCAATTTTCTTTTTATAGTAGTAAAATAAGATGGTCGTTAATTCGTCCCTCATATATATTGTAGCGGATTCCGCGTTCCTCCGTATTCGAGGATTATTTAATTCCTTTAGGGCGCCAGGTATTTTTCATAAAAAATACCAAAAATTGATTTTAATAGTTTTATTCTCAATCAGAGCATGAAAAATAATTATATCTGCAGGGCGTGGTCATTCTCTCGTCGTCCCGCCGACACAACCTGCTCCTTCCACTACCCCATGACGACTCCCAACGTCTCGCCAGACCACATTGTTGGCCCAGGTTAAAACTCGCAAGCTGGCCGGCATTGTTAAGAGTAACTTTTCATGTTACAATATATATATATATATATATATATATATATATATATATATAGTTTACATCCATTATTATTTTCCGGACTGTTCACGTTAGCTTAAGCAACGAGATTAAATAAATACTCTTAAAGCGAAGTAGAACAAGTAATTTATTGATATTTCTCAATACGTACTAATCCCTTGAAAGTGCTACGTTAATACGTCGCATTCAACTTGTTTTAATCCATTTCGATTGCCTCTTATTGGAAAGTCATATGTGTTGTTGTAGTATTCCGTCCTAAGACTAGTTTGATGCAACCCTCCATGCTAGAATATCCTGCGCAAGCATTTTCATATCTACAAATATATTACATCTCACGTCTCCCATAATCTGCTTCACTTTTCTGTTCTTACCTCACACACTACCTTGTATTGATAATTTTACAAGACCCTCATGTCTTAAAACGTGGCCTATTAATCTATCCCTTCTCTTGGTTAAAGTCCTCGAAATTGTTCTCTCTTCTCCTATTCTGCTTAGAACTTCCTGGTTAGTTACTCTATCAACCCATCTCATTCTCCTATAGGACCACCTTTCAATGGCTTCTCTTCTTTTTCTGTCCGAAACTCCTATCATCCAAATTTCGCTCCCATATAAATCCACACTCAATACGAACATTTTTAATAATAATTTCCAAATAATAATATTATATTAGCCGTAAATAAATTCCTCTTTTTCTTTTTCGAAAGCCTTCATTGCTTGGGTTATACTACTCTAGTTATTACGCTTCCTAAGTAGTAGAATTCCTTTATATATCCTTCAGAAGATCCGTTCCGAATCCAACGGTCTTTGTTATTCCACTGTTTCATATACTACACTCCATCACCTTGGCTTTCCCTCTATTAATCCTCACGTTGTACTCTTCCTCCAGAACCACGTTCATGCTATTTATTATGTTTACCAAGTCTTGTTCTGTCTCCCCTAATACTATAATTTCATCAGCAAACCTTAGTGTTTTTCTTTCGTCTTCTTGCAGTATGATTCCCTTTCTATATTCTTTTTTAACTTTCTTCATCGCCTGTTCTATATAGAAGTTAAAGAGCCTTGTGGGACAGACTGCATCCTTGTCTTATTCATTTCTTGATTTCTGCTTTCCTTTCTTGATCTTCAATTCTGATCACTGCTGCCTGCCTTCTGTAGTGGTTGTGGATAACTCTTCTTTCTTGATATGAATAGCCCTATAGGTACACCTGCAAAGGTAACAAAATGTACTTTATAATCAAAATAAACAATCAATTGAGCAGTAAGTTTTCTGTTAAATAAAACTTGGGTTCACTCGGCCTACTCTCGTCAGCTCCACCCAAAAAACCTGACCTTCCTGTTGCGCAAGGTCACCATTTTTTTTGGTTAACAGGCTACATGAGGGTGATCCTGAAACAGGTAACTCCCCCTTTAATAGCATAGGAAGGGAATTGAAAAGGGGGGATGCGGAAGGTAGAGCAAGGTAGCCAAGGGTTAACTAGGGCCCCCGGGCTATGGTTTAAGGATCCTACCCGGTGTTTCACCTAAAGAGATGCAGGGAAAACCCTAGCAAACCTGCATCAGATAGGTCGGACATTGAGTGGTATTATTCTCACGCCCTTCCGAATGACGGGAGACGAGTCTGCTGTGGGGACGCAGCATTCCCTTCTCCGTGTCTCCACCAGTTTCAGGAGGCAGCTGGCCGACTGATCCAATGGGATCAGCGGACAGCTCTTGCCATATGCCCAAGGTCTTTGACCCCGGTACATATACCTCCTAAAATAGGTGAAGGTGTCTCGGCATATGAGAACTTTGATAAAAAGTACCCAGAGAGAGTGCGAGGCATTATCCACGTACGCAAATATATTGCACTTCCTTTATGAGAACGCAATGGAGAGAAGCAATGTCACGTAAATTTGCTTCCACAACCGCCCGTTGTTCGCCTGATTTCGGATTACGGCGTTGCCTGCTGGGGCCCATAACCTTTTTATTTTTTCTCATAAAATGAGCTACAAAGAGTAGCAAGAGACATTGAAAATAGTAGCACGAATGTTTATTTGGGACCGTTTGAAAACCCGTGGAGAGAGAATATGAACGATTTTTAAAGCTTTTAGTAAAGTTGATCCGGCTGCGTGCGAGTCGTTGTACTGACATTCATTACAGTAGGTGAAACAACCACCGTGGAAAAAAAACACCCGGGAGGGAACAGAGATCTGATATTAGTAAAAAAATTCATTTATGAATAGGACAATAGCAAGGTGAAAAAGTTTACCCGCGCAACTTGCTAGAGTACATTGCATAGAAAAAATAAGCATACAATAATTTACATATTTCGACCGTAATTGTAGTTGGACGCATTTCAGGTCCCGAAAGTTAAGGGACGAAACGCGTTCAAATTAAATTATTCCATTTATGACTTTTGGCCGTTCTTTGTATTTTATTTACTGGCTGTGTAGTTCTTTTTAATATTATTCCGGTACATTATTTAATTCTTTGTCAACACACGATTAACACGGCATCAAAAACGAAGAAAGATGTGCCGTGTTTGCTTAACAAAGACGTTAACTGCTGTCACTCCTAAGAGAGTAAATATTAAGAGAATATAGAGGAGTGTCTCTGGTTTGTAAGCATACTTTCTCTGCCGCCGTTTCAGTAAAGGAAGTGACGACACAAAGAAGTAACTCATTATTTATTATTATTATTATCGATTTTTAATATCTCCGTCATGTAAAGCAGAGATAATGGAGCAGTTTCCCAACATGGCGACTTATATCAGGTTTAAAATGAGTTTCATTGCGACCCTGAGGCTGTGTGTGTGACGAGTGAACAAATGTAAGTCTTGTTTTATTTTTACTATAAACTAATTGGGGACCCGGCGCTGTCTCGGTATTGATTTATATTACTCCAGAACATCATTTAATTCTTGGCCAGCACATGATTAAACCGGCATTCAAAATGTCACAATATGAACCTCAAACATACTCCCAGTATCTCGAGATTGTCAAAAATACTCCCAGTACAATAGCAGGGCTAAAAATATTTTCGGTATTCTAACAGAACACCTACTTGTAGTAGGCCTTTGCCCTGAATGGGACAACATAGGCTATTTTCATTCATTCATTTTCAACAGAACAAAAATTCTCCCCCCACCCCTCCACTTAAGGGATGAATTTTTACTTAAATGGCAAATTGAAGGTCATAATGCAACACAGCGACTCGCATTACACCAAACTCATTTTAGGTTCCTTGTTATTTTCAAATGACTCATTTCCACCCCAACCCCCTCACATTCTGGAATGGGGGATGAAATTATACACACACATGTCGTCTGCGAAACACTATAAAAGTTATTCAAGATCCTCAAGAATATCTTTAAAGTCATATTTTATTAGATCTAAAAATTCCGCTTATGCTACCCCCTCCCTCTAGGGGTGGTAGCCGTGACTAACCTCCAAAGTGTTTAGTTTTGGGTCACGAGGAAAACGGAAAAAAAATTTTAATCAAAAATTGTGTCTGTAGTTTAAATGTGTTACGCAGAAGTTTGTTTTACAACATCTCACACCCCTGAAAGGGGATGAAATACAGTTTAATTTGCATTCTAAATGTCAGAACGCAAAGACTCACGTAGCACCTATTTATATACCAAACTTGACTGTTTTATTTGTATTTTTATATGACGCCCCCATCCCCTCCACGATGAATGGGGTTGAAATTAAACGCAAAACAAATTCACCAAAAACGTGACCAATTTAATTGACCCAAAATATTCTGTTAGGAGGAAAATATCGGCAGTTTATGGATTAATAAAAAATTACCCCGCCCCTCCAACCCCAACCCCTTTCGCTCCAAGAGGTGGTAGCCATGTTACCCCCAACAGTGTTGATTTCCTGGTTGCGTAGAACACGTGGGCAAAATTTATTCTAAATTATTCACATCATTTAAAAATAGTATACGTGCGGAAGAGTGTTTTACTTCCTTACAACCTCCCTTAGGAGATGAACTATAGCTTGAATTGCCTTTTCTTTCAGGTCAGAATTAAACTCAGCGGCTCACATGAAACCGGTTTAGAGGCCAATCTCGATTGTTTTCTGGTTATTATGATGTTTTGCCTCTCCGCCCGCAGTCTTAAGAAAACTCCCCTTCGGTTATGGTTTTGGGTTGAAATTATATACGCTAGCAGTATCGGAGAGTTCACACTGTCAAATTAATTGATCGAAGGATGTATTTATATTATGGGAATGCTGACCATTTTTGTTAATTTAAAAATTTTTCATCCACCCTCCATCCGTCGATCCTAGGGACTGTAGTCAAGTTTTATCCCGACATTGCTGATTTCCGGGGTTACAAAGAACACGTATCGAAATTGGTCAACTCGTTGTTTTGATTTAAATGCGGAACATACATACATAAATACATACAGACACAAATACAAGAAATTTTATCATAGGGACTATCGCCAGGCTTACCAAACAAAAAAAGTTGTACCAGGCATATAAATATATTTCTCAGAGATGAATGAAGCCTTGATCGTGACGCGTGACGTCGACGTAAATATCGATAGTGGTTCGTAGGTTCACGAATCAGTGAGCCCTGAAAGCAGACACTCGTGAGTAACAGGAACGGCGTGTCTGGCGTCAGGTAGAAAATGTCGCAAGATCGACATTTTTAATTCTTCATTCTGCCCACGCGCCAGCTCTGTGGTGACGTCACGCGCGAATCACTCGGCCAGGAGGAGGAGGATGAGGAAGAGAAGCGTCTGTGTCAAGGTGAACCACCACAAGACCCCAGGTAACCTGCGCTCACTTTCATGTAGCCCAGAGCTGCACTGAGACAAAAAAAACGTAATAAGAAATACGAAAGGCGGATACTGCTTTAAAACCAGGGAATTTAGTTTCATCTAAGTTACATTCAGT
This sequence comes from Eucriotettix oculatus, assembly GCA_034510155.1. Classification (NCBI taxonomy): domain Eukaryota; kingdom Metazoa; phylum Arthropoda; class Insecta; order Orthoptera; family Tetrigidae; genus Eucriotettix; species Eucriotettix oculatus. The sequence goes on along the minus strand of CM067377.1, from coordinate 205,835,808 downwards.
CATTTAATAGAAAAAAATTCCTTCATGATTTGACTTATGGGGCAAGCATTCTCAAGTAGCAGAATTCCTTAACTTCCTTCAAAATATCCCTTCCCAATCTAACAACCTTTGATATTCCACTGTTTCCCATACTACATTCCATTGCCTTGAATTACCCTCTATTAATAATCATATTGAACTCTTTCACTCTGACCACGTTCATGCCATTTACTATGGTTTACAAGTCTTATTCTGACTCCCCCCACTCTTCCAATATTATCGGAAAAGCGTAGGGTTTCATTTCTCCTATGAGTCGTTTCCCATATTCCATATTCTTCATAGCCTGTTCTATTTAAGCTTGTTGTTGACGTTATAAGTCCTAGGACTCGTCTGCTGCAAACCTCCATGCAAACATATCTTGCGCAAGCGTTTTCACATTCTCTTAAATTGCTCAACATAAATTCTCCCTAATCTGCTGAGCGCATACCATCCTTGGCCTTCCTCTCCTGTTCTTACTCCACACACACTTCCCTCTAATGCTAATTTTACAAGACCCTCGTGTCTTAAAACATGGCCTATTAATCTGTCCCTTCCCTTAGTCAACGTTCTCTATATTGTTCGCTTTTTCCCCTATTTTGTTTAGAACTTCCTCGTTTTTTAATTTTTTTTTCAGTTTGCTGTCTTTCTTTGACCTTTTCTCCTTGGTTTTCATCTACCCATTTATTTTATTCCCAAGTTCTGAACAAATTTTCTGTTTCTCACATACGAATCATCTTAACCTATCCGTGGAATTAACTCCGTAACTGTTTCCTGGAAAGTCTGGCCTCACGTTCTTCATGCTACTGGGAACGTGAGTTTATCTATCTATAGGTGGGTGCTAGGGGGGAATTTTCTGCTTCCTTAAGGCAATAATTATGGGTTGAGGGAATGTAACATTTCTGCGAATTAAATGGCGTCATCATCTCTCTCCACGTAATCGTGACAGTTATCTGAATACAAATACACACAAGGTGCATATAAACTGCTTTAGAGCTTCTTTGATTCACCTTCCTCCTTGTTTATGCACTAATTATTTCTACAATCGTATACCGAAATAAAAAAACCTTACGCTTTGTCGACGATATTGTAGTATTAGGAGAATCAGAATAAAGATTTGGAAACCATAATAAGTGGCATGAACGTAGTAGTCCTGGAGAAATTTCAATATGAGGATTAATAGAGGGAAAACCAAGGTGGTGGAGTGTAGTAAGGGAAAAAAGTGGAATAACAAAGGCTGTTAGATTGGGAAGGGATATTTTGACGGAAGTTAAGGAATTCTGCTACTTGGGAAGCGTAATAACTAGGGATGGTAGAAGTAGTGTAGATATGAAGAGTAGAAGAGCAAGTGTTTCGCGAAAAAAGGGGGATTTACGTACGGGTAATATAAGTGTGAATATTAGGAAATCGTTGCTAAAAATGTTCGTATGGAGCGTGGCGTTATATGGGTGCGAAACGTGGACGATAGGATTTGAGGACAGGAAAAGAATAGAAGCCTTGGAAATGTGATGCTATAGGCGAATGAGATGGGTGGATAGAATCACCAAAGAGGAATTTCTAAACAGAATAGGGGAAAAGCGAACAATATGGAGGATGTCGACCAAGAGAAGGGATAGATTAATAGGCCACGTTTTAATACACGAGGGTCTTGTAAAAGTAGCATTAGAGGGAAGTGTGTGGGATAAGAACAGAACAGAGAGTATAAGGATTGAATGCGCTAAGCAGATTAGGGAGGATGTTATACGTGCTAGTTAAAAGGAATTGAAAAGGCTTGCGCAATATAGGTTATCATAGATTGAATACCACAACAACAAGTCCTGATATTTTAATACAAAGGAACGTTAATGAAAAACGAAAATTTTTAAAATTGTTATATAGAAAAATAAGGTATTTTTATTGGGTGTCTCTGCCCCAATACTAGTACCGCAGGTGCTCTAATCTTCTGAGCTACCCAGTAGAGTCTTCTGAGTTTGTTTTAGTACGTGCCTATATTTTATTCGTGGGCCTTGAAAAAATTAAATATTAAAAATAACTACAATTTTTCATAGTTATCCGTTTCATGTTTGGTGCTTTGTCTGTATATAGGTTTAAAGCTGCCTGAAATTTTTAGAATCACGTTTTTGAAGTTGCAGGTCTATCGTATATGGGGGACAATTTTATTTGTCGTTATAGATATTCGTAACACGAATATTTAATTCAAAAAGGAGAAGTGATAATTTAAATACAACATAAAAGCGAAACTACTTTCGTCAGGTGATTCAGAAACTCAGCATGAGCAACGACAAGGAGATCACAAGGACAACTCTAACTGATCCCGAACAGAAACGTCGGTGTCAGATGAAAAACTAATTAACTACATACGTAGTCAGTGACAGAAAAAAGTTAAGTCAGAAAATGAATATCATAGGAAAATGGTTTTCTGCAATCCTTTTGTCGCTTTCATCAGGTGAATTTAGAAACGCATAAGCAACAACAACAAGGATCGTAGAAACGATTTAGCTTATTTTCCCATAAAAAATACTGTCAATTAGTCAGTAAAGAATTTTAATTAATATTAATGCATTCAATATTAAAAATGGTCCACAAATGTGGACGAAAAGTCCTTAATATATTAAATAAAATTCTGTTCTTATAAATTGGCTGTATATTTTTGGTTATTTATTATTCATTTGTAGGTTTCTGATATATTTATGTATTTTGTTACTTAATTTTTGTCCTTAAGTTAGTTACGTTTTTCATGTAATTAGTCTAATTATTACCTGTTTTTTTTTCAAGGGTGGAAAAAATTTCCTTTTCTTATTGACTCATTCTTCCTCCATTTTTGCGATATATTATTTGGATGCAGTCAAGGTTTCGATTTTTAAATTACATTTGGCTTCCTTTCGTTCAACAAAAATTTAACGTCATCCGAGGATCCCACTAATAAGTTGACGAAACGCCGGTACAACTATTATTCGTCCGTATTTGGTCGTTAATTTATTTCATTCCTATTATTAAGTATAAATTTAACCTCTGTTATGTACAATAAAAAATTTATGACTGTTTACGGAAATTATTATTTTTTAAAATTGTTATTTGTAACAACGTTTCGGCATATTTTCATGCCTTCTTCAGGATTTTCTACCTATAGAAGAAATAACAACAAACCTTTTCTTGGTTTTTAATTTGTTGTACGTATTTCTTTTATAGGAATAAAACCTGATGAAGACATGAAAATATGCCGAAACGTTGGTATTAATTAAATTTTAAAGAAAGAAAGTCTGTAAAAGGCCTGGGTTGTTGCGCGATTCTATATAAAAAAGGAAAAGATCTGTTTTTCTATGAATTACTACTTGTTCTACTTGTGACGTGACACGTCATTAGTTTACTTACTGTTCTCGACGTAAGCCACTTTATTTTTCTATGTGCGCTTGAATTTTAATCGTTTGTTTAGTCTGTTAACTAACTGAATTATTTTTAGTTCCAAATACGTAATGCAGAGAGGGAAAACCCTCCATGAATATTCTTGTCTTAGATACCGTCGCAACATTGTAACAAGTAGACCGAGACTATATTAACTTTTTTTTATCACAGTGTTCGCCGCACATTCTGTCGGAAATTCCACCTTTTACCTGCCTGGCCACGGATAACGTTCAACGTCCGATGAATCTTGTAACCTCATCGTCCGTTTCAGTTACGAAAAAAACCAGAGACACTCTTTGAGTGATTGGAGAAGTTTCGTTGCCCCTCATTACATGGGTAAAAATAAGAAAGTCTCAAATACTCTGACGAAACGTCGGAACCTTTAAATAAATCGACGAAAACCATTCTATTGTAATCGGTCAAGTCATTCTATTTAATTATTTAAAATCCTGACGTAAATTGGTTATTGTTTATCTGAATCATTTATTCTTCACTAATAGATTGCACGTATTTCTGAAGTACCTGAAAAATATTACCTTTTAAAGGAATATTTACAATTAAATAAATGTAATGTACCATAAATATTCTTACGGGATAAAGAAAATAAATTAAATTAGCACCATGAAGTTGTATTGATTTAATTTTTAAGAAAAGAATACAATTAAGAGTACAACATGAGGATTAATAGAGGAGAAAAAAACAAGGTGATGGAGTGTAGTATGAGAAACAGTGGAATACCAAACTCTGTTGGATATTTTGAAGTAAGTTACTTGGGCATAGTAATAACTAGAGTAGGATAGCACAGGCAAGGAAGAGGAATTTACGTACGACCAATATAAGTATGAATAATACGAAATAATTTTTATAAATGTTGGTATGGAGTGTGTTGTTATACGGTTGGAGTTGCAGACAGGAAAAAAATATAAGCTTTCGCAATTTCGTGTCCTACGCTTTGCCGATGATATTGTGGTATTAGGGGAGAAGACTTGGAAACCATAATAAATGCCATGAACGTAACCTGGAGAAAGAGTTCAATATGAGGATTAAAAGAGGGAAAACCGAGGTAATTGAGTGTAGTATGCAAAATAGAGGAATAACAAAGGTTGTAAGATTGGGAAGGAATATTTTGAAGGAAGTTAAGGAATACTACTACTGGGAGAGCTTAATAACTAGAGTAGGAAAGCAAAGACAAGGAAAGCTTTCGTGGAAAAGAGGAATTAACTTTAGAGTAATATAAGTGTGAATGTTAGGAAATCGTTGCTAAAAATGTTTGTACGGAGCGTGGCGTTATATGGGTGCGAAACGTGGACGATAGAAGTTGGGGAAAGGAAAAGAATAGAAACCTTTGAAATGAGGTGCTATAGGAGAATGCTGTAAATCAGATGGACGGGTAAAGTCCCTAAAGAGGAAGTTATAAATAGAATAGGAAAAGGGCGAACAATATGGATAATATAGACCAAGAGAAGGAATAGATTAATAGGCCACGTTTTGAGACATGAAGGTCTTGTAAAATTAGAAATGTGTGGGGAATATGGAATACGCTAATTTTATTAGGGAGGATGTGGTAGTGATGAGTATATGAAAAGGCTTGCGTATATATCTTACTATGGAGGATTGCATAAGACCAGTCTTAGGGCTAAATACCACAACATTGTTGAAGTATATAGGACCTTTTTTGGACACCCTTAAATGTTGCGCAAGTGTTGTCTAGGACAAACTAAAGTGTCATTAAAAGACGAACATATTCAGTATCATAATTAAAAAATTTCCAGAATATTTAGTGTCCATTTTTCTTTAATATTTTTGTTTTTGATATCTGATTCGCTTTCTACAACTGTCACTAAATTTTGAATGAGGTAAATATTCGGAGACAACGCAAAGTTTTATTATTTTCACTGCAAGAATAATTTGTCTAGAGTCACTGAAATGTATTAGGTTTCAGCTTGTATGTGCATTGCAGTGAGAAACGTTGAGTTATTTTTCGTTGGCTGCAGTATCCATCACTCAACGTATCCACGTAATTGTTTTTTACATGCTCGTAAATGACGTCATCCAGAGATATTGGTAAATAATAGAAGGTGACGCTTTTAACTCTCCGTTGAGTCATCGATTTCATCATTGACTCATCACTAACATATCCGAAACGAACAACTAAATAATCAAATAGGAAAAAAGATGCTTTGAAATTATTGTACATATATTATTGGCATAAAGAAGTCTTGAATAAAAAATATAATTAATTGAGAAATGACTAATTCTTCAGTCACGACGTTTCTTCCATTGAAGTGTTAATTTAACGCCTAAACGTTTATTTAATTATTGAAAATAAATCTTTTTAAACTTAAATAATAGTTTTTTTTGTCAATGTACGTTTTAAATGTCTCCTAATGAATACATCAAAATGTCCTAATGTAGGAACGAAAGGTCGAGAGTAAAGAATCGGTAATTTATTTTACTAAATAATTATTTTTAGACTCCCAGAGCGTTTAAAGTTAGTAAATGAGCTTTTACATTTTATTTAATCCTGTATCTCAGGTATTATTATTTTTTCTAAAATTTAGTACTCTACAGACCACGACGTTTCAACTTTACATCAGAACCACTTAACTATTTAATTATTAGACCTTTAAAATCGCCCATTTAATTAAAACGGCATCTTAGTGTATTTATAAAGAAAAAATTAATGCCTGTTAAATGTTATGGTGTTTAAAATACGCTAAATATATTTATATGTTTAAAATAATCAACCTTGTTAAACCTATATTCTTTATTGATGAAAAAATCATATATCAAACTAGAAAAAAGGTTTCTCACTTTCGAGACGCATTGTATTTTTCTCGTATATCGCGTTGCATTGACGTCACCTTTTTTTATTGGCACCTTCACTCATATTTTTTATCTTCTCTAAATCTCATGATAATAATCAAATTATTGTTTGTACAAATATTAATATTCCAACGTTGCGTCATTATATTCGTCCGTGCTATTATTTGCACAGAAGTGAGCCATGTATTTGAGTCAGATCCGCAAATGTTACTTATCTGAGATTCCAGAGATGACGATTTCTCACATGCCGATGACTCACGGAGTAATCGTTAAGCGGTCATAGATGACGTCAATCCAACGATGTTACAAAGTGATGATTGAACTTTGACCTACTTCTCTTTTTCATATAAAAGTGTCAGATTCACACAGAAAGGGATACTTAATTTAAGCACACCCTTGTTTTTTTAATATTTAATTATATTTCATCGCATTGACGTGACACTCTGTTTTATTTTTTCCACCTTTGTGTACAAAAACGTCACTCGAAATTTTAATGGACAATTTTCAAAATAAAAATACGAAAATAAGAATGGCGAAACGTTTCATGAAATAAGAATTTTGTACGCAATAAAATAACAAGCCTAAAATGATGAAAATAAATACTGTTTATTAAATAAAATATTATAATTTTTCCATTTCATGTACGTTCCTCTACAAAGTAGTTTTTTTCATATTATACAATTGGTATTACAATGTTTTGAGTTTTAAAAATGTATAATTATATGAAAGTTGTGATACTTATTTTTCTGGACTAATTTTCTCAGTTTTTTGTGAATATATGTCTGGTCTTAACGACATTGCGAAATTATGTTTGACTCATCGTTGACTTCCCATCTACGAATAAGGCCATAAAGGAATTTTTTGGGGGGTGGGGTGGGAGTGGGTAACAGGCTACTTTAGGGTGATCGTGAAACAGACAACATCCATTTAAATAAAAATTATTAATGACAATTATAGGATTAAAGATTTTCCATGCAATAATACATACCATTATCCAACTTTCGGATGCGGTCTTATTCACGGAACGAAACGTTATATTTCGCAGTAAATATATACATTTATACTACACAAATTAATATTTTTTTCAATTTTCTATTATTAAGTTTTTAATTCCTGACTCATTCAGCCGTTAATATTTACACAGTTCCTTTAAAGATAGTAGGACGCTTTTCAATTTGAGTTTAGGAGACTTTTATCATACGGTAATTCCTCTGTAACAGCACAATAAATGAAGGCACACAGTTGAAATGAGCAAATGGCGGCTCATTGAGAAATAACTTAACCTTCGTCTCACTTTCCCCGTCTTCTTAGCTCTTACTCACGATGTTATATATATATATATATATATATATATATATATATGACACTGAAAACGCCGCAGGTAAAGTAACTAAATATAAGAAAAAGCGGAGGTACTTTCATCTATTTTAGGAGGATGTACTTAAATTAAGTATCCCTTCATGAGTGAATCAGAGACTTTTATTTTTTTAAATAAAGTAGGTCAACGTTAAATCATCACCTCGTAACATCATTCGATTGACGTCAACTATATGAGTTTCCAGATATAACGATTTCTCACGTGGGAACATACATATCGATAATTCATGGAGTAATCGTTAAACGGTCATAGTTGACGTCAATCCAATGATGTTACGTGGTTACGATTAAACGTTGACCTACTTTATTTAAAAAAATAAAAGTCTCTGATTCACTCACGGATACTTCATTTAAGTACACCCTGTTTTTTTATATTTAGGTATATTTCATCGCATTGGTTTCACTTTTTCCACCTTTGTGTACCAGAAACATAACTTGAAATTTTAATTGAGCATTTTTAAAATGAAACTACTCAAATATGTATGGCGGAACGGTGCACAAAATAAGATTTTCATAGTCAGTAAAATGACAAACCGAAAATGATGAAAATAAATAGTGTTGATTAATTCAAATAACTTAATTTCACCCCCTCGTGTAGATGCTGCTACAAAATTTCTTATCTGATATTACACAATTGGTAATAAATATTTTATTTTTAAAATGTATAAATAAATTAATAAAATAATGATATTTATTTTTATCAACTAATTTTCTCCGTCTTTTTGACTATACGTTTTGCCTCGTGACATTGGGAACTGATGTTTGACTCATAGGTGACTTCCCAAATACGTACAGTAGATTAAAGCTTTTTTTGGGTGCTAACATGCTACAAGGTGGTGTTCCTGAATCAGGTAACTCCCCTTTAATAGCATAGGAAATGAATTGAAAAGGGAGGATATTGAAAGGTAGAGCAAAGTAGCCAAGGGTATATTTTAAGAGTCTTACCCAGTGATTCACATTCAAGGAGAACCATGCATCAGGTAGGTCGGGTTTCTGGGTACTATTCTTACGCCATTCCTTATAAATAACGGGAGATGAGTTTGCTGTGGGGTTGCAGCATTCTCTTCTCCGTATTTCCAAGGTCTTCCACCCCAGTACTCATACCCCCTAAAGCAGATAAATGTCCCTCGGCATGTGAGAACGTTGAAAAATCCAAAGAGAGTATCAGGCGTTCTTAATGGTAAGCCCCGCAATTAATCATGGGATAAATACGAGAAAAATCTTCCACAGGCTTCTCTTACGCTACTTTTTTTGGGGGGACGGTGAGTGTGTGAAAATAGGCTACATGAGGATGATCCAAAAACAGGCAACTCCCCTTTAATATCAAATGAAGGGAATTGAAAACGAAAAAGGAGCACCCACTGCCTTTTATATATACATGTATTTTTTCATTTACTACATATTTATATTTCGTGAAGAAGTATATCTTACGCACGTGACATCATTAGGAATGACCTGTTGATACATGGAGTAATCCACAGATATTACAGTCGTAGTTTGACTGATCGTTGACCCAGAAGTGTCATAAAGCAGCTGTTTATAAAGGGGATGTTTTGCTAATGTGACACCTGACCGCAGTGACGCCCGCGTGTGATGATAGTGGGGGGAGGGGGAGGGGGAGGGGGGTGTCTGAATGAGGTTACGCCTTCGTGTGCAGGGTTCCCCGTGACCGCCGCGTGTTATCGCCGCCGCCGCCGCCGCTGCTGCTGCGCGTTGCATATCGCCGACGTTCGTACGTAACGAAAGTGCGCAACTGTTGCCTCTTGAAGGCCGGCCGGTGCTTATTCTCGTGCCGTCCTTCCAGGTGGAGACGGAGGATCCTCAGCCATGGGGGAAGAGAACGGCTTGGAGATGCGGGACGTGCCGCTCGCGGGAAAGAAGAACGGTAAGTCGTTTTCTTCTCCCCTTCGCAACAACACCTTGTCGTCATGATTTTGTTGCGTGTGACCTTTTCGCATTGAGGAATTTGGGGCGGTGTGGGAGGGGGGGGCGTCTTAGAACTTAAATACATCCATCCAGAATGAACTTTTATTTTTAAAAATTAACTCCGCTGCCAGAAAACACTCATACCAGCCCAGTTACTTTTTGGGGGAAATAGAAGAAGGAGCAACTTTACTTGGGTGGCCATTGTGAAACGTTGCAGCACACAGTATGTCAAACTGCTGGCAGAAACACCGGCAAAATAATTAGTTCCCGAGAGGCACAATCACCTATAGGGGAGTCGAAACCCCTACCAATCTATCCAACTTACAAAAACGAACCCTTTTTATGTCGGAAACCATTTGACATACAGCACTGAAAATTCCACCATCCCCCCTCCCCCTTAAAAACTATTTGGTATGTACACGTGTAATTAATAACTTATTAAAATTACAAAATTAACTGTTAATTTAAAAAATCAATAGCTGACGGGGAAGTATAAAATTCATTAAATATATTCACGACGTTTCGTTCCATATCAGGTCAACTTCATCAGGAAAATTTTTAAACGTATAACTTATAAAAAAATTAAAATTATCGTCTGTTACAAATTAACACAACAGTTTATGACCTTTTACAGACTTTATTATTACAATAAATAAAACAATCGGCCAATAAGTCAGCATATAATGTATATATATCTGCTATTTATTTATTATAAATGCAACGTTTCGTCTCCTTTTGGAGGCTTCATCAGGCATACTGTAAACAAAAAATTATAAAATATGGGTTCTTTGTTAAAATATTTTTAAATACATGGTTAAAAAATTGAAAATTTTGCAATTCTTCTAATTTTTAAAATGCGTCTAGTGTTTCTAACGCCATCGGAATATTCAGGCCAAATTAAGACGACATATGGTTGAAACGTTTCGTAGGAAACTAAAGCTTGTTACGTAAACTGATTAGTTTTGCTTCATGGTCTCTTCCCTGGTTCTTAATTCGTTGTAAATATATATTTTTTTCTATTGCAAGAAATCCTGAAGAAGTCTTTAAAATATGCCGAAGCGTAGTCACCAAACAATTTTATTTAAAAAGAAATAAAGTCAATTATTTTATGAGTGAAATGTATGTCAATGGGGTATAATTTCGTGTCATGGGGCTAAGTCATGCTATGGTTACGGTTAAATAAATGTTTCTTCTGTTTCGTTGACAATTTGGCTGTTTTGTTTATGTGGTTAACAATTATTTTACATCGGGTCAGTATTTTTATGGAAACATTTTTTATCAAGTTTTTTATCTATAACTTTATATTAGAATGATTTATTCTTACATACACAGTAAGGTCTAGCGTAAGTTTTTTCCCTCTTTTTTTAAAGGAATCAAATTTGAAACATCCCCTGGCATAATAAATAAAAAGACGGCGAATAATTCAACATATAATTTTATTGCTGTTTAATTAATATCAAAGCAACCCTGGCATAACTGATTGAAATATCTTAAACATATTCCGTAACCCCAAATAAATGTTTAGAAAAATCTAACATACGAGACAGGATATTTAGACTACCGTTGAAATAAAATATTCATGCCCAATTTTATAATTATAATTCGCATAAAGCGAAGGTGAAATTTGAGATCAACCCTTCAGAAACTCAATACTTAGGAAAAAGTTAAATAGTCATTAGTAAAATAATAATAAAATAAAATAATAAATAATAATATTAATTTTAAAGAAAATATAAAAGGCCGCAGGACTAATCAAAAATTGTAGAAACTGCAGGAGAGGAAAACTACTTCTTGTAAGAAAACATTTCTCTTTCACATCCAACGGGTTTAATTTGAATTTCAACCCGTATTGACGTTGTTTTTATATGGGGAGGAAAAATAAACAAACCGTAGCGCTAAAATAATATTAAAAAATTCTGTAAGGCGTTGGAAGAAAATACTGCTGTTTCCTTTTCTCCCCCCAAGGGATCACATTCCATGTTTAACAAATAATTGCAGAAAGCCTTGGGGTGTATTTTAAAAATAACTGAAGACCACTTCACCACGGGAAAAAGGAAAACCAGAAAGGACAAAATATTATACGTTTAAATTTTAACATTAATAAAATTAATTTACGGCCATTATATCAGATAGAATCATATTTTATTCAACTCGACGAGGGTTTGAAAATGTAGAAAAACGTTTGTTGAATCAAAAAATTGCTTTGTTTGGAATTTTTATATGATGACCGTTTAATTTATTATATGATGAAAACACACCAGAAACAAAGATCTGGAGAAACTTTTCTCGGGTTTCCACCCGCGGTCAAACAATAATCGTTTTTACGATGTCGATCAAAGGCACTTCGTGACGAAGTGACGATGACGATGGTGCCTTTAATCGACATCGTCAAAACGTCCCTTATTGATTATTGTTTGACCCCCCCTTGGTGGAAACCCGAGGAGGGTTTCTCCGACGTATGTTTTATTTTCGAGAGTGTGGGTGTTTTTAAAAAGGAAAAAAGAAACCGAAGTGGCCTTGAAACCGATACTTATAATTATTTATTATCTGACTAGTCTCAGTGACAAGGTACAGTAGGTTAAGAAAATACAGGAGGCCAGAGACAAATAAGAAAAAAAAGTTTGCAGATAGGAAAGTAAATATATACAAGAAAAAAGCGTAATAAGTAATGAGATAGGCTAACTGATGGTACATAAATAAATAAATAGTAGGCCCTTACCATGTTGTTCTTGTAGTATTGAGTCCTTATGCTGGTCTCATGCAATTCTCCATGCTATCCTATTATGGGCAAGCCTTTTCATTTATACCTTAGTCCCACATCCTCCTTAATCTGCTCAGCGTATTCAATCCTTGTCGTCCTCCCTCTTCTGTACATTTCCCTCTAATACTAATTTTACAAGACCCTCATGTTTCGAAACGTGACCGCTTAATCATTCCCTTTACATTTAAAAATATTATATTCACCCATATAATGACACACTACCAACATTTTTAGAAATGATTTCCTAATTTTCACACTTATATTACCCATAAGTAAATTCCTCTTTATTTTTTCAAAGTAATTATTCCTTGCCTGTGATATCCTACTTTAGTTATTACGCTGCCCAAGTAGCAGAGTTCTTTAACTTCCTTCGAAATATCCCTTCCCAATCTAACAGCCTTTGTTATTCCACTATTTCCCATACTCCATTACCTCGGGTTTCCCCCTATTAATCCTCATGATCCTCCAGGATCACGTTCATGCCATTTATAATAGTTTTCAAGTCTTCTTTTGATTCCCCTAATACCAAAATATCATCAGAAAACCTTAGGGTTTTTATTTCTAAACCTTCCTCTCTGAAGTATGATTCCTTTTAATATGAAAGAAAATCTATTCTAAAAAAATTAGTGCAACGTCCAACGTTTCGGCACCATTATCTTCGTGACTTCATCAGGAAAAAAAACTGACAAGATAACAAATTTTAAAATTCCACCATGATAAACATTGTATGAACTTTTAAGACGTATCAAGTAGTATTTACAAGTCAGAAACTCATATATATTTTTAAAGTTTATAAATGGGAATTAGAATGACGAGGAGGATGAGTAGATTTAGCGTACTGACCTATCTTTTCTCTGATAATTTTTTTGGTGACCGGGGGAGGGGGAAGGGGGTTGAAAAAGGGCGAGAGGGAGGGGAAAAGGAAAAGAGAGAGGGACGGATGGAGAAAGAAAACGAAGGTAATACCAATCTATATGCAGAAACTACTTTGAATTTTTCTCTTTCTGTTCTTAAACTCAAGACAACGAACCGATCCATTGAAAAAGCCGCGTTTTAACGACGAAATAAAGCAAACAAAACGACATTTCGTTTTTCTCTCTTTCCCATGTTAAAAAGAAAAGAGCAGCCAAAGTGGCATAAATGACCTCGAAAGAAAGAAAAAAGGAATTACAGCTTGGACACCTGAATATTTACTAAACTGCATTGTGACTAATTGGGGGGAAAAACATCTACCTGCCAACGGTGAGAAGGAAGAACAGTTTAAAATAGAAGATGCACTGAGGTTGTGAAAACGTGGACGCTATTAACCAACGATAATAAAAAGTAGATGATGTTCTCCCCCTCCTTTCCCGCCCCACTCACTCACTTTCACAGTTTCTTTGACTTAACTATACGCGGCCAAAGAGATTTCTTGGAACAAACATTGCCACTGGGCTTTCATTCATATCCTCTGACTTACCTTTCGCTTCATCTATTCTTTCCCACTACTTTCTTTTTCGATTAGGTTCTTATAAACATTTATTTTGTTTGAAAAATAGGAAAAATAAATAAATTTCACTCGCTACCGCGAGTCGCTTACTTTGTTATCTCTGAATAGTTTCAAGTTGATAGTCTTTGATGCAACAGGGTGGCTGTAAAGTCTGGACACACTTTAAGAAATAAAGAAGCTTATTTGATTACAGAGTGGCTCATTTTTATTTAAATTTGAAGGTAATATCAAATCATTGATTCAACTAAAAATACGAAAATAATAAATTAAATATTCAATAAATAAAATACAAAAAGTCGTAAGTAGAAATACAATTAAAAAAAGATACAAGACGTTTCGTCCACTCGTACAACTTTCGGGATCTCTTCAGTGGTGTAATTAAAAATCCTTAACAGAAAATTTCGTGTTGCCGCACTGTAAAGGTGTTCTACCAAAACAAAAATAACTGAAGAAGTCGTAAATTTTGGGGGAAGAGGGGACGAAACGTCTTGTATTTTATTTTGAATTAAATTTACAATTCCCAGCTTAAGTCAATCTGTTGTATTTTATAAAATAGATGAAAAAAACACGTCATCAATATGATTCTGTGCTGTGAAGGCAAATAATTATAAAAATCGTATTCGTGATAACGATGACATCATCTCGATTTAATATTGTAAATTGTGGTTAATAAATTTCAAATCTCTTGCCAGAAAAAGTAAAATGAAAATATATTTTATTAGAATGAAATAATTTTCGATCGGTTTTTTAGACGTTTTTTTAGTCAAACTATGTTTCGGCTTATATTCGCACCTTCTTCAGGTTTTTCTCTTCACAATCAAATTATTGTTATATCTATATTTTTAATATTTCGCATATTATAAAAAGTTATAAAAACCAATTTTTTTATATAAAGAGAGGTCCGAGGCAGCAATAAGAAACTGATTTAACCACAGTGATTGTGAAGAAAAAAAAACCCTGAAATGTGCACCGATACATTGATTAAAAATTAAAAAACTGTCTGAAAAGAAAAACCGGTCGAAAATTATTTCATTTTAATATCAGACGTTAATTGATTAATTATATTTTACTAGTACGAGTGTGCGGGTTTGCGAGTGACTAACCTCTTAGGGACAAACCTGTATAAGTTGGCAACACCGCCGCTTCTTCGATGTTTGCTGCTCTTACCACAAATGTCAAAATATTAGTTTTATTTGACATGAAAATAAAATAAAATATATTGATGCCTTTTTATCTTCATAAGAAGATAAATGTCTCCTCTCTCACTGGGTTGACATTTAAACCAAATAAAGTTTTTCATTTAAATAAATTTATTATTGAAAAGAAAGAAAAACGAGCAAATCAAAGGAAGCGACGGACAGTTACGAAGAAAGATGTGTCGCGTTTGCTTAACAAAGACGTTAATGTCTGTCACTCCCAAGTGTAAATATTAAAGAGAATAGAGAGGAGGAGTGTCTCTGGTTGGTATACTTTCTCTGCCGCCGTTCAGAAAAGGAAGTGACGACACAAAGAAGACACTCATTTATTGTTATTTTCTTAATTTTAATATCCACGTCCTATCAAGCAGAGAGAACGGAACAGTTTCCCAACATGGCGACTTATATCAGTTTAAATGATTTTCATTTCGACCCTGTGTGACGAGTGAACAAATGAAGTCTTGTTTTATTTTTACTGTACACTACCTGGGAACCCGGCGTTTCTTGGGCATTTATTTATATTATCCCAATACATTATTTAATTCTTGGTCAACACACGATTAAACCGGCATCGAAAATGTCACAATATGAACCTCAAATATACTCCCAGTGTCTCGAGAAATTAAAAAAAAAATACTTCCAGGCAAAAAATATTTTCATTACTGTAACCGAATAAAAACCCTCCCCTGCTTAAGGAATGAATTTGTACTTAAATTCATATTAAAGGTAATAATGTAACTCAGCGACTCACACTACACCGGTTTCGACACCAAACTCGATAGTTTCCTTGTTATTTTCATGTTACTCATTTCCACCCTCATCCTTCGTGGGTTGAAATTATACATAAATATTGTCGGGGAAACTATAAAATTTATTGACCTCAAGAATTTATTTCGACTGACATATGAGCCTTTGTTATATATAAAAAAATCCACTGATTCCACCCCTTCCCCCTAGGGGTAATGGCCGTGTTTTACCTCCATAGTGTTTGGTTTTGGGTCGCGAGGAATATGGAAACAAATTTTTTATTAAAAAATGTTCTGTACTTTAAACGTTTTACGCAAAAGTGTGTTTTACACCGTCCCATCCCCCTGTTAGGGGATGAATGACAATAGAAATCGCATGCCAAATACCGTAATAGAACTAAAAGACTCCTATAGCACCTATTTTTAATTTTTATATGACGCCCCCCTCACACCCCTATAAATGAAAATTTTTGAAAAAAGATTGATAAGACTATTTTTAGGGGTTAAGAGGCTACACGAGGGTAATCTTGAAACAGAAAAATCCTCTTTAGTAGCATAGGACAGGACTTGAAAAAGGGGTCTGTGGAAGGCAGAGAAAGGTAGCCAAGGGTTGACTAGGGCCCCCGGGATATAGTTTAAGGACCCTACACGGTATTTCACCTAAAAAGGGTGCAGGGAAAACTACAGTTAGATCGGGATATTTGGTACCATTCTCACTCCCTTCTGAATGACAGTAGTTGAGTTTGCTGTGAGACCACAGCATTCCCTTCTCCATATCTCCAGCAGTTTTATGGGGCAGGTTGTCTACTGATATAATGGAATCAGCTGACAACGCTTAACCGTATGCCCAAGGTCTTCGACCCCAATACATACACATCCTAAGATAGATTGAAGTGCCTGGGCACATGGAAAAAGCCAGAGAGAGAGTACGAGGCATTCCCAACGCAGTCAGGTGAGCCCCGAAGTCAATCTGGAGAGAATTACCTGCGAGTGAGAAAAATTCCACAGACATTCCTCCAGGTTTCTCCGTCTCCAGGTCTCTCTGTGACTGTCTGAGACTCCTTCGTTATAATTTAAGGATCCTACCTAGCGATTCACCTGAAACAGATGCAGAGAAAAATACGGACAGAAGTTTTTAGTTAGCTGAATCGACGTTTCGTCAGCATGTTTTATGGACTGACTCGGGTAAAATTAAATTTTGATGAAAAAGGGATGCCATATGTACATAAAGATGCCAAACTTCGCAACCTATAAGGGCAGCTTCAACCGTAACGTCATCGAAATTCCAGGTGTCACCTAAATTTCAAAATTGAACCGTGCTTGAGGATGTAACAAATGTGGAGACGAAACGACAGTTTCAACTAAACAGAAACTTTCTTTTGTACGTGATTTATTTCATGCAATTATTAGAAAAACAGATTTTTATTAATTCGTTAAATATAAAAAAGTTTATGTATACTCTCTGAGGTCCACGGATTGTGAGAAGAGAAATGTGTGTGAGCACTAGTAATTTTGTGTTTAGATTATTCTTTGTTTTATTAAATGCTTCCCCTTGGCAATTTTCCTCCACACTACTGTGGTTTTTGTGGTAATCTCCCCTAATACTGGTCTTATGCGACTCTCCGTGTTAACCTATCGTGTTCATGCCTTTTCATTTCTACACAGGTAGCACATCCCACTTCCTCCCTATCTGCGTAGCTTATTCCATCCTTGGCCTCCCTCTTCTGTATCCTTCCCTCTAATTTTAATTTTACAAGACCCTATGTCTCAAAACTTGTTCTATTAATCTATCCCTTCTCTTGTTCAAAGTCCTCCAAATTGTTTTCTCTTCCCCTATTCTGCATAGAACTTTCTAGTTAGTTACTCTATTCACCCATCTCACTTTCCTATAGAACCATATTTCGAAGCTTATATTCTTTTCCCGTCTTCAACTCCTATTGTCCACGTTTCGCACCCATATATAACGCCATTTTTAGCTATGATTTTCTAATATTCTCACTTCCCGTAAGAAAATTCTTCTTCCTTGCCTGTGCAGTTATTACGCTGTCCAAGTGGCAGGATTCCTTAACTTCTTTCTAAAATTCCCTTTTCAATCTAACAGCCTTTGTTATTCCACTGTTTCCCATGCTACACTCCATCACCATGGTTTTCCCTCTATTAATCCTCATGTTGTACTCTTCCTCCAGGACAACGTTCATGCCATTTATTACGTTTCTCCAAGTCTCCTTCTGACTCCCCTAATACCACAATATCATCGGCAAACCTTAGGTTGCTTTTGTTTCTTACCTTATATTTTGATTCCCTTTCCATATTAAATTTTAAGTTTCCTCATCGCCTGTTCTATTATATACCATACGTTAAAGAGCATGGGAGGAATATTGCGTTCTTGTCTTACTCCTTTCTTCACTTCTGCTTTCTTTTCTTGCCTTTGTATTCTAATTACTACCGTCTGCCATCTCAAGTGTCTACGGTGAACTCCTCTACTCACACTTAATAAATGCCGTAATTTTCAAGACGTTTCGTCCGTCCTCGTGAACTTCATCAGGTCAGAAACCACTGTAGGTGTAAATAATTTTGTGTCATGATCTGCGTCCGACGACGGTTAAGGGCCGAAAATGTATCAAAACCTTGGACGGAACGTAGTGATTATATCAAATAAACATTAATAATAAAAAAATTTTGACGAAAATTGGCCGTATTTTTTTTATATCTTTCATGTAATTTTCTTCGTTTCTATTCTCTCTTATACCATGTGCTCTATTTTTTTTAAATTTAGTTTCCCTTCTATTACACTCAATTATGATGTGTTAAATTTACTTCGGTGTTGTTATTTTCCCGATTTTTCTGTTCTCATTTTTATTTTCTCTGTCCGTTCTTCTCTCTTCTATTATTATCTGTTGTGTACCATTTCGGTTTTCAGTTCATTACATTACTACCGTCTGCCATCTCTAGTGTTTATGGATAACTCTTCTACTCACCCTTAAAAATGTCGTAATTTTCACCCACACACACTCGAAAATAATAACTCGTGAATTTTTGTCTACTAAATAATTGTATGAAAAAAAGTAGTAGGTTATGAATCTTTATCATTTGATAAATTTTCCGGTTTCCCACTGTCGCGTGTCCTACATGGGACAGTGGACAAGAATGAGGGGGAAACACTGTCAGCCATGAAGAAACACATTAGCAACGTAATTTAGATAACCATGGAGGTGTTTTCAGTGTTACAGAAAAAAAAGGTAGGAAAGAAAAAATGGAAAAAAAACGTAATTGCTAAATTTGTAACCTTTGAATCATAATAAAAAAAACTGTAACATAGAACCTATATGTAATCTATTGTAATGTTATGTTGGTAGGATAACTGATGAAGTCTCAAAAGGGAGACGAAACGTCGTATTTAGATTAATTTAATGGCAGTAAAAATGATTGCCGACTTATTGCCCGTATTTTTACTTGTTGAAAAATGAAATGATTCACATGACTCGCACGAGGTTTGGTAATTCCCCTAAAAATTCGGTTTATTTTAAAAGATCTCGTCTTATTTAAATATAAAAATTCAAGGTTTTGTTTAAATCATTTCTGTTGAACAGTTCTTTTTATTAAATAAATTTCTTGCAGCTAAAAATTAAATATCGATTAAGTGCTAATTTTTATGTGTTTTTATTTATTATTATTATTTTAATTCTCGCCTGCTTCGCTCACATCCCACTTTTCTCATTACGTTCCTTTGAAACTCCTTAAAGGCGAATTTCATCATGTTTTTATCATGATTTCACTTTATAAACTAGAGCACGAAGCTTACAAACCTATGTAGGACATGTATTTCGTAACTGTAATTGTTATAAAGGGGGTCATAGTGATGTTGAACTTGAATGGTTGTGAAACTTCATGCATCATGCTGTTGTTATAACGATAAATCATTTTATGGAAATATATTTGACTCTTTCAAGATCTTTTAAAGTTAAACTTACCCTGATGATTTATTTAAATTATTGACTGTATTCCATTTTAATCTCTTTTCTCCGTCCTCTTCGCCCGCCTCTCTTCTATTGCATTTAATTGCACGATAATTTCAAACAATCAATTATCTGACGTTAAGTATAATAAATTAAAAATTTTAACTAGAAATTTGGTCAGAAAAAAAAAATCATTTATTTAACACAGTCAAGACGTTTCGTCCGTCTTCGTGAACTTCATCAGGTCAGAAACTAGTACAGGTGTAAATAATTTTGTGTCATGATCTGCGTCCGACGACGGTTAGGGCCGAAAATGTATCAAAAACTTGGACGGAACGTCGTGATTATATCAAATAAATATTAATAATTTTTTTATACGAAAATTGGCCGTATTTTTTTTATATATTTCATGTAATTTTCTTCGTTTCTATCCTCTCTTATACCATGTGTTCTATTTTTTATTTAGTTTCCCTTCTATTACACTCAGTTATGATGTGTTAAATTTACTTCGGTGTTGTTATTTTCCCGATTTTTCTGTTCTCCTCTTTTTTTCCCCTCTTGTCCGCGTTCTTTTCTCTTCTATTCTTATCTGTTGTGTACCATTTCGGTTTTCAGTTCATTATATTTTATTCCTTCATATTCCTACTCTATTATTATGTTCTATTATATTTTATCCTATTATTTAGTTCTTATTCTGTTCCATTTAGAGAAGAGGACACGCAAGAGAGAATAAATTAAAAACAGACCATGATAACCACTGAAGCATAAAATATTACGTGAAAGTAGGGAACGTAGCAACAGATTATTGAAACGCGTCAAAAGAGATGGGGAATTAAAGCGAAAACCACTTAATAGAAAGAATGTCAGAAGCTGGAACGTAACGCGAATGGGTAAAAAGGAATATAAATTGAAACGGAATGGCGCAGAGTATAATTGAAACACACAAAAAAAAGAAGGTGGAGTTACCCCAAACGGAACAGGATAGAATTGAATACAATATATCCATTATCTTGAAATATTCTCTTATCAATCTTCTATCACGTTGCATTTTTATCCTTTCATTTTAATTTCTGTTCTAATATACTCCATTAAATTATGTATTGCCCAATTGTCACCTGCTACGTTACATTCTATTCTACCCCGTTCCGTTCGACTTTTCTTCGCTTTTTCTGTTACACACTGCACTGTTTCTATAAAATTTTATTGCTCCTTATCCTTTTCCGTGACGTTCTGGTCTCTTACATTCTTTCTAATAAGTTGTTTTCTCTTTTGTTCTTATGTTCCCTATAATAACGTAATATTATGTTATTTTCTCCTCTTACATTATTTTTTTACTACCGGTTTTCATTCTACTCGTTCTTGCTGTGTCCTGTTCTCTAAATGAAGCAGACGAAAAGAGAAAAGAATAGGATAAAATATAATAGAACATAATAGAGTAGGAATATTAAGAAGGGAATAAAATACAATAAAATAAATTGAAGCCGAATTGTTCACTACAGATAAGAATTGAATGGACGGAATAATGGGAAGGAGTACAGAATAAACAGAATAACATGGAAGTGAATAGTAGAAATCAGAATTGAATGTACTAGAACTGAAAATAAATATAAAAGAGCATATAGTAAAAGACCTGTTTTCTAATTTTATGAAATAAACTTAAATAAAATACAAATAATGGCCAAGAGTCAGAAATAGAAGAATTTAATTAGAATTAATTTAATTACGGCCTCTAGTGGTTGCGGCAGAAACACTAAATTTTAATAATATTTATTATTGATGAACTGAAGAGGTCCCGAAAGTTGGGAACGAAACGTTTTAATCGTAAATTAATTTTTATATTTTTGGCCATTCTTTGTATTTTATTCAAAATATTAAATGAGATTAATTGAATTATTCCTTTTGTAATAAACTTAATTTTCCCTTTCGTTTCCTCTCTGAAGTTCTGCTCCGTTTGTGTTCAATCCTCTTGTGTATTCTTATTAGCTTCACTGTATTTATTTAAAAAAAAATTATTCTTCACTTTACGTGGAGAAACTCTCCCATTGTGCTGAAATTAAGACGTCGTATTCCCCGCACTCTGTCCTTGAAGAAGTAGTTATTAGGAAATTGTATTTTACCGCCGATATTTCAGTAATAAAATCTGGAGGTTTATTACATGTGCGCATATGAGATATTCTCGAGTTGAATTTTTTTAGTAACAACCAAATTTATCTGGAATGATTTCTAATCAAACAGAACGCTCACAAAAAAAAACACTCACACTCACAGAGAGAAACAAACAACCTTGACATTTTGTTGTCTCTTTCTCTTTGAAGAAGAAGAAGAAAATAATAATTTCCTTGCCTTCTAATATAATAGTTTTGGAGACGATAAAATGTTCCGCGTTTCGAAGCAGCTTTACCAACTTATTAATTATTTTCTTGCCACATTATCAGTTGTACTTTTTTTGATCGTGACGTTATAAATTATTTTACAGGTTAAAGCGTGTGCATTGAATTCTTATAATTAATATTTTCTGTATGCTTCAATTTTTTTTTGGGACCATGCTAGTTATAACATCTCTGACGTAGAACTTATTTAAGCTAGGAAAGCTAAAGTTTTAAACCTCAACTAAAATAAAAACAGAACTTTTGAACTCAGACTGAACAGAATCTGATGAGAGGTTTTATAAGATCAAAAAAAAGGAGGAGGTAGCATTGTAAAAATGATCACAGTAAAATAACAAAAAAGGTTGTGAAGAGAAGGCGATTAAAGTAACGAAAATATGAAAACGTTAGGTAACACACAGAAAGGAGGTAGATAAGTGACTGAATAGGACATGAAGTAACATGGAAAAGAAGGCCCGTAACAAAATAAGAAAGCAAGACAATTAATAGAAAAAATGAGGGGGATGAACGAGCGAAACAGAATTTCATAAATAACCAGAAAAAATTGGGAATGTAGCAAAATGTGACGTAGTTAAATAATAAAGAAATGAAGGCTACGTTCCTGTGAAACCAAAACGATATATATATATATATATATATGTTCTCTGTTTATAGATTTTTACCAGTGTTTGATAAAGGATAAATGACGTTGTCTTTGATAATTTTCCTTCGAAAGTTGAAGGTTCGTTTTTCTTGAACTGTTAACCAGTAAAGTTCTCGATCCTTTTCAAGTCATGTGAAAGAAATTAGTACTCTCTCTCTCTCTCTCTCTCACTCACTCACTCTGTGTGTGTGTGTCTTTCTTTTTACTTTTTTTTTTGCCACAACGCAGACTAAGTTATCTCCGCAATAAATGGTTTTAGTACCTGCAGGTGACGCGGAGATTCCTGCGCTGTTTGCCAGAGAGAGAAAAACACTCGACTTAATAAACGAGATCGCCATTAATATTTATATTTTAATTTTTTTTCTCTTCTAAAAATAAAACGGGACCATACCTTGCTTGTGGGGGTCATTCCATGCATTCCACGTGGGATAATGATTTTTTTTACAATAGTTTAAAGAGCCGAGGTCCTCAAAATGGTGAATATTTACTCTGGTAGAATTAAATGTCTTCTTTATATTAGCATAAGAATAAAAAAAGGAAATATCAGAGTGGCTCTTTCAAGAAAATTGGCCATTTTCTGTTTGGTCCTGTAGCGCGACAGATGATATTTGATTATTTATTCGTGTAAAGTTGGTAAGTTTTAGAACTTAGAAGAATCGGCGTCGGCATGGCGGGTCTGGAGCCGCATGTAATCCCCTGGAATGGCTTTTGGGCACGTACGAATATTAACCGGCGGAATTTTTGGAAAACTTGCTTGCGTGGGAATCGGGGAACCCACGAAGAAATCGAAATTTTAAATACCGCGTGGTTACCACAACCAATGAGGTTTTTGTAGTTTAATTAAAAATCGATCATTAAAGATCGAGGAAGTTCTAAACAGGATAGGGGAAGAGCGAACAATATGGAGGACGTTGACCAAGAGACATGACAGTCTTGCAAAATTAGAATTAAGGGGGAAGTGTTCAGAAGAGGGAGAAAAGGATCTAATTCGATAATCAGATTACTGATGATGATGGATGTGGTCATTATGCGGAAATAAGTCATGCGCAAGATGGGGTTATAATGGAGGGTGAATCAGACCAGTCTTAGGACTGAATACTACAACAGCAACATGTTTATTGTAAGGGTTACTCTGTTGGGAACACAAACAGACGCACACAAACACCACAGCAATCGAACCCGAATAACCTGTCTGTGGTACCCGAATAACAAAGTCTTTGTGGTGGGTAGAAATGTGATTCGACATCCTGGTTATATGCGATGACGATTCCTTAAAGGTATTGGAAAGCAACGGAAGAGGAAGTGAGTCACAAATTGTTTTTATTGAGTGGAAGGAGGAAGGAGAACCAGACACGAGCTGGCAGCAGTAGTGCGAGGACGACGAGAATAGGAAAAGAAGGTAAAGGGAGACTTCAGTTTACAAGAATTCCAATAATTGAGAAACCGGGGTAATTACTGAGGTTTCTGTCTTAAATCGATAACGATCACCACACATCAGTCAAGTAGGCGGGTGATGTAGTGAGAAAATAGAATTGATTAAGTTATATGAGGTCAAACGTAATTTTTCTGACATTAAGTAAATTATTAAAAAAATACGGCTAAATAAATCATCAAACAAATACAATTATTATTTGATTAAATAGTAATTAAATTTCTTTGCTGACTTTTCTGGTCGTAGTTTTATTTAACATATGAGATCAGTTATAAAACTTAAATATCATACGAACTAAGGACCCGTTTAAAGAGATAATACAATATAATTTAGGAAACAAAATAAATAATTAGACGTTTCGACTAGTCCTTATAGTTCTGGATACTTGTTTTTTTCCAAAATTTTTATTTTTTCTGGTCGTAACGTATTCTAAACTTTTATTTTTTTTGGTCTTAACGTCTATTTGTTTTTTCCTAATTTTTTATCTGAGCGTAACGTATACTTGTTTCTTTCAATTTTTAAAATGTTTTGGTATTGTTTTTCACTCAGGCCGTTAATTATAATGTTATTTATGTAATTAAGTCATAAATAAGCATTAAAATTTCTTTAATATGAGTATTGTGAAAACTGGACAGAACGATGTCGTTTAATTAAATATAATTAATTAATTATAATTTCAGTTGTCTGTTTTCCGGCCTTATTTAAGACTTGATTTAAACTGTTGTTGTTGTGGTATTCGGTCCTAAGACTGGTCTGATGCAACCCTCCATGATAACCTTTTCATTTCCTTATAACTAGCACAACCCACATCCTCCCTAATCTGCTTAGCGAATTCCATACTTCGCCTCCATCTTCTATTCTTACCCCCACACACCTCACTATAATGGTAATTTTACAAGACCCTCGTGTCTTAAAACGTGGTCTATTTAATCTATCTCTTCTCTTAGTCAATGTATTCCATATTTTTCGCTTTTCCCCTATTCTGTATAGAACTTCCTCGTTAGTGATTCTATTCACCCACCTCATTCGCCTATAGCACCACATTTCAAAGGCTTCTATTCTTTTCCTTTCCGCAATTCCTATTATCCACGTTTCGCACCCATATAACGCCACGCTCCATACGAAAATTTTTAGCAATGATTTCCTAATATTCACGTTATATTGCCTGTAAGTAATTTCCTCTATTTCACGGATGCCTTCTTTGCCTGTGCTATCCTACTCTTTATGTCTACAATAATTCTACCATCCCTAGTTATTACGCTTCCCAAGTAGCAGAATTCCTTACATTCCGTCAAAATATCCCTTCCCAATCTCACAGTCTGTTTTATTCCACTATTTTCCATTCTACACTCCATCAACTTGGTTTTCCCTCTATTAAACTCTTTCTCCAGGACTACGTTCATGCCATTTATTATGATTTCCAAGTCTTCTTCTGACTCCCCAGACTCTCCTAATATTATAGACATTAATTATTATAACTAAATTTGGTAATTCATTTAACGACTCCTTTTTTTCTTAAAATTATAGAATGAAATAAATTAACTAACAGATACATCTATAATTTTTATATAATATTGCTGACGTTTCGTCGCATATTTGAACCTCTTTCAAGTTCTCCTTTAACATTAATATAAATGTTCAAATATTCAAAATACTTAACATAAGGATATAATAACCTACGTAATGAAATTCATTAACCTATGAAGAAAAGTTTTTAAAACACTGTTAAATAAAATTTTCCGAGAGAAGTTAACTGATAGGAGGTCCTTTTTTTTGGAATTTTTACTATTGTCCGTCAAGAAACATTGCTATGTCTTCAAATTTAGATCCTTTGCTCATTTTAACACGTACAAAGACGAAAAAAGTGGAAATTTATCTCTGTTATGTCATCACGTGTGCCTCCCTTTTTTTATCATTTCTTCCTATACTTGTTTTTTTGCGTTACCTGTTTTTCTGCTTTACATTTTAACTTAAAAAGAACACGGCATGGAAGTTATCACTGGAAAAAAATTTACATACACATTAAGAACGGACTTATATAAGGACTTGTACTCAGTAACCCATGCAAAGGTAAAAAAGAAGAACGATTTCATTATTGTTAAAATAGGGAACCATTCTAAGCACTTTTCGTCTTCCCTTACACAAACTTTAAATTATCCCCAACCAAAATAAATGATTAGGTTTTATATTAAATAAATTAACAACCAGATAGATACATAGTTTTCTTTAGTTAGATTTACATTTATTGTTGTTTCGTTTAGTCCTCGATTGAGGAAATAGGATACGTCTTATATTACAAATAATTTTAAGAACTAAATAAGGTGCATATTTAGTTATAAATAATCTTGAATTAGTAAAATAAAAAGTATATAGTCTAAAGTTCATACGACGTTTCAGTACATATTCGCATCCTTCTTCAGGTTAGTTTTTTTCTGTAGGGTGGATCTTAAAATACAGTTAAATTAATTTGAATAAAAGTTCCATAATTTATTCTAATACAATTTAAAACCGTCAACATTGATACCGTTGTTGGTCAAAAGTTTCACTGTGTTTGTAATTTCAAATTTCCAAAATTTTACACGAAATAATTTAAAGAAACATTACGTGCTAAATTAAAGTCGAAGAGCCTGGCAATTATAAATAGGACAATTAATAATTAATCCGACATAATTTACGGAATTAAAGCAAGAAGGAAAAAAGTTGTATGCCAACGTGACAGTTTATCCTTAAATTTACCGGTTAACCTAAGTATTTTGTTTGTAGTGAAATATATGGGAATGTAGTATTTTTTAAAAATAATTACTGATATTTAACAAACTAACATTGTTGTTGGGGTTAATTTTCTTCACTATTAGTCATAATTGAAAACTGAGATATCGAGGTAAGTATTTCAGTCAATTTAATTGTAGCGTTTCGTTTCTTCGTTGAAGAAATTGGTTTAAAATATAGTCAACAATGTCATAATATGTCGTCTATATGATTGTTACATGGGCAACCGTTTGGTTCATTCTCGTCTCTTTCATACACAACAATTTAAACGTTTGTAAATTGTTTTCCTTTTACGATACATTAAATATTTTTACTGTCATTACTTGGAGAGGCTGTAAATTTAGGATATACGTCGTATTTTATGTAATGAATGTTCGCATTTTTGTTTAAATTGAATTTTTCTGATGTCTACGGCCATTAATAATAATATTATATTTTAAGAATGTCACATAAATTTTCCAAAATTTCCTTTTCTTCTTCCTACTGCTCTTTATCCCGTAGTCGGGACGTAGCCTCCTTATTGCTGTTCTCCACGCCTCCCTTTCAGCGTCCTTTCTCCTCCATCCTCGCATCTTCTTGCACCGTATCCTCCCATCTTGCTCGAGGACATCCTCTTCTTCGTCCTCCTTAAAATCCATTATTTAATAGTTTTTTTTTGGTATTCTGGGCTCTTCCATTCTAGTTACATGGTTGCCCATTCCAGTCTTTTCAATCTTACGCAATTTGATGGTGGGACTTCATATGACTGACTGTTTTACCTTGAGGAATAATAGACGTTCCAAGTCATATATATTGCGAATCAAAGGTGCCAACGTAACCGAAACCTGATTCTAGACCGGTTAGATGAACGTATTTTGTCTATTGTCCTTGTTGTTGTGGTTGTGGCAAGACTGGTTTGATGCTCCTCTACATGCTAATATACCCTGCGCAAGCCTTTTCATTTCTGCATACCTACCAAATCCCACATCTTCTCTGATCAGCGTACAGTATTACTTCGTTGGCCTCCCTCTTCTGCTCACTTCCCTCTCTGGCTAATTTTAAAGGAGCCTCGTGTTTCAAAACATCGTCTATGAGTCTATCCTCCAAATTGTTCTCTTTTCCCGTATTCTGCTTATAACTTCCTCCTTACTAACTCCATCCACCCCATCTCTTTATTCTACAACAGTAAATGTAGAAATTTTGTATTGTTTTCCTTTCTGCAACTTCTGTCGTCCACGTTTTCGCACCCATGTAAAGCCACACTACATTCGAACATTTTTAATAATGATTTCCTAATATTGTATAAATTCCTCTCGAGTTTCCAACCGGGTCAAAGATTTTAACAGTGAGTTCGTGGCTTCTCTGCCATCAGCTGTTCAATCGTGAGTGTACATAATGTCTGAGCTGATCCATGAGCTGGCTTGGAACCCATTGTTTCACCGGAGGAACGCGGAGCTGAGTCACGGGACCCCAGATGCAGGGGAGACGGCAGCCACGGGAGACTAGAGCATGACTAAGCAAGTGGACCAATGGGAGACGCCTTCGCTCCAGCGTCCACATCTAGCCAATCACAGGCGGCTTGTGCTTGCACAGACTTGCCTCAGACTATATAAATGCTTACACTCACCGAATTTGACACTTCAGTCTGAAGATGATGGCAGAGCAAGCCATCGAAACGTCACTGTTAAAATCTTTGACCCGGTTGGAAACTCGAGAGGAATTTATACATGCCATTCACCGGGAAAGACCTCGTACTTTAATGATTTCCTAATATTAGTTCTTAGATTACTATCTTTTTTTGCCTGCACTATCCTACTCTTTATGTCTGCAATACTTTTACCATCCATAGTCATTATACTTCCCAAGAAGTGAATTCTTTAACCGAGTTCAAAATCCCACTCTAACAACCTATTTCCCATACTACATTCCATCGGCCTGGTTTTCCCTCTCTTAATCCTCGTGATGTACTCTTTCTTACAAATTTTCTTCTGACTCCCCTAATGCCGCAATATCATCGGAAATCCTCACGGTTTTTATTTCTTCTCCTTGAAGTATAATTTCTTCTCTATATTCCTTTTTAACTATCTTTATCACCTGTTCTATATATAAGTTAAACAGACTGCATCCTTTCATTACATCCCTTCCCAATCTAACAGCCTTTGCTAATCCACTATTTACCATTCTGCACCTCATTAATTCTCATATTGCACTCTTTCTCCATGACCACGTTGATTCCATTTATTATTGTTTCCAAGTCTTCTTCTAACTCCCCTAATACTACAATATCATCTGCAAAGCATAGGGTTTTTGTTTCTTCTCCTTACAGTATGATTCCTTTTCCATATTCCTTTTTAATTTTTTTTCATCGCCTGTTCTACGTATAAGTTAAAGAGCATGGAATCCTTGTTTTACTCCTTTCTCGATTTCCGCTTTCTTTTCTTACTCTTCAGTTGTAATTTGTGCTGACTGCAGTCTTTAGAAGTTATGTATAAGCCTTCTTTTTCGATCATTTATTCCTGCCCTCTTGAAACTCCTTAATAGTGTGTTCCAGTTTACATTATCAAAGTTTTTTTTTATTCTAAATCTACGAATGCCATGAACGTGGGCGTGTTTTTTCCTCCTATATTGTCTTATTAGACGCAAAGTGAATATTTAGCTTCTCTTGTAACCTAAATTATTTCTACGGCAACTGAAAAATAATATTATATTTTAAAAACCCCAGACAAATTTTTGGATTTTGGCCTTTTTTTTGGAGCATAAATCGTCCAACGTAACAGATTTTAAACCGGCTCCAGTAATTATTTCTCTGCGTTATGTAAAATCTTCTGCACGTACGCTTTATACTTCTAGAGAAGCTAAGTTTTTCCGTCTGTTGATTTATGCTGGGAAACGTCTTGTTTCACAGTTCTGCATAGCTACGAAATCAAAGGTCAGTGTAGTGACAGAATGAGCTTGAGGGAGACGGACGGGGAATTGTTTTATTAATATGGAAGGCGAGTCAATGGGAACGGCTTTAACGACGTTCGTCCGCACATAAAGATGATTAAAAAAAAACCCCCACCCCAAGAACGATAAGAAGCTGTTATTTGTAGATATTTCATTGACGTTCACGAGTCGCGCTCTGACGTCATCTTCAGTGAGTGTTTAAAGCCACGGGACGGTGAGCCAATTCACTGCTACGCTTATCATTCCACGCTCGTCTCTCTTTCACAAGCAACAACAACAATTAACATACCTCAAAAGTTTTTGTAAACATGCAATTCACCCCTGGAAAAACATTTCTGCAATCACACTCACCTGTTTGTACATTTTATTTATTTATTGGAAAAGCAAATCGTCTGAAGGTTCTTGTAGACGCGGATTAGGAAAGTGGGATAAGAAATGGGCCACGGGAAAGGACAACGATCAAAGACGTCACGCAGCCTAAAGAGCAACAGACGACAAAATTTACCGGGCGCGTTCTTCTTCTTCTTCTCCTTTACGACCCTTCAGGAATTATGTGAGTGACATTTCAGGGGAGAAATCATCTACGAGTAATCCACTGAGGAAATCGATCCTCAAATTTGAAATATTGTTGCTATGGTATTCAGTCCCGAGGCTGGGCTGATGCAAACCCTCCATGCTAACCTATCTTCCGCAAGCCTTTTCATTTCAGCATAACTAGGACATCGCACATCGTCCCTAATCCTCTTAGCGTATTCCATCCTTGTCCTCGCTCTTTTCTTCTTACCCCACACACTTCCCTCTAATGCTAATTTACAAGACCCATCGTGTCTTAAAACTAATCTATCCCTTATCTCGGTCAACGTCCTCCATATTGTTCGCTCTTCCCCCCTATTCTGAATTGGACTTCCTCGTTAGTGATTCTATTCACCCATCTCATTCGCCTACAGCACCACATCTTCGAATCAATTTGGCGGTAGAAATGAAAAAAAAATACACTTGATGAAGCCAGCTTAAACCCTTATATCCAGGAACGCCGGAAAATGAGGGAAACCGGAATTCCGGAGCTGAAAGTGGAACCTGTGCTAGAGAAGTGGAGATGCAGGAAGGAGGGAGGAGGAGGAAGCGAAAACATTGAAAGACTGTCTCCTGCCTCCAAAAGGAAGCCCAGGAGACAAGAATAGAGCAATGGCTGACCTCCTGCGTCTCCACACATCTTTACTGGTAGAACTTATGCAGGGAGAGCGTCTGCATAATACACAGTCTGCTCTACAGACCCCCTGCAAAAAATATACTTCCATATTTGATGTATATATATATATATAAAAGTATTATAAAAAAGTGTTAAAAAATCTCAGTCTGTAATGTAATGTAAAAGAAGATGGAAGCAGCTATGACTTAACATAGTTTTCCTCTCCCTTCTCTTTCTTCCCTTCCATATTCCGCCAGCTGTGATCTCACAGCACTTTCCCTTCAATCCTCCCACTCCCATTCACCCTATACCCTTCTGTCTTTAGTTTTAGTTTATTAGTTTTATTATTGTTAAGAAAATAATTATTTATAAAATAAAATAGAATAAATCTGTAACACAAACATTGTAAGAAATGAAAATAAGGCCTGTTATAGATACTCAAGAAAACAGGCTATTAGTGTAATTAGTGAATAAAAAAAATGTTTTTCTGATGTAGGGTTCTCATTTTTTTTTCCAGGAAAACCTCTCTCGTCCAGCCGCACGGCTTTTCTGAGCGACTCGATGGCCAGCATACAGTACGAACGGAAGGGCGGGTATTTCGTCAGCACCACCAAGATCGTGGTCGTCGCATTCATCTTCGCCGTCGTCGTGGTCGCCGTGGGGCTTCTCGTGCACTTCTTCGGGAAGGGTCCGGCTACTGCTATATCCAGGACCAGCGCCGATGGACAGGTCGGTGACTGTCTAAGACACCATTAGCCCCTTAGAACAAGTCAACATAACCACTGAATACCTTAATAATAAAAAAATTCAACCTCTAAAACATATACAAGTAAGAAAATATTTTATATTGTTGTAATTGACGAAGACAATTAAAATCAAGTTAAGTCAGTTCTTAATTAATTATCTACAAATAAGAAAAACCACGTTCAATATAACACAATAATAAATGATTTTGTTTTTGTTGTGGTATTCAGCCCTAAGACTGATTTTGTTATTTTATTTTATTAATTTATAAAAACTATTATCTTTACAGATTTTCAGTTGTGTGCTAATTTCGATATAGTATATACAATATGAAAACACAAAAAAAACATGAAAATAAAATATTTTATATAATTTACATGGTTACATGAGGGTAGGCTAATCTGTTTGATTAACCTACTTTAGCCGAACAGGTTGGGTTTAATTGTGTGGATCTGAGGGGAGTACGACGTGTGGGTGTGTGTGAGGATTGACAAGCAGTGAACTGATTTTTGGAGGATTAATGAGGATGTGGCATGATGGTAGAGTGGGTTAGGATGTGCCTGAATGATCAGGGGAAAGGATCAGGTCAATTGGAAGTTTTCTTTTGAGGCTAGGGAAGCGTGGAGTATGTGGAGGAGGATTGTTATGGAATTGCTGGATCGTGGGGTTTGGGTGGTTGAGTGCGCTTTTGATTAGGTTTGTTATGGATTTGGAGATTATTGAGTTTACATTGGGAATTTTGATGTTATGGTGGATGACGGAATTTCTTAGGTACCAGCCAGGGAGAGTTTGTAATGGTGCGTAGTATTATGTTTTGTTTGGTTTGAATTTTGGTTGAATGGGTTTTGGCTGTCGTTCCCCATATGGAGGAGGCATAGGACCAGGTGGGTTGTATTATGGAGAGGTATATGAGGCGTTTTGTGCTGCTGGTGGAGACAGGGGATTTTCTGTTTAGGAGGGGATATACAGTTCTGAATTTTTGGTTTATTTTGGAGAGGAGAAAATTAATGTGAGGTTTCCAGGATAGTTTTGAGTCAAACATGATTCCGAGGGTAGGTGGTTTCCGTTTTTGTAGGGATTAATGAATTGTTTAGATAGAGGTGAATTTGGGGAGGAGGGTTTTTTGTTAGAGTGAATGGGATGGTTATTGATTTGGTGGGGTTGATACTGATTCGCCATTGTTTGGACCATTGCTCTAGGTTATTGAGCGCTGATTGGAGTGGTTGGAGGAGGTTTCATAGGAGATGGCTCTCATGTCGTCTGCGAAAAAGATTGTGCTAGTGTTACGATGTTGTGGGATATCATGGGAGAAGATGTTGTATAGGAAGGGGGCAATGACACTTCCTTGGGGGACGCCCGCCGCGATTTATTGAGGTTGGGAGAGATGGTTATTTATTTTGACAGAGAAGATTCTGTTTGAAAGGTAGTTTTGGAGTATTTTGTAGTGGGTGTCATTAAGGATGTCTTTAATTTTGGATAGTAGGGAAGGATGGTGGATTTTATCAAACGCCTTTTCGATGTCAATAAAGGTGGTGATGAGGGATTAGCGATGTTTAAAGGAGTTATTAATGAGGTTGGACACAGGAACGTTTTGGGCGAAAACCGTATTGAGTGTCAGGAATCAGAGAGGAGAGTTGATTAATTCGTTGCTGTAGTAGTAGTAGTTTTTCGAACAATTTGGATAATGTGGGAAGGAGACTTATTGGACGATAACTCTCAGGGTGTATTTTTCGTTTGTTTGGTTTCGGTATCATTATTATGGTTGCGTGTTGGAAAATAAGTGGTTCTGAGGATAGCGTTGAAGATATAGGTAATTAAGATTATTGTTTTCTTTGGGAGATGTTTTAGGTGGCGGTTTTTTGATGAGGTCGTGACCAGGGGAGGCTTTGTTTTTTATGTTTTTTTATTGCGGTTGATATTTGGGGATATTTTTTTGTTATTAACTCACATATAGCTTGTTTTATTTCGTTTCAACATCGACCCGCCCTTTATTGATAAACCCTATAGATTTGTCCCCCTAATAAGACTGCTATGAATAGAAGGTATTAATTATTTAAAAATAAAAAATAAAAAAATTTACTTGTTACATAAAAATTTTACATTAATATTGCGATGTTGATATTTTCAAACTTCAAGCTGGCTATTCTTTCTTAAATAACACTACATATATAGTTGTATAAAAATTATACGCAAATAAATTCCTTACAACTAATAATTCTATATCTCTAAATGCTGGGTCGTATATTATGGGCCTTCTCGTAGATCAGAATATTACCATACAAAATCTACTCGGACCTGGCAGTATAGGAAATCAGCAAAGAGTCACAGGGTAATTACCGTGTTGTCATAATGGACCTTCCAGCACCTTCCTCTTATTTGAGTTTTCTCTTCGAACCAGATCACAGCCGCCGCCGCTATTCTTCCTGGTTCAGGAAGATTTTCCGTTTTCGTTCCTCTCCTTGGACTTACCAGTCCGATATTGGCGATCATCTGCTCGAAATCTCCCTTGCCAAAATTCCAGTCACCTGTCCAGCAATCTCCCTCGCATTGTCTCACCAAATCTGTCCAGTCTCAAGAGCTTAAGGATAACTCGATATTTTATTCCTGTCCTCTACAAAATCCTGAGTAGTGTGTTCTAGTCAACAATATCAAAGGCTGTTTTTTCCTAAATTTACAAATGGCATGTACGTAGGTCTGTTTTTTTTCTTATTCTATCTTTTATGTATGCATGTATTTATTAAATCTACAAATGGGCAGATGCCCTGTGGCAGATACATAGAACTTAAACAATAATTAATAATCCGGTCGTAAGGACCATATTTAACCTATAATTAAATTTATTCTTCCTGGTTCAGGAATAATTTCCGTTTATCTTCCTCTTCCTGTCTACCAATAATGCTGATCATCTGTTCGTAATCTCCCTTGCCAAAAATTCCAATCATCTGTCTAGCATTCTCTCCCCAAATCTCACCTCTCTCGAAAATTATCTACAAATCTCTCTCAAAATCTCTTCTCCAAGCGTTTTAAAAATCTACTCCGTACTTCTTCGGTTCATATCACCCACCCAGGTGGCAGGGATGGATATTGACCAATAACATTTATGATTACACTTAGGTGGGCGGAGGAAACACCACCCGATGCGGCCAAATCTCGCCAAACTTGGGAAATTCCCCAGGCGTTCCGTGACGTCTGGGTTTTATTGCCCCTGGCTCATTCATTTTGACTCCGCACCGCTGACAGTCCGAGTAGATGTGTTTGACCGTTACAAGACCGATCTACTTTAGCCAGTATACACGAATCGTGCTGTGTTAATCTGCACCGTTTAGTGTTTATTATTTTCCTGTAATAACATTACTTTCTTCTGTCCCTAAGTTAAGTAGGTAAAGAGCGTCAACTCTCTGAACATTACCTTGTTACTCTCTTCCCTGAGCCAGTAAACGGGTACATCAACACCTTGTGGTAGTCCTTCCAGTGACGTCAACCTCCTGTGTGTGTTTATGTGTGTTCCTTCCTGAGGGTTCTTTTATTTTTACAGCTTTCGTAGTGTGTCCTTTAATGTACGACCTTTTCAACGAGCTGCGATCGTTTCAAGGTTTTGTGTCAAGTTCGGATGGAATCACACCACGTAAAGGGAACTAATTTCGCTCCTTGTAATTAAATTCAACCTGCCATTTAACCACTGTCCCAACTTTAACCAAACTTTGACAAGCTATTCGCACTGCTGTAGCGTGCGAAGTCAAAAACAATGCTGTTAGGGTGATTGGAGCCAGACGTTTCGGAAATTATAGATAATTATTCAGTTATGGCCTTTTGCAGGAAATTGTCTTTCTTTTTCCACAATTTTATTTAGATTCGCGTCATTAGTGACTATTGGGGGATCACGTTTTTCTTGGTATTATAACTGTTCAGTGGTCAGATAGTGTTTTATAGAGGAAAACAGCAGTCTGAGAGTGTCTGACACTTAACGAACAATTATAATAT
Source organism: Eucriotettix oculatus (assembly GCA_034510155.1). Taxonomy (NCBI): domain Eukaryota; kingdom Metazoa; phylum Arthropoda; class Insecta; order Orthoptera; family Tetrigidae; genus Eucriotettix; species Eucriotettix oculatus. Next base: position 205,800,044 of record CM067377.1, on the reverse strand, counting down.
ATATATATATATATATATATTATAGAATACGACTCGTTTCCTACGGCTGCTCGGCTCTGCGAAGATAATAATTTGTATCTCAAAAGAGGAAAAGAATTAGTGTTCCAGGTATTTTATAAGAAATACCAAACTTTAACATTTAACAACTATTTTCATTATTCAGAGCAATGAGGAAAAATGATCTAGTATAGTGCTTGTTCATTACAATCTACTTTTCCCGACACTCAAATCATAACAACTTTGTTACTAATTTCACTACTACTATTCTCGCTTCTACTCCGGTCTGTTGTTGTTGTTGTGCTAACCTATCTTGCGCCAGCCTTTTCATTTCCTTATAACTAGCACAACCCACATCCACCCTAATCTGCTTAGCGTATTCCGTCAATGGCCTCCTCTCTTCTGTTCTTACTTCACACACTTCCCTCTGATGCTAATTTTACAAGACCCTCGTGCCTTAAAACGTGGCTTATTAATCCATCATTTCTATTGGTCAACGTCGTAGATATTGTTCGCTTTTCCCCTATTCTGGTTAAAACTTCCTGGTTTCTGATTCTATCCACCCATCTCATTCTCCTGTAGCACCACATTTCAAAGGCTTCTATTCTTCTCCTTTCCCCAAATCTTATCGTCCACATTTCGCGCCCATATAACGTCACGCTCCATACGAACGTTTTTAGCAACGATTTCCTAATATTCACACTTATATTACTTATAGTGTGGCGTTATATGGGTGCGAAACGTGGACGGTAGGAGTTGCCTAGAGGAAAAGAACAGAAGCCTGTGAAATGTGGTGTTATAGGTGAATAAGATAGGCGGATAGAATCACTAACGAGGATATTCTAAACAGAATAGGGGAAGAGCGAACAATATGGTGGACGTTGACCAAGAGAAGGGATAGATTAATAGGCCACGTTTTGAAACAAGCGGGTCTTGTAAAATTATCATTAGAGGAAAGTGTGTGGAGTAAGAATGGACGATGGAGGCCAAGGATGAAATGCGCTGTGCAGATTATGAAGGATGTGGGTTGTGAGAGTTATACTGAAATGAAAAAAGCTTGCGGAAGATAGGTTAACATGGAGGGTTGCGTCGGACCAGGACTGAAAACAACAAATTTGGTTTCCGCTTCAAAGAACCAACACACTGAGGTCAACAAGTTCCCAAACGTTTCATATTTCTTGTTTTTTTTTTCAGTTATTAAATCGTTTATGACCTGTTATAATTATTATTTACTTAATTGCTGCGTTTCTGAGAGTCGCCGTCCTATTCACACACACACATAGGGAGTGGAGTGGGTGAGGAAATTGCTGGGGGGAATTAATTTCGCAGAGTACACCTTTATGGGCGCCATGAGCGTGGCGGAAACTGTTAAATGTTTGTCGTTGTAAATGGACCGTACAACAGCAGCAGCAGCAGCAAGGCTTTCTTCAAACCTCGTGTTTCCGCCACAAACATCTACTCTTACGTAACCCAAAATAATGCGTGAGTGTGTGTCTATTTAATTATAATGGAATCAATACAAAAGAAAAGATGAAGGAGCAAACACAATGCACTGGCATAATTTGAAGAGTAAATTTTTCTTTGTTGTTTCGGTAAATAATCCTTGGATGTAGAACGTAACTGACCTTCCACTTGTTTCTCTCGTGCAAGTCCTATTATGTGACACTTCTACACGTTCAGAGAGACTCTAATCTAGCTGCTTCGATGTTCAGTCTTCTCTGTCAACCTCTTTACTTCATTGCTTGTAATTGGGAACAGCCTTCGCTTCTCTCCTCAACCACATCCCTCTGTAACGAGTATCCCGGTCGTTAATTTGATAGTTTTTCCTACTTTTGTGTTGATTTAAAACAAGTACTTTTCTCTTGCGTATTGAGAATTAGGATCTTTATACCGACAATTAGAGAGAGAGGGGGAGGGAGAGGGAGGGAGGAGAGGGATACGGAGAAGGAGAGGGTGAGGGAGAGGAGGAGAGGGAGGGCCAGATGGAAGGGGATGGGAGAGAAGGGGGAAGGGAGGGAGGAGAGGGAGGGAGGAGAGGGATACGGAGAAGGAGAGGGTGAGGGAGAGGAGGAGAGGGAGGGCCAGATGGAAGGGGAGGGGGAGAGAAGGGGGAGGGTGAGGGAGAGAGGAGAGAGAGATAGTTAGAAAGATACAGGGGAATAGATTGAGATAAATAGAGTGACAGAGATTGTAAGAGATAGAGAGTCAGGGAGAGGTAGAGGTTGAGATAGAGAGACAGAGAGAGGTAGAGGTAGATAGGAAGAGATAGAGATAGAGAGAGAGGTAGAGAGAGACATAGAGATTGAGAGACAGAGATAGAGAGGGGTAGTGAGAGAGAAGAAGAAATGCGAGATACGAAGACAGGTAATGAGAGGTACATAGAAATAATGACAGACAGGGAGATAGGTATAGACCCAGATACAGTGAAAGATTATGATAGATAGAGATTCCCAGGTTGGGAAATGGGTAAGTAATTAAAAGGCTTTTGTGGTTTACTGGGAAAAATTCCCACGTATTCTCTCTCCTTATCGTCTTTGGGAGATTCTACAGTTATCCCTCGTAAAAATAGACAGATATATAGATAGGTAGGTAGCTAGATAAATATAGATACAGAGAGAGAGAGAGAGAGAGAGAGAGAGAGAGAGAGAGAGAGCTGGGAGGGAAGAATTTTGGACGCAATGTCAGAGGAGAAGAAGAAAGTGAATCAATTGACCGTCGTTTCGAACTGTACAAAATTCCAACCTCATTAGTTCAGAACAGACGTGGACCTTTTCTGTCACTCTAAACAGCCAACAACAGAAAATAACAGAACGTATTAAATTCGTTTCCGAAAAGTCACAATTATGACTCAGTGACTTCTGATTGGAACGTAGTTCGCGGCTGACTTAAACTGAACATTAAATTTAAATTACCCATTTACTCTTAATTTTTGGTCTACTTATTAATTGTTAATATTATACTGAGCCGACCTCCTGTGGTGTAGTGGCTAGCGTCGCTGCTTCACAACACGGAGGTCCCTGATTCGAATCATGGCAACCTACCTGATGCAGGTTTTCTAGGGTTTTCCCTGCATCTCTTTAGGTGAAACAACGGGGTCCTAGTCAACCCTTGGCTACCTTGCTCTACCTTCCGCATCCCCCCTTTTCAATTTCCTTCCTATGCTATTAAAGGGGAGTTTCCTGTTTCAGGATCACCCTCATGTAGCATGTTGATCCAAAAAAAATAAGTGTAACACAAGGCTGGAAATGTAATACCATGAAAGGGTGTAATATAGTCTTGTTACAAAGACTCACGACAAATAAGTAGTTTGTAGATTAGACTAGATATTTGTAGAAACCTTAATACGTTTACTTAATAATTCGGATGAAATCTTCACGGTTGACCAACCGGGTCAGGTATTTGAAAGAACACAACGTTTCTGCGGCCATCTTCTGCCGCCGTCTTCAGGATTGTATTCTTTTAAATACCTAACCCGGTTGGTTTACCGTGAAGATTTCATCCGAATTATTCACCGGGAAAGTCTACGTTCATTACTTAGTAATTGTTTATCTTTGAATTATTGTAAAAAAATTATTATAATCTTTGTAAAAAAGGCCTACTTTAGACTCTGGGTTGTAGGTCGTTGGTTAAATAAAATTTTTAAAAAAGGCCACAGTCGACCCGATAGGCCAAGACCTGAATGGGCTGCAGAGCCAATGAGAACAAGAAAAGAGTGGTACAAGAGGTTAAGGAATTTTGTTCCACTGGTTGTTTTGAGAATAAGCTAAATTGTTCTTGGTGAGATGAAGTGATTGCCTTCTGTTTTCAAACTGGTTTCTCTGGTGAGAATGTGTGACGTACTTCAGTGTCACGGGGGGAAAAAGAGGACGTAAGGATATGAACGAAATCCGCAATGAATAAGAGTCCAGGGCTAATCTGTTTCAGACTGAGGAAGCGGTCAACGAGCTGTTCGAGAATGGCACCATTTCCTCAGGACCTCCCGCCGTCCGCTTGAGTCCTCACGTTCGGCCTTTCCTGTACGAGCTGTACCTCAAGCCTTGGTTTGGAGACGACACCAACTTCTCGTACATAGGCCACGTCGCCATCACCATAAGGTTTGAACCTCTCTCAGAGGTCCCGCCGCCCAACTCTATAATGCTGCACTCTAGAGGACTGAACATCTCTACTGACGAGGTTGTCTTAGTCTTGGAAGACAGGTAAGCCGGCGTCATTTCCCATGGCATGTTATTATTAACAGGGCTGGTTTTTTAAAGCAAGTACAGATATTTATTAAAATAATATTATTTTCCAAATATCTTATTATTGAACAAGTTGGAAGGGTTGGGGGTTAAATTAAAATGGTAATTCAAAGATAAGGGGAAATTAATTTATAAAAAAAATTAATCAAGGAAATATATACCAAATTTGTGGTTCGGCAAAGCAATCAGATCCAATATAATCTCAGGATAAAAACCGTGGGTGACCTGACAGCGTACCTCCTTTGTAGTGTGGCAGTTGGAAAAACATTAATGAGTGAAATATATACCAAATTTGTGGTTCGGCAAAGCAATCAGATCCAATATAATCTCAGGATAAAAACCGTGGGTGACCTGACAGCGTACCTCCTTTGTAGTGTGGCAGTGTTAAATTAAAATGGTAATTCAAAGATAAGGGAAAATTAATTTATAAAAAAAATTAATCAAGGAAATATATACCAAATTTGTGGTTCGGCAAAGCAATCAGATCCAATATAATCTCAGGATAAAAACCGTGGGTGACCTGACAGCGTACCTCCTTTGTAGTGTGGCAGTGTTAAATTAAAATGGTAATTCAAAGATAAGGGAAAATTAATTTATAAAAAAATTAATCAAGGAAATATATACCAAATTTGTGGTTCGGCAAAGCAATCAGATCCAATATAATCTCAGGATAAAAACCGTGGGTGACCTGACAGCGTACCTCCTTTGTAGTGTGGCAGTAGGGAAAACATTAATGAGGGAAATATATACAAATTTTGAGGTTCGGCGAAGCAATCAAGATCTAATAAAATCTCAGGATAAAAAATGTGGGAAACCTCCCACAGTTATCACTCAATTCCTCAAGTGTTGACTTCAGCCCCTACGGTATAGTGTAAGGCTTCTTTCCGGTATTCACCGGAAAGAGATGAAGGGCAATCCCTAGAACCTGCATGAAGTAGGTTATTTAACTATACTCCATGAACCCTAGTCTACCATTGCCTATTCTGAATCCCACTTTTCAATTCCGTTCCTATGCTATTAAAGGGGGGGAACTTGCTAGTTTACGTTTCCAGTTCCCCCCTCCCTCACAAATGAAAACATCTTCACATCTGTGAATGGCCTTATAAATGAATGGAACTTGTTGTGATCGCGCAGGCTCAAAATTTTAACTGCAGCACTGCAGTGGAAAAATATTGATATATACCTACTTTATGAACATTCCTCATATTGAGTTGTGTTATATATTACACTCTGTTATGTTCTGATACTCGACAATCGTTATGGAGAAGGGGGGTAGGGAGGGTTTCGTTTTCCTAGTACATCTTATATTTCCCTATTTTACACAGTATTTAGTTCTAACTGAAACCTCCAAATTTATTGTGGCCAGATTGTGACTAATATGTCATATAGTCTTTCGCGAAAAAGAGGAATTTATTTATGGGTAATATAGGTTTGAAAATTACGAAATAGTTGCCAAAAATGTTTGTACGGAGCGTGACGTTATATGGGTGCGAAACTTGGACGGTAGGATTGCGGAAAGGAAAAGAATAGAAGCCTTTGAAAATGTGGTTCTACAGGAGAATGGGATGGGTGGATAGAGAGAGAGAGAGTAACGAGGAAATTCTAAACATAATAGGGGAAAAGCGAACAATATGGGGAACGTTGACTAAGAGAAAAAGGATAGATTAATAGGCCACGTTTTGAGACATGAATGAATGAATGAAATTATTGATACTGCAATTGAGTAACACTCGGTGGGAGTTACAAAAAGTGAGCTCAAAATGAGCAATGTAAATAGTTACAAATAATATTAATAATATAAATTACATTTTAAATAAAATAGATAAAAAGTACGCATTGTTCAGTCGTTTTATTGAGGGTCTTGTATAGAGGGAAGTGAACAGAAGAGGGAGGCAAAAGGTGGAATACGCTAAGCATAATGGAGAGTATGTGGATTGTGCTACGTATGAGGAAATGAAAAGGCTTGCGCAAGATAGGTTAGCGTGGATGGTTGCATCAGACCAGTCTTAGGATTGAATACCACAACAACAGCGTCCCTAGATGTGTATTATTTATGAATTGTAAAATTAATAACTATAATTTTACAGAATAATTCTGTAGCAGGATGTGTGTATATTCTAGGAACAATAAAATACGTCCTTAATAATTTCTGTGGGAAGTAATTACAGCAGGTTAATTTAGGTTTTCCCTTACATAGGTTTTTCCCATCAGACAGATGACTGCGGATTCTCTCGTTGACCGAGACTCCTATTTATTGTAAGATAGAGCGCTCTGCCGTCTATTAGCCTAAGGCTAGGTTTACACGCAGGGGCAGTGATGACTGCCAGAAAACGAAGGGCAGTGATGTCAGTGGCGTGTCAACATACGTCAGTGCTACGCTGACAACTGCCAATCCATCGCTGACACGAGAGCACTGCCTCACTTTTCTTGGAGCGTGTCAACAGTATGTCAGTCATGACTGACGTTCCCCCTCCACCGACCTAGACGCTGCCCTCATGGGAGGCCAGTTAGTGGCAGTTACGGTTGTCAATTATCGATTGTGTCAGGGGCTGACTATCGATTCCGCGATGGTAAACAGTTTGTATTTTGCATTTTCAATACGCGTGCAGTTTGGTATAGTGTGCGATTGGAGTAAGTGAATCTTTGTTGTGAACAGCGGCTAGAATTTTGGTTCAGAAAGCATTTAGGATAGAGTTCGTTTGTTGCACCTAATCGCCCATAAATTTATAGGTTAACTTTCCAAAAATAATTATTGGCCACCCTCCAACGGCACAAACTTTAACTGGAAAAAAAATTACGCAAAAGAATGATGTATAGCTATCACACGTAATGAAATTGTTCAGTAATTGACACCTTTAATGGGATAAAACAAGTAATAGAAACCGAGCCAATTAAACACTGGAAACCAGCTTCAAAGTACATCTACTTTTTTTATTATTGCTTGATTTCTGTAATAATAATATAAAACTATTACTAAACAACTGTTTTCGTTTTTATGTATCTATAGTACAGTAGCGTAATACTGAGTTTGACTTTTTTTGTGAGAATTTCACGAACCCTTCCTTGTTACGTCTATTCTGTCACAAATACAAAGTGATTAGTTCCTGTTTATGGACATTATGCGTACGCAAAAACACAACTTGATATAAATAATATATCGAAATTATGCAACAGCTACATTCCAACCGATCGTAGTTGCCAGAACATAGCAGAGATGTATAAACATGCATCAGAGTTCTCTGCCCGTTCTGTAGTGAGGGCAGCACTTGCACAGAATTGTCAGTGAAGAAGTGGGCAGTTATCTGCCCAATATGTAAACGGTAGGCAGTGCACAGCCAACCCAACTTCGACGAACATCACTGCCCCTGCCCTGTGTAAACCTAGCTTAAGTCATTATAAATGTTGACACAGTGTTGGCCGACCTTAGCTCCTGTCCCCCTGTGTCCATCCCATTTCTGCAAAGAGTCTCCTAGCTGGAGCTCTATCCATATACTGTGTACGTCAGTAACAACATAATCCAGGAACCGGATGAGTATAAGGACCAAAATATAGACATCACAACATAAAATAGAATATAAATTATAGTAATAGTAAGATTATTCAAGTAATTATCTTAAACAAATTACATAACTCTGCTAATACAAATACAGTCATAAATAATTAGAGTATAAAATTAGTAAAAAAGTTTGAACCTACAACTACTCGACCAACGCGTCATGGAGGAGATCCGGAAACACGTGTGGGTCGTAACCGGAAAACACCCCGGAGTTGTTTCACAAACAAAATGTATAAAGGTGGAAAGGATGAGGAGACAAAGAAATTAAGAATTCTCTCCTTCAGTCTCTCCACGAAAATAATATAATAATAAAACTAGTGTAACAGATGATGATCTTACATGCTAAAACAAATTTAAATATACGCATATACTTTATTATTGTATTCATACATATTTATATCTATGTAAAAAAATGTACCAACAAAAGAAAAATATTGTTAAACAGACCTGTTATTGAATCTAGAAAACAGGTCAAGTAAAATTATTACCAATAAAAAAAAAGTAACAACATAACATTATTTGATTAAGTTGAACCATTTTATCAACCTAATGTTTAAAATCCAAACTTCAATACTTTAGTAATTTATTAAATTAAATAATTGATTTAATTAAATATCCCGCCGCGGGAGATTGTCCGCCTCATCAAATCCCTTTTACTTTAATACTTCAATACCTTTAATAATCGTTTCGGCAGGAGTCGAGGAGAGTGAAGGACATGAAGTGCTAAATTTAATCTGTGATAAAGTCTCTCAAAAGGGAGACGAAACGTCTTATTTGGAGTAATTAAATGGTAATAAAATTAATTTCCGACTACTTATTAATTAAAAAAATTTAATGTTTACACACGTATGTAGTCACGATGCGTCACAACCACTTCCGCTGCCACTTATGGTTCACCAGCATCTGTAAAATTAACCTATGACATTCTCATGTTTACTTTCCACACCCTTTAAACACTGTTAATTTCACTTGGTCGATTCCTTTACGACACTTCAGCTAGAAAATCGTCGGGAACTTAAAACAACCACTGAAAGAATATTACTGTGGATTCTCATGAGTAATACTTGTCTTTTTTTTTGTTTTTTCTGCAGGAACAACACTCCTGGGTCTCCAATGCCTCTCAGTCAGGAGACGCAAGATTCGTCAACGGAGCTTAACGAAACCACCACTTTGATGCCGATGGAAACAAACACCCAAGGTAGAGAGAGGACATAACAATATTTTCTTCTATTCTACAAATTGAAGATCGAGTAGAGAAAGCAGAATTCAAGAGAGAAGTAAGACAAGGATGCAGCCTGTCGCCCATGCTATTTAGCTTATATATATAGGACGACCGATGAAGAAATAAAAATAATGAATATGGAAAAGGAATCATACTGAAAGGAGAAGAAATAAAAACCCTAAGATTTGCCGATGATATTGTAGTAGTATTAGGGCAGCCAGAATAAGATTTGGAAACCGTAATAAACGGCATGAACGTGGTCCTGGAGGAAGAGTTCAATATGAGGATTAAAAGAGGGGAAACGAAAGTAATGGAGTATACTATGGGAAACAATGAAATAACAGAGGCCGTTAGGATAGTTTGAAGGAAGATAAGGAATTCTGAAAGTTGGGTAGCATAATAACTAGACTAGAAGAGAAAGGTTTTCGGAAAAAGAAGATGAGTTTACTTACGGGTAACATAAGTGTGAATATTAGTTTATCATTTCTAAATTGTTGGTATGGATAGTGGCGTTCTATGGGTGCGGAACATGGACAGTAGGAGTTTCAGAAAAGCAAAAGAATAGAAACCTTTGAAATGTGGTGCTATAGGAGAATGAGATGGCTGGATAGAGTAACTAACGAGGAAGTTCTAAGCGGAATAGATGAAGAGCGAAGAATATGGAGGACGTTGACAAAGAGAAGAGGTAGAGACACGAGGGTCTTGTAAAATTAGCAATAGAGGGAAGTGTGTGGGGGTAAGAACAGAAGAGGGAGGCCAACGATGGAATACGCTAAACAGACTACGAAAGATGTGGGAATGTGGTAGTTATGCGGAAATGAAAAGGCTTGTGCAAGATAGGTTGGCATGGGAGGGATTCATCAGACCAGTCTTAGGACTGAATACCACAACAACAACAAGTTTACGTTTACTATAAGGGGAGTCAAAGGGTCTTTTTTAGCGAATGTTTAAATATTTATTTTTAGGTACCCCTTTCGCGGAATCGTTTTATGGCACTGAAATTTTTGCAGGATATTTTTAATGTTACGATAAGCGTCATATCTATGCTTAGCTTCATCTGATTTTTTTTTCTTCTTCAATGATAATTCTTGTTTTCGTCAAAAATTTAACATTACCTGAGGGAGTCCCAAAAATGTTGACGAAACGTCGGCTATTCACCTAAATAGGTCGTTAATTTATTTAATTTAGAACCACCGTAGAGGGATGCTGTTTTGTTTCTCGTGTCCAAAAAATCAACAGGGTGGTGAAATCGAGACTCGCCAAATAATTATCTAGGATTTGTCTTTTAAGACGACATCTTGGAAAGGACAACATCCCCCCTCCCCTCTGGAGGACGGTAGAGTCAGGAAGCACACAACGTGGTGAAAAATAAAAGTAGAAAAGGGAAATGATAGGAGGGGGTATTGAAGGTGATGAGTTGAATGATATGTGCAGTGAAACTTATTAAATTCAGTTGTTAATTAATATTAGTATGTAACAAGTAAATCAGAGTGTATTCCATTGTGATTTTATTTAATCCCAAGCAGACGTTGTAACGCTCCATTGTCCAAAACTCATCCAGATCTTGTGTGCAGGGAACGGGACTTCGCCGTCGCCGCCCCCAGGTGCCGCTCCCAAGCCAGGAGACTTAGCACCGCCGCCGCCCCCAGGTGCCGCTCCCAAGCCAGGAGACTTAGCGCTGCCGCCTCCGCCGCCGCCACCAGGTGGTCCTAAGGCACCGCCTCCTCCTCCTCCGCCGCCGCCGCCGGCAGAAGAACATCCGCAAGTGAACGTCGCCGGCCACAGCTTCGACGAATCTCAAGAGACGTACACGATCAAGCTGGACAAGCCTCTGGCGAAGGGCGTCAACTACGTCCTTCAGATCCCCTTCACTGGGAAGATCCGGGAGGATCTGGCGGGATTCTACCGCAGCTACTACACGGAGCCAAACTCCAAGCGTCGAGTGTAAGTCGACCTTCAAAAC
>CM067377.1:205716568-205786568 GCA_034510155.1 Eucriotettix oculatus | reverse complement strand
ATGAACATTAATCAATATAGGACTCTGCCGCATTCCATAAAACAACCACACCAAAAGCTCCTCTTTTGTATTGATACGAGAGTTATCGAGATTTATTTTAGTGGCACTTTATGTTACAAACGTTTCGGAGTCCATTGTCCGAACCACTAGAAAATTCACATTCCCAACCTGCCCTTCCCCCCCCAAAAAGAGTATAAAATGTATTCAATACATAAAGAGAACTAATGAAAACGACCTTTAGCAGACAGAAGCTTTTTATAACATATTAGCAGGGAACCCGGCGTTGCCCGGTTATTTTTTTTATATTATCCCACTACATTATTTAATTTTTGGTCAGAACATGATTAAACCTGTATCGGAAACGTCACAGTATGAACCTCAAATATACTCCCAGTACCTCGAGGGGGTACAAAAAATATTCCCGGTACATGGCAGTAAAATAATGAAATAAAAATTCTGTTATAATAGCTCAAAATACTCCCGGTACATTAAAGAAATAAAAATTGCCACCAGTAGTCTAAGAGAATTTTGGGGAACCGAATAGAGTAACATACACTCACAGTTTCTTAAGGAAGGCAAAATTACGACAAGTATTTTAAGAATTAGCTTCGGTTCCATTAGACAGTAAGAGATGTCACACCCCTGAAGAAGCTAGGGGTTGTTATGTTACCCTAAGAGTGTTCAAACTAGACCTAAGTGACATAAAAACCAAGTCCGATGATTAAAATTAAACAATTGTAACAAAACTTTATTTGCCCCTGCCACCCCCCGCCCATACCAACCCTGTTAATCACTAAATTTAAACTTACGCAGAAATGCATTTTACACGGTTCCCACCCTCCTGTTAAGAGATGAACTGCAATTTAAATGACATGCTGAATGTAAGAATCAAACTCAAAGACTCGCAAATCACCGATTTCGATACCAAACTTAACTGTTTTCTGTTTATTTTCATATAAGGCCCCAATGCACCCCCACCCCTGTGAATACTCTACTTTGACGCTAAATGAGGATGATGCTATACGCAAAAAAAAAAAAATTAAGCGAAAACGCTATCAAATTAATTGACCCAGAAAAATATGTTTTAGAAGGAAATAACGGCGGCTTGTATTAGTGTATAAAAATTTGTGCACCCTCCACCCCCACCCAGGTGGTGAGGTGATATCCGTGTCTTACCCCTAACGAAGTAGATTTCCGGGCCGCCATATTCAAAATTTAACCGAAATTGTTCCATTCGTTAAAAATTGTATGCGGAATTCTATTTTACCCCCTTACAACCCCTCATCGGGGGCGAACTGTAAATTAAATTTCATTTTTTTTGTCTCAGAATTAAACTCAGTGACTCACATTACACCGGTTTAGAGCTCAATCTCGTTTTTTTTCTGGTTGTTCTTATTATTATGTTTTGTCCCTCAACCCCCACCCCTATGAATACTCTCCATCGATTATAGCTGGGGTTGAAATTATACGCTACTAGTATCGGATGACACACTATCAAATTAAATTATCTAAGAATGTATTTATATGATAAAAACATTGGCCTTTTTTTTGCTTATTTAAAATTTTCTACCCCTTCCACTCCCGTCCGCAGGGGTTTTAGCCGATTGTTACCCCAACAGTTCTGATTTTCGGAGCGTAAACAACACATGTACCAAAATTGGTGGATATTGGTCCACTAGTTTAGATTTTTATGCAGAACATACATACACACTGACGTCAAATGAAGGCAATTTTATTGCGAGATTCATGTAAACTGACGTTTCGGTACCTATTTTTACCCACTTCAAGGTTCAAGGATGACCATTGTCTATGTACCACGTCGTTCCTCGCGGGGAATAGTCAAAGTTAGTGAGTGAACGGCTTGTTAACCGTTTATTTTCAATTTTTACTTTTCTTTGTTTGTTTGAGAATAGACCTTGAAGAGGGTACAAATAGTTACCGAAACGTCGGTTTTGAATGCATATGTAATAAAAGGCTTCCACCTGTTAAAGGGAGTTTTTATTAATTATATTAATACATAGAAGAGACGTGAGACGTTTATTAGTATTTAATACAGGCTTTCTAGATAATTTCAAGACTACATTACTTGGTGTTAAACTGAAGAGACAAAATAATTGTTGATTCATCATAAGAACTAATTTTAGTAAATGTTTACCGTCTGTTTAACAGAAAAATTAAAATGAAAAAATAATTAGTTTATCTGAAATTTAAAATAACTGTTAAATGATTATTAAATAAATTAATGTCTCAGATTAAAATAAAATAATTTATGACCGGTTTTTTTCCAGAAAGTTTTTTTAAATCAAACAACGTTTCGGCGTATATTCGCCCCTTCTTCAGATTTTTGTGAAGAGAAAAGCCTGAAGAAGGTACGAATATGCGACAAAACGTTGTTTGATTAAAACTAAAAAAAACTGTCTGAATAAAAACCCGGTCGAAAATTATTTTATTTTAACCATTAAATGAGTTGTCACTTTTTTTTATTTAAAATAGTGAATTAAACTACGTTTCGTCCCTCATTTGAGACTGCTTCGGGTAAACCAAAATGAAAATTACAGTAGATTTCATTAGCCAATGTGGAGCGAGGTCCAGAAACAGCTAAATTTTGTGAGTTTAAAACTATGTATTGTATTTTTTAAAAAAAATTGTAACACATTACCTAATGAAATACAATGTAATTTTCATTTTAGTATAGCTGAATAAGTTTAAAATAAGAGACGAAACGTAGTATAGTTAATTATCTAAATAAAATTTAAAAACTGACAACGAGGCTGTTATAACTAATTTAAAATGAAATAAATAAAAAGACGGCCAAAAATGTCAGCATTTAAATTTATCACTATTTATTCAAAAGCGACGTTTCGTCTCAATTTTGAGGAAGTTTCAAAATGGAGACGAAACGTTGCTTTTGAATAAATAGTGAATAATTTATATGCTGACTTTTTGGTTGTCTGAAATAAATTGACGACGAGATACATGTTTTTTAAAGTAACAACCAGTTAGACAAGCTTTTTATTTAGCTGACTGAATTTATCGCCACCATATTTGAGACTTCCTCAGGTGATGCTAAATTTAGTAATTTTAATGAGGAAAACTTATCTAATCATGTTTAAAACAAATTTGGTTGAAGCTCCTCTTTGTTAGGCAGTGAACGTTAGATTTTTTATACACTTCGCGTACTGTTTTCACCAAAAATTTTAAAAATTTAACATATCCTGAGGAAGTACCTCAAAGACGGTGACGGAACGTCGACTCAAGTAAATACAAAAAAAAAACTTTCCCTTCTCCGGGTCGTTAATATATTCCTTTTAAGTTGTCTTTTTTTATTAATTTAAACATGGCAACCCTTATAATTTTAGTTTTAACTTTCAGGTGGCTGGCGACGACGCAGTTCGAGCCTACGGACGCCCGCTCGGCGTTCCCCTGCTTCGACGAACCCGCGATGAAGGCACGTTTCAAAATCAGCATCGAGCATTCCACGAAATACGTCGCCGTCTCCAACATGCCCATAGTCAACTCTGAACGGACGTAAGTGGAAACCTCTAAATATTAACAAATACTATAATCAAGTACCCCATGGCGGGCGCTGCGGGAGTTTTCTCGCAGGCGCTTCAGCCCAGAGTGACTGCGGGGCTCACCTGATCATGTCGGGAATGCCTCGCACTCTCTCTGGGTATTTTTTATCAAAGTTCTCATATGCCGAGACACCTTCACCTATTTTAGGAGGTATATGTACCGGGGTCAAAGACCTTGGGCATATGGCAAGAGTTGTCCGCTGATCCCATTGGATCAGTCGGCCAACTGCCTCCTGAAACTGGTGGAGACACGGAGAAGGGAATGCTGCGTCCCCACAGCAGACTCGTCTCCCGTCATTCGGAAGGGCGTGAGAATAGTACCCAATGCCCGACCTACCTGATGCAGGTTTTCTAGGGTTTTCCCTGCATCTCTTTAGGTGAAACACCGGGTAGGATCCTTAAACCATAGCCCGGGGGCCCTAGTTAACCCTTGGTTACCTTGCTCTACCTTCCGCATCCCCCCTTTTCTATTCCCTTCCTATGCTATTAAAGGGGAGTTGCCTGTTTCAGGATCACCCTCATGTAGCCTGTTAACCCAAAAGATAAAATCTCCCTCACGTAGCCTGTTATCCCCTAAAAAAATCTGCATGATGCCGGAATAGAGGGAAAACCAAGGATCTTTTATTGTACAAACTGATAATCATTATGATAAAACTTTTTAAATATCAATAGACTTAGAAACCATAATAAATGGCATGAACGTGGTCCTGGAGAAAATAGTTTAATATGAGGATTAATAGACGGAAAACACGAGGTATGGAGTGTAGTATGGGAAACAGTGGAATAGCAAAGACTGTTAGATTGGGAAGGGATATTTTGACGGAAGCTAAGGAATTATTCTATTTGGGAAGCGGAATGACTAGGGATCGTAGAAGCATAGTAGACATAAAGAGTAGGATATCACGGGCAAGGAAGGCTGTCACGAAAAAGAGGAATTTAGTTACGGGTAATATAAGTGTGAATATTAGGAAATCGTTGCTTAAAATGGAGCGTGGCGTTATATGGGTGCGAAACGTGAACGATAGGAGTTGGCGAAAGGAAAAGGATAGAAGTCTTTGAAATGTGGTGCTATAGAAGAACGCTGAAAATCAGATGGGTGGATACAATCACAAACTAGGAAGTTCTGAACAGAATTGGGAAAAAGTGAACAACATGGAGGATGTTGACTAAGAGAAGGGATAGATTAATAGGCCACGTATTGAGGCACGAGGATCTTGTAAAAATAGTGTTAGAGGGAAATGTGTGGGGTAAGAACAGAAGAGGGAGGCCAAGGATGGTGTGCGCAAAGCAGATTAGGCAGGATGAGGGGTTTTAAGGCTTGCGCAAGATAAGTTAGTTTGGAGGGTTGCATCAGACCGGTCATAGGACTTAATACCATAAAAATAACAGATTTCTTGGCTGAGTTTAAAATTGAAAGAATTTTTTCTACTTTTGCATTAACAATTTCTGTTTTTTTTTAAAATCATATTTTGAGTGAGAATTTACATTTTCTCAGGACTGTTGGATGGACCGTCGACCATTTCGACATTTCTCCGGAAATGTCGACATACCTCGTGGCGTTCATCGTCTCGGAAATGAGTATCGTTTCCGGAAACAAGACAGCGGCGTCAGAATCTTCACCACCTACCAGGCCTGCCACCCTCCCCGCCACTCTGATTCGGTCCACGACAGCGGAACCAACCGTGCCCAACGTCATCAGCACTACTGTGGTCCCCTGGGGTCCTTCTACACAGGGCTCGGTCCCCACCGACGTCGAGTCAGAGCTTCCAGCAAACGGAACTGTCGACGGCAGCATGTCTTCAGCTTTCACCCTGCCAGGCAAGGACTCGTCCACAACTGACATTTCCGGAAGAACGACCACCAATGGAAACGGTACCTCTGGAGTCATGTCGACCGTAACAACGACCACCAATGGAAACGGTACCTCTGGAGTCATGTCGACCGTAGCAACGACCACGGCTACCGCCGACATTTCGGTCGCTGAGAATTCAACCGCCGAAACGCCCAGGGAGTTCCCCTTGAACGTGACAACCAGAATAACAACCACGAAACCGGGGAGAACTACTGAGGACGACGGTAAAACGATTGGAAGGATCGTTAGCACCACCGTCCGTTCACCTGTTTCCACAAAGCTTCCAGGAGGGAACAGAACAACTGTCACGACGACCGAAGGTCGAGACGTAACAAAGAGACCCGAGAAGACTACCGAGTTACCGGACCTAGAAGAGGAAACCGTAACGCGATACGAGGACGTGTCTGAGAAGACGAGGGTGCCAATGAGGTTGAACGAAACCGACAGGCCGTCGACGACCAGTGGAACCACCATCCGTCCGGTGGTCCCTATCGCCCAGAGGCTGAGGTCAAAAAGGAGTGAAGTGATCAAGCCGAAGAGCGTTCCCGTCAGAATGGTGGTCAGGCCGCACCTGGCTTCTCAAGCCTCCTACGCCATCCAGATCACGCCGCCGCTCTTGGAATTCTATGGAAAATATTTTGGCGACCCGTACGATCTACCCAAGATGGATCTCGCGGCCATTCCGGATTTCCAAGCCGGCGCCATGGAGAACTGGGGTCTTGTAACTTTCAGGTCAGTAAATTGATTCACTTATTTCGTGAACTGGCTTTTTTCAAAAGTCTTCTATTATATCTCCCGATATCATTGCCCGTTGATAATCTTCTCCTTAAGCAGAAATTCAACCTCAATGAGGTGCTTTTTCTACCACCAAAACACTGTGTCTGTAATATTTTTCTTTGCCAGAAAACGTGGTTTTGTATTTTTTTGGCTGATGCGGGATAGATGAGACGCCACCTTTTCCAGTTAACTGTTTTGGTTCGTTGAAAAATTTCGGTAGGTACTCTTCCTTCCGCGAGTAGGAAGCGGACCACATTCGTGGCGGGATTTACTAGGGACATCTGTCTTGCAACACTACATTGTGCGTTTCCGTGCTACCGTGTTCCTGTGATGCTCGCTCTGTCAGAAGATCCTCCTCCTCTACCACACAGTGTTGCAAATTCTCAAGAAACACAGCCCGTTAAGGTCACAGTACACTTACTTTCTGAACATGCCTAGTACTGATTAATAACCTTTCCTACACCTGAAGAGATTTAAGTGTGATTAGTGTGTACTAAATTTTTTAAATTAAATTTTATTGTTTTTCTAAGTAATTACTAGCGACATCTGTCACGCAACTCGACGCTACATTGTGCGTTTCCGTGCTACCGTGTTCCTGTGATGCTCGCTCTGTCAGGAAATACCCATCTACAGCTCAGTGTTGCAAACTTTCAAGAATAAAAAAAATACAGCTCGTTATAGTCACAGTACACTTACTTTCTGACACATGCCTAGTAGTGTATAATATCTTTTCATCGCATCTGAAGATTTTTCAAAGTCATTAGTCCGTATTAATTTAATTTCTAACTAATTAGGCATCGGTATTCATTTATCTTTCCATTTTTTTGAAAAAGGAATTTTTGACATGGGGGCATCTATGTTGTAACCTACCCCCCTTTAATAACAACGATTTAATGAAAACATAACGAAAAAAAAAACATTTACGTAACACAAAAGAGCCGGATGATTGAATTCGTTGTTATTAATGTTTCTATGGTATTTGAAATTAAACTACAGATGATTTGCGGCGATAAAAAAAGGAATATTCCCCTAGAGGGGCGCTGATCTGAAAACTGTTTATTTGTTTTGAGCTCTCGCATTGATTGGATTGAATTTTCAGGGAAACCTCGGTCCTCGTCGGCCCGGAGACCAGCGTCGGCGCCAAGGAAAACATTGCCCTGACCGTAGCTCACGAGCTGTCGCACCAGTGGTTCGGAGACTTGGTCACTCCCGACTGGTGGAACGACCTCTGGCTCAACGAAGGGTTCGCCACGTACGTCGAGTACATGGGAACCAATCTTGTGAGTAACTCTAACCATATATAATGAAATTGGAGGTTTGATTTAATTTAAATCAAAATAAATTATCGGGTTCCCTTAAATAAAAATATCAAATTAAATTTATTCACAGAAAACAATAATAATTACTAAACTTAGGGTCCAATTTAAAAATTTTCCAAGATATCATAAGGGTTATTTTGTGGGGATTTTTACAGCCGAACGACAGTCATGACACATTTCAGACAGTGGCGCAGACACGCACCTGTTTTTCTTTTGTGAAACGGCGGCTTCCTCCTCCCTTTTCGTAATTCAAGCTGATTCTGCGTTCATCAGGCGACTCCATTCAGTAGTGAATTCTGTCGTCGGTACCTGGTCTTGTTTCTAGGAATTATGGGGGTCCGTATTACATAGACGGGTCTCCTTCGTCTCCCTGCTGTCTATCTTCTTCAGTTTGCCCCCAGATTAGATTGCAAACGCCTCTCAATCTCAAACGACTTCTTCCTAATATCTGATGTTCATCTCTCATCTCATTTTCCACCTTCCTACTTCCAAGTTTCATTCCCGACTGCATCAACTTCTATTCCACGACTGCCCAAGTTCTTTCACCTTAATATGTTCATGTCCTGCTGCCCGTTCCGTGGATTAAACACTACGCATCCTCTTCTTGAAATGTCCATGCCTGACTGATAAAATTTCCCCCATCCATCCTCGCAGGTCATCTCGTTTATTCACCCCACCATGAGGTGCATGGGTGATCACAGATAAATACTGAAGTTTCACGGCAAATGGATGATCGCCATATGAACGGCACATGAACGTATAACGGACTGACATGAAGACACGGAGCAGATGATTTGGCTTCGGGACTTTTTTAACCTTGAAGGAAGGATGAAAGGTACCAAAATATTCATGAGGTTGACGAAAACCTTCTCTGGGGGCGATCACCGATAAACACCAAAGTTGTATGGCAATCGTGTTCATGCCATAGGACCGCATCAGGGACAAATATTAGAAGAGGCACAATATGTAACTTTTATAGCGCACACATTACATTTCATTTTATTTATATAAATCATATCATCATTTTACATATGTAGTTGACCTCGGGAAAAAATAGTTGTGGCAACTAATATCAGTGTATCGTAAAGAGGAGTGTAAGAGTGACGATAATTAATCTACATTACCAATCGTTTTGTTCATAAATGTAAAAGAACATAAGTAAATTAATGGCAATATTTATTTTGTGTTGACAGGTGGAGCCGACGTGGAGGATGCTGGACAAGGTTGTTGTTGACGAGATGTACGGCGTCATGGGTCTGGACAGCCTCAGGTCTACCCACACCATATCTCACGAAGTGAAGAACCCGGCGGAAATAAACGAAGCTTTCGATGAGATTTCTTATAACAAAGGTACAGATAAAGATGACAAAGAATACTGAAAGAACACGTTTGTGTCAGCTATAAGCGAAGTCAAGCTGATCACAGTCCAGTCTTTCCTACTTCAAATTAGCCAACTGGAAACAGGAGTTTCTAATAAGCTCCGATTTACAAACGAAAAGTAAAATTGAATTTCCAGACCGAAATTCCGTCAAAACTGAAATTAAATTAAATATCTAAACGACTCCACCAGTCAAAAAATATTTGCAGTGTCAGCTTCCCGGTTGACAATTAATTTAGTTAAAATACACATGTGGCATCCTCAGTCATATCCTGTTTCTCCGAACGGCAAATAATTAATTAAAATATAAAGGACTCCCTCAGTCAAAATATTTGCCGTGCCAGCTTTCATGGTTGACAATTACTTTAATTAAACTTCACATGCCGCACCCTCAGTCACATCGTGTGGTTTTTTCCCCCCCAAATCGACAATTAATTAATTAATTAAAATTACTCACTCCCTCAGTTAAATGCACTCCTCTTCCTTACTGTCCGAACGACGATTAATTGATTTAAAATTATGTTAAAGGCTTCGTCGGTGACCATAAAATTTATTTTTCTTCCCTAAACGACGCTAGGTGGTTTCTTAAACTAATAATACTTAAATTATAATCGTGTAATAATCGAACGTATGTAAGAAAGCAAAATTCTAATTCAACAATATGTCACTATGATTCTTCCTGAATTTGAGTCTTCATCAAACATCAATAAAATTTTTGAAATGGTTTTATATTTGTAGATTTAAGTATTGTATAGTTCTTATTGGGATTTGAATTAGTTATGGGTAGGGTAATTAAATAATAATAATAGTGTTTAAATTTTAATAATATATATATAAAACGGAAGAAAACAAAATCAAATAAAAAATATCTCCCTTGATCTTTAAAAATTATGGATTTTGGAAAATGAAAGTTGAAACAAATCGACATTATTAATAATAAATAGTAATTATATTATTTTATAACATATGATACCAAAGTTACAATTTATTTCAGTGAAAAGAATTACTAACAACAATCTGGAACCGTTAACGTACAATATGTTTATTACTCTGTTATGGTGGGCTCAAATATCTGGATTTTATGTTATGAACATTACTTGATGGTGGCAATTGCTTTTGTGGCTTCCAATAGACGACATTGATGGATTTATGGTTCATTTGTACTTTACCAATGACGTATGCAGGTAGATCTGGTCGGAACCTTTGGAACCATTGTGGTGGCGACGCCTCTGGAACTCGAGGGGCTGCTACCGTCTCGACTCAACAACCACTCTCCATCTCGTCCGTTGAACGACCGTTCTACAACTCCATCATTTCCCAAATAACTACTCCAATTTCCAAAGATAACTTCATCAACTAAGGCCTCAACTTTTCCACAACTCCTCAGTGACTAAATACTCTTCTTTCCATCACCAGGAGACAACTCAACTAACTCCGAAACCTCTGTTTTCCCCTCCTCCCGGTTAATATCCACGACTTTACCCAATAGGACATCGTCTTATATTTTCTAATTTGCATATCCGGGGTTCACGCGTCTGCCCGAAATTCGCGAAAACCCACGAACGAGACTGTTACTGAACTTCCTGTGGGAAAGTCTGAGACGTGAAAGTAATATTGAGACCTGAGGTTACTCCGTCCGACACATTTATGACATTGCTGGCCAGCGGCTTCTTAATTTCCAAACGCCGTTTCTTCATAGATATTGAAAGACCTGGCCGGAGAACTGGGAAAGTCGACTATTCGCTGATCGGAAAACCTATCTATTTAAAATGGGAATAAATTGGCCTCTTAATTAGTACAGTGTATTATAAAATTATTTTTGACGCGTGGTAAAATATGTTTACTTTTAGAATCAGAACATTCAAGTTAAGATTATATTATTAAGGGATATTAGTGCTCATATCCTTTACATTGTTCACTTGATGAAGTCTAAAAGTAGGGACGGAACCTAGTGAAATATTGTTTTATTAGTATTATTTTCGGTTTTTATCAAATATAACTCTCCTGTCTCATACATTTATTTTTTATTGTGTTTTTATGTATTTTATAGATATATATTAATACGATTCTTCTTTATGGACGAGTTTAACTTAAAGTCTTGTCCTTTTCAGGTGCGTGCGTGATAAGAATGCTCAATCACTCTCTCACCGAGCCTGTGTTCCAAAAGGGAATTGTAGAATACATCAAGTTATGGTAAGCGCCTTCATCACGACGCTAATATTAAAAGAATATATATTGTGCTAGATAACCCTCGATTTTTAATTTACTCTAAAAACGAAACAAAAGGTACAGAATTTTGATAAAGTTGAATTTATTGAATATATAAAAAATACGGTGACATTTATTTACGATCGCTTCAAGGCAAACCTTATAACTCGCAGTTGGTTTTGAACTATCATTGCAAAATTCAAAGTATGCACGGTATTCCCATGGTGTGACATTTCTTTTTCCAATTTTTGAGTGCATCATTCAAATATATATTTTAAAAGCGTAGGTGTTATACAGCAGCAGCTTTGTCTGAAATCTTTTTTTTTTACGTGGAATTCTGATGTTTCCAACTTTGACCCTGTTTAAATTTCCAGTATAATTTTTTTTCTTGCGTTAATATAAGTTTTCTTTGAAAGGTTCTATTTTAACGTCTGATTTTGTAATAATAGGTAAAAATTTACGACCAATTTCAGCTTTTATTTTTTATTTATAACAATTTACAAAGAGGAAAAACACGACGTTTCGGTACTTATTTGTACATTATTCAGGTTATTATCCTGTGGAGAAACATCAATAAACCACGTGTTAGCATGAAAACCTCAAACAATTTACATATTTTGTAGTACTAATGTACAACTAAATGATCGCGAAGACCGGGATTAAGACTGTTGGAGGATCCACGTGTCACTCCAAATTCTGGATGCGCCATGCAAGATGCCAGTCCGCAGTCGACTCGGTAGGCCCAGGCCCCTCAATGGGCTGTAGCGCCGAGGAGGAAGGAATATGTAACTAAACAAAAAAAGTGGTATAACAAATGAGAACACTCACCTAATAATCAATACATCAATTATCACAATTTGATGTTTCTCCACAGGATAATAACCTGAAGAAGGTATAAATAAGTACCGAAACGTTGTATTTTTCCGCTTTGGAAACTGTTATAAATAACAAATAAAGTCTGACATTGGTCGTAAATTTTTACCTATTATAATTTCTGTTTATTTGCTGATTTTCTATCACCGACATTAATTTCGATAGAGGAACACTGCTAGATGATTTCCGTGAATCCATGTAAATAAGATGGGGTTTTATAAAAAAAAACAGAAATTAAAGAAAAAGGAAGAGTCATAAGAAGAAGAATTCTATTTCTGAATAAGACGTCATGCCCCCAACTTTCGGGACCTTTTCAGTTATTTTAATTAAACAACAAAATTTTAATAAGATATTAATTAAAGGAATGAAGAGGTCTCAAAAGTTGACTTTTGGTCATTCGTTGTGTTTTATCTCTGGTACACTTTCAAGAAGTTACCGTCGTGTACAACAACTTTCAGGAGACTGAAAAACGCCCGACAGGACGACTTGTGGAAATGTCTGTCCGAATCTGCCGTTTCCGCCGCCCCCAAGGACAAGTTCGTGCCTCTGCCGTCGGGCGCCACCGTCAAGGAGGTGATGGACTCGTGGACTCTCCAGCCAGGCTTCCCCGTGGTCACCGTCACCAGGGACTACGTCACCGGAAACGTCGTCATGAGCCAGGTCCAACTTTCCTCATCCGTTTATGTGACATTGTAAATTTTTGTAATTCCGGGAAAATTCGGCATGTAATTTTTATGTGGGTGGTGCGAAAAGTGGACGGTAGGAGTTGTTGCGGAAAGGAAAAGAATAGAAACCTTTGAAATGTCGTGGTGTAGGAGAATGAGGTGGGTGAATAGAATCACTAACAATGAAGAATAGGGGAAGAGCGAACAATATGAAGGACGTTGACCGATAGAAGGGATAGATTAATAGGCCACGTTTGAAGACACGAGGGTCTTGTAAAATTAGCATTAGATGGAAGTGTATGGTATGGGGCAGGAATAGAAAGAGGGAGAAAAAGGATGGAATAGCGAGGATGTGGTAGTTATGCAAAAAATGAAAAGGCTTGTGCATGATAAATTAGCGTGGAGGGTTACTTCAGACCATTCTTGAGACTGAATATTACAACAACAATTTCAGAATGAGTTTAGTTTTGTATATATATGTTAGGTCTCGGGCATGTGATGAAGATGACGTCATTTACCAATAATTTTTATGTGATATTCAGTCCTAAGACTGGTCTGATGCAACCCACCATGGAAACCTGTCCTGCGCAAGCCTTTTCATTTCCTTATAACTAGCACGCCCCCACATCCTCCCTAATCTGCTTAGTGTCTTCCTTACTTGGCCTCCCTCTTCTGTTCTTACCCCACACACCTTACTCTAACGCTAATTTTACAAGACCCTCGTGTCTTAAAACGTGGCCTATTAATCTATCCCTTCTCTTAGTCAACGTCCTCCATATTGTTCGATTTTCCCCTATTCTGTTTAGAACTTCCTCGTTTGTGATTCTATCCACCCAACTCATTCTCCTATAGCACCACATTTCAAAGAGTTTCTATTCTTTTCCTTTCCCCAACTCCTATCGTCCACGTTTCGCACCCATATAACGCTCCATACAAACATTTTACCAATGATTTCCTAATATTCACACTTGTATTACCCGTAAGTAAATTCCTCTTCCCTGCCTGTGCTATCCTAATGTAGTTGTTACGCTCTTTTTCGCGAAAGCCGCCCTTGCCTGTTGCTATCCTACTCTTTATGTCTACTATACTTCTACCGTCCCTAGTTATTACGCTTCCCAAGTAGCAGAATCCCTTAACTTCCGTCGAAATATCCCTTCCCAATCTAACAGCCTTTGTTATTCCACTGTTTCCGATACTACACTCCATTACCGAGGTTTTGCCTCTATTAATCCTCATATTGAACTCTTTCTTCAGGACTGCGTTCATGTCATTCATTATGGTTTTCAAGTCTATTAATGAAAAAAATCTTTTATCATCATGATTATCAGTTTGTACAATAAATGATCCAGTATGTACAATATTAAAATAATTCAAACTTAAAATAGTGTATATAATTACTGTGTAGAGATTGAGGAAGGGTAATGCATTGATTAACCTACTTTTAGCAGATGGGTTAGGTTTTCGTTGTGAGTACCTGACGTGTGTGTGTGTGAGGGTTGACAGGCAGGGAACTGATCTGACTGATGGAGGATATGTGAGGATGTGGCATGATGGTGTAGAGGGGGAAGGATGAGGTGAATGACGTATATTTGATCTGTTTGTGACAGGCGAGGTTCATCGTGGACGGCAACAACACGGACCTGGAGGAGATGTGGCACATCCCCGTGAGCTACGCCACGTTGGCAGAGTTCAGGAGCTCAGCGACGTCGACGCAGCCGCGACTGTGGCTCACCAAGGCGGAGAAGCACAAGACCGTGGAGAAGGTGCTGCCACCTGGAGCTCCGGGATCCAACGAGTGGCTCCTCATCAACCTCGAACATACTGGTCAGTTACTTTCCAACGCAAACAAGCGGAACAAGGAAAAATAATAAACAGGGCTAGACGTTGACTTCCCCAACCGTCGAAGTGAAATCAACAACAGCTTTAAATAATTTAAATGACAGATAATAACATAAAATCAAAGGTTTCTTAACAATAAAGGATCATAATGTCGAAGTAAAATAAACAAGAGCTTTAAATAGTTTTATTGATATTAATAAAACAACCGATAATAACATAAAATCAAAGGTTTATTAACAATAAAGGATCATAATGTCGAAGTAAAATAAACAAGAGCTTTAAATAGTTTTATTGATATTAATAAAACAACCGATAATAACATAAAATCAAAGGTTTCTTAACAATAAAGGATCATAATGTCGAAGTAAAATAAACAAGAGCTTTAAATAATTTTATTGATATTAATAAAACAACCGATAATAACATAAAATCAAAGGTTTCTTAACAACAAAGGATCATAATATCGAAGTAAAATAAACAAGAGCTTTAAATAGTTTTATTGATATTAATAAAACAACCGATAATAACATAAAATCAAAGGTTTATTAGCAATAAAGGATCATAATGTCGAAGTAAAATAAACAAGAGCTTTAAATAGTTTTATTGATATTAATAAAACAACTGATAATAACATAAAATCAAAGGTTTCTTAACAATAAAGGATCATAATGTCGAAGTAAAATAAACAAGAGCTTTAAATAGTTTTATTGATATTAATAAAACAACCGATAATAACATAAAATCAAAGGTTTCTTAACAATAAAGGATCATAATGTCGAAGTAAAATAAACAAGAGCTTTAAATAGTTTTATTGATATTAATAAAACAACCGATAATAACATAAAATCAAAGGTTTATTAACAATAAAGGAGTTCAATAACAAGCCTGGCTGACAGTTCGTGATTCACGTACAAATTTATAAATAATTCTTTGCGCTACTTGTAACTGTAACGACTGTCTGGATTATTTATGGGATAGTTGGCACACCTGACTGTGTTCCAAACAAAGGAACGAAACGTCGTGTTATAATTTAATAAATAAATAATTTTAATTCTGACCAATTTTTGGCCGTAACTTTTTCGCCTACATTCTTCGTGAGAACAGTTATAAAATTTGTTATAAGGGATCATACACAATAAAAATAGATACTGAAGTCATTTAACAGACACTTCTTACAAAGTACAGTATACTAATTAAAAAATAAATAACATAGGCCGACGTTTCGATGCGAGCTTATAGCGTCTTTCTCAAATGGATCTTAAAGAAACCTGACAATATTTAAAACAGAATGGACACTGAAGGTAATGATCCTAAAGATAGATGTAGGGCATTTGGAGATTGAGAAATAGCCTTTGATAATGTGAACTGGAATTACACCATTAAGGATTTTGAATAAAATATTGAGAAACGATGCTTATAACGGGCGATGAAGAAAGATAAAACGGAATATGGAAAAGGAACTACACTGCAAGGAGAAGAAATAAAAACCCTACGCTTTTCCGATGACATTATAGTATTAGAGGGGAATCAGAAGCAGATTTGGAAACCATAATAAATAGAATGAGAAAGAGTTCAATATGATGTGGAGTGTAGTACGGGAAACAGTGGGTGTTAAGATTTGGAAGGGATATTTTAAATGAAGTTAAGGAATTCTGATACTTTGGAAGCGTAATTCCTAGAGTAGGATAGCACATGCAAAAAAAAAAGGATTTTACTCGCGGATAATATAAGTGAGAATATTAGGAAATCGTTACTAAAAATGTTGGTATAAGTTGTGGCGTTATATGGGTGGGAAACGTGGACTATAGGACCTGAAGACAGGAAAGGAATAGAAGCCTTATAAATGTGGTGCTAAGGAAGAAAGAGATTGGTGGATAGAATAACTAACCAGGAAGTTCTAATCACAATGAGGGAAGAGAGAACAATATGGACGACTTTAAAGGTATAGATTAATGGTCACGTTTTGTGACACGAGGGTCTTGTGGAATTAGCGTTAGAGTGAGGTCAAGGATAAAATACGCTAAGAAGATTAAAGAGTATGAGGGTTGTGTAGAATTGAAAGGGTTTAACAGGACAGGTTAGCATGAAAGGGTTGTACCAGACCAGTCCTAGGACTGAATACCACAACAACAGCAATGTAATGATGTCATCATTGAAATGTTTACTGTAGTAAAAAGGAATATCGTTCATTATATATTTACTTTAAAATTCATTTAAATAACTGATAATTCAAGTATTTCTAATGTAATAAAACATTTCCTTTCATCCCCCTAAAACATATTATATAATATAAAAATTATTTAAATATTCGTAATTTAGTAAATATACTTATGAAATCAAGTTCAAAAGAACAATTTATATTATTGTAATATAAATAAATAAAATAGGCTTGAGTCATAAAGCCAATTACACCAATTATGGATGGAATACGCTAAGCAGATTAGTGACGATGTGAGATGTGCTGGTTATAAGGAAATGAAAATGCTTGCGCAAGATATGTTAGCATGGAGGATTGCATGAGACCAGTCTTAGGACTGAATGCTACAACAACAACAACCACATTTGAAAGTTTATGATTATATTTCTAAAGTGTTTTATTTTATGGGCTTCCAGCCGGGTGAATGTAGGCATTGGCCACGACGTTTCGACGGCGGTCACTGCCATCGTTCTCAAGTGTTTGCTGCTGTACGGACATTCACCCGGCTGGAAACCCAAGAACTACTGAAGCAGCAGATACACCGGGAAAACCTTCGTTCTTTGTTTTATTTTAGTCTGTTGGAGGGGATTTTTTTTAAAAAAACGAAGGAAACTCCATAGAAGATGAAGTTGACTCGTTTTGATGCAACTTTATTGACTCCCAGTTTAATTGTTTTCCCCCCTTTTCCCAGGATATTACCGCGTGAACTACGACCAGGCCAACTGGGAGCTTCTGAACCGGCAGCTGCAGACGGAGCCTCTGCTGATCCCTTCCACGTCCAGGGCTGAACTCATCTCCGACTCTCTGGCCCTGGCCAGGGCTGGGATGCTGAGCTACTCCACGGCTCTGAACCTCACCAGGTACCTGAGGGACAACCCCGTCAACGAGGACGACTTGATTCCGTGGACCGCGTTCATGGACAGCACCGGCCATCTGCTCAAGGGGCTCAAGCTGTCTCCCTCATACAGGTCACTCAAGGTGAGACTCTATCTACTCCATCATATCTTGTCCCCCATAAAAAACATATTTCCACACATCTCAAGACCTGCAGTGATGGCAGAGGGGTATAGAGCCGGACTGCAGGAACGTAGTCTTGCGACATTACATAAATAAATATTCGCATCAAAACGAATAAACAACTTTTATTATATTTTTACAAAATGGTTAAACCGTTTTATAATGCATGAAGAAAACACGAGCACTGTCTCTATATCTCAGGCCTAATGGGTATAATATTTTTGCCAGTAGTTTTTCCTCGGTATTGCTGTACCATGGTATGGTTGTAGCTGGTTCTGTTGCACCAGTAGTAAGATGGACTGGAAAGAGGACAGGATCTGGTGGTGCTTTGGTTCGCGTCTCGGGAAATGCAAGCGTGACGTCACTGGTCCTGACGTGACGTCATCAGCCACGGGCGAGTTTGATACAGTCTCTCGTTTCAACGTACAAAGTACATGTAATATTTGAAATGAATATAATTATTAACAATGGAAACAACAATTTCGGTTGACTTATATGAATTAAAATTATTTAAGTAAATTTATTCAATTAACTAATTGAATAGATTGTTTATATATATAAATGTATACAGACAATGAATCGTCTCCCTGGGATGTCTCCCTAACACACATCCAGCTCCAAGCAAAGCAATACAGACATCAACAATACGTTCAGTTCAAAGAAAATATAACTTCAATTGTTTTTCTTTACTGTTTATTCATTGTAATTTTCACTATTTGTGACCTTCAGTATTAATTTCCTTTGTGGTCAACAATTTAACATCAAACGTATATTAATGTTACACTTTTAAATTAATTAAATCACGCGAAAAATAATAATAAATGGAAATGACATATTTGCGAACTCAAAGATATTTCTGTTTACAACCAGGGAGATGCTAACATACCACCAGAGACGTTGTTGCTTACGCGCGAATTATTACTATATTTGAAAAGAAAAGAAATGCGCGGTAACGTGTATGTACGTATGTCACGTTACAGTCTCACCCGACGTCTCGTGTATCGATTGACTATCGATTGGAAAGAAAAGGAAGAATTTAAAGGAAAGAAAGATAGGAAAGATTATTTGGGTTCGTGATTGCCTTGACAATCAGATCAGAGTCTGGTGTTATAAGTAATAACGCAACACTCAAGAGGTAATTAAAGTATATTATAAGAAAAGTGTGGAGTAGACCAGGACCTCCACCCTAGCCGACAATCAACAGAAGACTGTCCAGATTCTCCCGAACTTTCCAAGGAGGGGGTAAATCTTCATACATCAAACCCACGCAGTTTTGAAGTGGGGATCCAATGAGAAATTATAAATGGCTGCCAAAAGTAGTTGACTTGCATTCTCACGCTTGGGTCAGGATGCAAGTTGAAACTGTAGAGTTTTCGATGACATTCGTCGCCACACACTGGACGCATGGATCGTATTGCATCCTGTCTGTTCTTAAGCTCTTTCTTGAATAAATAATAATTTAGATTCCCTCAAATTATATTACAGACGCAACCATTTTTATTGACATTGTTTGCCTTTACTTTCTAGTATTTTCTGTACGTATAAACAGGACTGGATTCCAAATCGGGGTCAGTCTTACGCAGTACGAGCTTTGTACAGCTCTTCGCCGTTGAATAAACGCATGTAACCTCTACGTGTGTGTGTGTGTTATTGAATCTCACGATCCCTCAGAAACGTGACAATATAAAACAACATCCGTCCTCAATTGATTTTACATACTACAATACTATCAACCATATTCTCTGAGCGCCGCACTAATCTGTCTCGCCTTCGTGTCTAGGTGATACAAGTGTCTCACATACCCCAGTTACTTTCAATATTTCCTTTACCAAACATGATGGCGTTGTAAGAATACTAAAGGGGGAAATTAACGGGGGCTTAAACGCAAAGGTCCCAGGTTCAAATCCTGGTAATGTCGTCGATGTTGTGTGTTACATACATTCAAACCCATATACAAAGAAATGACTTCCCTGATTCCTAGGAAGACGATAATCACCACTAGCAGCAGTTGATGCCACTAAAAATAGTACTGAGGAAAGATAAATTGACATACTTTTGACTTTACCTATTTAAACCTACTAAAACCTCTTCAGTTTTTTCCGTTCACTTGTCCCATTGTCGGTTGATTTTAACTTCTTCCTAACCTGATTTTATATCGTTGTATTCTTTTGTTGTTGTTGTGGTATTCAGCCCTAAGACTAATCTTATGCGACCCTCTATGGTAACCTATGATGCGCAAGCCTTTTCATTGCCGCATAACTAGGACACACTCGCTGATCGGCTCAGCGTATTCCGTCCTTGGCGACTGTCTTGTGTTTAATTCTCTCGAATCCTAATTTTACAAGGCCATCATGTTTCAAAACCTGGCCTATTTAATCTATCCCTTCAACGTCCTCCATATTGTTCTTTCTTCTCTTATTCTGCTTATAACTTCCTCGTTAGTTGATTGTGTCCGCCCATAAAATTTTCAGCATCCCCCGTATAGCACCCCATATTTCACAGGTTTCTATTTTATTCTTTTCTGCAACTCCTACCGTCCAAGTTTCGCAACCCATACCAACATTTCAAGCAATGATTTCCTAATTTTCACGCTTATATTAGCCGTAAGTAAGTTCCTCTTCCATGCCTACTCTAGTTATTATAATGCCCAAGTAGCTGGATTCCTTAACTTCCTCTTCAAAATATCCCTTCCCAGTCTGACAACCCTTTGTTATTCACACTGTTGCCCTTACTACACTCCGTTATCTTGGTTTTCCCTCTATTATTCCTCATATTGAACTCTTTCTCCAGGGCAACGTTCATGCCATTAATTATGGTTTCCTTTTAGTACAGCCAAGATAAAAAGAATATTTTACCAATTTTTTCCCTATGAATTTGGGTCTTCAGATGATGATGGGATAATATGCGAAGTAAATTCAATGCCTGAACTTGCCGACTCTTTATGTCTACTATTCTTCTACCATCCCTAGTTATTACGCTTCCCTAGTAGGAGAATTCCTTATGTTCCATAAAAATATCCCCTACCAATCTAACAGCCTTTGTTATTCCACTGTTTCCCAAGCTACACTCCATTACCTTTGTTTTCCCTCTATTAATCCTTATATTGAACTCTTTTTCCAGGATCACGTTCATGCCATTTATTATGGTTTCCAAGTCTCCTTCTGACTCCCCTAATACTACAATATCATGAGCAAAGTGTAGGGTCTTTATTTCTTCCTTTCAATATGATTCATTTCCCATATTCCGTTTCATCATTGTTTACCGCTGGTTCTATTTATTGGTTACACAGCATGAGCGACAGACTGCATCCTTGTCTTACTCCTTTCTTGATTTCTGCTTTCTTTCCTTGATCTTCAATTCTAATTACAGCCGCCTGTCTTCTTGTAGAAGTTGTCTATAAGCCTACTTTCTGGATATTTTATTTCCGTGCTCTTTAAAATCTTTAATTGCGTGTTCCAGTTCACATTATCAAACGCCTTTTCTAAATCTACAAATGGTATGGGACGTAGGCAGGTTTTTTCTTATCCTCTCTTCTAAAATTAGACGCAAAGTCAGTTTTGCTTCTCTTGTCCCTAGATTATCTCTAAAATGAAACTGTATTAAATGATTTAATTTTTATGTGGTAAGCAAATGGAGAACTAGTTCATGCCATATATTATGTTTCCAATTTTTATTTTGACTCCGCTAACACTACAATATCGTCGGAAAAGCGTAAGGTTTTTATTTCTTGTCCTGGCAGTATGATTCTTTTTCCATATTTGGATTTAACCTTCTTCGTCACTTGTTCTACATATAAGTGAAACAGCATGGGCGACATACTGCATCCTTGTCTTACTCCTTTCTTGATTACGGCTTTCTTTTCTTGTTCTTCTATTCTAATTACTGCTTCCTCTCTTCTGTACAGACATTTATTATTTAATGAGTCTCACAATACCTCAAATAATTATTTAGTTAATATTCATTACGTTTCTTTCTTGTCACGAGCCACGTTTTGTGATCTGAAGAGGGGGAAGGAGCTGTAAAAAAATAAATGTACGATTTATAGCTTCACGGCAAACATACGTGTCATGGGAATTGAAATTGAATTGCATTTTTTTTCTGTGACGTTTCAGGCCTACATGATCAGCGTGTTGTCTCCCCTGCTGAAGCGTCTGGGTATGGAGCCTCGCCTTAACGACCCGCAACCCACTAAGCTGCTGAGAACTCGCGTCATCTCAAAGTTGGCGTTCCTGGAAGATCACGACGTCGTCGCTTGGTCCAAGTCTCTCTTTGCGGCGTGGATGAACTCCACGGAGAACAGGTAACGTTATTTATTACCTACTACATTGCAGGGACAGACGTTTGGTACAAACAGCAATTTACTTTGGTACACCCTTTTTCAATTTTTCTCCTCATTTCACCTTCATCCTTTCATTTTCAACGTCGACCTCTCAAAATCTTCGATGAGTACATCAGTAAATAATTATTAAGTAAGCTGTGAACAGAATTTGACGGAAAGCGCACACGACGTAGGAGTTCTAACCACTGAGCTACACTGTGATTTAGATTTATTATTGTTGTTTCCATTAATCCTCGATTGAGGAAATAGGATACGTCATACATTAAAAATGAACAAAATAAAGTACATAATTAAAGACAAATAAACTTAAAATAAATTAGTAAAAGAAAGTGTATATAGACAAAAGTCAATATAAACACAACACGGACACACACTGGGAAACACAAACAAGCACACACTGAGGAACACGCAATGGAGTTTTAACTACTTGGACCAGGAAACTGTCCTTCCCTCTGTCGTAGCTCCAGGCAATACATGAAACAAACAAACAAAAGAGCAGAAAAAACTGAATAGAAATTTTAAGATATGTGATGTGCTATTTTATAAGGCAGCTCATTCAACACTTTTTGCAGGAACCTTGATTTAAATACTAGAAGGACGATTAAGAAAATCCTGTACCGAGTAAAACGCGCCATTTAAAAGAATAGTTTTACTCTGCTTCACGAAGCTTTTGTAGTTACTATTTTTAACCTCTGGCGGAAGGAAGGCTGTTGTATAAAATTATCCCCGGGGGTATTGTGAATACTTTTCTGGTGTAGAGCAAGGCGATGCTTGTCCGACCTTAGAGCTGAACGATTTCTAGTCGCGTATTCATGAAACTCGCCATTTGTTTGAAACAAATTAGTGTTTCGCTTTACAAACTTTAATATTTCATAAATATATACGCTTGGTAAAGTAAGTATTTGCAAACTTTTGAAGAAAGGTTTGCAACTCGATCTAGATAAAATTCGTGCTAGAAAGTATTCTAATTGCACGCTTTTGCAACTTAAATATTTCATTACTCCTGGAGCAGTTTCCCCAATTAGAGATGCCATAGGCTCATAATTGAATGAAAATACGCGAAATAAACCATTTTGACGTACTTTTTGTCAACGTGTTGCATTAGTGTCCATTTCATTTGCGATTCAGTACTCTCACGTTGTACGTAGATAAAACTTAGAGAACTCGAATGAAGTTTCAGTTGAGGTACGGAAATAGTCAACTAGACGAGAATAGGTCAAGGGAAAAATAAAGTCACAAATGTTCCTCAACAATCGAAACGAATGACATGCAAAAATACAAACTGAAAATAATCGGTAACGTGGGGCCTTTGAATCTCGGTACCAGACCGGGACGTGAATATAAATAATACCTATTACAGAGTTTGAAGAAGTTGAATATTAAAATAAAAGAAGAAAATTGGGGCTGTAAAGGTCCGGGAGCTAAGGAAAGTCTCCAGAAGGAATCTCAAACTTCGACTGAACCTCTCAGTGGTTTCCTGGATTGAGTCTAGTCTCCCTATCCCTCTGCGTTTATTTCCGTGAAGCATGAAAGGAAACCAATCACAGAAGTATATTAGAGGGACAAGTTAAAATCTGGATTAAACTAAGCTTGTGTCAACACTTCACTGCAACCTAACACGACCTGAAAACTGTGGAGATCTACTGGTAACTCGTCGCTCATGTTGCCTCCTTCCGAATCAATTCTCTGACATACATATCGGGTTTTGAATGATGCTGAAGTTCATATACTACGATCAACGAATGAAAATATAAACGATTTTTTATTTACGCACCCACAATTTACTGTTGGAGGTGTATGCATTACGTAATAAATATCGAATCTCCTTTTGTTTTCTGTTGTGGTGTTCAGTCCTAAGACTGGTCTGATGCAATCCTCCACGTTAATCTATCTTCTGCGAACCGTTTCATTTCCTCATAAATACCACATCCTACATCCTCCCAAATATGCTTAACGTATTCTATCCTTGGCCTCCCTTTTCTGTTTTTACCCCACAAACGTCCCTCTAATGCTAATTTTTCAAGACTTACGTGTCTCAAAACGTGGCCCATTAATCTATCCCTCCTTTTAGTCAAAATCCTCCAAATTGTTCTCTCTTCCTCTATTCTACTTAGAAATTTTTATACCAACCCATCTGATTTTCACAGGCTTCTATTTATTACCTTTCTACAACTCCTACCATCCAAGTTTCGCACCCAAATAACGCCACAATATACTAGTAATTAATGAACGTAGACTTTCCCGGTGAATAATTCGGATGAAATCTTCACGGTTAACCAACCTGAAGACGGCGGCAGAAACGTTGTGTTCTTTTAAATACCTGACCCGCTTGGTTAACCGTGAAGATTTCATCCGTATACTAGTAATGATTTCTTAATCTTCACACTTATATTACTCCTACATAAATTCCTCCTTTTCGCGAATGCACTTCCTTGCCTGTGCTATCCTACTCTAGCTATTACGCTGCCCAAGTAGCAGAATTTCTTAACTGCCTTCAAAATATCTCTTCCCAATCTAGCAGCCTTTGTTATTCCACTGTTTCCCATAGCACATCCCATGACCTTAGTTTTCCGTGTATTAATCCTCACATTGAACTCTTTCCGCAAGAACTCTTTCTCTGCAATAAATAATACAATGGATCATCAAATTACACTTGAATTACATACAGAAAACTGTTTGATGAGACATTTTCATCCTTCCGTGACAGAATAGAAATTTCTTTTGAAAGACTATTTTTTGGGGGGGTTAACAGGCTACATGAGGGTGATCCTGAAACAGACAACTCCCCTTTAATAGCATAGGAAGGGAATTGAAAAGGGAGGGATGCGGAAGGTAGAGCAAGGTAGCCAAGGGTTAACTAGGTCCCGTTCGGCTTTGGTTTAAGGATCCTACCCGGTGTTTCACCAAAAGAGGTGCAGGGAAAACCCTAGAAAACCTGCATCAGGTAGGTCGGTCATTGGGCAATATTCCGAATGACGTGAGACGAGTTTTCTGTGGGGTCGCAGCATTCCCTTCTCCATGTCTGCACCAGTTTCAGGAGACAGTTGGTCGACTGATCCAATGGGATCAGCGGACAACTCTTGCCATATGCCCAAGGTGTTCGATCCCAGTACATATACCTTCTAAAATAGGTGAAGGTGTCTCGGCATGTGAGAACTTGGATAAAAAAAACCAGAGAGAGTGCGAGGCATTCCCGACATGATCAGGTGAGCCCCGCAGTCACTCTGGGGTGAAGCGCCTGCGTATTCTGAAAGACTAAACGAAGTCTTGAGTATATACTAAGGAAAAACGTTTTTTCACGTTTGTGTGTGTGTTATTTGCAGAATCCCTGTGGACGTCCGAGGCATCGTGTTGTGCACCGCTGTGGCTCATGGAGACGTGGAGGAATTCAACGTACTGCTGGAGAGGTTCAAACAGTCTGACGACGATCCAACTGTCCAGAATCAGTTCCTGTCAGCTCTCACCTGCACCAGGCAACCGGACCTCATCTCCATGTAAGTCAATACTTTACATTAACCTTTATTTCGCCATCTTGAAACTTTCCTTGTCAAGTCTCGTTAATTCACAGGCGTGATTACAATACTGCTAATATTAATTGAGTATTAAGGAGAGGAACAGAAGGACACAGAGACAAAAACACACACACAGAGAATTTCATTCAAATTTCGTGAGGTAGGAAGTTAGAGCAGCAAAGCTATAAATTAAATTCTATGTCAGAAATACTAATAAAAAATGCGAAAATCTCGTTCCGGAAATTAAGATGACAGGACAACAAGAAGTTTTTTCTCCCTTACGGGAAGTGAACTAAATGAAAACGTTTTTAAGACGCAACAAACTCCACTCGATGCCTTGATCAAGGTAGGGGGAACTCGTCGATTGGCCCAATGTAATCAGAGAACAATTCCTACCGTCCGCCCAACGTCTGCGAAACCGATGCATGCACCCCTCTAAGCTGATTTTTTTACTAACTTACTATTACGGATGATTTTGATATTTCATCTCGTATACGTCTGAGAATATTTTACAATAGTTACAAGAATTTAAGAATAGATAATTAAAAACTCTACTGTATAAATTCCTCTCGAGTTTCCAACCGGGTCAAAGATTTAAACAGTGACGTTTCGATGGCTTGCTCTGCCATCATCTTCAGACTGAAGTGTCAAATTCGGTGAGTGTAAGCATTTATATAGTCTGAGGCAAGTCTGTGCGAGCACAAACCGCCTGTGATTGGCTAGATGTGGACGCGGGAGCGAGAGCGTCTCCCATTGGTCCACTTGCTTAGTCATGCTCTAGTCTCCCGTGGCTTGAGAGGAATTTATACATGCCATTTACCGGGAAAGACCTCGTACTTTAAAAACTCTACTGTTTAATTGTTCAACCCTGTATTAGGAGGGAAATCTTAATTTTGTCACTGTAAGTAAATACTTGGTAAATTCCTCTTTAAAAATAACGTTAGTAATATAGTAGTCTGAAAGAAGTAATAATAAATGTAAAGTAATGGATGAGTAAAGTTTGTAAGCCTTCTTCTTCTTCTTCAATGGCTCAACAGCCTTCTTGAGGGCCTAGGCCTACCGAGGTGGAGTTTGTAAAACCTAAACACTAGTAAATAAACTTTTATTTTTAGTCTGACAAAATGTAACTTTTTAAAAATTCTCTCTTGTTGCTATAAAGATGCTGCTTGTTTTTTTTCGTGCCAGTTGTGTTTGTAATTCCTTGCTCTATTCCTAGGTTGTTGAACATGTCTCTGGATGGAACCGTCATAAGGCTGCAGAGCAGTTACCTTGTTTGGCGTTCAATGCCCTCTAATCCTGTGGCTTACACCTACGCTTTCGACTACATGAGAGAGAACTGGAGCAACCTCACCAAAAGGTTTGACATTACACCGAATTATGTTTTGAGTGATGACGTTCTTAGTGGATCAATTCGTTCCATCTGAATCATTTTAAAGGGGAGATAAATACATGCATAGGGTTCTTTTTTATTAACTAGTAGGGTAGCCGTAGTGAAACGGATTTTTTGGTAGCACTAGCAGTGCTTAAGTCACATACCAAATAAAGATTAATGAACGTTTAGCATTTTAATTTCAGCAGTCATCAAGAGATTTTATTAATAGGACTTTAATTAAATTTTAATCAATCAATTAATGGCCTCATTTCTTAACCCAATATATAAATTTAATTTAAAATTATAAATTAAAATACATCCTGTCAGTCTGCAAACCACAGTCTTGAATTCATAAATTCAACAGATTACTGAAATTAAATTCTATTTTTGGTTGAAAAAATTGGATATTAACAGCATTCGGACTAACATAATTTAGATTATTAGGAATCTACAGCTAATCATAAATTATACTGAGAAAAGAAATTGGCACATTTTTAAATAAAACGTTTCCAAGAAACGAAACATTTTCAAGGAATTTCTTG
Source organism: Eucriotettix oculatus (assembly GCA_034510155.1). Taxonomy (NCBI): domain Eukaryota; kingdom Metazoa; phylum Arthropoda; class Insecta; order Orthoptera; family Tetrigidae; genus Eucriotettix; species Eucriotettix oculatus. Next base: position 205,759,103 of record CM067377.1, on the reverse strand, counting down.
TGTAATAAATAACTGATTTTAATTTATATTTACATTAAGGAAGAAATATGATTTTAGTTTTATAATTTCTTGGATATGTAAATAATAAATATTTTGATTATTATCAAATTTATCTAATTGTTAAATGAAATATTATTTTAGCATCTTATTAAATCTTGGAACTTTTAAATTGAAATATAACTGTGGGTTATATTAAATTTGGGTACTCTTTAATTGAAATATAATTATAATTTTTATTAAAATTTGGTACCCTATAATTAAAATTTAATTTTGGTGTTTATTATAATTATCACTTTTTAAATAATATATAATTTTGGTTTTATTAAATTTTGGAAATCTTTAATTAAAAATAATTTTTGTTTTTATTGACATTTGATACTTTTTAATAAAAATTTGTTTTGGAATTTATTAAATTTTGGTACACTTTAATGACGATATAATTTTGTTCTTTATTTAACTTTTGGACTCTTTTATTAATTTTGGTCTTAGTTAAATTTAGATATTTAAAAAAAACACTTTAAAGACGAAATAATTTTGTTCTTTATTGAATTTTTTTACTCTTTAATTAATTTTGGTTAAATTAATTCATAGTTATATTAAATTTTGATAGTCTTTAATTAAAATATAATTTTTCTTTTGGTTAAAATTTTGACCTTTTTAATTAATAGATAATAACAATAAATTTTGCAACTGTTTATTTAAAATATAATTTTTCTTTTGGTTAAAATTTTGACCTTTTTAATTAATAGATAATTACAATAAATTTTGCAACTGTTTATTTAAAATATAATTTTTCTTTTGGTTAAAATTTTAACCTTTTTAATTAATAGATAATTACATTAAATTTTGCAACTGTTTAATTAAAATATAATTTTGGCTATTATTAGAATTAGATACTTTTAATTAAAATATAATTGTGGTCTTCATTAAACTTAGGGACTTTTTAATTAAAATATAATTTTGTGTTTTTATTCAACTTTGTTACTCTTTTAATTATAATAAACTTTTGTATATCATCTAGGGATTTTTATCATTGTAAGATAAATAGTTGAAATGTAATAATAGCAAATTGAATGAAGAGTAAATAATTTTTCACTTACATTATAATTAATGTCTTAAAAAATAAAATTAAAATAATTCATCCGTATTACTTACCTGTTTTTGAAAGTAAAATATTTGATATATACATACAGAGAGATAAAAAAATCTGGGACACTTATGTTTCAGTAAAATGGTTTTCTATTCTACTTTGTAACCTAGGTTAATAATTTTTAATATCCCTTTTAGAAGGTACTGTGATATTAATGATTATTACTGAATTATATATTAATATATAAATAATATATTAATAATGGTAATATATATAATAGTATTCTGGAAGGCGCCTAAGGGTTAATTTAATTTATTAGGATATTTTAAATTGGTATTGAGTGCTCTTAAAGCTATTTTCGTAATTGACTCGGGTCACACAGCTATACCGTGAGGTACTGCATACATACATACATATATATATATATATAAATGTATTAGTTCCTGTTTTATTGTCTGCAGATTCCCTGACACGAGTTACCCGACGCAAGATGTCTTGGAGTCTTGTATAAGTGGATTGAACACTCACATTCAGCTGGAAGATGTAAGTAACTTACTCTGTTATTTATTTTATTTTTTTAAAAAAAATAAACCATCTCTGTTGGAAGGAAATAATAACACTGTAGCATTAAAACTATAATACAGCTGTAGTAATTTAGTGCTTTGATACTGCTTTAAACATTTTTATAAAGTAGGTTGTTGTTGTTGTGGTATTCAGTCCTAAGACTGGTCTGATGCAAGCCTCCATGCTAACCTATCTTGCGCAAGCCTTTTTATTTCCTTATAACTAGCACACACCACATCCTCCCTAGCTGCTTAGCGTATTCCAATCCTTGGTTTCCCTTTTCTGTTCTTACCCCACAAGACCTCCATGTCTTAAAACGTGGCCTATTAATCTATCCCCTCTCTTAGTCATATTGTTCGCTTTTCCCCTATTCTGTTTTAAACTTCCTCGTTTGTGATTCTATCCACCCATCTGATTTCCAGCATTCGCCTATAGCACCACATTTTCAAAGGCTTCTATTCTTTTCCTTTCCCCGACTCCTATCGTCCACGTTTCGCACCTATATAACGCAACGCTCCATACAAACATTTTTAGTAACGATTTCCTAATATTCACACTTACATTACCGGTAAGTAAATCCCTCTTTTTCGCGAAAGTCTTCCTTGCCCGTGCTATCCTACTCTTTATGTCTACTATACTTCTACCATCCCTATTTATTACGCTTCTCAGAATTACTTAACTTCCGTCAAAAATATACTTCCCAAACTAACAGTCTTTGTTATTCCTCTGTTTCCCCACACTACACTCCATAACCTTGGTTTTCCCTCTCTTAATCCACATATTGAACACTTTCTTCAGGAATACGTTCATGCCATTTATTATGCTTTCCAAGTCTTCTTCTGATTCTCCTAGTACTAGAATATCGTCGGCAAAAAGCGTAGGGGTTTTATTTCTTCTCCTTGTAGTATCATTCCTTTTCCGTTTGTATATAAAAGTGAAAAAAGATTCAATTTTTAATGTGTTGCCAATTGATTTACAATAAAAATGACGAAACAACAGGTGTTTTTTCGTGCTTATTTCATCGCTTATTTTTTGCCTGTTAATTGGCTCTTTTTCGCTTGTCAGATTTCTTTAAAAAATAAGAGAGAGAGAGTAGACACTGTGTCCCTTTGTTGCAGCTGCTGCAGTTCGTGTCCGCCCACGCCAACACCTTCCGCTACACAGCCTCCGCTCTGGAACATTCCATCGAGTCTCTCAAGGAACGCATCGCCTGGAAATCACGTTTCGAAGGAGACATCACGACTTGGCTCAACAGCATGTCCATGCTGAAGCAGTAACCTTCACGAACCACCGTCATCATCAGTTTTGGTGACCATCCGCGATGCCGCCGCTGAGAGACTCACTTTTTACCCTTTTGACGTGTCGTTAAATCACCATCTGAAGGTGAGAGAGGAACCGAGTACGAGAGACGCGACGAGCTGAAAGGAACGCCAGAGTCTTGGAAAAAATAACTAGGCATTACTTTAATTTTTCAAATCCAGAGAGAAAAATAAGTTGCTTTTTTTTTCTTTTCTTCCTTCTGTGAGACCAAAGACTGTAATATTATAAAAGGTAAAAATAACTACACAGGATAACTGTGCAGTCACTTCTGGAAATAATTCTTGAGGTAACGGTCAACCCCTGAGCTTGAACTGTGCAAATACAGACGCCGTGTGTGAGTGTGTGTGTGTGTGATTATAATGAACCCTTCCACCCCCCTAACTTACCCTTTTAAACAAGAACTAATATTTAAGAATCACCACTAAACTTTGTAACTGAATTTCCTTCCCCTTCCTTCTCCTTCGTATTCTCTATTGGAACGTTTCGGACACTCCAGAGAATTTAATACATCCTTTCCCCTTTGTACATAACAAACGGTCGTTTATTTTTTTTTCTAGTGTAGTAGAAGTAATCCTTCCTTACTCGTAAGTCCTAACTAAATACATTTATTTTCAGGCAAAAAACACATTCCTCTTAAATCATTTATTATTAAGCACTTACAGAATTTTACTTTGCACGAGATACAAAAAAAAAGAGTTGCATATATATATTTTTGTGAAGAAGAATGTAAATTGTTTCTTATTTATACCAAAAATTATATATATATATATACATATAAATATATAAATGTAATGAAAGAAGTGTGAGTACAAACACATTGTAAAGATTGTAAATAAATGTATGAACCCGGTTGACAGTGAGAGAGTGAGAAAGAAAATAAAGTATGAGAAGAATAGTCGGCACTTTCACAACTATTACTTTAATATCCCTGAAAATGATAAAATTTCAACAAAAATCAATTATCAAAATGAAATAAATTTAATTAGAGGGAAGAGTCATTCAAATGAGCTTTTATCTCCTCGGTTCACCTAAATACATACCATGAAGGAAGGTAAACTGGCTGCCATAACCCTCACCCTTCACCCCCTTCCCCTTCCGACTCCGGAAAACCTCACCCCCAAAAATATACAACATTCTCACCAACACGTGGAACCGGAACAGGATCGAGCTAAAGGCTATGAGAATCAATAAATCTGTCAGAAACTTTCATCATAGCACTCCAAAAGGATCAAGGATGAGTATAGAACACGCCAAAATTACTCACCACGAAGCGTTCCTCCCCCCCTATCTGTGATCCGTGCAACACCCAACCCCATCACAACACCAACAACTCCCATCATACATTCGTGGACCAACTATGGAGAAGAGTAAGAAACCAAATTCTGGAAAAATCATAAAGAAAAATCGATCAGTTACACCTTTCAGCATATCAAGGGGAAATCATTGAAGTCATACAAAAAAAACCAACCTCTGTTACCTAAAGAGACACAAAACGTACAACAGCAACATTATGACGTCACGACGCCTGCCAAGCGAAGATGTTTATCCGCTGCGTTAGTTCGTGTGTGTGCGTGCGTGCGGTGGCGATGACGACGTTCTCTAAATCCTGAATAATTGTATTGTATAACAAAGAACTCTATTCCATGAGAGACAGCCATTCGTGACCTTGCTCTAATGTGATATAAATTATATTCTGCGTATAAATACGACAGGCTCCAGCCAATTATGTGTCCAAAACACCCTGCGACTTTTAGCGTTTGTCCCTTACGCATTATTATACCATTCATCTGATTGTCGTGAAGTTTTTGTGCTTAGCGCTGATCAGTCCTAAGAACGTTTCTTTCAAAGCGTCTGGTTCCTTCCTTGCCCCATTTTTAAGTAAAAGAAAAATGGCCCCTCGGCCATCTTCTGCTCTGCGACTGCATGTTCGTTCTTTATGATACCCTAAACATCTTATCCGATAGCCATGAAATTTTGGTGTATTGTATTAGAATATCCACAAAAAAGCTTCTGTTATAATTTCGAACATTGAGAGGTACCTTCCTTCTCCACCCTTTCCGGTAAAAAAATGTTTTCACCTCAATTACTGCTCTAAGACTTGGTTTATTCTTTATAATGTCAAAGACCGGCATATAAAGAAATACAGAACTTACAACAGCGACATTATAACGTAACTACACCTGCCAAGCGAGATTTTTATCCATAGCATTAGTGCGTGCGTGCGGCGGCGATTATCACGACGACGACGTTCTCCAAATTGAATTAAAACATGTTATGACTGAAAATAATGGTTATAATGAAGCTTTTTTTACGCTTTACGGGTTACGTCAAGGGTTAAACATTATTTCAAGCTAATCAGACAGAAAGAAATACAAGTAATATGTTGTGGTATTCAGTCCTAAGATGGTCTGATGCAATCTTCCATGCTAACCTATCTTGCGAATTGTTGTTATTTCCGCATAGCTACCTCAATCTCACATTCTCCCTTATCTACTTAGCGTATTCCATCTGTGGATTTCCTCATCTGTTCTTACCCCACACACTTCCCTCTAATGCTAATTTTGCAAAACCCTCATGCCTCAAAACGTGGCCTATTAATCTATCCCTTCTCTTGGTCACCGTCCTCCATACTGTTCGCTCTTTCCGTCTTCTGTTTATTTATAACTTCCTCGTTAGTGATTTTATCCACCCATCTCATTCTCCTGTGACACCACATTTTAAAAGCGTCTATTCTTTTCCTTTCCGCAACTCCTATCGTCCACGTTTCGCACCCATATAACGCCACGCTCTATACGAACATTTTTAGTACCGATTTCCTAATATGCACACTTATATTACCCGTAAGTAAATTCCTCTTTTTCGGGAAAGCCTTCCTTGCCTGTGCTATCCTACTCTTTATGTCTACTATACTTCTACCATCCCGTGCTATTACGATTCCATAGTAGCAGAATTCCATAACTTCCGTCAAAATATCCCTTCCCAATCTCACACGCTTTGTTATTCCACTGTTTCCCAAACTACACCCCATTACCTTGGTTTTCCCTCTATTAATTATCATATTGGACTGTGTCTTCAGGACCACGCTCATGCCATTTATTATGGTTTCCAAGTCTTCCTCTGACTCCCCTAATACTACTACAACATCATCGGGAGAGCGTAGAGTTTCATTTCTTCTCCTTGCAGCATGATTCCTTTTCCATATTCCGTTTTAACATTTTTCATCGCCTGCTCTATATGTAGGTTAATTATTATAAATAATTATAAGAACAAAATTAAGTATAGAATTAATTACAAATTAATTTAAATAAATAACTAAAAATAAACAGAATACTGTAGGAGATTATAGAAACACTAAACGCCCACTACAGAGAACAAACACACACTGAGAAAAACACAAACATACGCATAATGATTCTTGGATCTGCACGGCCCTTGGTTACATTTAGTTGCTATGGGATACAAATCACATGTTTACTTAATTATATGAGGATAGAAGACTGGGGTAAATTTTCTCTAATTCTCGATTTGTGTGACCATAAAGATTTCTTACTCAATGAGGATAAATGAGTAACTCGTGACGTCATTATAATACGTGTTTTAGCAGCAGGTGGTATTAAAATCGTCTGATAAGTGGACTGATAATTTATGTTTGAAATAGTCGTGATTCAAGTTATTCAAAGGTTTTGAACTCTTTCTCCAGGACTCCGTTCATGCCATTCATTATGGTTTCCAAGTCTCCTCTAATACTACAATATCGTCGGTAAAGCGTAAGGTTTTCATTTGTTCTCCTTGTGATATGATTCCTTTTCCATATTCCATTTTAACTTTCTTCATCACCAGCTTGGGAGAGAGACTGCATCTCTGTCTTATTCCTTTCTTGATCTTCCTTTTCTCGATCTTCAATTTAGTTACTGCTGACTGTCTTCTGTAGAGGCTGTGTATGAATCTTCTTTCTCGATATTTTATTCCTTTTTCCTTCAAAATCCTTAATAGCGTGTTCCAGATCACATTCAAGTGATATAATACATTCTTTAAGCAGTGATACCTTTTAATTAATTAATAAATACTCAAAAATGTTTTTCATAAGTAACCGGGCAGGTGTAAAGGCCAGGGCCGCAAACACACACACACACATACAAACAATTTTATTTTCTTAAGATGTTTACATGTATCTACACACCTTATTTGACGTTAGTGTGACCGAAGAAAAGATTGTTTAAATTGTATTCTCCTTATAAATGACTGCTTCTGTGTATTTTTCAGTATGTATGGGCTTATTTTATAGTCACGGGAGATTATGAAACGGCCATTACGGTTCTGGCGTCATAAATAGAGGGCCTGAAAAGGTTAACCTTTCAAAAAAAGTGGATCCTCTGGCTGATGGTTTAATCACGTGTTGTTGACGAAGAGATTAAATACAGCAACGGACTGATGTAAAAAAGTATTCCCGGACGTAGCCGGGCACCCAGCTAGTAAATTAATAAAAAAACAACCGTTTGTTATTCATTCTAACCCACGGGCAGTAATTGATTGGAAAAGAGTAATAATTTCCGTAGGGACTCGGTGAATGTCTTTACTCCAGTTTCGTGACTGGAACCTGCCACACGTGACGCAACGATTTTTTTCATCTTACCGGAAACAGACACAACAAACACACACACACACGAACAGAGGACAGAGAGAGAGAGAGAGACCTTTCAAACTTGAAAGTTGTAAATAAAACGTAATCACGGAAAGGGAAAGGCAGATTGACAAATGAACGACGTATCACAATTATTGCGCGTCACATAATATATTCATGATGACGTCAGAAGGACACTTCAAAACCATAAAAAAATAGCATGAACGTGGTTCTGGAGAAAGAGTATAATGTGTGGCGTTAATAGAGAGTATCAAGAAAATAAAGGAGAAATCAAGAATGGAGTAAGACAGGGACGCAGTCAGTCGTCCATGCTCTTTAACTTATATACAACAGGCGTTGAAGAAAGTTAAAACGAAATATGGAGAAGGAATCATACTGCAATGAGAATAAATAAAACACTTTCCGCTTTGCCGACGATATTAGGGGAGTCATAAGAAGACTTGGAAACCATAATAAATGGCATGAACGGAGTCCTTGAGAAAGATTTCAATATAAGGATTAAAAGAGGGAAAACCAAGGTAATGGAGTGTAGTTTGGGAAACAGTGGAATAACAAAGGCTGTTAGATTGGGAAGGGATATTTTGACGGAAGTTAAGGAATTCTGCTACTTGGGAAGCGTAACAACTAGGGATGGTAGAAGTACAGTCCACATAAAGAGTAGAATAGCACAGGCAAGAAAGACTTTCGCGAAAAGGAAAATTTACTTACGGGTAATACAAGTATTTATATCAGGAAATAGTTTCTAAAAATATTCGTATGGGGCGTGGCGAAACGTCGACGATAGGAATTCCAGAAAGGAAAAAAAATAGAAACCTTTGAACGTATGGGATACAGAGGAATTACAAAGGGTGTAGGATTGGGAAGGGATATTTTGACGGAAGTAAAGGAACTAAAGTAGGATAGCACAGGCAAGGAAGGCTTTCGCGAAAAAGAGGGATTTACTTACGGGTAATATAAGTGTGAATATTAGGAAATCGCTGCTAAAAATGTTGGTATGGAGCGAGGCGTTATATGGGTGCGAAACGTGGACGATAGGAGTTGGGGAAAGGAAACGAGTAGAAGCTTTTTGAAATGTGGTGCAATAGGCAATAAAGAGGAATTTACTTTAGGCTGACATAAGTATGAATATTAGGAATGTTGGTATGAAGCGAGGCGTTATATGGATGCGAAACGTGGACTGTAGGAGTTGCAGTAAGGACAAGAATAAAAGTTTTCAAAATGTGGTGCTGTAGAAGAATGATATGGGTGGACAGGATAAGTATCCAGGAAGTTAAAAAGCAAGATAGTGGAAGAGAGAACAATATGGAGGACTCTGAAGAAAGCCGACGGAGGAAGAATAGACGCAGTACTTACTGATTTCTCCCAAGTTTTCTCAAAATTGTTGTGCTATGCGAGAATGAGATGGGTGGATAGAATCACTAACGTGGAAGTTCTAAACAGAATAGGGGAAAAGCGAACAATATGGAGGACGTTCACTAGGAGAAGGGATAGATTAATAGGTCGCGTTTTAATACATGAAGGTCTTGTAAAATGAGTGGGGAAAGAAAAGAAGAGGGAGGACAAGGATAGAATACGCTAAGGAGATTAGGGAGGACGTGTCATGTGCTAGTTATAAGATAATGAAAAGTCTTGCGCAAGCTAGGTTAGCATGGAGGGTTGCAACAGACCACAACAACGATAAAGGTAAAAGATGTTTAATTTTTAGAATCTTCCGGTGTTGTATTGGAGAAGCAGCTAGATAGTCGTGTGCCATGTCTGTATTACAAGTGACATGTGTCGATGCTTCACCTCCGCACAGTGACGTGGTGCAGAGCCTGGCGGCTGTGTTACGTCACAGCACACTAAGGCGCGCTCAGGAGCAGCAGAAATTGCAGTCGCTTTCACCGTCCGACCAGCCAGGCAGGCAGGAGAGGAGAAGAGAGGCGGCAATCATCACACGAGGTGAGAGCTGTGCGGCGGACTCGCTTAATTAGAGACCGACATATAAATATTTCTCAATCGTTTTGTAACTTCCAGGATATGGCGTCAGCGGCCGGCGCGCGCTATTATAAAATAAACTATCCACCTTTAATTCAGAAACGATTTCGGTTGCGTCACACGGTTGGGCGATTTTGTTTGTGGAAACTGCTGGACGGAGAAAAATACTGTGGGTATCTTACCCCACACAGGTCCACGGTCAGGTCCTCTAATTAATACATTAAGACAATGTCAACGCTCAGTAGTTGAAAGTCACACAAAGAACTGTGACAAAAGTCCGATAAACGTAAGTTTAAATTTTAAATGTAGTTCAATGGAATTATATATACATATATAATCAGCAGGGACCATGTAGAAATACATCGGCCATTTTTAATATGATGCGAACAGCGCAGGACAATTACTTTAGTGTCTCATGGAAACCAACATATATATATATATATATATATATATATATATATATATATATATATATATTGTAGCGGATTCCGCGTTCCTCCGTATTCGAGGATTTCTTAATTCCTTTAGGGCGCCAGGTATTTTTCATAAAAAATACCGAAAATTGATTTTAAAAGTTTTAATTCCAATCAGAGCATGAAAAATAATTATATCTGCAGGGCGTGGTCATTCTCTCGTCGTCCCGCCGACACAACCTGCTCCTTCCACTACCCCATGACGACTCTTCAGTCTCTCGCCAGACTACATTGTTGGTCCGAGTTGCGACTGTTCCTCAACAATTGCAACTCGCAAGCTGGCCTGCATTGTTAAGAGTAACTTTTCATGTTACAATATATATATATATTGTGATAAAAAAGGCGGATTTTGTGAGGTTGTGGCGTTATGAGGCGCAGTTCGGCCAACAACAATGGCTAGTCGGCTGAAAGATGGTGATTCCCCGCGGGAGAGTCCCGCCGAGCGTGTATAAAAAATGACGATGGTGAACCCCCGAGGGAAAACCCCGCCGAACGAGTGTAAAAAATGAGGGTAACAGGCAACATTAGGGTGATCCTGAAACAGGAAAATCCCCTTTAATAGCAGAGGAAGGGAAGTTAAAAGGGGGGGATGCGGAAGATAGCCAAGGGTTACTAAGGCACCCGGGCTATAGTTTAAGGATCCTACAATTTCGGTGTTTCACCTAAAGGGAAAACCATAGAAAACCAGAATCAGGTAGGTCGGACGAGTTTGCTGAAGGGTCGCAGCATTCCCTTGTACGTGCCTCCATCAGTTGTTTTAGGAGGCAGTTAGCCGACTGATCCAATGGGATCAGCGGACAACTCTTGCCAATTTTCCACCTTTATTTATATACGTATATAAATAATATTTTAAAAAAACGATTAAAGGAGCAGATGAATAAAAATTATAACAAATTTTCCACCTTTATACAAAAACGTATATATAATATTTTAAAAAAGTACAAATTAAATGAGCAGATAAATTTAAAAAAATCATCTGTCCACCATTCTGTATATACGTATATAATTTTTAGAAAAGACAGTTAAAGGAACAGAGAAATCAAAATTATTATCAATTTTTCACCTTTCTAGGTTAGAAAGTGACTATCGCCCTAGAGGCTACAAGATTTTTAAACAAATTTGACACAGTATAATAATTAATTGCACCTAGAAAAATAGGAAATTTGTTATAATTATGTTTAAAAAAGTATATATTTGGTAAGTACAGATTTTTGAAACCTTTAATTTACTTTTAAATAACTAAACATAAAAACGGGGTTTCAATAAAAATAGGTATTAACAAGAAACTTAGCTTCATATGGAGTTGGTGTCGCATAATTTTTGTTTAATCTAACTTAAAAATACTTTACGAATGAAATTTTCAAAAATGAAAATACATTTTTGTCACGATTAGAATTATTTGTATGCTTGTTTTCTCTGGAATTTATTTCGCGCCCCACCTCAAAAATAATTCCGACATTTGGGTACTATTGAGATAAAGTTGCATATATATATATATATATATAAGAGAGAAAGAATAACCCTTGTGGGTAGATGAAAGAGGAACTTTTGAAGCCGCGGGGTTGTCTGTGTTTTTTCCCCCCGTTCGGAATTCGATATTAGAAAAGTTTTCAAATCGATGGCTCCACGGGGTGAATGAGAAAAACTCCACGACGTCATCAGTGACGTAAAATTAGTAATATTATACTATACACCTGTTAATCAGACTGATAATTTTTCTATATACCCTTTCCTTTTTTTTGATCCAGCCTCATAATGTTAAATTCACAATAATAAAAATAACAACTATAGTCTGTTCCTGCTTATTTATTTATTTATTTTCGAAGCTTATTTTTTAATTCATATAAAAACTTTTGTTGTAAAGACTATCAGTTTGGACAGTAATTATTCAGTATTGTAAATGATTGGGGGGATATTAATTAATGAATTTAATAATTGGGTTTAAATATATACATTTATTAATTGTAAACACAATAATTTTAATATGGGTAGTGCGTGTAAAAAATAAAAATGTACAAAAATAATTAATTAAAATGGGATTGTATTAAAGATCTCAGGGTATTAATGGTTTGGGTGATCACGTGTAGCAGATCTGTTCGTTGACGAACCTGAGTTGTTTTCATAGGCGTCTCGCTGTAATTTCCGTGTTGACAATAGTACGAAGTCGTGCTGCCAAATTGAGGAAACTCCGCTTTTTCCTCTTCCTTCCCTTGTTGTTAAGACCTTTCTTCCCTGCTTCCTGGACTGATCAAAGCATGGTCCACCTCTCCGCTGCCACCTCACCAATCTCCTCTCTCCACCACTCTGCTGCCAATCTCCTTTCACCACCACCTTGTATCACCAGCAATCTCTTTCTCCACCACTCTCCTTCAATATCCTCTCGCCATCCCCTGCAAAAATCTCCCCAAAATTGTCTCCGCCAGCCTCTTTAAAGCCTTGTCCCCACTTATCCGACACCTATCACTAAGGTGGCAGGGATGGATATCCTCCAATCATATCCCTTGTTTCATTTGGGGAACACACGCCACCCGGTCACCAAATTACAAATATAATTCTATATTGATCTGACTGTACCTCGATTAATAAAGGTGAAAAATTTCGCTTTAAAATTGTTCATAAATTAAATTACATCACTGCGTTTCGTTCCATTATTTGGAACCTCCTCAGATGATAGAAAAGAATCCAAAAAAAATCCGTAACGTAGTGATAGAATTTAATTAATAAACAATTTTAAATTCTGACAATTTTTGGCCGAAATTTTTCACCTTCATTAAGAACAAATATATTATAAAGCATTAAGAAACCTGTTAAGTTGTTTACTCTGCTCGGTTTTGATAATGTAAATTGAAATGCTCGCATCTCCAAAAATATTGCAGGGAAAATGTCCGCCGGTGAAATGGACTGTAGACTATAACCGGATTGCTAAAGTGAAGTCTCATGACGTGAAGCATATGGATACTATATTCAGTTTTTATAGCAATACCTCATGAGGAATTTATTGATAAATCTTCATGAAATAACGGAGTAAGGTTCTTTTTGAGACCAACGTATTAAACGCTTGCGAGTATCGCCAGAACCATTAGTAAGAGCAAAGCTCACATTTCCAGGTGTAATCTCCCTCCCCCTCCCCCTCCCCCTCCCCTCCGCGTCACTCACTCTCATATTCTCCCGAGGAAGGAAATGAGTTTCAGGCGGTAATGAGAGGGAATCTGCAGCTGCGCGATCCTGCTAATATTAGAGATCGCGTCATTTCCCTTCTAAATTGGCATCTAGGAATCAATGGAAGCGGACGTGTGCGACCGGAACACGACTGCATCTCTCTCCTCTTTTACAAACTCAAAAAAAGAAAAAAGGGTGGACTCGAAAAGTAATCACCGTCGCTAGTCTCATTAACGAAGGGCGAACAGCACAGGAAAACTAGTTTAGAATCCGATGCCTGCAAAATATTTACGAAAATAGCATATAGGAGGATGGAACGACAAATTGAATGGGAGTTGGGAGATCAGTTTGGTTTTAGGAAGTGACAATATTGACTCTGCGTCTAATTTTAGAAGATAGGATAAAAAAAAGACAGGCCTACAATAAAGGAATTTGTATATTTAGAAAAAAAAGCCTTAGGTAATGTGAATTGGAACACACAACGGTTTTGAACAGGACTGGAAAAAAGTATCGAGAAAGGAGGTAGTCCAGCAGTAATCACAATTGAAAGGCAGGAAAATAAATCAGAAAACAAGAAAAGAGTAAAACTAGGATGCAGTCTGTCACTCATGCTCCTTTACTTATACATACAGAACAGGTGACGGAATTTGGAAAACGAATGATACTACAAGAAAATAAAAACTCTTCGGTTTTACGACGATATTGTAGTGTTAGGGGGAGTCAGAAGAAGAATTGGTATCCATAATGAATGGTATGAACGTGGTCATGGAGAGAGAGTACAATATGAGGATTAACAGAGGAAAAACCAAGGTAATGGAGTGCATTATGGGAAACTGGAATAACGAAGGGGGGTAGGACGTCAGTTTACTTGCGTAATAATTAGAGTAAGATAGCACAGGCAAAAAATAAGAATCTACTTACGGCTAATATAACTAATATACCATAGATTCAACTTCTAAAGCTATCCTCTTTGCAGATGATACTAGTGTAATAGTAAAAAGTAACAAAGACACACTAGAAGAGGCAAGTAACAATAATTTAACTAACCTGCTAACATGGTTTAATGCGAACGAAGGACTAACAAATAACTGTGACGAAACACATTTCATGCAATTTCACACACACACTCAACACAACTTTACAATCTATAATAACACTTAAATACGACAGCAAAAATGTAAATGAAACTTCCTCTGTTAAATTCTTAGGTCTCTTAGTAAATAATAAATTAAATTGGACTGATGATCAGATTAATCAATTACTTAAGAAACTCGGCTCAGCTACATGTGATGCAATGTCCTTCCACCTTCACTCATCTAAAACAAGAAAATTAGTATACTTTGCATATTTTCATTCTATTTTATCATATGGTATTATATTTTGGGGCAACTCAGCAGTAGGCATAGATAAAATTTTTATTAGTCAAAAACGTGTTATTAGAGCAATATGTGAGGTCATCAACTTCTTGCAGAACTCTGTTCAGAAAGTTAGGCATTTTCACTTTGACTTGCCAATACATTTATTCATTTGTTATTTTTAATCACAAATAGGAGGCACTTATTTTTGAATAATACTGATATTCATCCCTTCAATACAAGGAACAAAAATAATCTGTATAAAAAATGTAAAACATTGTCAATTGCACAGAAAGGTGTGCATTATTCAGGGATAATCCATCTTCAACACGTGACTGCAGTCAGCACAGAATTAAACAGTTGTCCGATAATCAAGGTAAATTTAAGACTGAATTATGCTCATTTTTGCTTAGCCACTCCTTCTATTCAATAAAGGAATTTATAGAAGAATCGGAGAAGAGTAATTAATTAATTAGTTTATAATACAAAAATTTGTTATAAGTATATTTATCTTTTATACAATAAAATAATGTAATAAATGTACACAGCCCTGACCCATTCCACATCCTTGAAGCTTAGCTTCTTTACAGGATCTACGGAATATGATTATTATTATTATTATTATGAATAATAGGAAATCATTACCAAAGTTTTTCGAAACGTGGTCGGTAAAAGGTTGCAGGAAGGAAAACATTGGTTTATTTTGAAATGTAGTGCTGTAAAAGAATGAGATGGATGGATAGAATCAATAACCAGGAAGTTTTAAGCAGAATAACAGAAGAGAGAACAATATGCAGGACTTTGAAGGGATAGATTAACAGGGTCTTGACCTTGGCGGGAAGTGAACAGAAGAGGGCGACAAAGGGTGGAATCCAGTGAGCAGATTAGGGAGGATGTGGTAATTATGCGGAAATGAAATGGCTTGCGCAAGGTATGTTAGCATGGAGGGTTGCATCAGACCAGTCTCAGGACTGAATACCACAACAACAACAACTCATATAAGTAATTAGAATTTTTTTACATTTTCTTCGACATATGAAAATATTTTATTTACCATCAAAATTCTTATTATTTTTTAAATATTTCTTTTGGAATGTGGTAGTTAGGTGAAAATGAAAAGGTTTTTCACAGCATATGTGTACGTTGGAGGCGCCAAGTAACGACTTAAAATATACACAAAAATTACGGCGGCCATCCAATTCACTTTATATGGTTACAATATGCGATTATATCATATTGTTGATTATTTAAAAAATATTATAAAACACACCTGACGTGGGACCAACTTTAAATATCACAACGTCGTGTACTATTTTATTTTACTATAAAAACAAGAGAATTACTATGGCTCATAGGAAGAAAATCACACGGTTATCTATGGACAGTAAAATCCTGATATACAAATCTGTAACCAGGCCAATATGGGATTGAGCTATGGGGATGTGCATCAAAATCAAATATAACAATTATTCAAAGATGTTAATCAAAGATCCTCCGGCAAATTGTAAACGCCCCCATGGTACATAATGAACCACACATTGCACACAGATTCAAACGTTCCAACGGTTCAAGAAGTCATCAATCACCACGCAGTCTTGGACAATCATCCCATAGACATACTGCTTGAACCTGTGATAAATAAAAGACTTAAAAAGGTGTGGCCTAGTGAACTATTTTAAGTTAAATGATTCATGAATTCAGAACTGTATATCCCCTCCTAAAAAGAAAATCCCCTGTCACCACCAGCAGCACAAAACGCCTCATATACCTCTCCATAATACAACCCACCTGGTCCTATGCCTCCTCCATATGGGGAACAACAGACAAAATACATTCAGCCAAAATTCAAGCGAAAAAAAGAACATAATCCTACGCACCATTACAAACTCTCCCTGTCACCTAAGAAATTCCGTCATCCACCACAACATCAAAATTTACCAATTGAAACGCAGTAATCTCCAAATCAGTAACAAACCTAACCTAACCTAACCACCCAAACCCCACGATCCAGCAATTTCATGACAATCCTCCTCCTCAACGCCTCAAAAGAAAACTTCCAATTGACCTCAGCCTTCCCCCTGATCACTCTAACCCACTCTACCATCATTAATCTTCCAACAATCAGTTCACTGCTTGTCAACCCTCACACACACCCACGTCGTATGTCCCTCAGATACTCACAATTAAACCTAACCTGTTCGGCTAAAGTAGGTTAATCAAACGGATTAACCTACCCTCACGCAACTATGTTCATTATATACCATATCTTATTTTCCTGATTTTTTAAAAATATTTATATACTGTGTCGATATTGGCCTAACTGATAATATGGCTGATAATAGTTTTTATAAATAAATAAATATATTATTAATTGTTTACTTCTATCATTGGCTATCTCCCTGTAAATGTTATTATTAGAAACTGTCAGCATTTTAGCTTTTTTTATTATTATTATTTTAAAAACTTTTATCGTACAGATTATCAGTTAGGACGATAACGATACAGTATATACAATATTAAAAAGGTATATAATTAACATGATAACGTGAAGATAGGTTAATTCATTTAATTAACCTACTTTAGGAGAATTGGTTGTGTTTATTTATTTTTGCGAGTACCTGAGGAGGGGCATACGACTTAGGTGGGTGAGGATTGACAGGTAGAGAACTGATTTATGGAGGATTAATGAGGATGTGACATGATGGTAGAGTGGGTTAGGGTGATGATCAGGGGGAAGGAAGGATGAGGTCAATCGGAAGTTTTCTTTTGAGGCGACGGGAGCGCGTGGAGTATGTGGAGGAGGATTGTTGTGAAATTGCTGGATCGTTTGGGTGGTTGAGTGCACTTTTGATTAGGTTTGTTATGGATTTGGAGATTATCGAGTTTACATTCTGAATTTTGATGTTATGGTGGATGACGGAATTTCTTAGGTACCAGGGAGAGTTTGTGATGGTGCGTAGTATTGTGTTGTGTTTGGTTTGAATTTTGGTTGAATGGGTTTTGGCTGTTGTTCCCCATATGGAGGAGGCATAGGACCGCATTTTAGCTTATAGAATTGTATTCTGATTGCTAAATAAATTATGATATATAAAAAAATTATTTTATTTTGCTATAGGATGTTCGGTTATTGTTTTATTCTTAGAAAATCGTTTCCTTTAGATAAGTTTATGCCCTTTAAGGACTGGATCTGAATCTATTCCTGGTGTGAAATAATTCTATTTCTTCGTCGCCAAGTTCTTTGCCTGATAAATGGTTTTAACATGACGCCGATGACGCAACGTTGTAAAGCGCACTTTCCCAACAACGCCTAGGAGGCTACGTGTGACCTTTCTCAGTTAAAGTAGGCTGTAAGCTTGTTTACTTGCGGTAGCCTCAACTCGAGTAGCTTGCTAACGCCCAGCCTGATGTTGATGTTGTTGTTCTTGTTGTTCTTGCAACTGAAGCAAATATCTCGTAGGCCTGTGTGCAGACTCGCGTTAGTCCTTGACCGCAGGACAGGCTCGACCTAGTAATCCATTCCACCCTCTACGTTCTTCAGAAATATTCTCATACCAACTTAACAGGCTGACAAGCTCCAAACTTAAAACAGTCCCATAACTTTCTTTTTTTTAACAAAAAAATCAGTATGACGGAAGTTACGTAGTTCTGCTTTTCTGTTCTTACCCCACACATTTCCCTCTAAAGCTAATTTTACAAGACCCTCGTGTCTTAAAACGTGACCTATTAATCTATCCCTTCTCTTAGTCAACGTCCTCCATATTGTTCACTTTTCCCACTATTCTGTTTATAAATCCCTCGTTACTGATTCTATCCACCCATCTCAATATCCTCTAGCACCACATTTCAATGTCTTCTTTTCCTTTCCCCAACTCCTATCGTCCACGTTTCGCACCCATATAACTTCCATTACTCCACTGTTTCCCATTTTACAATCGATGACCAAGGTTTTCCCTCTAATAATCCTCACGTTGACCTCTTTCTCCATCACGTTCATGAAATTTATTATGGTTTCCCAGTCTTCTTCTGACTCTCCTAATCCCACAACACCATCAGAAAACGTTAGGGTTTTTATTTTTATCCCTGGTATCATCATACCTTTCCGCATTCCTTTTTAATTTGCTTCATCGCCTGTTCTATATATAAGTGAAAGAGCATGGGCGACAGACTGCATCATACTTTCCTTACTCCTTTCTTGATTTCTGCTTTCTTTTCATTTTCCCTTCAGTTATAATTACTGATGACTGTAGAGGTCATGGGTAACGCTTAGCTACCGTTTGTATTTTAATCATGCCCTCTTAAAAATCGTTAGTATTGGTTGTGATATTCAGTCCTAAGACTGGTCTGATGCAACCTTCCATGATAACCTATCTTTCTCAAGCCTTTTCATTTCCTTATATCTTGAACAACCTATATCCTCCAAAATCCTTGGCCTTCCTCTTCTCTTCTTGCCCTACACACTTCCCTCTAATGCTAATTTTACAAGACCATCGTGTCTTAAAATGTGGCTTATTAATCTATCCCTTTTCTTAGTCAACGTCCTCCGTATTCTTCCCTTTTCCCCTATTCTGTTTAGAACTCCCTCGTTTGTTATTCTATCCACCCATCTCATTCTCCTACAGCACCACATTTCAAAGGCTTCTATTCCTTTCCTTTCCCTTGACTCTATTAATCCTCATATTGAATTATACATTACTGTGAAATTTTCATTGGTAATAATAATAATGCAATAAACTAAAATCACAATGTAAAATAGAGTAAAGAAACATTGAAATATTCACATTAAAGTTTAAATTGTTCATTGTATTATTATTACCAAAATTGGTAATAATAATTTAACAAACTAAAATCACAATGTAAAGTAGTGTAAATAAACAGTGAAATTTTCTCAGTAATATACAAATTTATCATGTTGCTTCGGCGTGGATAGCATAACCAACATTACAACAAATTATCTTGTAAAATGAACAAGAAGATTTGTGGGATACCGTCTATGTACTGTAAATTTTTTTCTATTGACTGTAAAAAAAGGGAAGTCAACTGCCGCTTGTTTTTTATTCGATTTACTTCAATTCTGTCAAGGGTGCGTACTCTCACACGCAGAAAACGCGTCTAAATTTTTTTCGTTATTTTTCTCCTTGGTGCGAGGCTAGTATATTGAGGTATTCTTTTCTTGCCCTTGAAAAGGGGGTCATGATGAAGGTACAACGTCGAAAGTTTGACGGAAACCATCTCCAAGTTGGTGAAATATGCTGCACCAAATTTCCATCGCAATCAGGGGGAAGAGTAAAGAAACTCATTAAGGACAGACATACAGGAAAATAATTATTTTTATTTTTACAAATGGATGTAGAACCGCTTTGGGGCGTATTTATTCACTATTATATAATTTATTTTTTTACGTAATCTATCAGTGCAAAGAATCTGATCAAACTGTTTATTGAAAATAATTTTCCACCGTCCCCCGGGGGCTGATCTGTGACAGGTGAAAGCGCCCCGAAGTGCCGCCATTTCTCTCCTTTCCTTAAAACAGGAATTCAGTTTTGACACGGTAAAAGAATAAAAGGTGGAAGGTGCGAGCGTAATGGCTGTTGGGGGTTAGTTTCTTCTTCACCCCCCTCCACCCTCCCCAACCCCTAGGGAGCAATTGGTCTGGCGGACTGCAACCCTCGGGAGTCATCAGATCTCGGCGGAATTTCTTCCTCTGCATCACCTGGACGAGGAGGAGGAGGGGAAGTTAAATAAAATAAACCCTGAAAAAGAACAATAATAATCTCATAAAGGTGTAATAATAATTATTATTTTTTAAATCCAAAAGCGACTGTTAAAATTATAAATTTAATTCACTTTCGAAATTATTTATTAACAGTAAATTAACCAAAGGGAACCTCTACATTATTTTTAAACGTTCCCACAGTAATTTGGAATTATTCTTTGTCCATGTGCTTCATTAAAGGCGACAGCTATTTAAATTTGGGATTTAAATGTATTAATTCACCATCTGATAAAAATTAAGACACTGTAAAAACGACTGAAAATTACAAAAGAAAACCTTAAATGTGAAGAAATTAGAAAGTAAAAATAAATAATTTAAAAAAATTTACAAGTATTGAAGATTCTTATTTCACTTGATAAAAATATTATAACTGTTATAAATAATACGTTAAGAGAAGTGTTATTAATTGAGTGGAAAAGTGAATTAAGTAATATAAATGTATCAATTTGAGCATTAGAGGGAATTCTGTGAGGTAAGAACAGACGGGGGAGGCGAAGGATGGAATGCGCTAAGCAGATTAGGGCTATTGTGGTTTGTGCTACTTGTAAAGAAATGAAATGACTTGCGCAAGGTCGGTTAGCATGGAAGGTTGCATCAGACGAATCTTAGGACTGAATACCACAACAACAACAAGCCAGCATTAAATATATCACTAGTTATTCACAAAAGCGACGTTTCATCTCCATTTTGAGCCTTTCTCAGGCTTCTACAAACCTAATAAATCAATAAATTAAATATGAGTTCTGTGATACAATTTTTTAATTTTATAAATAAAAAACTTGGTTAAAATCTTACAAATTTAGCAATACATCATTTATACTCCTTGACTCCCTCAGCCGAAAAAATTATTGAATTTGGTCAAACCTTCCGCATCCCCCCTTTTCAATTCCCTTCCTATGCGTTTAAAGGGGTGTTGCCTCATCCTCATGTATCCTGTAAACCCACCAAAAAATATCTAGAAACCCTAAATGAAGTACAGAAATAATAAGTCAAAATATATATTATTATTAAATTTGCCTGATGAATTCTCAAATATAGTATTTAAATTATTTACTAATTATTATTATTATTATCTTTTGTTTTTACAAATTTATTTTTTAAAAATTTGGAAATTTAAAAACATACCTTTTCTATAAGAAATTAAATTTATGAAGACCAAACTAATTATTTTTAATTACACAAAATTAATTTATTTCCATTAATTATATATTATATAAATTTTTACGAAACTAATTAAGAAAATTTAAATCAGTAAATAATACTTTTAATACAAAATTTTTACTATATTTTTCATCTGATTGGCTGTAACCAAAATCCATTAAAAATCACCTATTGAAGCTTCAATCATTTATTTTTTAACTTTTAATATTTGTAATTAGCTGTTTTGTTAAAAAATTAATTGTTAAACTGATCATATGAATGAGTTACTTTTTTGGATCAGGAAATTCCCCTTAATGAAAACCCAATTGTTCGTTTTTAATTTATTCTAATTAATTAATATTATTTATGTAATCAAAATAACCTATGTATAACTTTTGCGCATTTAATCTATTAATAATAATTATTATTAAATTTTCCAGATGAAGCCCTTCAAGATTTATTTTTAAGTAATTTATTACCAAACTAGAAATGAGAAAATGATAGAACTTTAATTTACAATATATATTTTGACTAATTGGTCGAAAGAAACTGCGATTAAAAATTCACCTAATAAAAGTTCAATCATTTATTAATTAATTGTAATAAATAGCTACTTTTACAAATTAATTGAAGACGTTACATTTTTTGGGGGATACGAAATTCCCCTTAATGAAGACCCAATTATTTGTAATTAATTTATAATAACTGATTTATTTTTATTAGTAAATTTACCCGATCAAGTCCGTAATATTTATTTTTACGAAATTAACTGGGAAACTTTAAATGAGAAAATAAAAATGTTCTGTGGAAATTTTTTTATAATAAATTTTTATTTAAACTTGTTGTAGGAAAAAATCTTTCAGAAAGTCACCCAATGAAGTCTCAAATATTTATTTATTAATATTTGTTATTTTTACGGAATTAATTAAGGAAACTGGCAATTGGATGATAATAATTTCTATTGAAACTCTTTACTTTGTTTTTTTCTATTTTTTTTGGTAAGAAAAATCCTATAATAAATTAATCTTATGAAGTTAAAAATATTTCCTCTTTCAATTTTATCAATTGTTAATTGCTTTATACAAATTGGTTATTTTACAAACTTGATTTAGAAAAAAACCTTTTTACTGTATATTCCAATTTTTTGTAAGAAAATTTGAAGAAATTCATCTGATGAAGTCCAAAATATTTATTAGGTTACATAAATTAAATGCATTGAAGTGGTATTAGAATATGTCCTATGTATATTGACGACTCCCTCGAGTACCAGAGCCAATTAGAAACAGCGGGGGGCGAGATAAGTAAACAAGTACCTTGGGCCATAGAGGGATGAGGGAGGGAGGGAGGATTCTTTCTCTTCGCCCGAGAGGGAAACCGGCAATTCCTATCAGATTACGGGAGTAATGGCGGCCATGCGTCAACCTCCGCAGTTAGCCTCCGATAGTAAAAGGGAAAGAGGGAAAAGAATGCAACACGTAAGCCCTTTATAGGTTTATTCTTTTCTACGAAACTTTCTTTCTACAAACTCAATAATCTTCCACTCACAATTCAGTCGTCATTTGAATATATTTGTCTTCTAGATATTGAGGTGATATTTTTACAGAGGGTAGACGAGGAATGGCTTTAATTTAACATCACCGTGTGTATAGGGAGGGATTTTTTTTCTTTATTAAACTTTTGACTTGATGTTAATTGTCTGACATTTTTCTGGCACGAAAAAGGTACTGAGGTGTGGTGAAAAAAAATAGAGAAAGTAGTAACAAGGTAACAGATCTTATTTAAGTGGCAAATTTGAAAAACAAAAGAGGACTAAAATTTAGATGGGCCGAATTTTGACGTTTCGATGCGTGTTTAGCATCTTTCTCAAACTGACTCTTGACGGGAAACTGACTGATCTATCAAAATCAACTGTATATTTCTGTGATTTAAGAGACTAATTTTTCCTGGAATTCTTAAAGGACACAAAGATCCTACAAGTAAATTGTCCGCTTCCTATGGGGAAAAACAATCATCTTTAATTGTTATAAATAAAAATTATAATTTAACTTTCCAGGAAATATGTTCTATTTCTTGTTGTTTCTGGTAAAACATAAAACTTTAATTTTTAAAAGGCAAAAAGTGGCCAGAGAATAGAACACTGAGGCACGCCGTCAAAGAATAATTATCACAAACATCCTGTCAAATAGAAAAACACTCTACCATCTATTCCCTGATTTTTTTTACAGTTGAGAAGAAACAAAAAAATTGCTTCGATTTCTCGTATTAAAAGAGGAATTGTCGTCCTAAAATAGAACCCTGAGGGTATCCCAAAGGTCTTATACATAAAACTTACCGTCCTCGGATTTTTTTAGCTTTTTCGCGAAAGAACTAAAAGATAGTTCATTTAATAGTTCATTTTACAACAGGTCCGAAAATAGAACCTTATGGATTTTGTGATATTCAGTCCTAAGACTGGTCTGATGCAACCCTCCAAGTTAACCTATCTTCCGCAAGTATTTTCATTTCCTTATAAATAGCACAACGCAGATCCTCCCTAATCTGCTTGGCGGATTCCATCCTTGATCTCCCACTTCTGTTCTTACCCCACACACTTCCCTCAAATGCTAATTTTACAAGACCCTCGTGTCTTAAAACGTGATCTATTAATCTATCCATTCTCTTAGTCAACGTCCTCCATATTGTTCGCTTTTCCCCTATTCTGTTTAGAACTTCCTCGTTAGTGATTATAACCACCCATCTGATTTTCAGCAATCGTCTATAGCACCACATTTCAAAGAGTTCTATTCTTTTCCCTTTCCCAACACTTATCGTCCACGTTTCGCACCCATACAACGCCACGCTCCGTACGAACATTTTTTAGCAACGATTTACTAATATGCACACCTATATTATTCGTAAGTAAATTCCTATTTTTCGCGAAAGCCTTCCTTGCCTGTGCTATGCTACTCTAGTTATTACACTGCCCAAGTAGCAGAATTCCTTAACTTCCGTCAAAATATGCCTTCCCAGTCTAACAGCCTTTGTTATTCCACTGTTTCCCATACTACACTCCATTACCTTTGTTTTCCATCTATTAATCCTTATATTAAACTCTTTCTCCGGGACTACGTTCATGCCATTTATAATGGTTTCCAAGTCTCGTTTGACTACCCTAATACTACGATATCATGGGCAAAGCGTAGGGTCTTTATTTCTTCCTTTCAATATTATTCCTTTTCCATATTCCGTTTCATCACTGTTTATCGCTGGTTAAACAGCATGGGTGACAGACTGCATCCTTGTCTTACTCCTTTCTTGATTTCTGCTTTCTTTTCTTGATCTTCAATTCTAATTACAGCCGCCTGTCTTCTGTAGAAGTTGTCTATAAGCCTGCTTTCTGGATATTTTATTTCCGTGCTCTTTAAAATCTTTAATTGCGTGTTCCAGTTCACATTATCAAACGCCTTTTCTAAATCTACAAATGGTATGAACGTAGACCGGATTTTTTTTATCCTCTCTTCTAAAATTAGACGCAAAGTCAGTTTTGCTTCTCTTGTCCCTACATTATCTCTAAAATGATACTGTATTAAATGATTTAATTTTTATGTGGAAAGCAAATGGAGAACTGGTGAACCTAAGTGTTAAATTAAAGAATGTTTACTGACTGAGGGAGCCGTATGTACACTTTATGGATTGCATGGACGTACGTAAGACAATTTAGCAATAATTGGACGACTTCTGTAGAAACGAAGGAAACACTGGCGTATTAACCCCGAACCATGGAGTGCCGTGGAGTAATCAGTGAAAACCGCACAAGTCCATGTGAAAGACAGTTCGTGACTTTCCTAAAAACCAAACAAATACGCTGAGCAGCCTAATTTGTTTACAAATTAGTAACTGTACTTTACAACTCCTTTTATAATTAATATAAATTATAAAATGAGTGGATGTTAATTGTGTACAATTTATTTCAAGGTTGAGTGTTTGAGTGTCGAGAAGGTTCTCGCTGCACAACATTGTGTGATACGTGCTCCAACAAAGCAGGAGCGTTTGGTAATTTTCCCATACTACACTCCGTTACTTCGGTTTTCCCTCTATTATTCCTCATATTGAACTCTTTCTCCAGGGCAACGTTCATGCCATTTATTATGATTTCCTTTTAGTACAGCCAAGATAAAAAGAACTCCTACATGAATATTTTACCAATTTTTTTACCTATGAATTTGGGTCTTCAGATGATGATGATGGGATAATACGCGAAGTAAATTCAATGGTAAAAAATCGTTTCAGATTCTCATAGGAAAACATTTGTCTTCAATGGCTCCCTTTTATACTACGTATTATTTGCGTTGTTGTTTATCGTATCAGTTTCGAACGGGATTAAGTTTAAAAAAAGAACTCCATGGGATTTTCGAAGTGTTTTAACGACTATGAAATAAATTAATGAGAGCAATATTACGTTATGGCGTTGCTGGAAATCCCAGATCTCTCGCTCCTTTCCGGTCGTAGTTGAAGAAAGTGAAAGTAATGTTTCTCTCTCTCTCCCTCGTTAAACTTCCTCGTAACCGTTACACAAGTAACTAGATCTATTACGTCACTGGGAGTGAGAGAGAGAGACCAGGAGGCACGCCGCGATACAGACATTAATGTAATAATATTGTTCCCATAATGATCAGACGGACGCGGAAGGCGCTACAGCTGCTGCTGGTGGAGGAGGAGGAAACGTTTCTCTGCAGAGGTCAGTCAGTCTTCAGCTGGATGCGGTCCTAGCAACAACCACAGCTTCTGGTGACTGCTGCTTCATCGACGTTACACAGGAGGTCAGTACCACCAGTCCATAAACTCATCAGGTTGTGCGTAAGGTAAAGGAAGGCTAAGAGTACGCAGTGAATTTTCATAGTGATGACAGCACTTCACAGTAACCTTTTTGGTACTATTTTAGTGCGTCTACAAGTGCAGGGTCACACCCATGGCTGGCCCTAATGCCATCAATTTGCTACTAATTTTTTCTTTTTTGATTTCACGAAGTAATGTATGTAATAATTAGAGCTTAAGACATAAGAATTTCGAGGCACAGAACAATGAATTATAATTTTGTGTCACAAATAATTTCAAAGGACAATGATTTCGCTATAATTTCAGGAAAATTCGGGGTTTAGTGTCCTGCACGGTGCAGGAGGCAAGTGACGATTTTCATTAAAAAAAAGTCTACCTGGGAGGCCAAGAACACTCCATAGGCCTAATCTTCGCCTCACAAACAACATCTATTCTTGAACGGTCATTTTATCTCGTTTTAATCCACGGTTCTTTAGTTAATTCTTATTTTCACTTTACAAATAACGAAAATTATTTTTCCTTTTGTATTTTTACAACAATTTCACCTCTTATAACGTTACAAACGCGAAATAAGGTTCCTGCTAAAAGTGGGAAGATTAAAGTCCAAGAAACCTCGTTGCCGGAACTCAATCCATTTTGCCGCTTCCTAAACTCAAGTAATAGGGAGATAAATCCACGGTTCTTTAGTTAATTCTTATTTTCACTTTACAAATAACGAAAATTATGTTCCTTTTGTATTTTTACAACAGTTTCACCTCTTATAACGTTACAAACGCGAAATAAGGTTCCTGCTAAAAGTGGGAAGATTAAATTCCAAGAAACCTCGTTGCCGGAACTCATTCCATTTTGCCCCTTTCCTAAACTCAAGTAAAAGGGAGATAAAAGGAAAAGACTTTCGAAGAAGTCGGAAATAATCTCTTCACCGTTTAAGAACGGATCAGAGGAAATGGAAAATAGAAAAGCGGAGTAAAAGACTGAAAGGATAGCAAACGAAGCCATTAACCGATACACAAAAGGAGGTGACAGGATAAATCATCGTTAGATGGATAATCTGAAGGTCAGAAAGTGTTCAAAAATTTGACCCACAACCCG
The DNA here is from genome assembly GCA_034510155.1 of Eucriotettix oculatus. Lineage (NCBI taxonomy): Eukaryota > Metazoa > Arthropoda > Insecta > Orthoptera > Tetrigidae > Eucriotettix > Eucriotettix oculatus. The sequence continues at coordinate 205,731,703 of CM067377.1, read as the reverse complement.
GCACAAGTACCTCTGAAATATCTACTGATGATGATGATGATGAATACGTTGATTGTCCAGGATGTGGACAATAGTTTTCCTGAAGCTGAATTTTGTGATGCTTCTCTTACGAAGGCAGTGGGCCATTTCTTAGTGACGCAAATGACATTTTTTCTTAAATTTATTTTAAATTGCAAGTTTGTTTGTTGTAATCTTATCAAACGTTTTGTGATTAATTACTAAATATTAACTAACATTGTCATCAATTATGGTGTTTTTGTTTGTGTTACCTCCATAGATATATCAAATCAACCACTAAGTGCTTACTCTTACCATCCATTACCTTATATATATATATATAGTAAAAAGTTAAATTATTTTTGTAATATTTTACTGATATTGTAATGTTTTTTTTTGTGCCGAAAGATATGTGAGTTGTCTTTGAAGGAGGAATCAGACAACATAGTATTATCATCTTTGGTTGATATACGGAGAGTTACATGTTTGTGTAGTCTCGCTGGTTGCGAGATGCTGTAAAAACATGTTTTAAAAGTTGTAAAAGATGTTGTTTCCTTATAACTAGCACAACCGACATAATCCCAAATTTACTTAGCGTATTCCATCCTTAGCCGTTCACTTCTGTTCCTACCCCCCACACACACTTCCCTCTAATGCTAATTTTACAAGACCATCGTGTCTTAAAACGTGGCCTATTAATCTATCCCTTCTCTTGGCCAACGTCCTCCATATTGTTCGCTTTTCCCCTATTCCGTTAAGACCTCCCTCATTAGTGAATCTATCCACCCATCTCATTCTCCTATAGCACCACATTGCAAGGGCTTCTATTCATTTCCTTTCCCCAACTCCTATAGTCAACTTTTCGCACCCATATAACGCCACGCTCTATACAAACATTTTTAGCAACGATTTCCAAATATTCACCCGTAAGTAAATCCCTCTTTTTCGCGAAAGCCTTCCTTGCCTGTGCTATCCTACTCTTTATGTCTACTATACTTCTACCATCCCTAGTTATTACGCTTTCCAAGTAGCAGAATTCCTTAACTTCGGTCAAAATGTCCCTTCCCTTTGTTATTCCACTGTTTCCCATACTACACTCCTTTACCTTGGTTTTTTCTATATTAATCCTCATATTGAACTCTTTCTCCAGGACTACGTTCATGCCATTTATTACGGTTTCCAAGAGTTATTCTGATTCTCCTACAATACTACTACAATATCGTCGGCAAAGCGTAAAATTTTCATTTCTTCTCCTTGCCGAATGGTTTCTTTTCCATATTCCGTTTTAACTTTCTTCATCGCCTGTTCTAAGGTCAATTCGATGAATGATTATTGATTGATGCAACTTAATCTGAAGTCGAGGCGAGGTAATTGATGATTGCAGAGGTGTGATTTCTGTATAGTCTATAACATTAAACAGATATATAAAATTGTGCTGAGAGTACATGAGGATAATTGGCAGCAAGTAAGAGAAAAACCACCCGTAATTTCTCGACGCATCTGATGACGTCACCGTGAAGACTTGTTGTTTAGTGCCACCAGGAGTCGACCCGTAGCGGAATATTGTTGTTCGTTTGCAAACAGGGGAAATGTGAAAGAAATTTTTCTCGTTACAGTTTCTCTTGGCATGTTTCCCTTTTTTAAAACGACGGGCAATAATATTAGGACATTTTGTTTCACCCTCACGGGCCGAGGAAAAGAGCTCGTGTGATGTTTTGGGACTCTAGGAAGTAAGCTAAAAACCTAAATATTTATTTCTTTAAACTATACACAGCCCTTTCCATAGCTATGAGATTGGTTGTCATTCAAGCTAAATTTCCCCACCATATGCTGATGATCGTTTTCCATGCATATGCATGTATATTTAATTGAATATATCAAATTAATACATTAATATATATATATATATATATATATATATATTGTAACATGAAAAGTTACACTCAACAATGCAGGCCAGCTTGCAAGTTGCAATTGTTGAGGAACGACGCAGCCCGGGCCAACAATGTAGTCTGGCGAGACTTTAGAGAGTCGTCATGGGGTAGTGGAAGGAGCAGGTTGTGTCGGCGGGACGACGAGAGAATGACCACGCCCTGCAGATATAATTTTTCTCATGCTCTGATTGAAATTAAAACTATTAAAATCATCTTTTGGTATTTTTTATTAAAAATACCTGGCGCCCTAAAAGAATTATAAATATATATATATATATATTTCAGGTAACAGCTGTCATATTGTAAAAAAAACTGCAGGTGGATTAGTCCTAGTTAGTCATCTCACAGGTCTTAGGTTAATGATAATTGGATGCGAACTATCCCATTTTTTTAATACAAATTTTTCTTGATTATTACAGAACTTTTCTTTCTAATTGTAACTAAATGACACAATTTAAATATGATCACAGTGGCCAGGAAAAGAAATTTAAATTACAGAACTGTCTCATTAAACTAATAATAATAAAACAAATCTATTAATGCCCAAGAATTGATCCTTGAGGAACTCCGCGTGTTATAATTATTTGTAATACGTGACGTATTCTATTTCCTCAACCGAGGACTCATGGAAACATTTAAATAAAAAGGAACCATAAATAACTGGAAGACATATTGAGACGCTTGTGACGTTTCTACCAGCAAATTTGGAATCTTTGTCAAATCTCTGGTACATTAAACGTACAGAACATTTCTTCTTTTTGTAAAAAAAAGTAAATTAAAAGAGATACGTAATAAAGGTTATAGATGTTAAACGGTAAACAAAAATAGTCTCAACTCACTAACAGGTTTGTATCTCTGGTTTACTACTTCTATAACCTTTGACAAGTCTCACCTTTGTCAGTGTGTGCTACATTGCATTTCCAAAAAAAATATATTTGTGTGTGATTTATAGCTTTACAAATTAGTTTTAAAACACGCGTACTAAAATTTTAAGCTTTATACCTAAGGGAACAATAAAAGTGAAGGGTAACAAATATTGTGTAATTATAATGATAAAAAATTAGTCATAAAAATGAAAATAAATTCTATATTTTAGCAGTTAATATCTGTGGATTAGTGCTTGTATAATCTAAGACTTATAAAATTATTTCGTTCATCACTTTGTATTTCAAAAAAAATTAAAATCTGTATGTTTTAGATTTATTTCCAATGGTTTCATATTACGAATAGAAAATATTGAAAAACTTGTTTAGTTTCGATCCTCTATACGTAGGGCAGTTCTGTTGCAATGGAACATCCTATAACTAAGGGACCAATGAATAGTCTTAAACTGAACTTTTCCTATAAGAAATTTAAATTGATGAGTAACAAAGATATTCTATTTACAAAGATATAAAATTAGTCACAGATAATAAGTAAATAAATTCTAAATATTACCAGTTAATTTCTGTGGATTAGTGCTTGTATGATCTTTGACACAATAGTATTCCTTCATTCATCACTGGATACCAAAAAAAATAAATTCTGTTTAATTTTATGATTTGAAAATATTGACGTTTCGACCCCCCGAAACTTTGGACCTTTGAGAAACAACGGGGCATTTGTTACTTAAACGTGCAGAAAATTATCCTTCAAAGAATATTCATTTAAAGGGCAATTTCTAATTTCGATACTTGTGTAACAGGGATGTCAAGAATATTAAAACTTCATTAATATGTATTCATTATATATTTATTAATCTGGTTAAAAAAATTACTAACGAGCTTTCGCTCTAAATTAGACCATAAACATCTCTATGGATGCTTTTTTTGTTTTAATAATAAAATATAAATCACTCTTTGAATTTGGATTCAGACTTTGTAATTTTAAATATCAAATTTTCAATTGTTTCACAAAGCCCCCACGTAAGCGGGTCGAAACGTCAAAACTCTGTCTATATTATTTAGATATATATAATAAAAAAATATTGTCAATAGTAAATCATACCGATTATTTTTTGGAAATCAAAGGGGGTAGATAAAAGGATAAAAAATCAAAGATTACATAGATATTAACTGGTAAGATTTTAAGTGTATTTAGACTATCTGTGACGTATTATTTATAATTCTCGACACAACTAATCTTTATTATCTATGAGTTTAAATTATGAAAAATATATTTTGTGTGTGTATTTTTTCATTTTAGAACAAAGATCTTACAAATGTTAAAAGAACTGTCATTGAATCATAAATTTAATACTGAAACATACAGATACTTTTTTTGTTAAGTGAAATATAAAGAATTTCTTACTTGATCGGATCCTTTAATTATTTTCTTCCCGTTGTTAAGGGAAATTAGCCTGTGGTGGCTTCCAATAAATCTTTTTGAAAGGGGGTTTCAAAGTTTTTTTTACAAAACAAAATTGACGCTGAGCAACTGAATTTTAAAATATATTTTATTGTAATTTTTATTTTTACATAGATTATTCCAAAACTATTTTAAGACTAAGTATTATTTTTTGATTAACAATTTTTTAAAATTATGGTTGGACAGATTTTTTGTTACTCTCTGAACCAGAAAATATCCTTGAAAGTTAAACGTTAATTTTGATTGTACAGTTTAGAGAAATGAGAAGTTGAAATTTTTTAATAATTCGGGCTTCCGCCCCAACCACCTAATTTATTTAGTGAACAAAATCGCTTTTTTTGTAAAAAGAATAGAGGGCGTAGTGTAGTTAATCGTAAATAATTGTAAAATATTCAATTATGTAACTAAATGGCTATTTTAGTCTGATGGTAAATTTCTAAAGATATTATTAAACAGCCTCTTGCTTTAAATTTTTTGGAAAATCATGGATTTACTTAATTTTCTCAGCCTCTTTTTTGTTTTACTTCATTTTATTACCACATTCTTATGAACTTTAATAAAATACTTGACTGCCTCTTTGCTGTTTACTGTCTACAGCTAATCAATTTATTGAATAATTTTAAAATATTGAAGGATGTATATAAATAGCCAATGTCTTGGTTTTTTTTGGCTATTTTAGTCTGATGTTAAACTTCTAAAGATATTATTAAATAGCCTTTTACTTTAAATATTTTCGAAAATCATGGATTTATTTAATTTTCTTGGCCTTTTTTTTCTAAATATTTTATTTTATTACTACATTCTTAGATTTGTATAAATGAATTAAATAAATAATTCCTTATCCTTGAACAATGAGTTAAAAGGAACTCGTTACGTTAATTAATAGATTCGAGCCATGTCCTAGAAATAGTGGGACACATAGTAGACAAATCCTTGAACCAAGGCTAAAAGTGCTTCGGTCTTGAAGTATGACTTGTAAGTAACGCTTTAAATGAAAAGAGAAAAAAATAGGTCCGACACATGCCGTGGCAAACAGCAATAGAGACAGTAGATAAATCTTAGGACTGAAGGCCGACTAGTGTCTGGCTATTAAATATAAACTTTATATACACACACACACGACTATCTCTATACCGTATTTTGCTGAATAAACTGTTTCTTCGGATTAAATCCCCCGGGACACAGTAGTTTATGCAAGAGACAGAACGTTTCGACCCCTGAATTTTGGCATCGTCAGCCTGGGTATGTATTACATTATAACGGAGACGTTGTCTCTTGGATGTCCGAACCCGGCTTTCTTTGGTCAAAGAAACTATACTTTACGATTTTATAAGAGAATTAAACTCATTATACGGCTTGAGTTAATTGGTTTAATTCCTCCTGCTCTTTTACCGTTGTCTGTATATTATTATTATTTTCTTGTTTGAGGCAAGGACATGAGGACGTACGTGTAAAATTGCCAAACGCTCCTGCTTTGTTGGAGCACGTATCGCACAATGTTGTGCATCGAGAACCTTCTCGACACTCAGACACTCAACCTTGAAATAAATTGTACTCTATTAACATCCACTCATTTTATAATTTATATTACTTATAAAAAGGAGTTCTAAAGTACAGTTACTAATTTATAAACAAATGCGGCTGCTCAGCGTTTTTTTTTCTTCTTTAGCAAAATCAGGAACTCTCTTTCACATGGACTTGTGGGGTTTTCACTGATTACTCCAGGGCACTCCATGGTTCGGGGTTAATACGCCAGTGTTTCCTTAGTTTCCACAGAAGACGACCAAGTATGGCTAATATTGTCTTCCGTTGGTCGATGCACTCCATAGAGTGTACATACGGCTCCCTCAGTCAGTAACATACCTCCTCTTTGTTTATAGAAACAATGAATAATTAAACATTTAGGTTCACTAGTTCTCCATTTGCTTACCACATAAAAATTAAATCATTTAATACAGTTTCATTTTAGAGATAATCTAGGGACAAGAGAAGCAAAACTGACTTTGCGTCTAATTTTTAGAAGAGAGGATAAGAAAAAACCTGCCTACGTCCCATACCATTTGTAGATTTAGAAAAGGAGTTTGATAATGTGAACTGGAACACGCAATTAAAGATTTTAAAGAGCACGGAAATAAAATATCCAGAAAGCAGGCTTATAGACAACTTCTACAGAAGACAGGCGGCTGTAATTAGAATTGAAGATCAAGAAAAGAAAGCAGAAATCAAGAAAGGAGTAAGACAAGGATGCAGTCAGTCGCTCATGCTGTTTAACCAATAAATAGAACCAGCGGTAAACAATGATGAAACGGAATATGGAAAAGGAATCATATTGAAAGGAGAAGAAATAAATACCCTACACTTTGCTCATGTTATTGTAGTATTAGGGGAGTCAGAAGGAGACTTGGAAACCATAATAAATGGCATGAACGTGATTCTGGAAAAAGAGTTCAATATAAGGATTAATAGATGGAAAACAAAGGTAATGGAGTGTAGCTTGGGAAACAGTGGAATAACAAAGGCTGTTAGATTGGGAAGGAATATCTTGACGGAAGTTAAGGAATTCTGCTATTTGGGAAGCGTAATAACTAGAGTAGGATAGCACAGGCAACGAAGGCTTTCGCGAAAAAGAGGAATTTACTTACGGGTAATATAAGTGCGAATATTAGGATTTTTTTAAAAAAAATTCGTATGGAGTGTGGCGTTATATGGGTGCGAAACGTGGGCGGTAGGAGTTGGGGAAAGGCAAAGAATACAAGCCTTATCCGGAACGGAAAATAATTAATTCCTCGATTTTCTCAGTAAACGACTCCTTCCGTATATAGGACCATAGTTAGGACCTGATTGATGACGGAGACAGCTTTCCGTGTTATTTATCACCAATATGCGGGAGGAAGGATAATTTTGAACGATTTTGATTCACAGTTGCAGGCAGGTTCAACTATGGCGAGCAGATTCCACGTGTTGGTCGCGACGCTCCTGGCGGTGCTGGTGGCGCCGCCCCCGGCCCCGGCCTTCCCCGACGGCGCCCCCGCCGACGCCTGCGTCAAGGCCAGAGCCAACCAGCCGTACCACGGGCAGGCTGCGCCCCAACCCCCGCACACCAACCCCTTCCTCCTCACGGCCTCGGACAGCCGCTACGGGCCTGGGTCCAAGATCACAGGTGAGGGCCGTGCAACCCTCCACTGATCCACGTCAACAACCAATCACCTTCACCGAGCTGACTTTCCTCGGTCGTTTCCAGTGACCATCGCCGGAAACAGAGGCCAGCCGTTCCGCGGCTTCTTCCTGCAGGCGAGGGACTCCGAGACCAACGAGTGGCTGGGCACGTGGGAGGAGCACAAGCCCTACACCAACGGCCTTCCCGAGTGTTCCTCCATCACCCACGGCGACAACAGGGACAAGGCTCAGGTCACGCTCACGTGGAGAGCTCCGCAGCACACGAGGGGCGGACAAGTCTACTTCACGTGAGTCTCAATCAACCCTCCTATTTATAAAGCTTAAATTCCTGACATCATCCTCCACCATCATTAATCCTCCGTTTTCTCGTTCTACCTCCTCTCCTCTTCCCATTTCTACCCTCTGCTCTTTCTTCTCCACTTTCTAACATGAGATGTTCCTTAACGTCATTAATCCACTGTCTCATTGGTCGACCTCTTCTCCTCTTCCCGTTTGTTCTTTGCTTTTTCTACCCTCTGCTCTTTCGTCTTCAGTTTCTGTCACTTAAACTCATGATATCATCCTCCACGTCATTAACCCACCGTCTCCTCGGTCTCCCTCTTCTCCTTTTCACGTATGCTCTTTGAGTGTTTCTACCCTCTGCTATTTCTTCTTCATTTTCTAACATGAGATGTTCCTTCACGTCAATAATCCACTGTCTCATTGGTCGACCTGTTCACGCTTTCCCGTTTGGTATTTGCGTGTTTCCATCCTCTGCTCCTTCTTCTTTAGTTTCTAACGCTTAAACTCATGAGTTCATCCTCCACCAGTCTCCTCGGTCTTTTCTCCTCTTCCCATTTGGTCTTTGCCTGTTACTACCCTCTGCTCTTTCTTTTCCAGTTTCTAACGCGTAAACTTCTGAGTTCATCCTCCACGTTATTAATCCACCGTCTCCCTTTCCCGTTTGGTCTTTGCCTGTTTATATCCTCTGCTCTTTCTTCCCCAGTTTGTAACACCTAAGCTCCTGAGATCATCCTCCACGTCATCAACTCAATGTCTCCTCGGTCTACCCCTTCTACTTTTCCCGTTATTCCTTCGCTGTTTCTATCCTCTACTCTTTCTTTTCCAGTTTCTAACACCTGATATAATCCTCCACGTCATTAATCCACTGTATCGTTTGGTCTACCTCTTCTCTTGTTCTCATCTAGTCTCCGGTGAACAGTTTTATAACAGGGGCGTGTTTCTAGTCTACTTTGGGCAAGATGTGGTCCATCTTTTCCTCCCCCTGGCTTAATTATCATCATAATGTCTCGTTGTTTGATAATTTTCCTTAATTCCATATATGTCCTTATTCTCCAACATTCCAACCTCTCGCGCTGATCGAAATATTTAAAATCTTCCTTTCCCATCTTATCAGCTAGTCTTTTTCTCATCTTTTCAGTTGGCAACATTCCGGTCCATAACATCTTCTGTTATTATTGACTCTCAGATACTGTATTATATGGTATTATTTATCATTTAGGTTTTAGTTTCTATTTGTTTCTCTTCTCTTTTCCCTAGCGTTTCCCATCGTCTTATACTTAGTTTTATTTGTATTTACTTCTATTCCCAGTTTTACAGCTTTCTCTTCTTTCTCAGCTGAGTGTGTCTCTCATCTAAGTGCTCCTTGGTGTTAGTGCTACATCGTTTTCGTAAGCTGTCACTTGTAGTTGTCTATTCAATACGGTTTCTCCTGGCAGTTGTTGGATTACTCTTCCTAATGCCACGCTAAAGAGTAGTGTTGAGATCACGTGTTCTTGTTTCATGCTTTACCCTGTTGTTGTTGTTATTGTATTGATGCAACTCTCCATGATAACCTATTCTGTGCAAACATTTTTCATTTAAACAAAACAAACACATCATCCCTGACCTTCTTAGCTTATTCCAACCTTGGCCTCCTTCGTCTGTTAACTTCCAACTAATGTTAAAACCCTCATTTCTCAAAACGTGACCTTAATTATCTATCCCTTTTAAGTCCTCAATATTGTTCTCTACTTTCTTATTCTGCTTATAACTTCCTTTTTAGTGACTTTATCCACCCATCACACTCTTCTATAGCACCACTTTTCAAAGGTTTCTATTCTTTTCCTTTCTGAAACTCCTACCATCCACGTTTCGCATCCATATACTAACTTATTTTAGTAATGATTTCCCAATATTCACTCTCATATTAGCCGTAAGCAAATTCCAGAATTTTTTTGCGAAAGCTTATTTTAGCTTAATGTCTTTTACGTGGGTTATCTTTGTCAGTGTCACCAGGTTTGGAAGTATTTTATAGTCTTTCATAAATTTGTAAGCTGTCTTCTTTCTATCTAAACTATAGAAAGATTCCTTAAAATCTGTATACAGCTGGTTGTGTAACTGTTGGTAACATTCCTAAACGTATAAACATGAGGTTTTTTTTAAAAAAAAAACTTAAAATTTTCTTTTAAAAAACTTGTCAATTTTATTCTTATGCTGTAAAAATATGTTTTGATGGTATTAGCTTGTCAATTCATTAAGTCCGACCATATATTGATATTAATTGACGTGGAAAGTCGGTGAGACAATCAAACACTAAACAGATGTGACTCGAGTGTCGCAGTGCGTAAGGTAAGGTGGACTGTGCGTCCGCCATGTTGTAAGATTCATGAAACCGTAAGAGATAAAACTTGGGGAAGAAGGAAATGTTTTTATGGCGGCGACGGCCTCGGTCCATTCACCGTGTCCTTTCTTTCCTCCTCCCCACTATTCCGTCCATAAACGTGCCAACAAAGGCTCCTTGAGCACTCATGTGAATGTTTGATTCTTAACAGGAAGAAAGAAAGAGACCCACCACTTTCAGATCCCTAAAGATACGGGGACACGTTCAGCGTAACGGTAATGGCGGCGACCTCGAGTTCTCAATGGTTTCGTACAACCTGGCACGGAGTAATTCTCGACACTAATGCGTGACACTCAAGGGAATGTAGATTACTGTGACTGATTGGCCCAATTACTACGACCACTCCATCCTGTTCTTCAGCCACTGGTAACCAGTTTCTCTTGTACACTCTCAGTCAAAGAAAGATGCCGTCTGTGATGAAAGACACGTCTCGAAACAGCGGCTCATCGTGCACGTTTTCAGTTTTTTATGTGTTTCATTTTATTAAATAGTTGTAAAAATCATAAACGACGAGTCATTCCAAGATGACAGTCCCAGACGCCCCGGTAGGCCCAGGCCCTAAATGGGCTGTAGCTTCATCGAAGAACAAGAAAATCATAAACGATATAATTCAATACCCAATACCTTGGTCTTTTTTCCTAGACTATTTTAGTCTACTGTTGAACCTCTAAACATAGTAATAAATAGTCTCTTGCTTTAAAATTTTGGGAAAATCGTGGAGTTAATTAAATTGTTGTCCTCTTCTTTTTTGGATTACCTTATTTTTATTACTACATTCTCATAAAAATGAAATACATGAATACCACTTAGCTGTTTACTGTCTTCTAAAGATATTATTAAATAGGCTCTTGCTTTAATTTATTTTTTGTAAAACCACGGATTTAATTGATTTTCTCGGCACGTTTTTTTGGATTACTTAAATAGCCAATTTTTTGGATTTTTTCTTGGCTATTTTAGTCTATTGTTGAACTTCGAAAGATATTATTAAATAGGCTCTTGCTTTGATTTTTGTTTTGGAAAACAAAGGGTTACACTGATTTTCTTTGCACCTTTTTTGGATTACTTAAATAGTCAATTTCTTTGTCTTTTTTATTGGCTATTTTAGTCTACTGTTGAACTTCTAAATATATTATTAAATATGCTATTTCTTTTAATGTTTTTGAAAACCTCGGGTTTAATTGATTTTCTTGGCACCTTTTTTGGATTAGTGTAATAGCCAGTTTCATGGCCTTTTTCCTTGGTTAGTTTAGTCTACTGTTGAACTTGGAAAAGATATTATTAAATAGGCTCTTTCTTTTTTATCTTTTTTATTTGGAAAAACCAAGGATTAAATTGATTTTCTTTACACCTTTTTTGGATTACTTAAATAGTCAATTTCTTTGTATTTTTATTGGCCATTTTAGTCTTCTGTTGAACTTCTAAATATATTATTAAATATGCTATTTCTTTTAATGTTTTTGAAAAAACCTCGGGTTTAATTGATTTTCTTGGCACCTTTTTTTGGATTACTTAAATAGTCAATTTCATGTCTTTTTTATTGGCTATTTTAGTCTACTGTTGAACTTCTAAATATATTATTAAATATGCTATTTCTTTTAATGTTTTTGAAAACCTCGGGTTTAATTGATTTTCTTGGCACCTTTTTTGGATTACTTAAATAGTCAATTTCTTTGTCTTCTTTATTGGCTATTTTAGTCTACTGTTGAACTTCTAAATATATTATTAAATATGCTATTTCTTTTAATGTTTTTGAAAAACCTCGGGTTTAATTGATTTTCTTGGCACCTTTTTTGGATTAGTGAAATAGCCAGTTTCTTGGTCTTTTTCCTTGGTTAGTTTAGTCTACTGTTGAACTTCGAAAAGATATTATTAAATAGGCTCTTGCTTTGATTTTTGTTTTGGAAAACCTCGGATTTAATTGTTTTTCTTGGCTCCTTTTTCAAATTAGTTAAATAGCCAATTTATGATCTTTTCTTGTGGCCCCGCATGCTTAAAATCTCAACCAGCAGCGCTACAGCGGCAATCGATAACTATTTTAAAACAGTATCCAGTTTAACGTGATACGTATCGGAAACTATAAACCTGGGTTTGTAAATGTCTTTATTTAACTAAAAATTTGGAAACTATCCCAGTTAAATGGTTGGAAAACGTCAGACGGATCCTTTTTGTTTGGCGTATATATAAATAAAAAACAGTCATTGCATTTAAATTGGTGTTGTGAAATATGTTTTTATCGAAACGGTATTTCAATTTTTGGTGTTGCAATGGGTAAATTATTGAGGGAATTTAGTGATGATCTGTATGAATGTTGGCAATATTAATGAAAATTGGAATTCGCCGAAGATGAAAAATTGCGAGACCGAGGGATTTTAGAGTGTGATTCGGATGAAGTAGATATCGGGGGAGGGGGAGGAGGAGGAGGGCTGAGAATTTATCTCCATATAAATCTGTCTGGTTTAATACGGGTCCTTCCTTCCATCCTCACTCTCCTGCTCCTCCTCCTTCTACTCCTCCTCGAGATTATTACCCCAACTGGCCGTTTCCCAGTCCTTTGAAATAGCGCCCCCGCTCTTATTATTCCGCGTCATAAAGTATTTCACTGTCTCATGCCCCGCCTTCTCTCTCTCTCTCTCAATATCTCTTTCTCACTCTCTTTCATCCGCCTCCATCGACTACTTATCTCTTTCTCGCACTCAACGGTCTACAGTCACACAAAAATTCACACATATACACTTCAGCAGTCCACTCTCCCTCTTTTCCTCTCTCTCTTTCTCTCCTATTCGCCCCCTATACCTTTTTTTACAGCTACTGCCCCCGTGAAGACCGAGCGGGCTCTCCTCTTTATATCCTTTTACAATACTACTGCGGAAGACTCTGACCAACCGTAAACGATCCGCGAACGTTCTTTGAGGAAGGGTTAAGTCGTAAAAAGATTTAGGGGTGTGGATGGGAGGAGGGGATTTTACGTAGATATTTTTTTACCTTTTACGTTAGCAGAGGAAGTAATATCTGTGGTGCCTTTTCTCTCCCCCCCCTCACCCCCCTCTCCACAATTGGTGAATATATTGATTTCTGAAAGGTATGTTACCTGAGGCTGTTATTAAAATTAAACTACCTGGGTTCCCGGCGTTGACCAGGTACGTTTTCTTCCCTACCGACCCGATGCAGAGAGAGTTTTAAATTCTGTTTTATTTTTAAAATTACTTTATTTATTTTAAATTTTTTTTATAGTCGCATCAACAAAGTAGTCATTAACGACTTATACAATACATCTTTAAATTAACAATTTTATACAATTTAACTTGATATTTATGTTTTCACCGTTTTAAATATACATAACAATATATAATAAATAGTTTACAATGTACGGTACAATTCAGTTTTTGCAATAACTTTAATAAATTATCTCGTGCATATTTCCCTTATGAAAGGTCTTTGAAATCATTTTCTTTTAGAGTTGATGATGTTTCAAAACTGAGGACGAACCGTCGTATAAGAAATTTGTTATACTTATGTTGTTGGGGAATTCAGTCCTTAGACTGGTCTGAAACAACCATCAACCATTCAGCGAAAGCCCTTTTATTTCTACATAACTGCCAAATCCCATATCCTTCGTTTTAGAGGGAAGTGAGCAGAAAAGGGAGGCCAAGAATGGAATTTGCTAACTACTTAGCAAATTCACTTCCCTCTAAAACGAATTCTACGAGACCATCATGTCTCAAAAGATGGCCTATTAATCTATCCCTTCAAAGTCTTCCTCATTTTTCTCTCTTCCCCTATTCTGCTTTGAGCTATAGCAGCAAATTTCAAAGGCTTCTCTTTTTTATCTTCTCTACAAAGTCTTACCACCAGGTTTTGAACATTTTTAGTATTGATTTTCTAAGAATTAATTTTTATATTATTATTGTTTCTTGCCTGTTCTATCCTGCTCTAATTATTATGCCGCCCAAGAGACTACTTTCCCATTATTTCACTGTTTCCCATTTTACATCCGATGATCATTGGTTTTTCCTCTATTAAACCTCACGTTGACCTCTTTCTCTATGATCACGTTCATACTATTTATTATGGTTTCCCAGTCTTCTTCCGACTCCCCTAATCCCACAACACCACCAGAAAACTTTAGGGTTTTTATTTTTATTCCTGGCATCATTATACCTTTCCGCATTCCTTTTTAACTTGCTCCATAGCCTGTTCTATATATAAGTGAAAGAGCATGGGCGACAGACTGCATCATCCTTTTCTTACTTCTTTCTTGATTTCTGCTTACTTTTCTTTTAGCTATCAGTTCTAATTACTGATGACTGCAGAGGTCATGGATAACGCGTAGCTACTCTTGGAATTTTATTCCTGTCCTTTTCAAAATCGTTAGTATTGTTGTTGTGGTTTTCAGTCCTAAGACTGGTCTGATGCAACCCTCCAATCTAACCTATCCTGAGCAAGCCTTCTCATTGGATAATAAGCTGCACAATCAACATCCTCACTAATCTGCTTAGCGTATTCCATACGTGTCCTCCTTCTTCTGTTCTTACCCCACACACTTCCCTCTAATGCTAATTTTACAAGACCCTCGTGTCTTAAAACGTGGCCTATTAATCTATCCCTTCTCTTAGTCAATGTTCTCCATATTTTTCGCTTTTCCTCTATTCCGTTAAGAACTTCCTCGTTTGTGATTCTATCCACCCATCTCATTCTTCTATCGCACCACATTTCAAAGGTTTCTATTCTTTTCCTTTCCCCAACTCCTATCGTCCACGTTTCGCACCCATATAACGCCACGCTCCATACGAACATTTTTAGCAACGATTTTTCTAATATTCACACTTATATTACCCGTAAGTAAATTCCTCTTTTTAACGAAAGCCTTCCTTGCCTGTGCTATCCTAATCTTTATGTCTACTATTCTTCTACCATCCCAAGTAGCAGAATTCCTTAACTTCCGTCAAAATATCCCTTCCTAATCTAACAACCTTTGCTATTCCACTGTTTCCCATACTACACTCCATTATCTTGGTTTTT
>CM067377.1:205613025-205716468 GCA_034510155.1 Eucriotettix oculatus | reverse complement strand
CCCGTATTAATCCTCATATTGAACTCTTTCTTCAGGAATACGTTCATGCCATTTATTATGGTTTCCAAGTCTTCTTCTGATTCTCCTAATACTACAATATCGTCGGCAAAGCGTAGGGGTTTTATTTATTCTCCTTGTAGTATTATTTCTTTTCGTTTGTGTATAAAAGTGAAAAAAGATTCAATTTTAAATGTGTTGCCAATTGATTTACAATAAAAATGTCTCTGTCATCTTTCCTACTTGTAAGTTTTAATAATAATAATCATATTCCGTAGATCCTGTAAAGAAGCTAAGCTTCAAGGATGTGGAATGGGTCAGGGCTGTGTACATTTATTACATTATTTTATTGTATAAAAGATAAATATACTTATAACAAATTTTTGTATTATAAACTAATTAATTAATTACTCTTCTCCGATTCTTCTATAAATTCCTTTATTGAATAGAAGGAGTGGCTAAGCAAAAATGAGCGTAATTCAGTCTTAAATTTACCTTGATTATCGGGGGACAACTGTTTAATTCTGTGCTGACTGCAGTCACGTGTTGAAGATGGATAATGCACACCTTCCTTCCTTTCTCTCTGTGCAATTGACAATGTTTTACATTTTTTGTACAGATTATTTTTGTTCCTTGTATTGAAGGGATGAATATCAGTATTATTCAAAAATAAGTGCCTCCTATTTGTGATTACAAATAACATCAATGAATAAATGTATTGGCACGTTAAAGTGAAAATGCCTAACTTTTTGAACAGAGTTCTGCAAGAAGTTCGTGAGGAAACCTGACTGCCTCACATAGTGAACTGTAAATGGATGTTAGTTGACTGTCGTAATGGGTTGATGGGGCGTAAGAGGAGGATTATTATAAAGATTGAAATCTTCATGGAAAAAATTTACCGAGAAATGTCGCGTCCTGCTGTAAAACAACCCCCTGTTAAGATTATAATCACAGAGGACTGATTGCTTCCGACTAAAATATTGCCTAGTTTCTTTGTTAAAACGGGGTGGAATTGATTTAAGGGTAAATGGCCCCCCTTTCCCTTTCCCCCCTCCCATCAGTCTTCCTCGTAAGCCATTCATGAAAAAAAAAGCTGTTGTTGCTGATGTTTCGTGCAGATTCTGACCGTTATTGCAGTTTAAAGCTCGATCAATAAAGTTAGGGGCCCCCAAGTAGTTAAGCAGCCGCGATCGTTGTTGCTGACTCAGGGGGTTGTTTTCGCAACTATTCCCTGTTCGCTGCGTGTTCTTTTTTTCTTCTCTCTCTACCTCCTTTTCCCTCTTTCTTGCTGTTTTTTCCTTGAACTTAAACACCACAACAACACGCCTACTCCCAACTTCCATGACCTGACCACATGACTAAGCTGGCGTCAACAAGAAAAGTCCCAAGTAGTCCAACGAGCTTCGAAAGGCACAGAGAATAGTGGAAAGAGTGAGTGTAATGCCTGTTAAACTTTATCAAGACGACAAATAATCTAACAAAAAAAATTGAACAATAATTAAAAAATAAAAATAAAAAATTTCAACCAACACTCTTTTGTGGTCTTTGTCAGTAATTAGAACAGTCGGAAGATAAGGAATTCTGCTACTTGGGAAGCGTAATAACTAGAGTAGGATAGCACAGGCAAGGAAGAGGAATTTACTTACGGGTAATATAAGTGTGAATTTAGGAAACCGTTGCTAAAAATGTTCTTATGGGCGCTAAACGTGGGCCGTAGAAGTTGTAGAAAGGAAAAAAATAAAAACCTTTAAAATGTGGTGCTATAGGAGAATGAGATGGATCGATAGATTCACTAACGAGGAAGTTTTAAACAGAATAGGGGAAAGAGAACAATATGGAGGACGTTGACCAAGAGAAGGGATAGATTAATAGGGCACGTTTTAAGACATGAGCATTAAAGGGAAGTGCGTGGGGTGAGAACAGAAGACGGAGGGCAAAAATGGGAAAACGATAAGCAGATTATTGAGGATGTGGGACGTTCTAGTCTAGTGGAAAAGAACAAGGCTTGCGAAAGATAAATTGGATCTGATATGTCTTAGGTTTGATACCACAATAACAACAAAAGATTATTTAAATTTGATACATTTCACCGTATGATGAATGCCCTGATCAAAATTCAAAATATTTTATTATATTTCACAAATGAGCAATTACTAAACATTAAAAATTTACCGACCCTGAAAGTAAAACTAATTTACGCATAATTGTATCGACAGTCCGAAGACATTTATTATTTCTCAGAGGTGCGAATGTTTATAATGTAAAAAATGTATAGTATTAAAGATCAATAATATAGGAAATCCGCGTCCATGTGAGTAGTTCTCGATGCGTGTATGGGACACGAAACCTAATAAGTACATTGCTTTTCGCTTTTGTCAAATACATATGAATTGAATGTGTATTAATCTTTTATAAAGATCATGGACATCTATCTCGTGCCTCTGAGGATCAGGCGAGCCAAATTTGGTCAATCTCGGACGAATAGTTTCTGACGCCATTAGCTTGACGCTGACGCACTGACAATGGTTTTTTGGTATTATCGATAAATCGTTCTGATAATATTTATTCAATTCATGTTTAATGTTTGCAGAGGAGCCGTGGTCCAGAACTACGCCACTTTCTGGGTGGATCTGGTTTCCAACGTCGCCGCATGAAGGACGATTACTTCCGGTTCTCTCCGAAGTTGAACGCAGAGAAACGACCAGACCTTTTTTTTACAATTTCAATAAAATACAATTATTTTATACTTTTTTAATAAGCGTAAGGGATAGATACTGTTATGTATATACATTTTAAGATTATTATTATTTTTTTACATTAAAACCTTCTGGATGGTAATATTTATTTATTTATTTTGAGCAGATTCTTGTACTACAACCGTCAACATGTGATTACCTCACTGAGCTAAACTGTTTCCCCCTGTTTAATAATAATCAAACAACAGAAACGAATGCTTACTACTATAACTATGCCAAATACTAAACTAATATTATGCGGCAAATAACCTGACTCGTAATAAACACTATATATAATTGAGTGTGCAGAGTCTAATCCTCAAACGGGGAATAATTTGGAGCCAACTCTCTGATTCATGAGGGGAAAGTAGTTTTTACATCTAAAAAAATCCCTATATATACTTTGTAACAGCCCTGAGTAACGGTCTTTATGAAAAGCTCGGGCCACATCGGGAACGCCCGGCTTTAGCTTCGTCAAAGAAACAACGGTACAGAGGGAACACTTGACTTCAAAGCAGTCATTTAGTGTTACTTCTACTTTAATAAATTATACACTTCTTTAAATTAACCAATTTAATAAACTAAAACTCTTGCTTCCGCTAAACACATCAGTGTTAATTCAGTAGATTTTATGAACTGAAGCATAATTTTTTAATCCAAAATACGAACACATGGAAGGATGAAGATAAAACAACCAAAGATTATCTAATACCCTTAAAAATTTCCCCACATTTCAAGTAACCACGCCATATTTCATACGACATTTGCCTAAGATAGAATTAATTTTTATTTAATCATTTAATCCCCTTTTTCGATTTCTGTTTAATTTATATATAGAACAAGCGATGAAGAAATTAAAACGTAATGTGGAAAAGAAATCATACTGCAAGGAGAAGAAATAAAAACCCTACGCTTTGCCGATGATATTGTAGTATTAGGAGAGTCAGAAGGAGGCTTGGAAATCATAATAAATTGCTTGAATGTGGTCTAGGATGAAGAGTTCAATATGACGATTAATAGAGGGGAAACCAAGGTAATGGAGTGTAGTATGGTAAACAGTGGAATAACAAAGGCTGTTAGATTGGGTAGTGATATTTTGACGGAAGGAATTCTGCTACTTGGGAAGCGTAATAAGAATAGAAACCAATGAAATGTGGTGCTGTAGGCGAATGCTGAAAAGTAGATGCGTGTATAGAATCACAAATGAGGAAGTTGTACACAGAATAGGGACGTTGAAAAAGAGAAGAAAGAGATCAATAGGTCATATTTTAAGACTCAAGTGTCTTGTAAAATTACCATTAGAGGGACGTGTGTACGGTAATAACACTCTTCCCTCTAATTCTAATTTTGCAGGACCCTCATGTTTCAAAAAGTGGCCTATTAATTTATCCCTTTCCTTGGTCAACGTCCGCCATATTAATTTCTCTTCCCCTATTCTGTTTAGAACTTCCTCGTTTGTCATTCTATCCACCCATCTCATTCGCCTATAGCATCACATTTCCAAGGCTTCTTTTCATTTCCTGTCCTCAAATCCTATCATCCACGTTTCGCACCCATATAACGCAACGCTCCATACGAACATTTTTAGCAACGATTTCCTAATATTCACACTTATATTACCCGTACGTAAATCCCCCTTTTGCGCTAAACCCGTGCTATTCTACTCGTTATGTCTACTCTACTTCTACCATCCCTAGTTATTCCGCTTCCCAGAATTCATTAACTTCCGTCAAAATATCACAAATTGTTACAAAATATTAAATATTGTTTCAAAAACAGTTTTATTTGTTTAACAAGTTTAAATATTCGAAGTAATATACTGAAATACCCACTTCTCTTACAAGTGGAAACCGAGAGTTTCTTGCTATATTTAACCATTTTTATAGTGTCTTTGAGTTAAATATCAAAGTTAAATTGGATACCTTAGTTTTCTACTATAGAGATCTATTACTTGAACAAGTTTCAGATTTTTATCTATATGCCCAACAGAGACATGGCGTCTCAAACATTGAAAAAAAAATTAAAAATATCATTTTTGAAGAGCTGAAATTTGTAAAGGGAACGTCAGTTCCCATTAATATTTTACACAGAGTTACTACACCATTATGTGTAAAAGCACAGAAATTATTGTGGTTCGCAAACTGTTTTTTCTTGGAGAAATTAGCCTACGAAGATTAAATTTCCTTCATTTGTAATCGACAACTTCGTGTTACACAGAGTATTATGTTAGTAAATATGCAGTCAATTTGTAGGTCAGAATGTTCTAAAGACGATGCAGTTTATTTGAAAAGGATCAATAGAGGAAGGGCGCTGCGGGAGTTTTCTCGCAGGCGCTTCAGCCCAGAGTGACTGCGGGGCTCACCTGATCATGTCGGGGATGCCTCGCACTCTCTCTGGGTACTTTTTATCAAAGTTCTCATATGCCGAGACACCTTCACCTATTTTAGGAGGTATATGTACCGGTGTCAAAGACCTTGGGCATATGGCAAGAGTTGTCCGCTGATCCCATTGGATCAGTCGGCCAACTGCCTCCCGAAACTGGTGGAGACACGGAGAAGGGAATGCTGCGACCCCACAGCAGACTCGTCTCCCGTCATTCGGAAGGGCGTGAGAATAGTACCCAATGCCCGACCTACCTGATGCAGGTTTTCTAGGGTTTTCCCTGCATCTCTTTAGGTGAAACACCGGGTAGGATCCTTAAACCATAGCCCGGGGCCCTAGTTAACCCTTGGCTACCTTGCTCTACCTTCCGCATCCCCCCTTTTCAATTCCCTTCCTATGCTATTAAAGGGGAGTTGCCTGTTTCAGGATCACCCTCATGTAGCCACAGTCGTGGTTAATTTAGAAATTCTTAGATGCCTGAAAACGCCAAAAAAAAGGCGTAGTGCGCGATCCAACATAAACGGCTGCCATTTTTGAACCGGACACAATATAAATGACAAAAAAAAGTTTTGAACTGCCAAAAGATGAGGGAATGCAAAAACAAAATATGCATTTTATTCTGAGATGATTCTTTTTCTCTGCACCACTTGGCATGGATTGGCCCCAAAGCGTCGACTCACAGTATGACGTCAAACTCTGCAGCCCTAATCTTCCACTCGTATATAATTATAGCCGTCCAATCTATATTTATAATAATTACTTTATTATCCCTCTTTAAAATTATCCGTTTTGACAATTTCCGGAATTATTACTTTTATGAACCATCCACGTGTCCTATTGCGGTGTCCATGTTCCTTCTATTAGTCTATTAGTCCGTCGCCCCCGTCTGTCTGTATGTTACGCATAAAAATCTAAACGAGTGGACCAATTTATACCAAATTGGCTACACGTGTTATTTAAAACTCTGAAATCATCACTGTCGGGGTAAGGCAATGCTACCAACCCTACAAGCGGGAGTGGAGGGCGTAGAAAATTTTAAATAAGCATAAACAGTCAATATTCCCATAATATAAATACATTCTTGGATCAATAAATGTGACAGTGTATCTTCTGATACTGCTAGAGTATAATTTCAACCCCATCCATAATTGAAGGGGAGTATTCTTAGAGGTGGGGGTGGAGGGATAAAACATAAAAGTAACTAGAAAAAAATTGAGGTTAGGCTATAAACCAGTGTAAGATGAGCCACTGAGTTTATTTCTGACAAAAATACAATTTAAGTTACAGTTCATCCCCTAAGAGGGTAAAACAGACTTCCACGCATTATCTTTAATTTCAACCATATTTTTAACACATGTGCTTGGCAATCCAAACTCAACCAAATTAGGGTAATAAACGGCTACCACCAATTGGAGCGAGGGTGGAAGGGTGGTAATTTTTCAAAATCCAACAACTGCCGTTATTTCCTTCTATTTTTTTTGCGTCCGTCAATAGCGATTTCGGTCAATCTCTTTGCCTACAATTGCAAACCCCTTCATCGTCAAATGATAGTGTTTATAGGGGTGGGTGTTATAGGGAGCGTCATATGAAAATAAAAATGAAACAGTCAGGTTTGGTATCGAAATAGCTGCTATGGGAGTCTTTGACTTTGATTCTGACACTAATTTGCGGTTCATCCCCTAACAGAGGGATGGGATGGGGTAAAACACACTTCTGCGAAATACATTTCAAGGGCAGAATAATTTTTATAAGATTTTTTTTCCATATTCCTCGTGACCCAAAATCAAACACTTTGGAGATAAGACACGGCTACCACCCGTGTGGGGAGGGGGTGGAATTAGCGGAAGTTTCATATGTAATAAAGACTAATATGTGAGTCGAAAAAATGTTTCTTGAGGTCAATTACTTTTAAATATTCTGAGTTTGAATACAAATAATATGAATTTGAAAAAATTGAATATAAAAATCGAAGAAAAATACAGTGTTGTAGATCCCCAGGAGCCAAACCATGCGTCCAGATGGAAACTCAGCCCTTGACTGAATATCTCCATGGTTCCCTTAATTGAATTTAGTACTCACCCCTCTTTCCTTGGAGCGTGGAAGGAACCCAATCCCAGTCCAGGGGTGTCCAAACTGGTTTAAACTTTATTTATGCAAACCCATCATTGAAATCTGAAACGAACTAAAAACTGTGTGGACGTCTTCTGGTAAAGCGACGCTTCGTTTTGCATCCAGCCGAGTTTATTCTCAGACAGCCAAAACCGGCTATGTTCCCCCTTCCCCAGCCCCCCTACCCATCCACGCCCCCAAATATATCCAAGTTACTCTTCAATGATATTTGATTGAGATTATATTGATCCACATACGACGTATGAAACATCCGACTGTTTTTGTCTCCAAAGAAATTCTAAACGGGACCTAAATGATATCAAATTTAAAATATATCAAGCAACATGCGTCACATGCACGTTTCACGTATATTATCAAAGAAATTCAGTGAATGGCATATTGCGAACTACATAAAACGGATAAAATTCGTTTAAAAGAAGCGATGGAGGCAAGGAGTTTCCAACACTGCAAGACGCGTAAAGCAAGGGTAAGACAGATAAAGCACATGATGATAATTGAATTTTGAACAAGTAGTTGCTACATTTTATAGAAACAGACGAGAACAGACAAAGAAAGAGATTCTGGGATTTTGTACGTAAACATTAACCGCCATCATTGATGAAACGAGTTCTTTTTTTTAAAAAAAACCTGCCATTAAATAGTGTTTTACTACAAAAGAATTTATTTTGTTAACAGGCTTGAAAAGTTTCTCTAAATAAAGGGCAATGAATTAATCTGACTATATATTATAGTTATCATATGCCTAATAAATTAATAGGTGAGTTTAGTTCATTCTACTTGAATTAAATTTTGTGAAACTAAATTTACCGACCAAGTGTCGCACAAGTGACCATTTAAGCGACCGCCTGTAAAGGAAATTAGAAGCTGCCGCTGGCCAGTTGAAGAATGTAAATCCGTTTGGGGCGGACATAAGCTTCAATCTTAACACTTCGACACGTCTTCAACTTTCCCACAGGAAACGTTCGATAAACCTGGTGTGTGAGGTTTTACAACTTTGAAGAAAGACATGCGAACCCCATATTTGGAGCTCGGGAAACGTAAGACGATATTGCTGTTGGCTACCGTCGTGGATAATTCTGATCTGGAGGAAAGATCCGAAGTTATTCGAGGTGGCTTAAAAACATTGAGGAATGGAATTTCAGAATGTAAAGGCGGACAAGTGATGAGAGCCGAGACTTCAGTGACGATCCGTGAACTCTGCAAAGTATCAAAGGACAGTCTCTCAGATTTCCAGAAGCCAACAAACGCAGGGTCCGCATCAATTACTTCGAAAGGGTTCCTGAACGTCGGTCATAATTTATCCCCGAGCACCGTTGGTAATGTAACCCATTAAACAATAAATCCATGAAATTCCTCAGCGGTCACGTCTAACAATTGTGTTGTAGTTAGTCATCAGGCATTAAACCCCACCATTCCCCGAAGAAAATGATTCATTTTGTTTTAAATGACTTTATAAAGTGAAAAATCAGTGTTTACAGTTTTAACAGGGCCGGAAGATAATGCATCAATTTATTATTGCCAAATGAAGTATTGAAATTTAAACTGACTTGTTAATTTAATTTTCCGGTCAAATATATTAAAGTAATCATAAATTTTCCCCGTAATAACTATTAAATACATTACAATATTATATATAAATTGTATTAATGGTCAAACGTTTGTAACAGTATTAAGTTTTAATAATATTTTAATTAACGAATGGAAGAGGTCCCAGAAAGTTTTGGAACGAAATATTATATTTTAATTTAAGATTTTTCAGTGTGACTTTTGGCCACTGATTGCATTTTTTTGGTTAACAGGCTACATGAGGGTGATCCTGAAACAGGCAACTCCCCTTTAAAACATAGGAAGGGAATTGAAAAGGGGGGGATGCGGAAGGTAGAGCAAGGTAGCCAAGGGTTAACTAGGGCCGCCGGGCTATGGTTTAAGGATCCTACCCAGTGTTTCACCTAAAGAGATGCAGGGAAAACCCTAGAAAACCTGCATCAGGTAGGTCGGGCATTGGGCACTATTCTCCCGCCCTTCCGAATGACGGGAGACGAGTTTGCTGTGGGGTCGCAGCATTCCCTTCTCCGTGTCTCCACCAGTTTCAGGAGGTAGTTGGCCGACTGATCCAATGGGATCAGCGGACAGCTCTTGCCATATGCCCAAGGTCTTTGACCCCGGTACATATACCTCCTAAAATAGGTGAAGGTGTCTCGGCATATGAGAACTTCGATAAAAAGTACCCAGAGAGAGAGAGAGCGAGGCATTCCCGACATGATCAGGTGAGCCCCGCAGTCACTCTGGGCTGAAGCGCATGCGAGAAAACTCCCGCAGCGCCCTGTGTCGACCTGATTGCATTTTCCTAAGCACAATAATTTTTTTTTCATGTTTTATTTTGACTGCAAGGATAGAATTGTCGTCAATAATTCAAGGTAAAACAAACAATTTAATCTTTAATGAGAAACATTCACCCTCCCATTCCCACCTTGGTGTTTTAGAGGCTTTATATATATAACACGATGGATGGACCACCGTTTGAGTGGCGACTAAAAATTATTTTCGACAGAGTCCGCCAGTTTAATTGGCTATAAGGGCGACGCACTCTGCAGTTTCCGCCATTACGATAAAAGCTTTCGACGCCTCCGCAACAAGTTACGGTACGTGTTAATGGAGGGCGAGTTCACGGCTCCATTCAGATAGGACCGTACACATTCACCTATAGATATAGACAGCAAAATGGCCACCACGGTGGGATAAGTCAACTCTATAAAACAGATTAAATTCGGCGAGGGACACAAGAGGTCATAGAAAAGAAAATTTAAATACATACGGTGTGTAGGGCTGTTAGGTGGGTCAGAAGAATTCAGAAAATGTCCAGCGGACCCAAAATTAAATGTTTGGAATAAATATTAGGAAAAATACAGGGGTTGCATAAGGTGACAATCAAAACTTGCGACGTTGAAGGACATTCTGGTTGATGTTTTCCATATACATCTCACTCTCAGGGGTACCACCGCTATTGTTCGGCATAGCTGATTGTCCCGTTCCTCCCTTGACATATTTTTACAGAATTCTTGATTTATGAGAGGGGGAAATAACGGTCAACAGACTTCTAATTTTTTACCCTTTCGCTCCTGACCGACCATCAGTCTGACAACAAAAAGATGAGCACGACGATGATATTCTCGTTCCTTTTGTGTCCTTTTCTGATTAAAATTCTGCTTATGTTTCAACAACGAAATAGTCACTTTCATCATTTTCCATGGCGTGAAACTTACGATATCAGTTTTATAAAATAACAGGGTTGGTTTTCCCTCAAACCTTCAGGAATAGATCTTGAAGGTCTATCAATTAACGTCTGTTTTCTCGCAGTAATTAAATAAAATAAATGATCAATTACAGACTATTCAGTTCTTATTTACTTTTAAATATCCGACGTTACGTCACCATTAGTTTGGGTCGTCGTCAGGTAATTTCTGAATTTTGAAATATTTAGTTATAGTAGACTACCTCCAAGGACAGTTTCAACCAAACTGTTACGTGTTAAGTTTAGTTGATTTTCTAAAAAAAATTACCCACGGAAGGCAGCAAATATGGTTGACGACAAGTTAAGTGAACTTAAGGGATACGGTGACTGAAATTTGAAATTCCTGTATATGAAAAACTACTGAGATGAAATTTTAACTATGTATCAACAATACACATATGTAGCAATGTAAAAAAAATTAGTTTCTGTAAACTTGATTTTGTTGATATATTTTGAAAATTATTTTCAAAATTAGGCAGTTTTGAAAATGTTCCTTGCGATACGGAATTTTTTATATTAATATGCAGGATCGACCATTGTTTTCCATGGTCAGTATTATTTTACAAAATGAATAGAACTGTGGGAAGGAAATAATGTTTTACTAAGAACTTCATATGGTTCCTTAAAAATTGGCACTTTTCATCGCTTTGAAAATATGTTTCACCGAAACCAACAATTAGGAAAATAATACTTTTATTAGAAGGTATTAGCATGTAGATAATGTACAAAAAGAATGAAGACAATATCTTAATGTTTGTGACGCATAGAAGGTTTTTGGTAGCAGAAATCAGAGAAGCTAAGAAAAACACATTTTTATGAAGAAAGTAAAATTTATAAATTTAGAATCAAATTAATTTAAATTATGCCTAAGCCTTTAGAAATGACGAAATATACTTAAAAGTTTTGCTATATGATCTGTAAGGGATATAGGCATATTAATATGAAAAAAATAGAAATGCTATTTTTCCCCCATTTTTCCCGAAAATTTAGTCCGTTAATAAAGACTTAATGAAAGATTCACGGTCAATAAACCGGGTAAAGTCAACGTTTGAACACGGCGTTTCAACGAAATTCATATCCAGCGTCATCCGTCAGGTGTAAGGTGCAGAAATATTGTGTTCAAACTCTGACTTGACCCAATTTTCATTAATCGAGAATCTTTTTATTCAAGTAATTGCACCAGGAAAAGTAAGTATACGTTAACTGATTAATAAATATAATATATTTAATAAATATATTCACTCCGTCAATGGTTGTTAATTTATTCGGATTTAAAAATTAATATTATTAAGTGTAATTAATAACTTTGATAATAGGAGACAATTATGCTTTTAAATTGGTTTACAGTTTGTGTTAAAAAGGGAAATAATCGATACAAGACGATTAGAATCTCTGACGTGTGTCGTCTTTGTTTTTATATCTCTGGCTTTCTCATAGATTATCTCTGTCTCCACTCTCAGTTAATCGACATATCGTGACTAATAATAACATGTTGAAACAGTAAGTAAAATATTAACATTATTTAGCCTTTTAAACACGTTAATAATTTATCTTAATTTAATATTACCGCCGCTAAATAAATATTAACACGCTTTTATTCAGAATAATGTTTAATTATTTAAATTTTATGTTCCGTTCGTTTCATTTTGCTTCAAATAAACGTGGTGTATCAGTCAATGTTTAGTCAGCAAATAGGATGGAACGTAATTCAGGAAAAGAGGGGGAGGGGCGTAATCGATCCTCTCTTCAGTTTGCCATGGCCAGGAACCATTCAATCACTGTCAAAAAAATGTTTGCCAAATGTTCGCTCCATCTTTGTCCGTTGGCCTTGTCTTCAGGGTGTGTTTGTCGTAACAACGAAGATTGTTTTTTCTCTTCAACTCTCCTTCCTCAATCAATGCCACAGATACTTTAGTTACTGCTTGGACAACCAATCAATTAGATATAAATGACTTATTAACATGACAGCCCTTGAACAGGAATACGTAACACTTTTTTTAATGGACAAGATATAAATCTTTGACACTCCATAATAAACTATATCTCAATTTTTAAAAACGTATTTTATAATTTTCCAAGACAAATATAACTACAGAGAAAACTAAATTCAGTTCAAAGAAATAATTTATCTCAACGTTATAAATTTAAATATCTTCAATTGTATTGGTTGCCAATAGATAAAATAGGTTTTGTGACTTAATGGTTTACATCTATAATAGTGGACTTTCGGTTTTTACTTCCATTTTCTTATACGTTTATGAGATAATAAAGACGAATAAAGTTCCCCTATTCTATTGTCCGAAGCATCGTAATAAGGTTTTCTTACTGTACGTTAGAAGTAAAACAAATAACACTACCATAAATTGGAAAATAAAATTAATTAACTGTTGTTGTTGTGGTCCTAAGACTGGCCTGATGAAACCCACCAACTAACCTATCTTGTGCAAGCCTTTCATTGCTATAAGTTACAAACCACATCTCACTGATCTCTTAGCGTATTACATCTTGCCTCCCTCTATGCTCAACTTTACAAGAACTGGTCTTAAAAATGGCCTCTAATCTACCCTTCTTAGTCAACGTCCTCAATTGTTCGCTTTCCCCATTCTATTTAGAACTTCCTTGTTTGTGATACTATCCACCCATCTGATTTTCAGCATTCGCCTATAGCACCACATTTCAAAAGCCTTCTATTCTTTTCCTTTCCAGACTCCTATCATCCACGTTTCGCACCCATATAAACCACACTCCATAGAAACATTTTTAGCAACGATTTTCTAATATTCCCGCTTATATTACCCTAAGTAAATTTCTTTTTTACGCGAAATCCTTCTTTGCCTGTGCTATCCTACTCTTTATGTCTACTATACTTCTACCAACCCTAGTTACTACGCTTCCCTAGTAGGAGAATTCCTTATGTTCCATAAAAATATCCCCTACCAATCTAACAGCCTTTGTTATTCCACTGTTTCCCATACTAAACTCCATTACCTTGGTTTTGCCTCCATTAATACTCACATTGAACTCTCTCCAGGACTACGTTCATTGCCATTTATTATGGTTTCAAAGTCTTCTTCTGACTCCCGTAATACTACAATATCGTCGGCAAGTAAGATTATTTCTTTCCTTAGTATGATTCTTTAATATCGTTTAAACATTCTCTCTGTAATACATATACATCATAAATAATTACAGTATAAAGATTAGTAAAGTTTGAACCTACAACTACTCGACCAACGCGTCATGGAGATCAGGAAACGTGGGTCGTAACCGGAAAAACCGGAGTTGTTTCACAAGCAAAATGTATAAAGGTGGAAAGGATGAGGAGACAAATAAATTAAGAATTCTCTCCTTCAGTCTCTCCACGAAAATAATATAATAATAGTGCTAAAGCAAATTGTAAATTACCAATAATGTGTGTATAACAATGAGGGCCAAGGATAGGTACGATAACATTAAGGGGGATGTGGTTTGCTAGTTATGGGAACGAAAGGCTTCGCATAGTAACAGGTGGTCATAGTAAGTCTTAGACTAATACCACAACAATAAATTGAGAAATTAGGTTTTTAAATCTACTGAACGACGTCACGTAATATTGTTAATCAGACATGACTAGACGAAGAAATATGGCTACGGTCGTATTTACTCTTATTAATAAAAAAAAAGTATAGAAGGAGGGTTGCGTCAGACCAGTCTTAGGACGGAATACAACAACAAGTAACAGGATTCCTTAACTTCCTTTAAAATATCCCTTGTCAATCTAACAACCTTTGTTACTCCACTATTTCCCATCATCTTGGTTTTCCTTCTATTAATTCTTATATTGATCTCTTTCTCCAGGACCTTGTTCATGCCATTTATTATGATTTCCAAGTCCTCTTCTGACTCCCCTACTACAACATCACCCGCAACATTTAGGGTTTTTATTTCTTCTCCTTGAAGTATGATTCCCTTTCCTTACTCATTTGTATGTATGTATTTGATAAACTGCAATGGGACATACGTACGGTGGCAGTTACTACAACCAAAAAATACAATATGAACTAAAAACTACTGACTATAGATGACATATACACTAACAATTACTATTTTTTTTATTTCGCTTAATTGGGGAAACTCAATCCCCTCAATATTATAATATGAGAATTAATACTTTAGGTTCAATTTCTGTCGCCGAATAACACTACGACGTTTTATCTCGAATGGCGCTGCAGGCAACGTACTCCAATCTTCTATGGTTCTATTTAAAAACTAATATTTAGCTATGTCTATTTTCTTCAGTGTTGATCTATTTTTAAATTGGTGATCCTCCCCACCTACCTATATAAGTTGGTTTCTTAAATTTCTCGCGTATTTCCCCCAAGGTTTTTTTTTACTTTCTTCAACGCCATGGGTGACAAGAGTCTACCGTTGTCGTTCACCATTCTTCATTTCTGCTGACAGTCTTCTGTGGAGGATATGGACAACCCTTTCTCAGGAAATATACTGACTGCTAATTGGGATATATGAAAAGGCTTGCGCAAGATAGGTTAGCAGGGAGGGTTGCATCAAGCCAGGGTTAGGACTGAAAACCCAAAATAACAACAACAACAATCGGGATATCGTATACTTGACCATCATCCGTAGTCAGTAATGAATTCATCTTGGGTGTGTATTATGGTGCATTATAATATTATTTATAAATATTTCATTTGTAGCCAGCAGCACAAAGCCAAGATTTGGAACTTTCGGGACAAAGAGTGACGCTGGAAAATCCCGTAAAGGGACAAACAAGTCGATTTTGGCCCCCCTTTCTGAGAAAGGGCTAAGGAGGGGAGGATATTGGGTTTAGCCATAGGCTGGCCAATAAGAGGATGAAAAAAGTAGAGAGGAAGGGAGAAAACGTCTACCGTCGTCTCTGAGATTCTCATAGACGGACACTTGTGGTAAAGACGGCGAGAGAGATGTGGATGGTCCATTCAGCGCCACAGAACGAGTGGCATCCAAGAAGAGTCCCTGAATGATGTTCCGGCTTTTGGTAAGTGTTGGCCACGAATGATCATGGGACCGCGGGTTCGTAACCGAAATCACCACCACCACGGTTATCCTTGGGAAAGGGAGACTCACTGTTAGCTGTCGCAATTGGTGAAGACTCAAGGCCAGGCAGATAAATATTTCATATATAATTTTTTTTGTTTTGTTTATAATAAATTCATTTTCTTAGGATATTTTTTATTTTTATTTAATTTATTCTTGCGTAAATAACCTACGCAGGTGGCGCCCAAAATCCCTGACCACGTGGTACCCGAAGTGTGCCACAGTATATATGTTACGATTTTTTTTTTAAAAAAATAAAAGAGTAACTACGGTGTTCAAAGAGTATGTCCTCCTGGTCTAACTACTATTTTGTAAAGGCTAATGAAGCCCCGGGGTATTCCTTTCCCAGGCTAATAAGGATTAGCGGAGCGACATCGCTATTCAATCGCATCCTTGTTGCAACTCTTTACAAGCGAATGCACGTCCCGACAAGGGAACGTGGCTCAAATACAGTTCCCCTAATCCACGCCCCTTCCGTCATTAAGCTAATGGGCTTGTATACAATCCAACCCACCCCCGGCTGATGATCCGTTTACCCACGGATTGCCGGGAGAGAATCTCAATCACGGAGATTCCGGTCGTTTGTAACCTTCCGGTTGGATAATAATATGGCCCCCAAATTACGCAACACTCACCTGAAGGCTCCACTTCCCTGCTTCACACTATTACAAGGGTTGCCACAGGTACGAAAATAAAGAGTTAAATTGACCTGGCATTATAACACATTTTTATTAAATTATAAAATGTATAAATATATGCTGTTGTGGTATTCAGTCCTAAGACTCGTCTGATGCAACCCACCATGCTAACCTATCATGCGCAAGCCTTTTCAATTCCTTATAACTACCACACCCAACATTCTTCCTAATCTCCTTAGCGTATTCCATTATTGGCCTCCCTCTTCTGTTCACTTTCCTCTAATACTAAATTTACTCCCCTAATCCCACAACACCATTAGAAAACGTTAGGGTTTTTAATTTTTATTCCTGGCATCATCATACCTTTCCGCATTCCTTTTTAATTTGCTTCATAGCCTGTTCTATATACAAGTGAAAGAGCATGGGCGACAGACTGCATCATACTTTCCTTACCCCTTTCATGATTTCTGCTTTCTTTTCATTTTCCCTTCAGTTACAATTACTGATGACTGTAGAGGTCATGGGTAACGCTTAGCTACCGGTTGTATTTTAATCATACCCTATTAAAAATCGTTAGTATTGGTTGTGATATTCAGTCCTAAGACTGGTCTCATGCAACCCACCAATGTAACCTATCTTTCTCAAGCCTTTTCATTTCCTTATATCTTTAACAACCTATGCCCTCCAAAATCCTTGGCCTTCTTCTTCCCTTCTTGTCCTACACACTTCCCTCTAATGCTAATTTATGAGGCCCTCGTGTCTTAAAACGCAGCCTATTAATCTATCCCTTCTCTTAGTCAACGTCCTCCATATCGTTCTCTTTTCCCCTATTCTGTTTAGAACTTCCCCGTTTGTCATTCTATCCATCCATCTGATTTTCAGTATTCTCCTATAGCAAAACATTTCGAAGGTTTCTATTTTCTTTTCCGTTCTGCAACTCCTATTTTCCACCTTTCGCAGCCATATAACGCCACGCTCCATAAAAAAACATTTTTAGCAACGGTTTCCTACTGTTCACACTTATATTACCCGTAAGGAAATCCCTCTTTTTCGTGAAGTTCCTTGCCTGTGCTATCCTACTCTAGTTATTACGCTTCCCACAGAATAGGGACGTTGAAAAAGAGAAGAAAGAGATTAATAGGTCATATTTTAAGACTCAAGTGTCTTGTAAAATTACCATTAGAGGGACGTGTGTAAGGTAAAAACACTCTTCCCTCTAATTCTAATTTTGCAGGACCCTCATGTTTCAAAAAGTGGCCTATTAATCTATCCCTTCCCTTGGTCAACGTCCGCCATATTAATTTCTCTTCCTCTGTTCTGTTTGGAATTTCCTCGTTGGTGATTTTATACATCCATCTCGTTTTCAGCAATCGCCTATAGCACCACATTCTATTCTTTCTATTCTTCTATTCTTTTCTTATCCCCAACTCCTATCGTCGACGTTTCGCACCCATATAACGCCACGTTTCTTATAAACATTTTTAGCAACGATTTCCTAATGTTCACTCTTATATTACCTGTAAGTAAATTCTTCTTTTTTGCGAAAGTCTTCCTTGCCCTGTGCTGTCCTACTCCTTATGTCTACTATACTTCTACCAACCCTAGTTATTACGCTTCCCAAGTAGCAGAATTCCTTAACTTCCGTCCAAATATCCATTTCAAGTCCAACACCCTTTGTTATTCCACTGTTTTCCGTACTACACTCCATTACCTTCGTTTTTACTCTATTAATCCTCATATTGAACTCTTTCTCCAGGACTACGTTCATGCCATTTATCATGGATCCCAAGTCTTCTTCTCATTCTCCTAATACTACAATATTGTGGGCAAAGCGTAAGGTTTTTATTTCTTCTCCTTGCAGTATGAATCCTTTTCCATATTCCGTTTAATTATTCATGTTGTTATTGTGGTATTCAGTCCTAAGACTGGTCTGATGAAACCTTCTATGCTAACCTATCTGCCGCAAGCCATTTCACTTTCGCATAACTACCACAACCTTACAACCTCCCTAATCTTCTTAGCGTATTCCATCCTTAGCCTCCATCTTCTGTTCTTACCGCACACACTTCCCTCTAATGTTAATTTTACAAGAGCTGGTGTCTTAAAACCTGGCCTTCTAATCTATCGCTTCTCTTAGTCAACGTCCTCCAGATTGTTCGCTTTTCCCCTATTCTGTTTAGAATTTCCTAGC
The DNA here is from genome assembly GCA_034510155.1 of Eucriotettix oculatus. Lineage (NCBI taxonomy): Eukaryota > Metazoa > Arthropoda > Insecta > Orthoptera > Tetrigidae > Eucriotettix > Eucriotettix oculatus. Next base: position 205,698,030 of record CM067377.1, on the reverse strand, counting down.
CAGTTACTCTATCCACTCACTTGATTTTCAGCATTCGCCTGTAGCACAACATTTCCATGACTTTTCCTTTTAGCAACTCCTATCGTCCACGTTTCGCACCCATATAACGCCACACAACATACGAACATTTTTAGCAAACGATTTCCTAATATTTACACTTATATTACGTACCACCCCCCTCCCCCGCGCTCTCCCAATTCTATCGCTGAAGAATACTCTTCAAGGGATTTCTCTATTAACAATTCCAATCAGTGCTGTTAATATCCGTAATTTAGCCGAATCTTCAAACTATTAATATCCCCATTATTTTAGGGAGGTACATAATTCTGATGATTTAGAATCGTAAAATTATTACCCATTATTTTCCTTTTTTTCCCATGATACTCAGATACTCGTTTGCTTTTCAATTTTATTTCACGTTTAAGAAACTAAGAGCAATAACCCATTTTTTTTTAAATTTCAGTAAAATATTTCAAGCTGGTGAAATATGTTTTGTTTGAGCCTTTTTTTTTATCTAGTCGCTTAAGGGCAATTCAGATATTCCTGTTAAAAATTTAAGAAATTAAAAAATGTTAAGCACCCTCCAGCATGGTATTGATTGTTCCCGGCCACTGATGTCCCACTGTACACGTGTTAGCTAATTCGCAGAAGGTCTGGGGGGAAGGGAGAATTTTGGAATAGGGGTGGGGGAGAGGTGAGAGGGAGTAATATATATTTCGGTAAAACGGTTACACCGTTCGTTCCCTGAAGAGCAGCCAATATTCGAATCGTTTGTGATATATGCGGCAATCCCACATCCGGTAGCAGCCTTAAACTACAACCAACCCACCCCAACCTTCCAATCCTCCCCCACTCCACCCCACCCCCTCACCCCAGGAAATGCACAGCGCTGTGCGGCGGCGGCGGCGGCTTGATAAATCAGTCAATTTGAACGATGATTTATCAAGCTGCAGCGGTCCACTTCAGCGTTACAGTAATAATTGCTCGGAAAGCCGCCCCCAACCCCCGCCACATCCCCCCTGATAATAGCTGTTTTGTCGTCTGAAAAAAAAAATCCCTTTAAAAAAGGGAGGGAAAAAAATTATATATTTACAAAGGATTCAAGCAGAGTTGCTCTATATTTTTTGTTTTATTTCCATTCCACATAAATGCATTTACATATGTAAGCGGAATATTCCGCATGCGCCGTCGGTCGGACCCCAGTGGAATATTCCAACAGCAACAACAACGGAAATAAAATAACTAAACTGCAGTCCGTAAAACTAGACGAAAGAGAAGAATGGAAAATGTCGAACGGACCAGGGACTCGAACCCCGGACCTCCGAATTTCCGGGTGGGGGGTGACCCTAACCACTGAGCTTATCCCAGTCGACGTTCAAGGACCGCACCTACCAACTCACTAATCACATTAATTATTCACACACTAAGTCTTGGAAAATGGAGTATGGACTCACAGGTGCATTGGATTCTAGTCTAAGGAAATCGGGTGGTCCAGGGGTTCTTGGTCCGGTCGACACATTTCCTTCTTGTCATTCTTCTAAAATATTTATATCCTCTTGTTTGACCTTCAGGTGAAAAAGCATTTCTACTTCCTTAGTCCGTAAAACGGTTGGTGAGTATTTTGAAGCACAGCTAACAATCATTAGTAACTTTTATACTTCTTTATCCTGTAACACGTAATAATATCCTGGAAATACCTCGATAAAAATTAAAAATAAATAATAAATTATAATTTTCATTCAGACTGTTGGATATGGGAGCCGAGATAATCGGGGTAAAGGAACTCGACTTCGACCCTAGTACCTAAGAATCTGGATCAACGGGGAAACGTCATGGGAAAAACCAAAAAAAATATATATAATTTCGACACTACTATAATTATTTGATACATTTTCCTCATCATGATGCCGTTTTACGATGAATATAAATATCCTTAAAGAAGACAAGCAATTATTATATATTTGAATTGTGCCGCGTAAAAATTTTTGTCGTACATTTTAATTAATTTATCTAAATTAATTTAAACAATGAAACCTTTTGTACGAATTTTCCATGGAGAACAGATCCTGAGATATTCCCCTTCCGGGGAAAACCCTGCAAACAAACAGTCATAAAAACCTTGAAGCCTGAGGAGGCTCAGGCCTTTGCCTGCAAGTATTTTTGCGGTTTGTCGAAAACCCCAGGTCAGCAAGGTGGTTGACCCAAAAGATGGCTAGGGGTGGCCCCTTTCAAGTTTTAAATATTTGGAAAGGAAGTGTAGAGACGCAAACCGCATTAGACGACCAGGGGGAATATAGAAAAAGCGAGGACACCAATGAGGGTTTTAGGAAAGGTGAGTTCAAGGTGGAGAAAGAACTCGAAAAGATGATTCGGGAAAGAGAGTTTGTTGTGAGAGGTCAGAGAGAAGCTAGCGAAACGGAATGTTGGACTGGCTGTCTTGAAGAAGTCAGAGAGGAGAGGCGGTCTGGCCCAAGTGTCACCAGGAAACAAAACTGGAGGCATGTTTCCTGAACCACATCAGAGGCCTGCCGTTTCACATGCCGACCCGGAAGCTGCCTTTGCATTGAATTCATGATTTTAGAAAACCAGGGGAGGATGAATGCAAAGTAAAGAGCATAAGTCAAGAATCTCTCGCTCTCCTATGCGTGTATACAGAACTGAGTAAAGTAGATTAAATTTACTAAATTCTCATGCTATGTTATATCTTACGTTTCCTGAACCACATCAGAGGCCTGCCTGCTTCACATGCCGACCGTAAACCATTGAATGTATGATTTCCGATCAACCAGGAAACCAGGGAGGATGAATTCAAAGTAAAAAACAGAAGGCAATAATCTCTCGATCTGCTATTCGTATAAACACGTCATACAGACATGAGTAAAGTAGATTAAAATTACTCGAATCTCTTGCTCTGTTATATCTTACGTTTCCTGAACCACACAAGAGGCCTGCCTGCTTCACATGCGGACCCGGAAGCTGTCTTTGGGTTTAATTCAGGATTTCCGTTCAACCTGGAAACTACGGGAGGATGAATACAAAGTAAGAGATAAAGGTAATAATCTCTCGCTCTGCTATGCGTATAAACACGTCATACAACCCTCCGTGAAGTAGATTCAATTTACTTAAGTCTCTTGATATGTTATATCTTTGGTTTAGGCTCAGATGGACAAATAAAATTAATTAATTTATAAATACTTTAATTTGTTGAATCTTTTACATATGTTAATAATAAAACTGCTTTAAATGTCAAAGTTGAGATTTATTGGCGCTCACCCATTTCAAAATGTACTCTAAATTCTTTATTGTATATATATATATATATATATATATATAATTTTTTTGCTTGGGAAGGTGGAAAATCTTCAGAAAGACGCCGTGAAGCCCGTACTTAACGGTGTGTGGGATTTTTACCCACTAAAAACCACCTCCGTAACTAAAACTGGTCTGTAGAGAGACCAACCATTAGTTTTACTTTGTTAATTCTTATATCTAGTTACTTATTAGCTGAATTAGTCCAATGACATCCTTTAGTGACATCCTACGACGTCATTTCGCGATAACGCAACGTGCTTTATTTTGTAATTTATCACTCATACTAATTCAAACGGTTTCCATTGCTTGAGTCTTCTGAACAGGTACTTATTGTCCGAGAACTGAAGAACTTCTGTGTTTTCAACCCTTTCTTCGTGCTTTCCCGTAAATCTTTTAATTTCTTCTTTGACAGTTGGAATGTCAAAGTCTCTATGGATATCAGCGTTTCTAATGTACCATGGGGCATTCACCATGGCACGTAAAACTTTATTTCGGAATGTCTGTATTTGGTTGATATTATTTTCTTTTGCACATCCTCATAGTTGTATACCATACGACCCCCAGGTTGGTTTAATAATTTAGTTATACACCAAAGTTTTGTTATATAAAAATAGGTTGGAATATCTTCCAATGTCGATATTTTATGTTGAGTTATTCCTCTTTCTGTTTTACGTGTTATTTCCATCTCAAGTTGGTATCTAGCGTCATACCAAGATTTTTGGCTTTATTTTCGTATGGCACTGTGGTTCCGTTTATGTGCAGAGATGGAGGATCAATCATTCTTTTATTCGTAAGGTTAACATGAATGGATTTTAATTGATTCAATTTAATTTCCCATTGTCTGGTCCATTCAAATGTGGTATTGGTAGCGACTTGTAGTACTTGCGTGGATGTTGTTGGGTTGTGCCCCGTTGCTAAATATCGCTTTATCGTCAGCGAACGTGGCGAGTTTCACGTCATCTAATTTTGGGATGTCACTTGTTAAAAGTTATCCAAACCAAACAAAAACAGAATCCTTAGAATCATTTCCAACTCCCCCTGGTACCTTCTAAACTCTGTAATGCACAATGACATCCAAATTACCCTCGTCTCCACCACAATAAAAACATGTATCTCCTCCATATTCAAAAGCTCCATCAATCACTACAATGACACCATAGCACAGCAATCCAACTCCTCCTCCACACAACCGCAGACTCGAAAGAAAATTATCTATAGACTACACCCTTCCACTTGTCAGTCAATTGTGATAAAACTCACTTCATGCAGTTTCAGACAAAGAATGCCAACTTGAACTCAATAAAAGTAGCAACAAATAATTGTGAAGTTGAATGTACAAAATTTTTTGGTATATCCATGGTCAATAAATTAAACTGGAAAAATCATATTTATATTCTCCTACAAAAATTAGGCTCGGCGGCAACCTTTGCTCTTAGAATTATGTCAAGTTGTAGTGATCCTAACATAAGAAAATTAGTTTATTATGCATATTTCCACTCTATAATGACATATGGTGTTATAATATTCTGGGGCAATGCATCAGGGAAAGATAAAATATTTACACTTCAAAAAAAGGCTGTTAGAATATTATGTCAGGTCTCACCAAAAACATCTTGTAGGGGACTTTTCAAGAAAACTGCCAGCATATTCAATCACTCATGTTATTTGTTATTAATAACAGTAACCTCTTCAGAAATACATGACTTTGATACCAGAAGTAAAAACAATTTACACAAGGAAGGAAGGGAAGTCTCTAACCGTAATACAAAAGGGTGTACATTACAATGCTATTAGCATATTTAATAAACTTCCCACCTCCATTAAACAATTAAAAATAAATTCAAACAAGTTCAAATATGAACTAAGTTCTTACTAAGGCCACTCCTTCTACTCTGTTGAAGAATTTATGAAGTTGAAAGTATCATAGGGTAGATATTTATAATTATGTAAGAACATTATTAGAACACTAATTTTTTAGTATAGGATGTAAAAATATTTATCAATTTTATATATAAGGTACAAATTGTATGTCTTCTGTATAGAACTTAAGAAAATCTTATTATAAGTTAAAAGTAATCAATAGTTACAGTATATTCTAATATTAATAAAGCAACCTCGCTATGTAAAATCTCTGACTCGTTCCACATCCTTGAAGCTTGTGCTTCTCTATAGGATTTATGGAACATGATTTTATACTTATACTTTCCCACTCCGGCATATCTTAACAATAATTTCTCTCTCAGACAGCTGCAGACATCTCACTTCAATCTCCCTTCTTAAACCAACTATTTCTCTACCTATCTTCATCTGATTCCCCTCCTACCCTAAATACCGTAAAACACTATCCCATCAAATATTATAAACTTCAATAACTTGTTACGTCCACAGCTCTGTCGTTTCTCTCGCTTTTAAATTGATAGTCAATGGATTTTAATTATTTATTCTGCGAATAAATATGTACATAACAAGTCAGAAAAACTGTAATATCTTCGGTTAAAATTTTACAATTATAAAATTTTTTTTAAAAAAAACTTGTAAAATGCAGATACAGGACTGGTCCAAGAACACTTCCTTGTGGAACCCCTGCTTGAATTTCTTTTGAGTCAGAATATTAATATTCTTCTTTGATTCGGAAGAGTCTATTAGATATGTAGGAGTTTAAATTATATATATAATGTAACATGAAAAGTTACACTTAACAATGCAGGCCAGCTTGCGAGTTGCAATTGTTGAGGAACTGTCGCAACTCGGGCCAACAATGTAGTCTGGCGAGACTTTGGAGAGTCGTCATGGGGTAGTGGAAGGAGCAGGTTGTGTCGGCGGGACGACGAGAGAATGACCACGCCCTGCAGATATAATTATTTTTCATGCTCTGATTGAGATTAAAACTTTTAAAATCAATTTTTGGTATTTTTTGTGAAAAATACCTGGCGCCCTAAAGGAATTGAGAAATCCTCGAATACGAAGGAACGCGGAATCCACTACATTATATATATATATATATATATATATATATATATATATATAAATTAAAATTAATAAAAACCACGTCACAAGTGTGTGTGTGTGTGTGTGTGTGAGTGAGAGAGAGAGAGAGAGAGAGAGAGAGAGAGAGAGAAGGAGAACAGTTCCTTGTGGTACTTCTGCTTAAATTTCTTTTAAGTCAGATTATTCATCGTCTTGTTTGATTCGGAAGAGTCTATTAATTTTTAATTATATATTTATAAATTAAAAATAATAAAAACCACGTCACAATATTGTGTGTGTGTGAGAGAGAGAGAGAGAGATTTAGCAGTGTATTGCTAGTAACGTGGAATAAAATGAAGGTGACACCAATTCCCTCCGACGTGGATTTTGGCTTTAAATACCCAGGGATTTAAGAATGCGAAGTTAAGAGGTTAGCAAGTGATTGAAGAGAGAGAAGAAGAGGTTCAAAGCGCCATGAAAGGAAGAGGAGGAACCTGGGTAATGTACCGTGGTGAAGGGAGACGCGGCCTCAGAGGTCCTCATTTGCATGGCCCTTTCCTCCTTATCGCCGCCGCAAAAGCCAGCTGCGGAATAGAGACGTGGAACTTAAAAGGGGGATTTTAGAAGCTCCTACTTTGTCCCCCGCCTCCCTTCTCTTCCCACCTCGGAGCCTTTCTTTCACAGACGGTGACGCAGACAGAGAGAATTCCTGTCCAATTTCATTTTTATCTTGGCCGTGACGTGGCAAGTCTTAGCAAGAAGCCTTCCTCTTTATTGTATAAAAGTCACTGAGGACATCAGAAAATCGGACAGGAGCTTTCCTTTAATAAAGAGGAGAAACGACACGATGGCCAATATTTTCTTCGTCGTAGTCATCGTCAGATGTAACAATAATTACGCGACGTCGCTTCAGTAGATTTAAAAACCCTCATTTCCGTTCTAATTTTATTGTTGTGGTATTCAGTCCTAAGACTGTACTAATGCAACCACCACATGCTTACATGTGCGCAAGCCTTTTCATGTCCTCATAACTAGCACAACCCACATCCCCCCTTAACTGCTTATCGTATCCTATCCTTGGCCTCTCTATTCTGTTCTTACCCCACACACTTCCCTCTGATGCTAATTTTACAAGACCCTCGTTTCTTAAAACGTGGCCCATTAATCTATCTCTAATCTTATTCAACGTTTTCCATATTGTTCGCTTTTCCCCTATTCTGTTTGGAACTTCCTCGCTTGTGATTCTATCCACCCATTTGATTTTCAGCATTCGCCTATAGCAACTCTTATCTTCTACGTTTCGGACTCACATACCGCCACGCTTTATACGAACTTTTTTAGCAACGACTTCCTGATTTTGACACTTATATTACCCGTAAGTAAATCCCTCTTTTTCGCGAATGTCTTCCTTGCCTGTGCTATCCTACTCTTTATCTCTATTATACTTCTACCATCCCTAGTTATTACGCTTCCCAGGTAACAGAATTCCTTAACTTCCGTTAAAATATCCCTTCCCAATCTAACACCCTTTGGTATTCCACTGTTTCCCATATTACACTCCAATACCTTGGTTTTCCCTCTGTTAATCCTTATATTGAACTCTTTCTCCAGAATTACGTTCATGCAATTTATTATGGTTACCAAGTCTTCTTCTGATTCTCCCAATAGTATAATATCGCCGGCAAAGCGTCAGGTTTTTTTATTACTTCTCATTTTCTTTATTCAAGTAATACTATATTGTAATATACTTTTTAGGGTATAAAACATTATAATAAATTATAATAAATTTTAAAATTTTTCATTTATTAATTTAAAGTGATTACATGGGCTTAATCTCAGGGGATTTTGGGTCTCGAGAGATGGAGTATGCAGTTGCTGTAAATAGAAAAAAACAATCATTAAATATTATTTAACCAGAGCAATGAGCAAGTTTCACAGTTTTTTTATAACTTACCAACAATTACATAGCCTACAAACATCCACCTCTCGAATGTTTCCGCGTCTCTCTGGCGTCTTGCAGGATTTTTATCGATGAAGGTAGAAGGAACCAGATCCGCAACTCATCTGCTTCCTCGAAACATCTAACGTCTCTGCTCACCTCTCACAGCATCTGCTCTCGTCCGTCCTCTCCTCAACTCGTCTGACTTCTTCTCATCTGCTCGGACCACGTCTTTCCTCTCCTCAACTCGTCTCACTTCTGATCACGTCCGTCCTCTCCTCCACTCATCTAACTTATGACCTCGAGCCACCCATCGGCTCCCCTTTTAAATCCTCCGACGGTGATTCCCCTATTTCACAAAATTTCGGGGTTCCCCGCCCTCATTTTTTACACACGTTCAGCCGACTAGCCATTGTTGTTGGCCGAACTGCGCCTCATAACGCCACAATACCACAAAATCCGCGTTTTTTTTATCACAATATATTTGACTGTAATGCGGCAAGTGGGTAATTTAAATACATATATTGAGGATTAAATACCGCTACTGTGGGTTTAAACCAACGTCGATCCTGTTGAAAATTACCCACGACTACATTTCACTTAGGGTGGTTTGTTGACCTTGGTGTGTCTTTCTGTCCCTCCCACGCTCTTCTGATTCGTGTCACGAAGCAACAGACATAACAATGTTCCTTTTTCCACCGTGTTTCATAACAGGACGATCATGAGGCGGTTGCTTTGCTTGGAGGCGGTCAATTACCAACGGAAAGTTCAGTGGCTGATGTATTGTCCAGTGGCGTGCGTGGCTATCAGCCAGGGCTTTCCAGGAACCAAGCCTCCCTTCCTCCTCCTCCACTGACCCTCGTCCAAGCCTTTTCAACAGAAGCACGCTATCTGGATTCCGACGTTGTCGTCGGCTGCATTCTCACCGGCTTTCTTTGCAAACATTCTTCGTCGCGTAACCTGATATAAGTGCTCTCTCTCTCTCTCTCTCTCTCTTCTCCCACCCCTTCCTAGACCTCTGTAGAGCCGTCTGGGTCATAAGCCTGCCATTCAGATATTGTAGGGAATACACTGGCACATAAGCTAGGAAACGAAGCTGCAAAAGATGAAAACAGTGGCATCTTGTATAACAACATTTCTTTAAAGTAAATCAAAACCAACTAAAAAACGTAACCATAATAAAATGGCAATCCGAATTGGGGGGAGGGGGAAAGAAAGGTGAGAAATTCAAATCATTCCTGCCTAATGTAAAAAAAAATTAAAAATAAAAATCCCCCTTTCGGCAAACTTCGCAGTAATGGTAACAGGCCATGGAAAAACCAAAAGCATACCTAAAAAGATTTAAAACAGAAACAAACGCATTGAAAATTGAATTTTGTCTTTCCTCTTGTTTTTCTTGAGTTCCTAATTGTAAAATTTTGCGTATTTATTGTAATATTATATTTGACGTATCCTATTTTGCTCAACCGAGGACTAATTGACTGAATAATAATAAATCTAAATCATTGTTGCCCTTCTAAATTGGGCGACCAAACAACAGAAAACATAATATACACTATATTTAATAACAGGTCTGTTTAACAATATTTTTCTTTTGTTGGTACATTTTTTTACATAGATATAAATATGTATGAATACAATAATAAAGTATATGCGTATATTTAAATTTGTTTTAGCATGTCTAAGATCATCATCTTTTTTTTGGTTAACAGGCTACATGAGGGTGATCCTGAAACAGGCAACTCCCCTTTAATAGCATAGGAAGGGAATTGAAAAGGGGGGATGCGGAAGGTAGAGCAAGGTAGCCAAGGGTTAACTAGGGCCCCCGGGCTATGGTTTAAGGATCCTACCCGGTGTTTCACCTAAAGAGATGCAGGGAAAACCCTAGAAAACCTGCATCAGGTAGGTCTGGCATTGGGTACTATTCTCACGCCCTTCCGAATGACGGGAGACGAGTTTCCTGTGGGGACGCAGCATTCCCTTCTCCGTGTCTCCACCAGTTTCAGGAGGCAGTTGGCCAACTGATCCAATGGGATCAGCGGACAGCTCTTGCCATATGCCCAAGGTCTTTGACCCCAGTACATATACCTCCTAAAATAGGTGAAGAATGTAAAAGAATCCAGAACGAGAACCTGAGCGAAAATAACTTGTCGTGGATATTTGCGTTTATTTAACGCCAACTCGAATCAGCCGACGAGTAAATGAAGAGGAGTTCAATTTGATCCCTGCTAGAGGTTCCGTCGCGGCCTCAGGAAACACAGCGACTGATTCACAGAAAAAGCGCTCACAGGCAAAGCCCCTTTAATAAGAAGGTGACGGTGAAAGGTAGAGAAAGGTCGAAAAGGGTTGACTAGGCCCCCGAGCTATAGTTTAAGGACCCTACCCGGTATCTACAAGAAAGAGATGCAGGGAAAATCGTAGAAAACCTGTATCCGGTAGGTCGGGATATGAGATGATATTCCCACGCCCTTTTTCAAGACATCATTTGTGCCCGCAGCATTCCCTTCTCCTTGTTTTAGAATCCAATGGGATCTGTGATCAACTATAATCGTATGCCCAAGGTCTGTGACTCCAATACATGCACCTTCTAGAAGCGATGAATGTGACTCGGCTCGTGAAAACCTTTTTCGCTCCTACCTTGGAGCCATATTACTATTGGAAACGGATTGATAATTTACAAACGTACCTTGGAAAATATTTCAATTCCTCAAGGTAACGAATGCTTATTTTAGAATAAATAATTACAATAACTAATTAAGTAAGTCATAATGAAACGTAATAAAAATTAACACTATAAATATTGTATTGTCACGATGCTTCGTCCCTACTTTTGGGGGACATACTCAGGTGTTTTAAATGTGTATGTATGAAAACTTAATTATTTACTTAAAAAACAGCAAAGAAGTCCAGTCACTCATAATTTATTTAACGAATGCTCATTTTAGAAATATCTCTCTTTTTTAAAAAAACATTCTTACATCCCTAACATAAATATTCTATATTAGTTTATTAACGAATGCTTATCTTAGAAATATCTCTTTTTTAAAATAAATTCTTACATCCCTAACATAAATATTCTATATTAGTTTATTAACGAATGCTTATATTAGAAATATCTCTTTTTTTAAAAAAATTCTATCATAAATATTCTGTATTAGTTTATTAACGAATGCTTATTTAAGAAATATCCCTCTTTTTTAAAAACATTTCTTACATCCCTAACATAAATATTCTATATTAGGTTATTAATTCGTTCTATATATTTTCATTAATTTTTTATATTGTACTTTAATTTATTATTCACTATTTTTTCATGTTAGTATTTTATATAAAAGTTTCGTTATTTAATCAGTTCTTTGTTCTTAAACTATTCTACAACAATTTCTTTTCTCTGGTGTTTATAAAATCTCAGTTAATTACGAGGGATTGTAAGTATTGTATTACACTTTATCTTGGTCAGATTACGTCACTATACAGGTAATAACATATATTAACTTATTCAGCTTAGAGTATAAATTTCGTTTCGAACGAGGAGCTCTAATAAGCTTTTGGGGAAAACAGTAATGGCCGACACGGGGTAAAAGCAATCAAACTTGTAGTATTAGCTATGCATCGTTCGCCAATAATATATACGCTTTTCATCCCTCCTCATCCCCTTTCGATTTTCAACTGAAAAATTGCAGTCGTTAAAACACACGCTCACACACAGTCATGACCGTCAAAGTGTTAACAACAACACCTTCCGACCCGAAACGCACCTGGCATAATTACCGATAATCACAGCGAGGGAGGCTTTTACAGAGCGACGACAAAGCTTCTGTGTCACTGCCTTTGTGGACCATTTCCAAGGCACACACGCACACAGAGAGAAGAGAGAGAGGGGGGGAGGGAGAGAGAGAAAGCCTTTCACACAGTTAATGTACAATTTGCAAGTCGAATAAAAAGCAGCAGTAGCAGCCCTGGAAGCTATGGCTGCGCACGTGAATGAACGTTTACACGTCAAGATGGTGGCAGCGAGGGAAGGCAGGGAAAAGCCTTTCTTACCACGTGGTCGGGATAATTAAGCAAGAAATGTATGCAATTTCTTACCGAATACCGTAAAGATTAGCCAAACATTTTCAGGAAACACGAGGAAGGTACATATATATGTATATCATCCCATTGTAATTTGAATAAGGATTAAAAGTTCATTTCTTACTAATCACAATTAATTTTATATCAATTTTAAAAAGTTTTTTTACTACAATTAATTTTATCACTTTTATCCAAAACGGATAAAAATATATAAAAAATTGATTACTTTATTTCATCATAAAATTTAAAAATAAATAACTTGTAAATGATATGGGATAACTATTTAAATTATTTAATGAAATCACATTAAGGGTATAATATAATAATTTTATTTATAAAGACAATTACTTGAAAGGGGGTCCTGGGCGCTATTACAAATCAATTAATTCAAGGAAACGATTTTTAAATATCACGGTTAATTGCTCATTGGGGTAACCACGTGCAGCAGGGATTTCGTTCACTTATTTTACCTTCATTACTAGGCGACCGGACCTTTCTTCGGGTTGAATAGAAGATTTTCCTCTCTGCCGGCGGAAAGTGGGATAAACCTCGTACTGCCGGCGATTGAAGAAAACTCAGTTTTTCCTCCTTCTCCCCTCTAGCCTTCGTTGTTTTCAATTCCTTCTCACCAACTAGCAACAATTCACAACTCACTTTCAACTCTTGTTGCATATTCCAGCTTTCTCCTCCCTTCCACGTGCTATAAATTCTCCATCTCTACCTCCTCGCCCCATCAATGTCTAGAACCATTCTCCTAGTCCTCACCTTCTCAACGTCGTGCACCACACTGAATATTTTCGGGCTCCTCGCCTCCCAGCTCAATTCGTGTATTCCTTTTCCAAGGGAAAACGCTATCCCACCTGATGTTTGCTACGCCAATCCCTCATGAGTCCTTCGTCCAGCGCGGGAAATTTTCAATGACAAAGGGAACAGTATCCTTAGGAAATTTTAAAGGGTGATTGCTCCTTCCTGACCGCCAGCCTGGCTCCAGGAAAAACCCTTCTTACCTGCCTGTTACAAGTTAGAATGTTCGTGTTGAAATTTTATAATCATTCCAAATTCCAAAAATACGAATAAAATTAGGGAGGGGTCCTACTGCGCTACAAACTTTTATTCATTCATTAAGTTAATTACCTTTAAATTTTACAAAAAAATTATAAACACTCTTAAATCATTTAATTCAATCATAAATATCTTGAAGTCTAATCCCATGCACCTTAGATAAATTTACGCAAAGTTCCATTCTTCACTGAATTCCTAGAAATTAGGTTGTGAAGAATGTGATTAGTGAATTGCCAGTAAGCCTAGCTCGAGAGACGTTTAAACAGTCCATATAAAGTCGACTCGGACTAGCTCAGTGGTAGAACTCCCGCAATTTTCCATTCTTGCATTCTAAATTTAGCATTAAGCTTCTTATTTGAGCTTCAATTGATTACTTTATTACTTGATTTATTTTCACAGCTGACTCCTCACTTTAGGTAATTATTATTTCTTCTTAATTTTTATTTTAGTTTAAATGTGGTTCGCTCCGTTAAATGTACAACTGTTAAAAGCGTCGCAAGGCACAGGTAAGGAATTTTTCCTGAATAAGCTTCCTGCAAAGAATAGTCCGCAGGTAGGTAGGCAAATTTCTGGAAGCTCTCAGTACGACGGAAAAAGTGGGAAAACTTCTCCACCATCCAATAAGGAAATTGATATTAGATTTGAATGACGGTGTTAAGCTTGACGAAAAAGGGAGAGGAAAGGACAGCGTGGTCGAGACGCGAAACCTGAAGATGCGAGATTGACACTATTTAGTCAAGATTGACAGAGTAAGGATCTTGGGAGGAGGCGGAGAAGAGGGAAAACGTGGACGGATGAACCAGACATTGTTTCCTGCCCTGCGGTACTGTAAGTCGTTGGATGGTCTTGTTAATTTTTACTTCTAAATCCTTCTCCAGTTTCCGTACTGAAAGACAACCTACCGGAAATATTTTTAACTATCTCATTTCTCTTTGTATGTATTTCTTTTTATTTATTTATTTACTGTAGTAAATGTATAATTTAAAAATTTAATATTGATTTAATTTGTCTCTTTTAATGCGTGTTATTACTTTATCATAGAACCCCATATGTTTATTAAAATTAAATAGTTTCCTATTTATTCACTACATTTCTTCCTCCCCCACCTTCCTATATGCAGGGCGCGCCACAATTTATTACTTATAACAGCCCCGGTAAAATTTAAAGTATTATTCTACTTCAGTACATTCAATATTTTTCCAATGTCGTGAAATTAAAAATACTTTTATTATTATTTTATTCAATACTCTTCCGCTGCCCTGTCAACTAATAAAAAAATTGTTTTCGTGACATCAAAACATTGTTTTGTGTACCATTAAAAACGATTTGAAACCCCCTCTTTTACTCCAATGTATTTATTATTTGTATAATTCACAAAAACATTGTCAAGATAAGACATTTATTCTATAAGTTTCTTTATTATTGACTCTATCACAATTTATATATAAAGTGGACATTGAAAAATTATTAGTCTATTATAAGAGTAATAGAAAAGATTTATATTAAAAACATTCTATTATTTCATACATTTCACATAAATAAACTAATAAATTTTTACAAATAATTATTTTATTTCACTATATCTAAAATATAAGATGAATTTTATTTCTTCAAATGATTTATTTACCTTTTAAGTCTCCAAAAATTATAAAAATATTTTTTAGTAATTCATAATTATTTATTACTTTCTATGTATCTCTCAAAAATTTAAAGGAACTCTTATTACTTCAGTTCGTTTATTCTCATTTACCACTTACAATTTTCAAAGTAAGGAAAATAGAACCCTTTCATTTTATTATTATTCTCAGGACTTTTAAAGAAAAACTAATTTAACACAGTTTATGTCATTTTAGGGGTAAGTAATTATAAAGCGAAAAGAACTACTTTTTTTCTTATAATTTGAATTTATTATAGTATTAAAAACACACAAGATTTAAAAAAAAATATTTAATCATTTTAGGAGCATTCAAAAAAGTGAAAATGCATTTTTATTAATTCACTGTACGTATTATAATCTTACAATCTCAGTAATAGTAGAAAAACGTACTTTTTATTAGTAAAATATAAATATAAACTTTTTAGTAATATTATAATCAGAAATTTTTAAAAATTAATTTCATATTAAGAGAGAGAGAGAGAGAGAGAAGGAGGGGGAAGGCTTTTTCCTCCGGTGATTTTTTGGTACCACCTGAAGATGGCGGAACTTGCTTTAAAAACGTCGAGTAAGCAAACCCTTGATTCCTGTTAGCTGAAAACCCAGAGAATTGTATTTAAAACATTTCATATTTGTTGTAAATAAAAAAGTATTTTTAAAACATCAATTTTCTGACACAAAGTTTAATAATAAATAAATAATAATAAGTTAGAAAATAAATTTGATTAGGTATTTAATTAATATAAAGACAACGTCTTATCGAAAATTTGTGGTCTTCTTCACAAGACAAAAATTTATTAAATCAATAATGAGTTTTAACACATATTTTTTGTCTGAGTGTAATTTTTTAATATATTAAAATAGTCAAATTCAGTGTATTTATTGCTATATTAATTAATCATGGAAATGAAAAAGAAAATTACCTGTTTTTTTCAGTCTAAAATATTTTTGAAAAACTGGAAACTATTACTGTAGTCGTTTTATTATATTTTTCCTTTCCCCAAAAAAGTTTCCTTCTTTATGTTTCTGTCCCTTTCATTTTTATCCCCACAGAAAAAGTGACACGTCAGTCTATTTGTTCTTCATTACCACACACACTCACACCAATGAAAAGAGTTACTAATATTACCAAATTTAATTTATTGTTCTTCTAATATTACAAATAATTTGACTGTTACAAAATAAAAAAAGGTCAGAAGCAAATAAGTTATTGAACCGGTTAGATGTGTTTACAGCGTTTCGTCCACAATTCTGGGAATTCTTCAGGTAAAAAATAAAGATCTCTGATCAAAATTTTTCTTGTTTTACGTTTTTTTTAATGGACGGAAACACATACATCTTTAATCAAATATCTTTGAGTTTTTTGCCTCCTTGACTGCATCAATTGTCCTAAATTAACCCGCAGAGTGTTTGGAATATAAAGGGGTTAGGAAAAATTTCCAGGGTGAAGGTTATTGGTCAAAAGTGTGACCCAGGGTGGCTGCGAACGTGTTCTTTTTCCATTATAAAAATATAATGATTTGAGTGTTAAAATGAGCTGTAACTCGGTTCGAAACGTGAATTATTTAGATTTAGTTGCAGCAGCAGCCGCAGGGGCGTTGAGGGTAGTTTTAAAACCCGACCGCGGCCTTCTGGTGCTTACTTTATGAACGTGGCCGGTGCGTAAACCTCGCTACTCAAATTAGTAATTCATGGCCGGCGATGAAGACTTCCTTTCCCTCCCCTTCCTTTATCCCCTCACCTAATTTCTCTAACAATCCTCTCTTTTAAATAATGTTGAGGTTCAGGGGGGAACAGAAGAACTTATGAAACACCCTGACTATATTACTTTTAGATTGGAGGCTGAAGTTGAAAACTAAGAATAAATAATTACCCTAATTTTTTTCTTTCTTTCTCCATGGCTCTACAGCCCATTGAGGGCCTCGGCCTACCGAATCGACTGCGGACTGTCATCTTGCATGACACATTCCGAGTTTGGAGTGACACGCGATCAGCGTATCAATCCTCCAACAGAATTACCCTCCTAAATTAGCAAAATAATTTCTATCAAAGACATTAAACAATTAATTACTATAATATTTCATGTAATAATTGCTTTCAGGCTCACAAAATTAAACTAACTCTTGCTTCAATTCATTTTTCCCCGATAACAATTTTCCATTATTTATATGTCTACTCAAATAACAGCATCTGCTTCTTCTCCAGAATCGTATTTATTGACCATTTGCAGTCTTGTTTTTATTTATTAAATTTTATTCATTTTATCTAGTTTCAAGTTTGTTACTTTTCTATTTCTGTAGTTTTCAAATATTAGTTTTTCCCCCTTTAACAAATTTTCATAATTTTTCCTCACTTTTACGTGAATTTTTAATAATTTCCGTAGTTCCTATATTTTATTTTACTTTTTATATATTTCATCGCTGTCTTTCCTTCTTTACGCGCTGTTTACGTTGAGGTTGTTTGTTTTTTCTTTTTTTCTAGTTTTGAAGTTTAATGTATTCTTCTTTATTGGTTACAATTTATTTATTATTTTATTTATTTTCACTTGATTTTATTTTCCTATTGGTATAGTATTACTAATTTTATTTCTTCCCATTAACATATTTTTATAGATCTTCTCGAACGTAGGTTAATTTTTCATAATTTCTGTAGCTTTTATATTTCATTTTTCTCCTTTTATCTTTCATCGCTTCTAATATTCTCCTATTTACGACCTGTTTTCTTTGACGTTGTGTCTTTCCTTTTTTTCCAGTTTTGACATTTAATGCCATTTCTTACTGGTTATAATTAATTTTATTATTTTCATTTTCACGTTATTTCACTTTCGTATTGGTATATTTTTACTTTTTTATTTCTTCCCATTAACATATTTTCATAGTTCTTCTCAGACGTACGTTAATTTTTCATAATTTCCATAGTTTCTATATTTCATTTTTCTCCTGATATGTTTCGTCGCTTATAATATTCTCTGATTTAAGGGCTGTTGTCGTTTACGTATTTTCCTGTTTACTTTACTTTTTCCCGGGTTTGACAATTAATGTATTTGTCTTATTCGTCTAATTGTCTCTTCTCATTTACTTAATTTTAATTAATTATATTTATTTTCACGTTATTTTACTTTTCTATTCGTGTAGTTTTACTAATTTTTATATTTTTCCCCCATTAACATATTTTTCATAATTTTTCCTCCAAAAGTACGTTACTTTTTCATAATTTTCGTAGTTTATATATATTTCATTTTCTTACTTATAAGTTTCATCGTTTCGAATATTCTTTTTTTACTCGACGTTTTCGTTTAGGTGTTTTCCTGTTTTGACTATCCTTTCTTTAAGTTTTTATATTTAATGTGATTTCTGATTGGTAAATTCTTAAATGTAGAATTTAGTGAGTAAGTTTTGACTTAACTTCTTAAAATTATGAAATGTTAACAGAAGAGGTTTCCGAAGTATGATGATCAATTAAATACTTATTAAATTTATTATTTGGCCGTATTTTTAATCGAATTGAAAAAAATATATATTGAAAGTTCTGTTGTTATTTTTTTAGTAAATAATTAAGTCAGTGACGTCAAAATGTCTAGAAGCACCATTTAAGTTGTTACCTCTGCAAAGTTGAAACGTTGAATGAAAAGAAAGCGACGCCATTTCCCTTTCAACGCTTTCAAGAAGAGCGTTTAATACCTCGCGGTCACGCGACGGCGCTTCAGTAGCATTGCCACCACCCTTCAACTCCACCCCCATGACACACAAACTCACCCCATCACAAAACAAGAGCACTTTGTAACCCAACAAGAAGAAATTACCAAGAAAATCGTGGCATTTATAAATCGATAAAAGGCTATGGGCGGTTGAAAATTGGGGCATTTAATAAGTCAATAGAAACAGAAAGACGACAATAGAGGGACAGGGTAAATAACAACACATTTTTGACAGAATAAAAGCCGTAAACTGTTTCCAGATTAGGAGGCAGACAATACACGTTTTAACCTCCATTACGGGGGGCAGTCGGCCATTATTATTCTACAAATAAATCCATGCAAATGTTTTTACGCCACGTCTGTGTGCATTTAATGACGTTAGATTTCTTCCAGGTATCGTCTTTGTATTCTCAACTATACATATATTCGTAAATTGTAACATTTTCCCCCAATAAATTAATTTTTATCTCTTTTTCACGCTTCTTCTGTCTTAGAAATTAATTCCAATATTTCCTCAACTTCATTACTTTATTATTTTTTTATTGCCAATTATACAGTTTGTTTCTAAATTTGAGCATTTAGTCTTCATTAAATTGTTCTTTTCCAATCCTTCCTAAATTGAGACATTTCCTCGTATTTTTAATGGGCTTAATATTAACAATTATTTTTACAAACTTCTTATACTTCATCTCACTTATGATTTATTCCCCCCCCTCAGGATTACCTAATTATATTACTTTTCTATTTTCAATTTCACTGTACACCTGAAGATGTCCCCGGCTGAGGTCGAAACGTCATGCTTTAATTTACATGTCTTTACGTTATTAAATCTATTCCGACGAAAATTGACCGTTTTGATTCAACTAAAATTATATTGAATGAGCTGTAAAGGGAAAAGAGGGTCCCTAGAATGGCCGACAAAGTGGAAAATTAATAAATCGTAGGCGTAATAAACAGTTTAATTCTAGACTGTAACAAAAACGGAGCACACGTAAATATATATATTTTTAAAGGGAGTCAACACATGAAACTAATTTAGTAGTAAAAGAAACATCTTGAAAAAAGATTATTTTAACAGTAAAATAGTTCAATGTCACCCTCCGTTTAAATGCACTGGAGAGGTATTGAGTTACTGTTTACACGGCTGTTTGTTATAGGGTTTCGTAAACAGACAATTTTTACTAAATGTGAGGGCGCAAAAACTGACTACTTTCTAAACCAAACGAATCCACGGACAAGAAAATATCTTGCAGGCCAGTTGTGACGTTAAACTGAATCGTTATGTCCAGAGTTTGGGGCGATCCATCGTCGAGAAAGTCTATCATATATAAACCGCGCGCAAGTCCAGGACGTGCTGTCTGAAACGTAACGTTACTTAAAGTTTAAATAGGTCCAAGAACAGACCAAAAATTAGTAAAACTTAACAAACCATAATTTAAAAACAACGGCATGTTTCGGTCCTGATCTGGACCCACTTCGTTCGACCTGTTACGTTTCACTAATTATTTGTCTCTTTTTCGCCTTATTTAAACTTTAATTTATACTTATAGACGTTGATAACTGTTATAAAAATAAAAAATTACTCTTGGCCGACGATATTGTAGTATTAGAGGAGTCGGAAGAAGAATTGAAAAACTATAATAAATGGCATGAACAGAGTCCCGGAGAAAGATTAATATAAGGAAAACCAAGGTAATTGAGTGAAGTTTGGGAAACAGTGGAATAACAAAGGCTGTTAACCTGGGAAGGGATATTTTGACGGAAGTTAAGGAATTCTGCTCCTTGGGAAGCGTAATAACTAGGGATGGTAGAAGTATAGTAGACATAAAGAGTAGGATAGCACAGGCAAGAAGGCTTCGCGAAAAAGAGGAATTAAATTCCGGGTAATATAAGTGTCAATATTAGGAAATGTTTGCTAAAAAATGATCGTATGGAGCGTGGCGTTATATGGATGCGAAACGTGGACGATATGAGTTGGGGAAAGGAAAATAATAGAAGCCTTTGAAATGTGGTGCTATAGGCGAATGCTGAAAATCTGATGGGTGGATAGAATCACAATCCAGGAAGTTCTAAACAGAATATGGGAAATAGGAATAAAATGGAGGACGTTAAATATCACAAGGGATAGATTAATAACGAGAGTCTTGTAAAATTAGTATTGGAGGGAAGTGTGTGGGGTAAGAACAGAAGAGGGAGGCCAAGATTGCAATACGATAAGCAAATTAGGGAGGATGTGGGTTGTTCTAGTTACAAGAAAATGGAGAGGCTTGCGCAAGATAGTCTAGCATGAAAGGTTGCATCAGACAAGTCTTAGGACTGAAAACCACTACAACAACATACAACGTTATTTAATCACATCGGGGTTAATGGCTGATTAGTTTTTATTCCGGATGATTATTTATGAAAGAGCGTTTGGATGATTTAAAATGTAGCAATGATGCGGTGTTATATATATTTATTCGTATGTTTCGACTGATCCTAAAAGAATAGCTGTGCTATTTTTCTTTTCCCGAATTAACTGCCGGATTTAATTCAGAATTTTTTTATTTTCCAGGGATTAGATCAGTGGTAGAGCGCCCGCCCGGTCGATATTTTTCCTTTCCAGTGTTTTTCTAAATCTGGTATAGGTTCCTACTTCAGCTTCCGATTGTAGCATTTCTACTTCCTGTGACTTGAATACTTTTTTACAGTTTCGACGTCTGAAGTTACTTATTTTTTTTTTGTACGGGGACGTTGACTATTATTTTAGTAAAGTAAGCCACGGCGGAGTTTAATGGTACGAGGTAATTCCTGTTGTTGTTGTTTTTTTTTTGGAGGGTCTGCTGACGAGTGAGACGTTTACACCTTGTCCACTCGGCGCCGAGGTAATGAGGCGGTCTGCTTCATTGCACGGAAACGCCGAAAGAGGCCGCCGCCGCTGCCGCAGTCACGAAATACTCACTCCTCATAATACATTCATGGGGGTAGGAAAGTCTTGAGGGAAAGGAATTGACGTCGGTGATTTGGAAGTCGGCCGGCCATTTATCAGATCCGTTGAGGAGGATCGTCGTATCAAAAACTGTCATAAAGGGAAGGGTCAAGAGGTCAGCGGCTCTGGTTACAGATAAATAACGTTCTCAGCTGGATCCAAAGTTCATAATTATGTGATAGAAATAGATTTTCTAATTTTTTTTTCATATTAAAATGCCAGGAAATTCAGTAAACTGAAAAACGAAGCTGCCTAATAAAAGAAGGAAGGTGTAACATTTTTTACAGGTTAATTTTAATTAATATTGTCACGTTTCTGAGGGATCGTGAGATTCAATAACACACACACACGTAGATGTCATGTACGTTTATTCAAGGGCGAAGTGCTGTACAAAGCTCGTACTGCGTAAGACTGACCCCGATTTGGAATCCAGTCCCATTTAAACATACATGGAATATTCCAGAGGCAGAACGTTCTCGAAACAGAAAATACTAGAAAGTAAATGCAAAAAAATGTAAATAAAGTAAACGAATAAAAATGGTTGCGTCCGGTGGGACTCGAACCTGAGTCAAGGTTTCTGCAGTCCGCCTCTACACCCCTCTGCCGTCACTGCAGGTCTTGTGAAATGCCAATATTTTTTGATTATAAATTAATAAATTACTACTTTTTTTCCTCAGCTTCATGATATATGGTACCACAAAAACCTTCTAACCATCACAAATATTAAGATATTGTCTCCATTCGTTTCGTACATAATCTACATGCTGATACCTTCAAATCAATGTATCAGTTCTCTAATTGCTCAATGGTAATGGAGTGTAGTTTGGGAAACAGAGGAATAACAAAGGGTGTTAGACTGGTAAGGGATATTTTGACGGAAGTTAAGGAATTCTGCTACTTGGGAAGCGTAATAACTAGGGATGGTAGAAGTATAGTAGACATAAAGAGTAGGATATCACAGGCAAGGAAGGCTTTCGCGAAAAAGAGGGATTTATTTACGGGTAATATAAGTGTGAATATTAGGAAATCGTTGCTAAAAATGTTTGTATGGAGCGTGGCGTTATATGGGTGCGAAACGTGGACGATAGGAGTTGGGGAAAGGAAAAGAATAGAAGCCTTTTAAATGTGGTGCTATAGGAGGATGAGATGGGTGGATAGAATCACACACAAGGAAGTTCTAAAAAGAATAGGGGAAAAGCGAACAATATGGAGGACGTTGACTAAGAGAAGGGATAAATTAATAGGCCACGTTTTAAGGCACGAGGGTCTTGTAAAATTAGCATTGGATTCCCTCTGGGATAAGAACAGAAGAGGGAGTCAAGGATGGAACACGCTAAGCAGATTAGGATGGAGTTGGGATGTGCTAGTTACAAGGAATAGGAAAGGCTTGCGCAAAGTAGGTTAGCATGGAGGGTTGTATCAAACCAGTCTTAGGACTGAATACCACAACAACAACAATTATTCAAGTAGTGTAGATGAAAAAAAAATTCAAAGTGCGAATATTTAAGTAACCGTATGGAGGTCTTAGTAATAATTTATTTGCTCCCTACAATGTTAATCAATTTCAAAAATAATACTCACAATTGATAACAAAATGTTAGCCCTATATATCAATATAAAAAATCTAAAATATATTCAAGGACATAACGCAAGGAACTTTTTCAAAACTGCCGAATTTTGAAAATAATTTTAAAAATATCTTTACAAAAACAAGTTAAAACGATAAGCTTCATTATCAACATTTTGACACGCCTTAAACTTTCATATGTGTGAGGTTTAATGACTTTGAGGCGATCCGTGTGAACCCTGAATTTGGGCACTCGGAAGTGTAAGATGAATATTCATTGGTTAAATTCGAGGGTAATACGTGCTAGAGTGGGAGATCCGAGGTTTCGAGGTTGATGAAAAAGATTGAGGAATATGGAGTTTCAGAAAGTAAGAGGGACAAGTGATGTTAGGTGAGACTTCAGCGACGATCTGTCGACTGCAAAGTATCAAAGGCCAGTCCTCAGAATTCCAGGAGCCAACTGGCGTAGGGTACGTATTAATGACTTCAGAAGAGTGCTGAGCGTCGGTGATAATTTATCCGTGAGCACTATTGGTAATATAGCCATTATACGATAAACCCATCATATCCATCCATAAATCCCACATCGGCCACGGCTAAAAATTGTGAAGGAGTCACTTGTGGGGGAGGTTGTTGAGGTATTTTTCGTTAACAATTTGTTAAAATGGGATGAAGAATTCTCCTTCTTTGGCTCTACAGTCCATTCAGGACTTGGTCCTACCGGTTCGACAGCGGACTGTTATCCTGCATGACAAATTCCAAATTTGGAATGGTACGTGCTCAGCATATCGATTCTCCAGCAGTCTCAATCCCCGGTTTTCGCGACCATGACGACACTAACATCCCAGCTCATGCCAGGTTTCGAACCCGGTGTTGTCACACAGCTACGCTAGCAACTAGACCACAGGAGGTTTACCCAAGGGAGAGGTGATCAATGGTATTTCTGAACGTACTTTTAGGAGAAGTTAGGAGGAGGAATTTATAAAAATAATTTGTCAACCTATGGTTAAGATTTTAAGTCAGTGGTTAAGGGTATTTCGAAGATAGCATTTGTTGGCGTTGCGATGAAGAATTCAAACAGGGCAGTGGTTAATAATATTTTAAAAAGTTAGAGTTAAATTACGGACGTGAAACACCTGGTGGTAGCAGAGACGAGGTATTCAGCCAAATTTCAAAGGCGGCCGTAGCGGCCATTTAGTTCTAGAAGCCTTGCCGCGCCAATGACTACCAAGGTTCCTGTGTCGTTGGTGGTAATGTACGAAATGAAACCATAAATCCCATAAGGGCTGCAGACCCAACGAAGAAGAAGGATGTCATTTCCTTGAGTGCTTTGGTGAGCGGGGATCCATGCAGTTATATTCTCTGTTCCCGTTTTGGTGACTTCCCGGTGTCTTTCTTGGATGTCCTTGGTGATTGCCGCTGTGGAGTATCGTTTGGAGCTGATTTTGATGGAGGTGATAGTGACGGAAAAATTATATGCATTTTTTAGTACTTAATGATTTCTTTTACACACTGTTGTAACTGCCACCGGACGTATGTCTCATTGTAATTTTAATAAATACACACACAAAAGAGAAAATTTCCATGTGTATGGCAAATAATTTGGCAGTTTGTTCGGAAGGTGAGGGCCTGAGGGAATCCGATGATGGGTGGTTGTTGGACAGTGTGACTCTGCCTCCGTCACCAGAGTAATTCTTCGAGCCGTCGCTTTTTCCGTGATTTAAGTCAGAGTAATTGTGGCATAGATGTGAAAAAAAAACTTATTATTTCCGTTCTTCTTGACTAAATCGATTTTCTGAGGACTCATTGAGGCAGGCCTCAACGAATTTTTCAAGGTGTGAGAGATTGGAGGGTTTTCAATTTTGCTAATGTCGTTTTTAATAGCGGATATTTTTTATCGTGACTCTCTGGGTAATTATTTTTGTGGCCTCCCGTGAGTTTATTAACGATATAAATACCGAATTTCATTTTTATTTTGTAAAAAAAAACAGAATATCAGAGAGATTCTATCTCTGAAACCTCCAACAAAAGTATCTACCGGGAAAAGATATTCCTCCTCTCAACAAAATCAGAAATGTCTTTCCTCCGAAAGTTAGTTACGCAGCACAAACACTTACTTGTCTTACCGCACTATTAGGTGAAGTTTATCAATATCTATTTAATACGCCAGCCATTTAATTTCCGTAGATTTTTTTCCCCCCTTGGAATCTCTCCGTGCATCTTCACGTCTGTTTACCGTCGCTACTGAAGAGCTTCAGTAACCAACAACTTTACGCCATTAAAAGTTTTGCGGTTGGCGGGCGTCGCGTGATTTCCGTGGGAAACTTAGAGCGCCGTGAGAAGTCTGTCTCCTCTCCTCCTCTCCTCCTCCTCCTCCTCTCCTCCTCCTCCGACGGGCAGAAATCGATGATGTTGGAAAATACGGAACGGAAAGTCCCACCCAATTTGTTTTTCCACGTCAGTGGGAGGTTCGATTGCTGTAGAGAGAGAAAGGGTTAAGGCTAATTATAACTAACTTTAGTTATAAAAGACAGGGGAAAAAAATGAAACTATGTGCTGATGTTTCCTCCAATCAGAACGAACTCTGGAAAACACTTTCCGCCGCAGCCAACGCCACCACCACTACTACGGTACAATTGTTAATTAGACGTGAAATAAAAAATATTTTAATTGGCATCCTGCTTAAACTGATTGGTGCTCGCTGATAAAATAAATACACCTCAACCAGCCATAAAAATCAGTTCCCCGGTCCACTAATGAGACAAATATTGCGTGGTTTACTGAGATTTATTTCGTCTATTTGCAACGCACCGCACGGCAACCCGGGAAATTTGGAAAACAGTTACAGGAGAAGATAAAAAGAAAAATTATAACTAATGCCGTGAGTCTCTCCACAGGTAAGGAAAGCCATTAAAATTATATATAATACTAATTATTGAAGCGTAAATATTAAATTAACTACTAAGTATTAGTGGTAAATTCACAGACATAATAAGTTTATTATTACATTTAATTGATAATAGCAATATTACATTACAGTCCGCAGTCGACTCGGTAGGCCCAGGCCCTCGATGGGCTGTACAGCCAAGGAGGAAGGAAGGAATATAACATTAAAATAATTTACACGGAATATACAATCAAAGATATTAAAAAAGTGGTCTTTAACATTAATTGTTCTACGCTAATTTAATAGACAAACCTCACAAAATGCACAAATTAACAAATTTAGGAATTCAATCTAAGAACAATTTGATTCAGATGCAAAGTCAGCCCCAAAATGTCGGCCTATGGTTAATTATTTGCCTCCATTTTGTAAGAGTTGTCTGTAAAAAAAAAGGTTGGATCTACTACTTTTAGCTCCACAGGTGTTAACGTGTGATATGCTGAAAATAGCAGAAGAACATTGACTCACAGAGAATGTTAAAGCAAAGGTTTTACTCAACAAGAACACAAAAACTATCGATAACTCTATTTAACAAATTTTAATATCGCATTATTTAAAAATAGCAAAGAACATTAATACACAGAGAATATACAAGCGAAGATACTATACAATAAGGTCTTCAACATTATCGATGACTCTTTTTAATTAATTTTTAAATTCCAGATAATTAAAAATAGTAAAATAACATTGATACACAGAGAACATACAAGCAAAGAGCATCTTGAACGTTATCGATGACGTTCAGAATCCACATTTTCATATTAACGTTAAGCTTAAAGATGCATAACATCTCTGAGTGACATTTGAATTATGTATCGAAGTCGAATTGACAGTTTATCGACACGGTGTTTACTAATTCTTACCAAATCCTTGATTTTAAATGAAATTAAGTATTGTCGTTTATTACAGAAATAGGTTTTTATTATTTAATAATATCAAGGTATTATAAAAAACGTACATACTTTCCTAATGTTATGTGCAAGCCTGTTTGCCTTCTTCCCCCACCCTTCCTTATCCCACTCTCTCCCTATCCTTAACGTTTGTGTGTGTCTATAAGATGGTCCCACAGCTTCTTCCGCCTCACCGCAGTTCTCTGCAATCTAAAATATTCATCGTATCGGCGGCTCGCGGATAAATTATGCAGTATTCTTTATGGCATCTCATATGTTCCTTTGTTTTTCTTCCTCCACCACCACGTCGCAAACACAAAATTGTAGACGAGGAATAAAGATCTGTTTGAGGGAAACTTGTTACCGCAGAATCTGGAGTGAAGGTAACGATGTTACCCTGGAGAAGAGTGGAGAAGGGAAAAAGAGGATTTCTCTGTTCTGCCTGAGTTACAACGCGGAGCTGAGGCAGAAAATATCACGGCTAAAGACTCGGGAACATCAACTATTTAAAGTCCAGAGGTGCGAAAAGCCTGTATAAAATTATTTCACGGTGCAAAAAATTGTCTGCATTCCGTTAAAAATTAATCATTCATAATTTTACGAGCTGCCGGAAACAACTTTGGGAAATTTACTAAAGTTTGATATTTTTAAACGTATCATTCAATGGAAAACGCTTTGTTACGACAATTAAGAAGCCATAAAGTTTCTGATATCAATTGGTAAGTCGGTGACCCCGTCACATACGTTTAACGCAGAGCTGGACGTCAAAACATACAGGAAAACTGTGAGATAGAAAGGTTATGATGTAAGGAACAAATGTAATAGTGAATTAGGGGAGAGAGACGGGGCGGAGTGGCGGGTGTTGAACTAAGAAACAAAAGTAATAGTGAAAAAGTAGATACACACACGGAGAGAGATAGAGAGGAGAATGAGCTAAGAAACAAAAATAATTGTAAATCAGGAGAGAGAGAGAGAGAGAGAGAGAGAAAGGGGGAGTGAACTAAGAAACAAAAATAATAGTAAATCAGAGAGAGAGAGAGTAAGGGGAATGAACTAAAAACCAAAAATATTAGTGAATAAGGAGAGGAGAGGGGAAAGGGAGAGATAGAAAAATGACCCAAGGAATAAAAATTATACTGAAATAACAGATACAAATCTACAGATAATGCGCTAAGAAACAAAAATAATAGTAAATCAGAGAGAGAGGACAGTAAGGGGAATGAACTAAGAAACAAAAATATTAGTGAATAAGGAGAGGAGAGAGGAAAGGAGAGAAGAGTAGAGAGGGAAAGATAGAGGAATGACCTAAGAATCAAAAAAATAGTGAAACAAGAGATACAAATCTACAGAAAGAGATAATGAGCTAAGAAACAAAAATAATAGTAAATCAGGAGAGAGAAAAAGGGGAATGAACTACGAAACAGAAATTTTAGTGAATAAGGAGAGGAGAGGGGAAAGGAAGAGATAGAAAAATGATCCAAGGAATAAAAATTATAGTGAATCAAGAGATACAAATCTACAGATAATGAGCTAAGAAACAAAACTAATAGTAAATCAGAGAGAGAGAGAGAGTAAGGGGAATGAACTAAGAACCAAAAATATTATTGAATAAGGAGAGGAGAGAGGAAAGGAGAGAAGAGGAGAGATGGAGAAATAGAGGAATGATCCAAGGAACGAAAAAATAGTGAAACAAGATATACACACACACGAGAGAGAGAGAGAGAGAGCGCGCGCGAGAGATAGAGAGAGAGAGGGGGGGGAGAATGAGCTAAGAAACAAAACTAATAGTAAATCAAGAAAGAGAGGGAAAGGAGGAATGAACTAAGAAAAAAAATAATAGTAAAGCAGGAGAGAGAGAGAATGGGGGAATGAACACAGAAAAAAAATTAATGGTGAATAAGGAGAGGAGACGGACAGATAGAGGAATGACCTAAGAACCAAAAAATAGTGAAACAAGAGATACACACACGGAAAGAGAGAGAGGGGGGAGACAGAGAGAAGGGGGAGAGGGAGATTAGAATTAGTGGTAGAATGAGCTAAGAAACAAAACTAAAAGTAAATCAGGAGAGAGAGACAAAGTTTGTCGCAATGTTGTTTAAAGTTTGTTTAAGTAAATAAGTATATTCGTTTGCGTCACGAAGTGGCTATGGGGGTTTTCTGGACACCGTCGCAACGAGTTTTAAGCTAAGCTGTAATTGGTCGAAAATATAAATCGATTTGTTTGTTGTTTTTCCCCTCCATTTGACGCCGTTGTTTTCCCGTCTAAAGCAACTTCAATTTAATTTGTCCGCCGCCGTCCTCCAAAGTAACTTGATGGATTTATCATTATCCGACCATCAATCTTCCTCGGGTCTCCAGCCCTGCTGGCTGATACTTGTTTGCCGTTTAATGATTCATGACCCGTCGCGTCACAGTTTGATCTCGTCGCCTTGATTTATAGCTGACGATGTGAACTGAGGAAACGTTTCCAACACGGGGAAAGCCACTTGTTAACCAACATCGTCACGTATTCATCAATGATTCCATACACTCAATTTCATCGACCTGTCCCGTTTTGAATTTTTAAACGGGCGATCGATACAGTCGATCTCGTCATGTGGGACTTTACAATGCGTGTTTCTATTTATTATACTCCATTTTAAATTACCCCGGATATTCTCCGTCAACTTTGGTGCAACGGCCTTCTTAGGCTAAGACCACTTTGATTATCCTCCTCCATATAATTCTATCCCGCGGTTCCCCTGTTCCAGTGCCTTATTTCAATTTTCTTGAGATATTCTTCCACCTCCTCGAGACGTCTTATTATATTCTTCACCATTTTTGTTGTTATGTTTAAAGTCGGGGGGGTAAGGCTTTTGCATCATCTACAGAAAGATAAGGAACGCGCAAGACGCTATGTTATTACAAGAAGATCTAGATAAAGTCAATGGCTGCGCTCAGGAAAATAAATTGAAAATTAATGGAAAGAAACGCAGCAGCTCAATCTCGTTTACAAAACGCACGATGCTAAATGAGACAGAAAATAGAATAGGCGGGGAACTAATTACAAAGGGTAACGAGCTGCAAATATCTGGGGATATATTTCAACAACAGACATTAGTGGGAGGAACAGATGAATTTCACAGTCAGAAAAACGTGTAATTCCTTACACAAGATGGGGAACTTGAAAAAGGGAAGTTAAAAATAAAAGGAGATGGCACATTTATCCTTAGTTAGACCGATTTTGGAAAACGGGGCGGCTTGTTGGGATCCCTATAGAAAAAAATAGAATCATTAGAGAAGGTGGTTCAGAAAAGGGCTGCTAATTTTGTGCGAGTAGGAATGAAAAAGTAGAACAGCTAGGTTGGGAAATATTGTCAGAAAAGAGGAAGAAAGCAAGGCTGCCTTTGCTATTCAAAGCTTATGCGGGGCAAAAACCATGGATTGGAATTAGCTCCAAATTGCAAAAGCCCAGTTATATAGGTAGATGGGATCATCAACTAAAAGTGAAATGTAGAAAGCAAAAAACAGATGTTGGCAAATTCTGATTCCTAAATAGGACCAACAACGACTGGAATAATTTACCTGTGGCAAGAGTGTTTGGAGGAAAGAAATCCTCTTCAGGAAAATACATTCAGGACAAATCTCAAAAAAACGTGTGAAGAGAAGTGGGTATTTTGAATAATATAAATGTATATTCGAATTTTAAAAATTAAAGTGAAGTGTTAAGATAATATAATTCTTGTAGTGTTGCCCCTTTTTTCTTTCAGGGCTAAAGAAATTTTAAAGGACTATGATTATTTTTCTTTAGATTAGGAGTATTTAGGTTTAAGAAATTTCAATTTGTATCTGCCACCGGGACAACTGTAGACTATCAATAAATACAATAGCGATAAAAATGCTAGAATAATAAATAGCATGAACTGAGTCCTGGAGAAAAGAGTTCAATATGAAGGATTAATAGAGGGAAAACCAAAGTGACGGAGTGTAGTACGGGAAACAGTGGAATAACAAGATTGGGAAGGGATATTTTGAAGGATGTTGAGGAATTATGCTACTTGGGCAGAGTAAGATAGAACAGGAAAGTAAGAGGAACTTACTTACTGCTAATACAATATAAGAATATTATGAAATCATTATTTAATAATGTTCGTTTGTAGTGTGGCGTTATATAGGTTCTAAACGTGGATGATAGCAGTTGCGGAAAGGAAAATAGTAGAAACCATTGAAATGCGGAATAGGGGAAGAGTGAGCAATAAGATAAGATAGATAAGATTTATTGGATCCATTAGTCCTCTATTGAGGAAATAGGACAAGTCAAAGAATATGTTACATATCACACTAAGAATACGAATATAAGAAACAAAATATGGATACAACAACATATGAGTAAAGAAAATTATGTATACAATGATAAATAAAATAAAACAAAGCCAGAGCAAACAAAATATGCATACGACATATCAAGAATATGAGTACAAAACAATAAGAGAGATAGTAAAAGAAACTATGTATACAATGATAGAGAAATAAAAGAAAGTATACATAACATATACAAAAGATATAATTTCTAGAGAAACAATGTCAATTTGGAACACTATAGCGGTATAATAGAGATCCACGCACTTCACACTTCACAATACACTTTGAAACACACGTGTGCAGGTAGATCCGTGGGAAATCAGGCTCCAGCAGATCTCGTCAATTTAGGTCATGAAACAAAAAAAGAAAAGACCGTTAATGAGAATCACAAACGAGGAAGTTCTTAACGGAATAGGGGAAAGGCGAAAAATATGGAGAACGTGGACCAAGAGACGGGATAGATTAATAGGCCACGTTTTAAGACACGAGGGTCTTGTAAAATTAGCCTTAGAGGGAAGTGTGTGACGTAAGAACATAAGAGGGAGATTTAGGATGGAATACGCTAAGCAGCTTGGGGTAATTGTGTAAGAAATTTCTTTTTTGTATCTTCTACCGGACTTACGCCCAACTGTAGACTAACTATAAATACAATACAATGTTATTCAGTCTTATGACTGGTCTAATGATATCCTCCATGCACATCACACTTCCTCCCTAGGCTACTTAGCGTATTCCATCCTTTCCTTTGTGGCACACTTCGGGTACCACGTGGTCAGGGATTTTGGGCGCCACCTGCGTAGGTTATTTACGCAAGAATAAATTAAATAAAAATAAAAAATATCCTAAGAAAATGAATTTATTATAAACAAAACAAAAAAAATTATATATGAAATATTTATCTGCCTGGCCTGAAAATTCACCAATTGCGACAGCTAACAGTGAGTCTCCCTTTCCCAAGGATAACCGTGGTGGTGATTTTGGTTACGAACCCGCGGTCGCGTGATCATTCGTGGCCAACACTTACCAAAAGCCGGAACATTCAGGGACTCTTGGATGCCGCTCGTTCTGTGGCGCTGAATGGACCATCCACATCTCTCGCCGTCTTTACCACAAGTGTCCGTCTATGAGAATCTCAGAGACTACGGTAAACGTTTCCTCCCTTCCTCTCTACTTTTTTTCATCCTCTTATTGGCCAGCCTATGGCTAAACCCAATATCCCCACCTCCTTAGCCCTTTCTCAGAAATGGGGCCAAAATAGACTTGTTTATCCCTTTACGGGATTTTCCAGCGTCACTCTTTGTCCCGAAAGTTCCAACTCTTGGCTTTGTGCTGGCTACAAATGAAATATTAATAAATAATATTATAATGCACCATACCCTCCCCCTTCAGTTCTTCCCGCACACGCTTCCCTCTAATACTAACTTTTCAAGACGGATTATAATGCAAGAAGAATAAATAAAAACCATACGATTTGCCGATGATATTGTAGTATTAGAGGAATCAGAAGAAGACTTGAAAACCCTAACAAACGGAATGAACGTGGTCCTGGAGAAAGAGTTCGATATCACGATTAATAGAGTGAAAACAAAGGTAATTGAGTGTAGTATGGGAAACAGTAGAGTAACAAAGGCTGTTAGATTGGGAAGGGATATACTTGGGTAGCGTAATAACTAGGGATGGTATAAGTCGAGTAGACATAAAGAGTAGGATAGCACAGGCAAGGAAGGATTTCGCAAAAAGAAGTAATTACTTTCTGGTAATATAAGTGTGAATATTAGGAAATTATTTCTAAAAATGCTGGTTTTGGAATGTGGCGTTATATGGCTTTGAAACGTTGATGATAGAAGTTGCAGAAAGGTAAAGAATAGAAGCCTTTGAAACTTTATGCTACAGGAGAATGAGATGGGTGGATAGAATCACAAACGAGAAAGTGAAGAGCTAACAACATGTAGTACTTTGATCAAGAGAAGGGATAGATTAATAGACCACGTTTTAAATCACGAGGGTCTTGTAAAATTAGCATTAGAGGGAAGTGTGTGCGGTAAGAAAAGACTGGAGTTGCCAAGGATGAAATACGCTAAGCAGATTAGGGAGGATGTGGGTTGTGCTAGTTATAAGGAAACGAACTGACTTGCGCTAAGATAGGTTGCATCAGACCAGTCTTAGGACAGAATACCACAACAAAAAAATAAT
Source organism: Eucriotettix oculatus (assembly GCA_034510155.1). Taxonomy (NCBI): domain Eukaryota; kingdom Metazoa; phylum Arthropoda; class Insecta; order Orthoptera; family Tetrigidae; genus Eucriotettix; species Eucriotettix oculatus. The sequence goes on along the minus strand of CM067377.1, from coordinate 205,664,422 downwards.
TTAATAAATTAATTCCCCCATAACCACAATTAAGAAAAAATCTATTGCTGTACGTTATTTAGAGGGAAATTTAATATAAATTAAATAAATTGTTTGCGAGTTACGGAGTTGTGGTAATATTCATAGCATTAAATAATTTAAATGTTACAATAAATAAAAAGATGGCCAGTAAGTGAGCATACATATTAGAAACTATTTAATCAAATACGACGTTTCGGCTCCCTTTTGTGATTTCCTCAGGCACGCCACAAACGTAATATTACATTAACTGAAATATGGGTCCTATGCTACGAGTTTTTAAATTTTAATTACATGTATATTTACAGTCGGAAAGATAGTTAAATGTATTTAAATGTAAAGAAATTGATTTAATATATATGTATGTTGACTTATTGGTCTTCTTTTTATATATTGTAAATTTAAAACTATTCAAACCATGTTGTTAAGATTCTGAAGAATTTATAAATAATCATTGTGATAAACACAATGAACCTTACAGTTTGTTACATTGGTCAGACCATTCGCAAACTTCAAAGGGGTGTTTTAAATGTAAAATTCAATAGGTTAAAATTTTACGTCTGTTGGTATATAATTAAATAATTCATGACCTTATTATATATTGTAGCCGATCCGTCGTTCCTCCGTATTCGAGGATTTCTTAATTCCTTTAGGGCGCCAGGTATTTTTCATAAAAACACCAAAAATTGATTTTAATAGTTTTAATTCCAATCAGAGCATGAAAAAAAATTATATCTGCAGGGCGTGGTCATTCTCTCGTCGTCCCGCCGACACAACCTGCTTCTCCCATCACCCCATGACGACTCCCAACGTCTCGCCAGACCACATTGTTGGCCCAGGTTGCGTCAGTTCCTCAACAATTGCAACTCGCAAGCTGGCCTGCATTGTTAAGTGTAACTTTTCATGTTACAATATATATATATATATATATATATATATATATATATATATATTAAATCTGTTTCAACTTCACCACCCAAAGTTTAATTTTTTGTACATTTCCTTCTACAGAGAGGAAAAAATCTGAAGAAGGCATAAAAACATACCGAACGTCGTAACAACTAAATTTAATAATAAAAAGTCTGTAAAAGGCCATCAATTGTTTAACTTGTTAATTGCAAGCTTGTTGAATCAACCCCGCACCCTTATTCGGAGTAACCATCCACATATACTCCGGCGCTGAGTTTCTGGGTGTCCGGCGTTGCCCTCGGCGTCACCTTCCTTATGTCTATCCTACAGCAGAGCTGCTGGTGGTCGTCGACCGGGAATGAGCCGCTCCGGAGGCTTTAAACAAGGCTAATATTTATTAAAGGTCACAATAAAAATGTCAGTGCCAGACCGGGGGTGGAAATCAATAGCTTCGTAAAGTACGGTGTCATTTACAAGTGACAAATGGATGCCACGTATTCTTTAAGCGGTGCGCCATTTTGCAGTCAATGCCGCAAATTACATAAGGGAAAGACTATTCTTTTAATACTGACAGTGCACGAGGCGTCCATGGCAAAGGACTTGGACAAAGAGTTGTATATATTTTATAATTATAGAAATAAAATATAATAACACTTTCATAGTTTAAACTTTTTAAGAAAATTATTGAAATATATATCGAGAAATATCAAGAAGGGAGGCTTATACATAACCTCTACAGAAGATACGCAGCAGTAATTAGAATAGAAGATCAAGAAAAGAAAGCAGTAATCAAGAAAGGAGTAAGACAAGGATTAAGTCTGACACCCATGCTGTTTAACTTATATATAGAACAGGCAATAAATGAGGTTAAAACGGAATATGGCAAAGAAATCATACTTCAAGGACAAGAAATAAAAACCTTAAGCTTTGCCGACGATATTGTAGTGTTAAGGGATTCAGAAGAAGACTTGGAAACCATAATAAATGGCATGAACGTAGTCTCGGAGAAATAGTTGAATATGAGGATTAATTACAGGCAAAACCAAGGTAGTCGAGTGTAGATTAGGGAACAGTGGAATAACAAAGGATGTTAGATTTGGAAGGGATATTTTGGCGGAAATTAAGGAGTTCTACTGCTTGGGAAGCGTAATAATTAGGGATGGTAGAAGTACAGTAGTATTAAAGAGTAGGATAGCACAGGCAAGGAAGACTTTCGCGAAGAAGAGGGATTTACTTGTGGGTAATATAAGTGTGAATATTAGGAAATCGTTGCTAAAAGTTCGTATGGAGCGTGGAGTTATATGGGTGCGACACATGGACGATAGGAGCTCCGGAAAGGAGAAGAATAGAAGCCTTTGAAATGTGGTGCTATAGGCGAATGCTCAAAATCAAATGGGTGAATAGAATCACTAACGAATAGGCGAAAAGTGAACAATATGGAAGACGTTGACCAAGAGGAGGGCTAAATTAATAGGTCAAGTTTTAAGGCACGAGGGTCTAGTAAAATTAGCGTTAGAGGGAAGTGTGTGGTGTAAGAACAGAAGAGGGAGGGCAAGGATGGAATACGCTAAGTAGATTATGGAAGATGTGGGTTGTACTAGTTATAAGGAAATGAAAAGGCTTGTGCAAGTTAGTCATAGGACTGAATACCACAACAACAACCTGAAAAGTACGGTATTATGTATTTATGATCGAACAGGTCCTGATGGCATACGTTTTGGAGACAGGATTCTTAAAATATATCCCGGGGGCCCTAGTCAACCCTTGGCTACCTTGCTGTACTTTGTTCATCCCCAATTTTTGAATTCTCTTCCTATGCTATTAAAGGGCAGTTGTCTGTTTCGGAATCACCGTCATGTACCCTGTGAACCCCACAAAAAAAATTGAGAAATAGGGGCAGCAATTGAATAGATGTGCCCGAGTGGAAGCCCGGGAACTATTTCTGAAAGAGGATATTGTCTTGTGAGTTTTTTAAAAAAAATTATTAATTATTTATTACACTAATAGTCTGTTTCCTTGAATATCTATAACAGGCCTTATTTTCATTTCTTACAATGTTTGTGTTATATATTTATTCCATTTTATTTTATAAATATTTATTTTTTAAAAATAATAAACTAAATCTAAAGACAGAAGGGTATAGGGTGAAGGGTGAATGGGAGTAGGAGGATGAAGGGAAAGTGCTGTGAGATCACAGCTGGCGGAATATGGAAGGGAAGAAAGAGCGGGCGGGAGAGGAAAACTATGTTAAGTCATAGCTGCTTCCATCCTTATTTAAATTAAATACAATTTACAGACTGAGATTTTTCTTACACATTTTTTATAATACTTTATATATATATATATACATCAAATTTGGAAGTATTTTTTTCGCAGGGGGTCTGTAGAGCAGACTGTGTATTATGCAGACGCTCTCCCTGCATAAGTTCTACCAGTGAAGATGTGTGGAGACGCAGGAGGTCAGCCATTGCTCTATTCTTGTCTCCTGGCTTTCCTTTTGGAGGCAGGAGACAGTCTTTCAATATTTTCGCTTTTTCCTCCCTTCCTTGTTTCTTTTTGAGTGTTGGATACGGAAGGCCATTGCCAATTAACAACGGTGAGTACCAAGGAGATGAAGACGGACCCCTACGCCGAGAAGAGCGAGCTGCTGCGCCACGGAGAATCTTCACGAAGAAGAAAAAGAGAGTAAGCAAAAGTCTAGTCCATTCGTTCTTTCTGAATCATTGCGCTTAATAAAGTGGATTCTTTATCACTGTGGAGATTTCCACAGAAATTTGATGCAGTCGGTTCTCCGTGAGAATACATGTCCCCACTTTTGCCCTAAGAAATTGTAATACATAGTAAAAATTCAAGCTCAATAAATGATCATATTTTGTGAAAGCAGCAAAATCTAAGCACACCTCAATATATATATTATAATGTTATGACGTCATAAAGGAGGAGCAAGGCAGGGAAATGTGACTCTCGTGGCTGACGGTCGTTTCAACGCCCGCGAGTGTATAACGACGTGAGATGACGTGACAGAATCAGAAGTGTCAAAGACGTCATCGTTCCTCCATGACTGTAAAAAGATAAGAGGATTTCAGTCTCTGGTATTGCGCCACTTACAAGTTAGGCTCCTCCTGTAAAGCCCTCGGCCCCAGACCAGATTCGCAGTACTTATGCGTGCTGGAAACATTTCCGGCGTAACGACGTTGCAATCTTTCGCCCCGGCGCCGCCGCTCGTCGGGGGATCTTTGCAATATTCATGGGGGAGTCTCCAACCCCCACCCCCTCCCCCACCATAGTACATGCGCCACCTGCTCCTCATCCTCCTCCTCCTCCTCCCCATCCTTCCTCTTGTGGCTCCCGGCACGCGCATCAATACTAAATGAACATTTGGGATGGTCGTCCGTCCCACACCCCCCGCCACTGTCCCACCAACCCCCGCCCCCACCCCCTAGAGGTTGGCAATAAATGTTTCGCATACGCTCAACCCGGCCCGCACATTAACTATCAGACTTGCTGCGACTCCTGTATTATTCATCCCAAAACAAAAGGGTCTAATTAGTGGAGGAAAAGCCACCATCGTGTCCGAGGGAAATAAAAAAGAAATGAGGGGAGAAACCCTTGGAAGTGGGACAGAGGACATTTATCCAGACTTTACTTTGATTTTATTGGTTCAGAAATTATTGCTTTAACAGGAAACACGTTACCGAAGTCCGAGAAAATAAATTCCGCGGTCCACAAAAAACGGGTCATCCACTCCTACATGCGGCTGTATGAAGTCACTGAATTTTATTTATACAATAGCTGGGTACCCGGCGTTGCTCCGGTATCTATTTATACTATGCCGGCTCATTATTTAATTCTTGTTCAACACATGAGTAAACGAGCATAGGAACCTCAAGTATGAATTTTCTAAAGCCATCGACGTCGTGCCGCATGATCTATTATTAAGCAAGTTAAAGAATACTGGTATAGATTTTCGGGTACTGAAGTGGATTCGGGAATTTTTAAAAGATCGTTCACTCAGAGTTCGCGTGAATGACAAATTGTCCGACTCGGTGAAAATCACGTCAGGAGTTAGTGTCATCATGTTCCTTGCATTCATAAATGATTTAACAATCGGTATAAAATCACAGATCAAAATTTTGCTGATGATTGTATAGTTTATAGGGAAATCGTAAATGTTGAGGATGCACAGATTCTGAAGACTGATTTGGAAAAATTTTACCAACGGTCAGTTAGAAATAAAATGCAAATAAATGCAACGAAGAGTATTGCAGTCGTTTTTACAAAAAATAAAATTTCCTTCCCACTCGATATAAAATGGGAAACGAAGTTGTAACGGAGTCAAATAACTAACTGTAAATATCTTGGGATCACGATTAGTAAAGATTTAAATTGGGGTGATGAGGTGAACGAGGTAAGGGCGCTGCTGCTGCTGCTTCACTTTGTAAACAGGGTCTTGAGGAAAAGCACGAGAAAAACCAAGATTTCTGCTAACAAAACGCTGGTCAGGCCAGTTTCAGAATATGGGGAGGTAGAAGAATAAATTTAAGGTCAGTATCACCAACAAGAAGCCCTAATTCTTCTTCCTGGTTACACTATTTTCGCGTCTAATTCTTATCGTGTTGACTTTTAGTTCTTGTTGCAACACACAATGAAAAATAATCCTTACATTTGTCCCAGATATCACTATTCCTGCCTATTGACTACCCTTTTAACGATTTTGGTCTCAAAATGAGGAAAAATTAATGTCACTGCCATTTGATAAGTGTAGTACATTTCCTTCTAGTACACTCTAAGCTCTCCTTATTGTCGATTTTGGTCCATGAACAAGAAAACTGAAGTCACTTCCTCCCATAAGAATCCAGCATTTGTATGTAAATCTCACTATTCCTCCCTCTAACCGTCCTTTCGTCGATTTTGGACTAAATAAAAAAAATGAAGTCTCTCATTTTTAAAAACATAATACATTTTGGGTTTCTTGTATCACAATTCCTGTCTTTAAACGTTTTTTTTATCTATTTTGGTCAAGGAAGAAGAAAACTGAAGTCACTCCCTCCAATACGAATCGTTATTTCGGATTTTATTATTTTTAATAATATGCTGCTGGGATCCATAGCGAAATGAACACACACTAGCGTTGGAAAAAATACAAAAACGGGGGCTGAAAAGATGTTTGGGGGTCAGGTGATTCGCGAACAATCCTCACGAGAATTCAGAATGTCTCAGTAATAGAAGGAAACATGCGAGGCAATATATAAAGCTTATAAGGGTGAACCACAGGGCCTGGAAATAAATAACAAACCATCTTACGGCGCCCAATTATATTTCTAAAAATGACCACTCGTTCAAAATTAAAGAAAAAGGGCAACGCACAGACGTAGGAAAATTTACATTTGTAAATAAGTCAATACGCGATTGTAATTCCTTCCTTGCCTCCTGCAGAAATACTGACGACTTTTCCGGGCAGCGTAAATCAGTTTAGGAGTAGACTAAGGAAACTTAAGTGAGTAGTATTTTTTGAGAATCAGTGAAATTATAATAGTGAAGTGCAGTGAAGTGATTTTTGTGTGACTCCTTTCTTTTCTTTTTCAGATAAAAAAATTCACTTCAAAATTCTTCCTTAGAGTAAAATTTTTGTATTTGTGTTTTTTTTGTATATGTCTGCATCCACCGGGAAAATGCCCAATAGCAGCTAAGTAATAATAATATTAATACGCCAAGTATCTCGATACTGCTGTGTGAGGTCGGGAGTCTTTTTGTTTTGAATGCTTCTTTTGAATTTATTTCTAGGGGTCTCAAAATATCGGTGTGCATTGATGGTGTTCTCCTCCTGAGGCATAAATTGATGCATTTTAGATACCAAAACACTGAGCCAATGACAATTCATTAGCCAGAAATTGTGAATATTTGTTCTTCCTCTACAATAGTCACTAAACAAACTTCTGTTAATAACGCCGTCGCCATAAACTGTTTTCTTTCTCGAAAAAAAAAAATCGGTTTGTGTTATTCCTTTCCTTTTCGGGAGTAGGAAGTGGATCACAGGAACGTGACTGGATTGCTTTACTGGCATCTTTCAGGAAACCGTGTTCCTGTGATGCTCGCTCTGTCAGGATATCTCCGCCTCTACCACTCAATGTTACCAGCTCTCAAAGAAGAACACAACCCGTATGGTAAACGTACTCTTATTTTCCGAACATGCCTCGTAGTTCTGATAAATAAAGGAAAATCCTTCACGAAAGTCTGAAACGAACTTCATGATTAATTAACAGTATTTTAACTATTGAAAATATTATTAAAAATAATAAAATCCGAAATGACGATTCGTATAGGAGAGAGTGACTTCAGTTTTCTTCTTCCTTGACCAAAATAGATAAAAAAACGTTTACAGACAGGAATTGTGATACAAGACACCCAAAATGTAATATGTTTTTAAAAATTAGAGACTACATTTTATTTATTTAGTCCAAAATCGATGAAAGGACGGTTAGAGGGAGGAATAGTGAGATTTACATACAAATGCTGGATTCTTATGGGAGGCAGTGACTTCAGTTTTCTTGTTCATGGGCCAAAATCGACAATAAGGAGAGCTTAGAGTGTACTAGAGTGTATCAAATAGCAGTGACATTAATTTTTCCTCATTTTGAGACCAAAACCGTTAAAAGGGTAGTCAATAGGCAGGAATAGTGATATCTGGGACAAATGGGAGGATTATTTTTCATTGTGTGTTGCAACAAGAACTAAAAGTCAACACAATAAGAATTAAACGCGAAAATAGTGTAACCAGAAAGAAGAATTAGGGCTTCTTGTTGGTGATATGACCTTAAATTTACTCTTCTACTTAGGCTAGAATTTGACAAATGGACGGTTAGAGAAAAATGAGGGGGAAGGGACAAATAGAGGGGTATATTCCAATTAAATATATGGACTTTATATTTTCTTTTCTAGGGGAAAAAATCGGCAGCAGGAAAACAGAGGAGTGAATAGTGAGACAATGGGGTAACTAGAGGAAATTAACCCAACTTTCTTTTCTCCTTGAATGATGTAGAAAAGAAAAATATATTTCGGGTTGACTACGCTATTTAAACTCTACAGCACGAATAAAAATAATATGTTTCTCCCTCAAACTGAAAAAATTAAGAAAACCGTCCATTTTGACAAATTTACATTAAACATCTACTAATTTTGTTGGACACTTTCAACCGTCCCCTCCTCTTGGAATTTTGTGGCTTAATTTTCGTGCAATATTTAAGTGAAAATAAAGGCAAGGAAGATGAATAAAAAAATTGTGGGAAGTATGGGAGATATTCAAGCTCGCTTGGGGGTGGGGGGTGGTGGAGGAGGGGGAGGACAAGGAGGGTGAAAAGAAAAATGAGGAGCTTAAAGAGGTTATAAGAGTTAAGGCTCCGAGACTTCCTTCCTGACGGCCAAGATAAATGAAGAAAGCAACTTTTCGATAAGTAAGTAACTTTGGTCCCTGCGTTGTGCGTGACGGGAATAAGGATCGGAGCTTACGTCAGACACACGCACACACACACACACACACATCATTACGTGGAGTCTCTTGAAGAATCTGCCGTGTAATCTTCGAGTAAAAAAATAACTATGAGTACTGTTCTCACGGAAAAAGAATAAAGTATTAACTGTCATTGATCCTTGACTGTAATCACACTCATGTGTTACTTGTTGTGGTAGGTTGTGAAGTGAGAGAGGGAGAGGACTGGAAACAGTTTTATTAACCAGCGTTTCTCTTAAAAAAAAACTAACAGGTTTTATTTACGTTTATAATAAGCTTTCCTGCTGCCCTGATTACGTTATCGCTTCTGGAATCGCCTGTGCTTGCTTGCGTGTGTTTACCTAAGTGGATTTTTTTATTATTAAAATTTATCTGCTTTTCAGTTTTAATCCCTGCCCGCTCCCCCTCTTTTCCCCCCTCACCCTCCACAGTAACTCTGTATGGAGAGAGGCGAAATATATTTCACGTTATGTGGATTTTTTTTATTTTACCGGCCGCAATACTTGCTGACTTTGGGTCGCATAAACAACATGGAAGTCTTGCTGATACGGCCGTTTCCAGATGAGATAGGAAATCGAATAAGGTTGCTTGAATATTTATAATTTATCGTAACTGAAATTCGGATCATTCTGCTGTTTGCCTCACATCTTTTCCGATTTAAGGAAATGGTAATATGGATCATTCTATGATTTGTCCTACGTGTTTCCGATTTGACGAAATTCCAATACCGATCATACTACTGTTTGTCTCACAAGTTTTCGAGTTAAAAAAATTGTGAATGATACCAATGATTCTGTTGTTTGTCTCACAGGGTTTCCGATTTACGGAAATATTAATACTAATCATTCTGCTGTTTGTCTCACATCTTTTCCGATTTAAGGAAATGGTAATATGGATCATTCTGTGATTTGTCTCACGTGTTTCCGATTTGACGAAATTCCAATACCGATCATACTACTGTTTGTCTCACAAGTTTTCGAGTTAAAAAAATGGTGAGTGATACCAATGATTCTGTTGTTTGTCTCACAGGTTCTCCGTTTTTTTTCTCTTAATTCTTACGTCACATGTTGGATGTATTTTTTTATTACAACTCGGATTGGCCATATGTTAAAATGATAATGATTTTAATATTCTTAAAAGTGAACCCTAAAACCTAAAAATAAATGTGTTGTAAACGGTTAATGTTGAATTGACAACCAAAAGTCTAGTTCCCCGGGCCTCAAGACGTATTCAAAAATAGAAAGGAGATGGAAATTTTCATTTGACCCGTAAATTGTTCTGGAGATTTAATTGGCGATCCGAATCGTTTTTCCGTCCTTCCAAGCGAACCAATTTGTCACGTCGTTGGTTAAAAGCAAAACCATCGCCTGTGATTACTGACACAAATCTTCCTCGCTACCCACAATGCACCACTGACGCATCGCCCAATGACACATTAGCAATTACTTGGACAGTTTCAAAGGTCACTCACTTTAAATGTCGGTAAAAAGCTTTGCCAGTATTCACTTACGTTACAAGAAGACGGTCATCCATCATCCTTTGTCTTCATCTTAGTTGGTCACCCTGGGGTGTATTTACTGCGAATAATTACAGTAAAACGTTCTTGTGACAGTTTTCTACCTCACTGACGTCATTTGGAGCGGAATTTATTATGGCGTGTCACCTGATCGACTGTGAATCTTATCGGAATTTCGTGTCACTACTGGAGACTTCCTGTCAGATTAATTTAGTTATTTAAGTCTGCAAGTTTAAATTATTGTTTAAATAAGGCCGAAAACAGACAAAAAATTAGTAAAACATTACCAAATATAGTTTCAGTCCTTAACTGGATCCTCTTCAGGTTGAACAAAGCACAAAATTACTACATTATAAATCTTTGGTTCTTCTATTCTTGTATTCTTTTACTCTACTGTAACACCTTTGTCATGTATTGATATTTAGTTCATCCTGTTACATTAATTTAGTTACTTTATTAGTTAATAATTTGGATATTTGTCTCATCCGAAAGAAAAATTTGAACCCCTATTTTTCATTACCTTACATGTCGGTTTCCTCCAGTACTGGATAAAAAATTGTCGGTATAATATGTCAAGGATTACCTGGAAATATTTAAAGATGTATGGTAAAATCATTTTTCTTTTTAAATCAAAGGAAAAGCTCAAATACCGTCAAATGTTCCCTCTACATCCCCAACTCCCATATAATAAATTATATTAAAAAAAACTTTAAATATTTATGGTAACCTTCGACTTATTCTGCCGACAATTTTTTACATGTACTGGAGTAAACCGACATGTGTAACGGAAAATGTGGAGACAAATATGTAGACATCCAAATTTTTGTTTTTTGTGGTATTCAGTCCTAAGATTAGTCTGATGCAACCCTTCCACGAAAACCTATCGAATGCAACCCTTTGCATTTCCCCATAACTTTCTTTTTTTACCCCACACACTTCCCTCTAATGATAATTTTACAAGACCCTCACGTCTCTAAACATGGCTTGTTAATTTAAACTATCCCTTCAAAGTCCTCCGTATTGTTCGCCCTTCCCTTATTCTGCTTAGAACTTCCTTGTTAGTGATTCCATCCACCCATGTCTCTCTCCTACAGCACCACATTTCAAAGGCTTCTATGCTTTTCCTTCCTGCAACTCTTATCACCCATATAACGCCACACTCTTTTAGCAATGATTTCCTAATATTAATACTTATATTAGCCGTAATTAAATTCCTCTTCATTGCCTGTGCTATCCGAATCTAGTTGTTATGCTTCCCAAGTAGTATAATTCCTTTACTTTATTCAAAATATCCCTTCCCAATCTGACAGCCTTTGTTATTCCACTGTCTCCCATACAACGCTCCATTACCTCTACTAATCCTCGTGTCATGTTGCACTCTTTCTCCAGGATGACTGACATTCTTGCCATTTCCAAGTTTCCTCCTGACTTCTCTAATATCATAATTGCATCGGCAAACCTATGGGATTTTGTTTAAATGATTCTTGGCGTTGCAGCCGAATCATTTCAACAATTAGTTCACCAGGAAAACCTGCGGAAACTATGGGATTTTATTTCATTCCCTTATTCCGTTTGAACTTTCTTCATCTTCTGTTCTATATGAAAGATAAAAAGCTTGAGACATCCAAATTATTCTCAAATAAAGGAATGACGGGAGACGGGAGACGAGTCTGCTGTGGGGACGCAGCATTCCCTTCTCCATGTCTCCACCAGTTTCAGGAGGCAGTTGGCCGACTGATCCAATGGGATCAGCGGACAACTCTTGCCATATGCCCAAGGTCTTTGACCCCGGTACATATACCTCCTAAAATAGGTGAAGGTGTCTCGGCATATGAGAACTTTGATAAAAAAAAAAATACCCAGAAAGAGTGCGAGGCATTCCCGACATAATCAGGTAAGCCCCATAGTCACTCTGGACTGAAGCGTCTGCGAGAAAAATCCCGCAGCGCCTTCCTCATAAACATCTGTATATATTTAAAAAATATATATAGACCATGCGCAGCTTTGCGGCTCTGAGCAACACGTGCGCACAATTTAATCCAATTCGGACCAGTAGTTTGTGGGGCAGTGGCTAGCGTCGCTGCCCCACAACCCAGAGGTCCCGGGTTCGAATCCCGGCATGGGCTTGGATGTTTGCGTCGTCATGGTCGCGAAGACCGGGATTAAGACTGTTGGAAGATCGATACGCTGACCACCACGTGTCACTCCAAATTCGGAATGTGTCATGCAAGATGACAGACAGTCCGCAGTCGACTCGGTAGGCCCAAGCCCTCAATGGGCTGTAGAGCCATGGAGGAAGGAAGTTTGAACGTCTACAGCTAGGACGAAGGTTTTGAGATATATGTAGATGACACGATGTTTCCTCATCACATTTAAAATTATTGTTGTTTTCATTAGTCCTCAGTTGAGGAAATAGGACGCGTCACACATTACAGAAAACAATTAATTATACGATTAAAATTAAGTACAAAATTAATTACAAGTAATCTTCAAATAAATGACTGAAATAAAAAGGATATAGACTAGAGTCTTTCCCGTTCCTCCTCAGATGTGTGCAAGTAGAAACAGAAACCAGGAAACATTGTGTGGTGATTCATGACCCTTACAGTCGGGTAAAGCAAAAATAATTTAGTTTTTGTTATTTACGTATAGAGGACGGATGACGAGAATGGCTTGGTGGGGCTGAGTAGGCGGGAAATGTCGGCGGGAAAACGTCACCGTCTGCAACATTGTTGATGGCCTGGAAGAGATTAGATTGGACAGTTGGTGCAGGGAGGCTGCCGGAGAGAGACGCTAGGGAGAGACGAAGCAGTGGCAGAACAAGGCGACATGTATAAAATTTAGTTTCGAGAAAGGAGATTCATTTGGTGGGAGTACAGAAAATAAAAAGACAACATTTGATGGTGAAGGAGAGGCGCTAGAGAATCTTAATATGAAGAAGACGTGACCCAGCAAAGGAACAACCGGCATACGAACAAAAACGAAGAACGACGTCATCTGGTAACGGCAATTTACCTCGGTTTTTCCACACAAACCATTCTCGTCTGATTCGCGAATTTAATTTTCAACTATATCGTTGTTCGTCACCCGCGGCGTTCCCTGGAGCAGCCATTTTAGAAGCTGCGTAGAGTATTATTTTTGCTTTTACCGACTGAGCTAATGATTAAATTGATATCGTAAATTTATATGTTTTCCACTATAACTTAATTTGAGTTATATTTCTATTCAAATTAAATACATTATTATTATTATTATTGTTCGTTTGATTGTACAACAATATTTTTGATGGTGTAACCAATGAACACCACAATTGTGTTATTTTGTATCAATGAGTTACTTTCTTTTTCGCGTTTTTCAGTACTTATTTATTCCATTCCTTTTCAGGTTAACTGTAATTGTTGATGTGTTTCCTGTTCGTCGCGTAAATTAAAATTTTAACCAATTTTCAAATTTTAAATGTAAACAAAAAAATTAAAAAGGGAGGGTCGGGGGGTTTAAAACATGTGCAGAACATCGACTAGACATGTTGGGTTATATGGTAATTAGTTTGTGACGTGACTGAGTCATTCCGTGGCTCGGATGCAGTCAGTTGGTCTCGTCACGAAAGCCTACAGTTGGCCAACCAAACACGCAGGAAAATTTGATTATTTTCCCATCCATTACGAGCCCGTGACCTCAGGTAACCCTTTACACGTACTTGTGTCGGATATTTTGCGACGCTCATAAATAAATTGCTTCATCTCTCTAAATAAAATTTGTCTATATTGTTCTCTTCATGTGAGCACTTTGAAACAATAATAATAATAAGAGAACGTGGGCTTTCCCGGTGTATATTATTCATGAACAATTCTCGGGTTTTCAACCGGGTAAGTATTAAGTTTGAACACAACGTTTCCATGGCTTGCTCTGCCATCTTCTTCAGGTGAACTGACGGTGCCGAGTCACTAGCAGGGGTTTTTATAGCGATGTCAGGGTTGCGGCTGCGGAGGGCGCTGATTGGCTGTCAGCGTGGCTGCGTAACCAGTATCTGTTCTGGATCTCCGCTGCGTCTTCGGGCGTGGGTTCCAGAGCGGGAGAGGGATCGACGTTTTGACTACCGGCCCGCCGGCTAATATGGCTCCCGTATTCTTTATTCCGTGCTCGCAAGCTACTTAAGACTGGGTCCCACGCTTTACTTAGTTGGAAACCAGTGTTCCTTGTTCAGGATAGGGTTGTGGATCCTGATTTCCACTGACTCCGAGAGGACGCTGTTAAACCAACCTCTAGGTCGGTCGAGGATCTTGGTTTCTTCAAAGTTTATTGTGTGCCCAGTCATAAGTGCGTGCTCGGCTACAGCAGACTTGATGAGCTGCTTCAGACGGATGAATCTGTCATGTTCCGTGCAGCGTTCTTCAATGCTCCGGATTGTTTGTCCAATGTAGGTGAGTCCACATTGGCAATGGACTTGGTTACACCCCTGGTCCCTTTAATCCGATAGCGTCCTGACGGGGCGTAATAACTGTCGTATTTTATTTTAGACTGTGGCCCGAAACACCGTTTTAATATTATGTTTGGCCAGGATTCTTCCAAGGATGTTGGAGACACTTCCTATATAGGGAAGGGTTGCTGTTGCAATCGCCACGTCACTCTCCACAGTTTTCCTTATAGGCTTCCTCATGGCCCAAGAGATATCCTTGTTGGAATATCCATTTTGCAAAAATACATTTTTCAGGTGTGCAAGTTCCCGTTGTAGATTTCCGGCATCTGAGACAGCTTTTGCACGGTGAATTAAAGTTTTAAGAACTGCTCTTTTTTGGGCTGGATGGTGGTTGCTATTATTGTGGAGGTACAGGTCTGTATGCGTCGGTTTCCGGTATACAGAGTGGCTAAGTTTTCCATCCGGTGTCTTTGTAATTAGGATATCCAAGAACGGGAGACAGCCTTCTTTCTCCACCTCCATCGTAAATTGAATATTGCAATTTATCCCGTTTAGGTGTTTCAGGAACATATCCAATGTGTGCATCCCATGCGGCCAAATCACGAACGTATCGTCTACGTACCGATAGAAACACTTCGGTTTGTAGGGCGATGTGTTTAGTGCTTTTTCCTCGAAAGCTTCCATAAAAATGTTTGCTATAGCAGGAGACAGAGGAGATCCCATAGCTACTCCCTCTGTCTGTTCGTAATATTCTCCTTGGAACTGGAAATAAGTTGTTTTTTAGTGCGTGTTTGAAAAGTTCAATTTCCGTTGGAGTGAACTTGTCTTTTAATATTTCCAAGGTTTCTTCAATGGGTACTCGAGTGAAAAGTGACACCACATCGAAACTTACAAGTAAATCGTGTTGGTCGATAGAGAGCTCTTTCAAAGTCTTCACAAACTCTGCGGAATTTTTCACATGATGTTCACAATGCCCAACTAGGGGATTTAGACATTTTGTTAAATATTTCGCCAAGTTATAAGTGGCCGAGTTAATAGTGTTAACAATAGGGCGAAAGGGGACCCCTTCCTTGTGAATCTTAGGGAGTCCGTAGATTCTCGGCGCCACAGGGGCTTTCTGTCTTAATGTCTTCTTGATCTCGTCCGACAGGTCAGAAGAGTTTATAATCGCGTTCGTGCGACGTACAATACTACTTGTCGGGTCCTTAGTGAGCTTTTTGTAGCTCGGATCCTCCAATAATTGGGACATCTTTTCCTTGTAAGTCGAAGAATTTAAAATCACAGCGGAATTACCTTTGTCTGCTGGAAGGACTACAAGCTCGTCGTCTTCGCGTAGCTGGCGGAGGGCGTCCCGTTCCTTTGTACTTAAATTTGGATTCGAAGGTCGAGCTTTTGAAAGTGTGCGGCAGGTTTCTCTACGAATTTCTTCGGCCGCTTCAGGTGTCACCTTGTTAAGTACACTTTCGACACTACATAAGATATCTTTCAAAGGCAGCATGCGACGAGTCGGTGCAAAGTTTAGGCCTTTAGACAACACCGAGATTATAGTAGGATCTACGGTTTTGTCTGAAAGATTAACCACCGTCCGAATTTTGTCCCCTGTAGTACTGTCTCGTACGCGGTCTTCAAGAAGTTCAATTTTCTTCTTCTGTTTTGAAGTGGCTTGCCTGAGTAATACTTGTTCCCGGGCTGAAGTGTAGTTGTCAACTACCTCCCAAACCATAGGGGAAAGACTTTGGGCAAGCTGGAGATGTAGTGAGAGAAGACGTCGGCCCAAAACATCTAATTCGTATCTGACCTGGTGTATGCGTTCCCTCACCAGAGCAAGGCCTGTGCGACGTAAGATCCTGTAGGCCGCTGGAGTCTTAATCGGGATTGTAATTCTTGCAAACTTTGGGACAATATTATGATCCCGGCACCGTAAAAGGAATGCTAGACTACTAAGTAATCTAGCTCTTCTTGTTCGAAGTTTTTCGAAGAGACGGACACTCCGAAGTAAGTCCTCCCCGTAGAGGTACGTTATAAGAGAACGTGGGCTTTCCCGGTGTATATTATTCATGAACAATTCTCGGGTTTTCAACCGGGTAAGTATTAAGTTTGAACACAACGTTTCCATGGCTTGCTCTGCCATCTTCTTCAGGTGAACTGACGGTGCCGAGTCACTAGCAGGGGTTTTTATAGCGATGTCAGGGTTGCGGCTGCGGAGGGCGCTGATTGGCTGTCAGCGTGGCTGCGTAACCAGTATCTGTTCTGGATCTCCGCTGCGTCTTCGGGCGTGGGTTCCAGAGCGGGAGAGGGATCGACGTTTTGACTACCGGCCCGCCGGCTAATATGGCTCCCGTATTCTTTATTCCGTGCTCGCAAGCTACTTAAGACTGGGTCCCACGCTTTACTTAGTTGGAAACCAGTGTCCTTGTTCAGGATAGGGTTGTGGATCCTGATTTCCACTGACTCCGAGAGGACGCTGTTAAACCAACCTCTAGGTCGGTCGAGGATCTTGGTTTCTTCAAAGTTTATTGTGTGCCCAGTCATAAGTGCGTGCTCGGCTACAGCAGACTTGTTGAGCTGCTTCAGACGGATGCATCTGTCATGTTCCGTGCAGCGTTCTTCGATGCTCCGGATTGTTTGTCCAATGTAGATGTTTTGGGCCGACGTCTTCTCTCTCACTACATCTCCAGCTTGCCAAAGTCTTTCCCCTATGGTTTGGGAGGTAGTTGACAACTACACTTCAGCCCGGGAACAAGTATTACTCAGGCAAGCCACTTCAAAACAGAAGAAGAAAATTGAACTTCTTGAAGACCGCGTACGAGACAGTACTACAGGGGACAAAATTCGGACGGTGGTTAATCTTTCAGACAAAACCGTAGATCCTACTATAATCTCGGTGTTGTCTAAAGGCCTAAACTTTGCACCGACTCGTCGCATGCTGCCTTTGAAAGATATCTTATGTAGTGTCGAAAGTGTACTTAACAAGGTGACACCTGAAGCGGCCGAAGAAATTCGTAGAGAAACCTGCCGCACACTTTCAAAAGCTCGACCTTCGAATCCAAATTTAAGTACAAAGGAACGGGACGCCCTCCGCCAGCTACGCGAAGACGACGAGCTTGTAGTCCTTCCAGCAGACAAAGGTAATTCCGCTGTGATTTTAAATTCTTCGACTTACAAGGAAAAGATGTCCCAATTATTGGAGGATCCGAGCTACAAAAAGCTCACTAAGGACCCGACAAGTAGTATTGTACGTCGCACGAACGCGATTATAAACTCTTCTGACCTGTCGGACGAGATCAAGAAGACATTAAGACAGAAAGCCCCTGTGGCGCCGAGAATCTACGGACTCCCTAAGATTCACAAGGAAGGGGTCCCCTTTCGCCCTATTGTTAACACTATTAACTCGGCCACTTATAACTTGGCGAAATATTTAACAAAATGTCTAAATCCCCTAGTTGGGCATTGTGAACATCATGTGAAAAATTCCGCAGAGTTTGTGAAGACTTTGAAAGAGCTCTCTATCGACCAACACGATTTACTTGTAAGTTTCGATGTGGTGTCACTTTTCACTCGAGTACCCATTGAAGAAACCTTGGAAATATTAAAAGACAAGTTCACTCCAACGGAAATTGAACTTTTCAAACACGCACTAAAAACAACTTATTTCCAGTTCCAAGGAGAATATTACGAACAGACAGAGGGAGTAGCTATGGGATCTCCTCTGTCTCCTGCTATAGCAAACATTTTTATGGAAGCTTTCGAGGAAAAAGCACTAAACACATCGCCCTACAAACCGAAGTGTTTCTATCGGTACGTAGACGATACGTTCGTGATTTGGCCGCATGGGATGCACACATTGGATATGTTCCTGAAACACCTAAACGGGATAAATTGCAATATTCAATTTACGATGGAGGTGGAGAAAGAAGGCTGTCTCCCGTTCTTGGATATCCTAATTACAAAGACACCGGATGGAAAACTTAGCCACTCTGTATACCGGAAACCGACGCATACAGACCTGTACCTCCACAATAATAGCAACCACCATCCAGCCCAAAAAAGAGCAGTTCTTAAAACTTTAATTCACCGTGCAAAAGCTGTCTCAGATGCCGGAAATCTACAACGGGAACTTGCACACCTGAAAAATGTATTTTTGCAAAATGGATATTCCAACAAGGATATCTCTTGGGCCATGAGGAAGCCTATAAGGAAAACTGTGGAGAGTGACGTGGCGATTGCAACAGCAACCCTTCCCTATATAGGAAGTGTCTCCAACATCCTTGGAAGAATCCTGGCCAAACATAATATTAAAACGGTGTTTCGGCCACAGTCTAAAATACGACAGCTATTACGCCCCGTCAAGGACGCTATCGGATTAAAGGGACCAGGGGTGTACCAAGTCCATTGCCAATGTGGACTCACCTACATTGGACAAACAATCCGGAGCATCGAAGAACGCTGCACGGAACATGACAGATGCATCCGTCTGAAGCAGCTCAACAAGTCTGCTGTAGCCGAGCACGCACTTATGACTGGGCACACAATAAACTTTGAAGAAACCAAGATCCTCGACCGACCTAGAGGTTGGTTTAACAGCGTCCTCTCGGAGTCAGTGGAAATCAGGATCCACAACCCTATCCTGAACAAGGACACTGGTTTCCAACTAAGTAAAGCGTGGGACCCAGTCTTAAGTAGCTTGCGAGCACGGAATAAAGAATACGGGAGCCATATTAGCCGGCGGGCCGGTAGTCAAAACGTCGATCCCTCTCCCGCTCTGGAACCCACGCCCGAAGAACAGATACTGGTTACGCAGCCACGCTGACAGCCAATCAGCGCCCTCCGCAGCCGCAACCCTGACATCGCTATAAAAACCCCTGCTAGTGACTCGGCACCGTCAGTTCACCTGAAGAAGATGGCAGAGCAAGCCATGGAAACGTTGTGTTCAAACTTAATACTTACCCGGTTGAAAACCCGAGAATTGTTCATGAATAATAATAATAACAACAACCTCAAACAATAATTTAATGTACCTCGATTTCTTATATTTAAGATGCGACCCGGTATCCTTTTGCCCAAAATATTACATTTAATTCCGGATGACATATTACATCAACATGACTTACAAAGAATCATACTGCAAGGAGAATCAATAAAGACCCTTACGATTTGCAGACAATATTGTAGTGTTAGTGGAATCAGAAGAAGACTTGAGAAAGTTCAGAAAAGGGCGGTTAATTTAGTGCCAGGTCCATAGGAATGAAAAAGTAGATCAGCTAGGTTGGGAGATATTGTCAGAAAGGAGGGAATGAAAAAGTAGAACAGCTAGGTTGGGAGATATTGTCAGAAAGGAGGGAGAAAGCAAGGCTACATTTGCTACTCAAAGCTTGTACGGGGGCGAAAACCAAGGATTGAAATTAGCTCAAAAATGCAAAAGCCCAGTTATATAGGTAGATGGGATCATCAACTCAAAGTGAAATGTAGAAAGCGAAAAATAAACAGATGTTGGCAAATTCTCATAGGACCATCAACGACTGGAATAATTTACCTGTGGCAGGAGTGTTTGGAGAAAGGAAATCTTCTTCAGGAAAATAAATTCAGGACAAATCTAAAAAAAACATGTCAAGCGGGTATATATATATATATATAAAACCAAAAAGATACTTGAACCATCTCCTCTTAGGTCTGATTTTTCTTGTTGTGGTATTCAGTCCTAAGACTGGCCTGATGCAGCCCTCCATGCTAACCTATCGTGCGCAAGCCTTTTCATTTATATATATATATATATATATTGTAATATACTTTTTATGGTATAAAACATTAATTAATCAATAGAACAAATTATAATCAATTTTAAAATTTTTCATTTATTAATTTAAAGTGATTACATGGGCTTAATCTCAGGGGATTTTGGGTCTCTCGAGAGATGGAGTATGCAGTTACTGTAAATAGAAAAAAAACAATCATTAAATATTATTTAACCAGAGCAATGAGCAAGTTTCACAGCTTTTTTAATAACTTACCCACAATTACTGGGCCTACAAACATCCACCTCACGAATGTTTCCGCGTCTCTCTGGCGTCTTGCAGGATTTTTATCGATGAAGGTAGTAGGAACCAGATCCGCAACTCATCTGCTTCCTCGAAACATCTGACGTCTGCAAACCTCTGACCACGTCTGCTCACGTCTCACCACATATGGCGTCTCTGCCCACCTCTCACAGCATCTGCTCTCGTCCGTCCTCTCCTCAACTCGTCTGACTTCTGATCATCTGCTCGGACCACGTCTTTCCTCTCCTCAACTCATCTGACTTCTGATTTCGTCCATCCTCTCCTCAACTCGTCTCACTTCTGATCCCGAGCCACCCATCGGCTCCCCTTTTAAATTCTCCGACGGGAATTCCCCGCCATAGGTCTATTTCATAAAACTCCGGGGCTCCCCGCCTCAGGTCCCTTACAAAATTCCGGGGTTCCCCGCCAGTTCATTTCACAAAATTTCGGGGTTCCCCGACCTAATTTTTTTACACACGCTCGGCGGGAGTCTCCCGCGGGGTTTCACCCGCTTTCAGCCGACTAGACATTGTTGTTGGCCAAACTGCGCCTCATAACGCCACAATACCACAAAATCTGCGTTTTTCATCACAATATATATATTGTAGCCGATCCGTCGTTCCGCCGTATTCGCGGATTTCTTAATTCATTTAGGGCGCCAGGTATTTTTCATAAAAACACCAAAAATAGATATTAATAGTTTTAATTCCAATCGGAGCATGAGAAAGAATTATATCTGCAGGGCGTGGTCATTCTCTCGCGACTTCCAGACCACATTGTTGGCCCAGGTTGCGTCAGTTCCTCAACAATTGCAACTCGCAAGCTGGCCTGCATTTTTAAGTGTAACTTTTCATGTTACTGTTAATTTTAGGTATGTAAGTGCTTATTTTAGTGTACCAGGAGATAAAGACACTGAGTGATGGAGATGGTTCTGACGTCATGAAGTCATAAAGAAAATTTAAAAACCTCTGAAGCTCTCAAATGATGGTTACTGTCAGGGAATTAGACACTGTAGCGGGCTAAAGTATAAGAATTACAAAGGCATCGCTGGGCAACCATCTATTTAAATGATTTTCCTAAACAGAATGTTCTCGTGACACTACCACATATTGACTATTGCGCGGGTAAGGTATTATTTCTTGTCCGTGTTGTTGCGAGGGCAACACAAGCTCCTTTCCTGGACGTGGTGGAGGAGGAGACGCGGAGTGTTTTAGAAGCACTCAAGATTACTCTCAGCTGGAGCCAGTCGCCAGTGAAGTGGAAGGAAAAGGGGTGGGTGAGGGAGAAGAGGGTAATAGCCGTCGCGACTGATCGAGCCAGGCGATGCGATGGCTGCGTGGCTGCGTGCGTGCGTGTCTCGCCATAGCAATGACCCGGATAAACTTCCAAGCGACCGACGGCCCAGGTCGATAGACTCGCAACACGTGGGCAACGGGGTCTTTAGACGACAATCACCGTCGGCCTTATCAGCTTATCTAGACATCTACATCGCTGTTCCGTAGTCCGGACAAGCAACTCACCGGACAACGATAAGCAACGTATGCAGCGGTCGTCGTATGACGTCACAGCCAGAGATAATGATCGACTCGCGCTGCTCTAAGTCACAGAATGTTGGAGTAGTACTCAATCCTTATACTGGTCTGTTTCTCAGCAAGCCTTTTCATTTCTACATAGCTACCACGGCCCAATTCCTCAATAATCTGCTTACCTTATTCCATCAATGACCTCTCTCCTCTAATCACTTCCCTTCTAATGCTAATTTTACAAAACCCTCATGTCTCAGAACGTGGCCCGATAATCTATCCTTTCAATGTCCTCTTATTGCCTACTCTCTTTCCCTTATTATGCTTACAAAGTCCTGTTTAGGTATTCTACTCATCCATCTCATTATTCTATTGCGCCACATTTAAAAAGCTTCTATTCTTATCCTTTTTGAAACTCTTACCGTCATCGTTTCACACCTTTATAACGCCAAAATACATACCAACATTTCCTAATATTCCTGCGTATATTATTTGTAATTAAATTCCTCTTTCTCGCCTGTGCTATCCTACTCCAGACACTTTGATGCCCAACCTACTCTGTTTCCCTTAATATTACTAATTTTAAGGAGCACAGGAAAAAAAATACTGAGAAATAAGGTGTACTCATAATATCTACAGAAGGCAGTCGCCAGTAATTATAATTGAAGATCAAGAAAAGAAAGAATAAAACAAAAAAAGGAGTAAGACAAGGATGCAGTCTGTCGCCCATGCTGTTCAAATTATATACAGAAAAGGCGATGAAGAATGTTAAAATGGAATATGGAAAAGGAATCATACTGCAAGGAGAAGAAATAAAAACCTTACGTTTTGCCAACGATATTGTAGTATTAGTGGAATCAGGGCGAAACTTGGAAACCATAATAAATGGCGTGAACAGTGTCCTGGAGAAAGAGTAAAATATGAGGATTAATATAGGGAAAACCAAGGTATTGCCGTGTAGTACGGGAAACTGTGGAATAACCAAGGCTGTTATATTCAGAATGGATATTTTGAAGGAATTTAAGGAATTCTGCTACTTGGGAAGCGTAATAACTAGGGATGGTAGAAGTATAGTAGGCATAAAGAGTAGGATAGCACAGGCAAGGAAGGCTTTCGCGGAAAAGAGGATTTACTTACGGGTAATGTAAGTATGAATATTAGGAAATCGTTTCTAAAAAAGTTCGTATGGAGCGTGGCGAAACGTCGACGATAGGAGCTCCAGAAAGGAAAAAAAAATAGAAATCTTTGAAAAGTGGTACAATAGGTGAATGAAAAGCGAACAATATTGAGGACGTTGACTTAGAGATTAATGGATTAATAGGCCACGCTTTAAGGCACGAGGGTCTTGTAAAATTAGCATTAGAGGTAAGTAACAGAAGAGGGAGTCAAAGGATAAAATACGCTAAGCAGCTTAAGGAGGATGTGGATTGTGTTATTTATGAGGATATGAAAAAAGCTTCGGCAAGATAATAACACTTTTAAACATTAAATCATTAGAAAAAAAACCGAATTGTTGTATGTCACTATTTTAAACCGTTTCCATAAAAAAATTGTGTTGTTGGAAGAACGTATTTTATTTTGTAGTTGTTTATGGCAATGCTGAAAGCTCCTTATTAATAAATTTGGAATCCAAATTAAAATATAGTTTTGGTTATTTAAGTGACTGATAAAAATAAGTGAAAATTGTATCACAATGCTGAATAATTTACTATACGTGAAATCGTAACGCTAAATTATGATACAATTGTTTCATTGAAATGAGCTGAGGGGGATTATTTCTGTTTGCCGTGCACCACTATAATGTGACGACAAATCGTCCCTTATTAATGTCCCCCCTCCCCGTAGCTCTCCAATCCAGACGCTAAACGCCAAAAGTGCTTGGAGAAAGAAAGAAAAATGTCCGGGGGTAGTTTCATTAGCGAGTGAGCCTCTTTCTCCCTTCCTCCCCTTTCCTGTTATTTGGACGGCCAGACGGATTTCATTAGCATCACAACGCAGCACGAAAGAGCGGCGCCGGTTCTGCAATAAACACAACCTTAAATATATCCCCATTCCTCTCTCTCCCTCTGCGTGGATTACTGTGTGAATACGATTCCTAAAGAGCCCTTCGGTTGCATTCAATCCCACGATTCACCCTTCCTTACATACAATCCTACGTCATTATCGCTGCAGGAAACCTCGAAAGAAGGTCAGACATCGATTATTATTTAGATACCGTCTTTCAGTAAGACCTACATATATGTCCGAGAGTAGAATACATTACAGAATACGTGGAATTGAAAATATTAAATACTAGCTGGGTGCCCGTACCAGACCAAATTAGCCCAAGACAGTTATATTTTTGTGAAGAATTGATTAAACCTACTTTAAGACCTCATAACCACCGCCATGATGGATCGATATCTTAATCTCGTGGCACCTTAAATAAGCACATACGTACAGAAAAATACACAGAGACAGTCAAAGATCTTTGTAAAATGAAGAATAAACTTGAACCATATTTTCGTAGGTCTGATTACCAGAACAGAATTTCTACCACGAGGCTGGAAGCAACGTCCGATTCATTCGACCACGTGCTCACGTATCTGCTCCTCCCGCCGTCGCCTCCCAAGATCTTTACTCCGTCAATTCGAACCAAAAAGTTTCCATCTCGCTCCCCCACCCCGTCTGTTCTTCTGATCTCAGCACCACCATCAAAATCTTTTACTAATTTCCTGAATGGTTAGTGGATAAGTTTTCCCACTTTTGCCAGCGCACTGGCTACTCTCAAGAATTTGCCTACCTGCAGACTATTCTTACTTGGAAGCTTATTCAGGAAATTTCTTACCTGTGCATTGCAACGCTGGTAGCATAGTTCGGTTTATTCGTCCCCGTGTACATCTATCTGTTCCTCTCTCCATCTTTCATGAGACTTTTTCAGTCCATACTAACCTAAAACTGTCTTTCCTGCCTCTCTTTTCTACCCTCTCTCTTAGAGTTCACGTAATTGGTGGAAACTGGTCTTAGTACTATCATCCAAATCTGTCATCAATTTCCGTTTTGGTTGGTGGATGCGTTTTCCCCCTTTGTCTAAATACTGACCATTCCGGGAAACTGTTTACCTGAAAGCTATTCTTATAGTTCCAATTAATTGGGGGAAACTGGTCTCAGCACAATCATCCAAATCTGAAACTAATTTTCTGATTCGTTGTTAGAGGAGTATTCGCACCATTGCCGGTGTAATGGCGACTTCCTGGAATTTGCCTACCTGCGGACAAATCTTAGCTGGACGTTTAGTCAGGAAATTAACTAACCTGGAAGGAAAGTCCGGTTCATTCGTACACATGGAAATCCATCTGTTCCCTCTCGTCGTTTTCTACGATCTTTCTTCAGTCTGTTGTAACCCAAAAGTGGCTCTCTGGCTCTTCCACTGATTATGGCCTCGCTGTTCTCCCCTCTTCCTTATTTATACAGTCCTCCCAATAGCCGGAAACTGGCCTTCGCACAACGTCCAAATCTGACATCAGTTTCCATATTGATTGCTGGAGGAGTTTTCCCCCTCACTCTGTATGCATACTAGTCCCTCCGGGAAACTGTTAACCTGTGTACTATTCTTGAAATTCACGTAATTGGAAGAAACTAGTCTTAGCACCATTAACCAAATCTGTAACCAATTTCCTGATTGCTTGTTGGAGAAATTTTCCCTCTGTGGACTAGTCTTGGCTGGAAGCTGATTCCAGGAATTCTTTACCTTTCAAAATACGTACATTTAACGCGGTAATTTACGTTAAATTTAAGTGTTAAAGAGTAAATAAAATAATAATTAAATAAACAGGGAATTTCTCTGTAAAATTTTGACAAATTTTAGAGATATAGTAAAGCATTCTACTGGGGACAAATGTTTTCATGTTCTAGGGCTTCTGTTGGCAGCTATATTTCCCGTGTCGTCAGCAATTTCCATAGGCTGTGGGGGAAAAAAAATCTTTGGCTTTGTTGCTCAACTCTGTCAGTGAACGTCTAAGGTAGACCTCCTCAGCAGCTCTTCATTATCCGCTTTCCTCTGTAAGCTGAGAGCCGGCGCTTTGCTGATCACATGCAGGCGTGCTTGATCATAGATGTGTGGTGGAAGGAAGGTGAGCGGCAATATCGGTTCCGCACTCAGGAATTCTCTCTGTTGCCCAAACTCTGGTAACTAGTTTGAAAGGGAGCGCTGCTCGGATGACGAGGAGCATTTCAAGTTTAATGGCGTAATTATCGACAGTGCCGCCATCAGCAACACGCTGTAAAACAATGGTTTACCTCGGTAGAGAGGGGAAACAGTGATACGGTAATAGGATTTTTGAAAACGTTTAACGGGGAAACTGAAACTGTTTGGTCTCTTTCCAAAATACACTCAACCAACCCATGGTTTTACTTTATTTTTTGGAACACGAGGAATCTCTTCAATAAATTGTTAAACGAAATACCGGAACGGAGGTGAAGATGGACAGAGAACCGACTTGGAAAATTAATATTTGATCAGCTTAGTAACTCTGTTTGCGAAATATGGGCGAAAATAATTTTTGTGCAACTCACCTCATTGATCCCGAATAAAGACCATTTCAATCAACTTAATAATGCGTCCGTGTTGTGTTTATATTGACTTTTATCTATATACACTTTCTTTTACTAATTTATTTTAAGTTTATTTGTCTTTATTTATTTACTTTATTTTGTTCATTTTTAATTTTTAATGTATGACGTATCCTATTTCCTCAATCGAGGATTAATGGAAACAACAATAAATCTAAAATCTAAATCTAAACTTAATTTTATTTAAGTTACATTGTTTACAGGCTGTTCAGTTTATCTGAAGACATTGAAATACCTCGAGAACTACATATAGAATAAAAAATAAAGAGTGTTCGTCTCAAAGGGTGACATCTAATTATACGAAACTGGACCCTGGGCGTGCAGATTCGGGTTCTCCAGAAAACATTACTCCAATTTTACCTACGATTCGAGTCACAAGTGGCGTTGTAATCGACAAGAATCAAAATTGGGTGAAAAAAAACACGTTGAAAAATTGGAATATCTCAAGAAATAGGCACCAGATTAGCAAAATTAAATAAAATAATTAAAACATAGGCTGCAGGAGAAACACGATTTTGACTGGGAAAATGTTGAAGTACTTGATTTTGAACAAAATTTATACAAACGGAACTTATACGAAATGATACACATAAGATCTACTAAAACCACGCTCAATTCGCAAAATGACACGAGTAATTCAAGTTATACTTAAAGCACGTTATTTTCTTAATTTCTTATTTTCATATATATAATTTTTATTGTACTGCTTTATTTTAACTGGGTTCGTTTAATACTAGTGTTATCTATAATTCTTTTCCCTCTCGTTACTTAAATATTTGAAATCTGACGCTTCTCTCCCGTTACCCTTTGTCACTCCATTGACACTGGCAGGTAGGTTTGAAAATTCCTAGCTTCCTGACTAACATTTCAGTCCAGCAATAATTACGTTTCGGGAGTTGAAGTGTTACCTGTTGCCTCTGATCTCTATTTGTTGGACTTGTGATGAAATTTTCTGTTACTTTTTTGACATTGTTGTGGTAAATTTTCGTTACCATATATGTTTTTTTTAAAAAAAACAATCTGTTTCAATTTCACCGACCTACTGTTAATTTTCTATACATTTTCCTCAACAGGGAGGGAAAAAACCTGAAGAAGGCATGAAAACATTCCGAAACGTCGTTAAAAGTAAGTTTTATAGTAAAGGTCGGTAAAAGCTCAGCAATTGTTTAATTATGTGTTTTTTGATATCCTTGCAAATGCTTCTTAATGACACCGTAAGTGTCCACCCACCCAGGGGTGGGGAAGAGAATTATGTCATAATTATCAATAGGAATCCAATTTTTATAGGAAACCTGGGCTTTATATATTGTCAAATACCATTTATTTGAATTCATTCTTCGTGGAAATGATATCACAGATTGCGCTGTCATCGAACGAATACGGAGACGTTCATTTATTCCTTTACTGATAAGTAATAACTACGTTTGGCGTTACCCAGGAGCAACGACGTGGACGTAGTAGTTTTCTGTTCCCTTGCGGTTTTAGTTTTATGTGAGTCCCCTTGCTTCACACAATTGAAGTTGATGGTTTCAGGTACGTTCCCTTGCGTTTCAATGTTCAGTTAGGAGTTTGACAGTTATGAGCAACGGTAAAGCGCAGGAAATGGATGAAATTGCAGCGGAGTTGATACGAAGCAATATCACGGCTTTTCAGGATTTTTTTTGCGAAATATTCGAAACAGGGTGAATAAATACCAGAAGACTTTAGTAACAACGTAATTATACCTGACCGAAGGGTGATAGATGCGAACAGCACAGGACAATTAGTTAAGTATCTCATGCAAGAAAAAATATTAACGACAATATAATATAGGAGGGTCGAACGATAAATAAAATTCGAGTTAGGAGAAGATCAGTTTGGTTTTAAGAAGAATCTAGGGACAAGAGAAGCAATATTGACTTTGCATCTAATTTTAGAAGACAGGATAAGGAAAAAAAAGGCTACGTTCATGGCATTTGTAGAATACGATAATGTAAACTGGAACACTCTACAATGGATTTTAAAAAAGACAGGAATAAAATATCCTACGCACGATCTTTTGCTGCCTCCTCCGTCGACTGAAAATTGAAGATTGAATTTTATCTTCCATCTTTTTGTCCTTCAATTCTTAATTGTAAAATTTTGTATATTTCTTGTAATATTATCTTTGACGTATCCTATTTCCTCAACCGAGGACTAATGGATTGAATAATAATAAATAAAATAAATAAAAATAGAAAAATGAAGAGTCATCCATGACCTCTACAGATGGCAGTCAGCAGAAATTAGAATTGAAGATCAGAAAGAAAGCAGAAATCAAGAAAGGATTAAGACAAGTATGCAGACCGTTGTCCAAGATTTTTAACTTATATATAGAACAGTTAAAAATGATTATGGGAGAGGGAACCAAAATGGAGGAAAATAAATAAATACCCTACGGTTTGCCGATTATATTGTGGTATTAGGATAGTCAGAAGTAGACTTGGAATCCATAATAAATGGCATGAACGTGATCCTAGATGACGATTACAACATTAGAATTAATAGGGGGAAAACCAAAGTGATGGAGTGTAGTTTGGGAAACAGTAGAATAACGAAGGTTGTTGGATAGGAAAGGAAGTTACTTGGGTGGCAGAATAACCAGGGTAGGTTGGCACAGGAAAGAAAGAGGAATTTACTTACGGCTAATATAAGTATGAATATTAGGAAATTATTAGTAAAAATGTTGGTACGGAGTGTGGCGTTATATGGGTGCGAAACGTGGACGGTAGGAGTTGCAGAAAGGAAAAGAATGGAAACTACAGAAGAATGAAATGGGTGGTTATAGTAACTAACCAGGAAGTGCTATGAAGAATAAGAGAAGAGAGGATAATATGGAAGTCTTTGAATGGTTACATTAATAGGTTACGTTTTTAGACATGAGGGTCTTGTAAAATTAACCTTAGAGGGAAGTGAACTGAGGTCAAATATGGGATATGCAGAGCAAAATAGGGAGGACATGGGATGTAGTAGATACGTGGCCTTGCATATTCAATTTATAAGAACGGTTTTTAAATACCTGCATCATCATCCGGGGGAATAACAACGGGAAACTATCTCCTTTTATGGAGAAAAGGACTTAGTAGTTAATTACCTTCGCGTAGACCTGGTGTAAGGTAGAGAACTATTAGAAAAAAAATAGAGTGTTAAATAAAAAAGGGAATAACGTAATTAACGCCAACACTCTTCTTGCTTGTGAAGGTGCGAACCCTCTTATCAATTTTATCGAGCGCAGTCGTTAATGTAATAGAATCGGAAGAGGAGCAAAGCGGCACGAGATGTTGCGTGAGGTCAGAGGAGACAGAAATATGAGAGAGAGAAAAAAAAACCAAACAAACAACACAAACAGGCCAACATTGAAGCTGTAGTGGCAGAATTACGCTCAACACTCGAAAAACACTATTTAAGGGAGGAAAAAAAATTATCTACGTCGTCTTCATCATTTTGTTTTAAATTAAACAGAGGTTAATTTGAAAACATTGCCCACAAGGCTATTGAAAACATAATCATTATCTGACAGTTCAACTTTTTTGATGCATGTGTATATTTAAAAAAGTAAAAATCTCAGTAGTTTTCTGAAGAAGTCGAAAATCTTGGTCGAAACATTGCACTAGTAGTAGTGTATTTTATTGATTACTGTAAAAAGAAGCTGATAATTTTTTTGTTTTGACTACTTGTAAATTTTTGTAAACGTCAGCTTTGTTGTCAATTTTACCACACTTAGTTTTTCCATCACGTTGACCAGGAACCGTTTCATCGGGAGAAAACGTTTCGTGATTATTTCAATTCTCTAAGTAAACTTAGCAACGCTTAGGTAACAAAACGTTAGCTACGTTGCTCAAGAATAAAAAAATAATTATTATGTTTGTGATAACTAAGTAAACGAGGTACATTAAATGAGTACCAACCCCCTTGACGTGGTGACTTCTGATTGGTGCTTGTTAATCTATGACGTCACGGAACACGTAACCTTTTACTTAAAAATAAATTAATATAAATTATAATCAGTTATGGAGTGAGTTTTTTGGGGGGGTTAACAGACTACATGAGGGTGATCCTGAAACAGACAATTTCCCTTTAATAGAATAGGAAGGGAATTGAAAAGGGGAAATGAGGTAGGTAGCCAAGGGTTGACTAGGGGTCCCGGGCTATAGTTTTAGGATCCTACCCGGTGTTTCACCTAAAGAGATGCAGGGAAAACCCTAGAAAACCTGCATCAGGTAGGTCGGGCATTGGGTACTATTCTCACACCCGTCCGTATGACGGGAGACGAGTTTCCTGTGGGGTCGCAGCATTCCCTTCTCCATTGTCTTCACCAGTTTTAGGAGACAGTTGGCCGACTGATCCAATGGGACCAGAAGACAACTATTGCCATATGCCCAAGGTCCTCGACCCCCTAAAATAGGTGAAGGTGTCTCGGCATGTGAGAACTTTGATAAGAATTCCAGAGATAGTGCGAGACATCGAGTGAGGTTTCAGATACTGCTAATGTTTACCTGTAGAAGTCTCAACTGAGAGACGAACCGTAGTAATGTTTAATATTTAAATTAAAATAAATCTGACAAAGAGGCTAATTTAACTCATTTATTTGTCAAAAATAAATTAAAGAATAAACCAGAAAAGGCTAATATATAGTAACCAAAGAAAATAAACATTTATAGAATAATTATAGGAATCAATATATTTGAAAAAAAGTTAATGTGTACTCTAGATCTCCGGTTGATGGAACTAATGAAAATGAAACAGAAATAAATAAAAGAATACAAAATTGTCAATAAATGTTATTACGGAATGGAAATTAAAACTGTTAAAATGAGAAACATAAAAATCATATTATAATAAAACACTAATAAAGGCAGTTATTCTATGTAGCAGGCAGATCTTGTGGTGTTGACGGAATCCGAGAGCTGATGAAACGCGAAATTTGAAAGGAAAATACTTATAAAAATTTTTGGGCCAATTACATATGACGAAGAATAATACCAAATATAGATATTAACATAGCTCGACATTCAAAGCATGATAAAGACTGAAATGGTTGATTGAGTAGTGGAAAGTAAACCTGAATGACGGAGGAAATTAGGGGGAACCAAGGATAGGTGGACGGACATCAGGGGTCTGAAATTTAAGAACTAATGGACGTTGACCAAGAGTCTGTAGAAGAACTCTAAAGGTGGGCGTGGCTCAATTGGTCTGTTAGAAGAATAAATTACGTATTCAACCTCTTTGCCAGTGTTATTTTATTTAACATTACAACGTTTCACCTCCAATTTGAGACTTCTTCAGGTAAAAACCCATGTACAGCTAACTTTTTACCTAAAGAAGTGTCAAATGAGAGACGAATCGGTGTAATGTTTCATATGTAATTAAACTGACAAAGAGACTGATTTAACTCATTTATTGTGTACTTAATTGTAAGATAAACTAGGGTAATCTGATAACTATATTTATGTATGGTTTCTAGACGTATTTTGTATTCATGTCTGTGTTATTACATTCATATTGTTATAATTATTATAAATGACGTTTCAACCTTACCAATTCTTTCAAATCGATACTATATTTATGTATAAACTGTATATTATTTTATGGTTAAATTTAAATTAAAGTGAACGTTTTTCTTTTCCCCGTAAAGAAGTGGCTTCATCGCGATGAATTACGGTGCTCTGATAAGACGTCGTCAGCTAATTGGGCGTCTGAAACGTCAGCAGTGAGCTTTATGAGCAATAAACTTCAAGTCGTTAAATACAATAATGGAACCGCGTGACGTTTTACTGAGGGCATGATCAAGGCGCCATTTTGTCATATCTCTCTCCGTTTAATTTAAATGGCCGCTTTAAAATTAAAGTCCTATGCAAACGATTGGGGGGATGCGAATGTCACAAAATCAAAAGATAACTTGTCTCAATCTCCTTTGGTCAGGCTTTGGCTGTAACTGAACTGGTTTTGAATACAGAGTTCCTCGGTTAGAATTCGGTTCATATTATAATTTAAAACCGACGTTTCGCTGAATAACTCAATCATGTTTATCAAAAAAAATGTCTGAACTAATGTTGAGACATCCTTATATACAATCTCATCTGGGCTTTTTATTTTGACTTTATGTGTTCTTGCGTGTCAAGCGCTGATTGGACTACGAACTGAAATCTTTTTACTTGGTTACTTTTAATGGTGACGTACAGTAAAATCTAATAATTTATCTAAAAACGTAGGCTGTTTAAATTTCCATACGTCTATATCTATAAGACTTATAGAATTTTAAACAAGTCAAAACGAATATCTATTAATATTATTGCAACTTATTACTTTTGGGTAACGTTGTTTCTCCTATTTAGTCCTATTTGATTCTTGGAAAACCTTTGTTCTTTTGCTTCTTCATCTTCGGATCTTGGAAAAATCTTTGCCCTCCTGTTCCTTTCTCTTCGGATAATGGTTAACAGTTATTCTTGTGATTTTTGGTCTTTTGATGTTGGGAATCCTTGATGGCTCTCTTGTTTATTAATCTTCGGGTCTTGCAAAAAGGTAGTTGTTTAGTTTCTTTGCCTTTGTATCCAAAGAACATTGGTGAGCTCGTTTATTGGGTCTTGGGAAAGTGTAGTTACTTTTTTCTTTGAAAAGTTGAAAGAGTTGTCTCTAATGCTTCTTTTCTCTTTTCTAATATTGGTAAAGGTTCAATAATCTGTTTCGTTCGCTTCAAATCTTAGAAAATTGTAGTTCTTTTTTATTTTGGTCTTTCGTTCTTGGGAAATGTTAATCATCTTGCTTAATACACGTGGCAAATAGAATATAGTTCTTTGATTTTTCCTCAGTCAATATTAAAAACTTGAATCCTCGTTTTTATTCCTCCTTGAGTTCTGGAAAGTAATTATTTTGTCTTATTCTCCTTTTAGATCTTGGAAAAGCTTCGCCCACTTGTTTCGTTGTCTTAAGATCTAGGAAAATTACGTTTCTTCGTTTTTTGTTTGTATTTTGATGTTGGGAAACTTTGGTCACCTTGTTTACTCCTTTCCGAATCTTGAAAAACCTTAGTTCCTTTATTACATAGTTTTTTGGTTACGGTAAACGTTGATCGTTTTGTTATTTCCCCTTACTATAATTTATATTTTAATTTATTATCAGTTTTAATGCCATTTTGATTTCTTTCAAACCATGTACCTTCGCATTTGGGAAATCATCAGGCGTTAAATTTTGATGAAGAGTTGCCAAATGTGAGAATATTCAAACTTGAGGGCGCATCAACCGAAACGTCAGTTGTTTTGATTTTTATTTATTTGGCGTCTTTTCATCAAAGCTTAACACCCTGAGAAGACCTAAATGTGGTGGCGGAACATCCTTTAATCTGTATTTTTGAAACCCCCGTCTGTAAAATTAGTCGTTTATTATTTTCATTTTAAAAGTATTCCTTCATTAAATTCGGTGGGGGGACAGTTTATTTATATATAATTTTTTAACAAATTATTTGTCTTTTTTTAAAAAAAATTATTTAGTAACTACTGCGCACTATTTACAATTATATGTATTTGAATGGGATAATTGTTTAGATTTCAAAGTTTTTCTCAGGGTTAATTATTGGGGTCACAAGGTGAAGCAGATATTTTACGTTCGTGACGAACATGTTTCATCATCTCAGCAATTCCGGAAGTTCTGCGTAGTAGTTTTCCTTCTTCCATTCTCACATTTGCAGGCCTGGTTGTGGATTTACCCTATGTCGATGAAAGAAGACCTTGGACCGACGATTGAGGAAAACCCAGTTTTCTTCCTTCTACACTCTAACACACAGTTACTACTACTTACTTTCAACTTACAAGCAAGTTTAAAGTTCTGGACTTCCTTGCTCACCTCCTCATTTCGCCTCGCTAATCCTTGTCCTTTCAACTCTCGATCAAACTGACTTATTAATTGTTCTACTTCCTCTCCTTTCTGTTACCTTAAACTTCCGAGCAACACTGACTGACGCCATGCTTCCTCGCCCTTTCAAAGTCTTGATCAACTCTCACTGTTTTTCGTCTTCTCACCTCTCAGCTAAACTCTTATTCTCCCCTTCTTCAAGAGAAAGCACCACCTCACGTCAAGTGTGTTCGCCGATCTTTATTTGTCCTTCATAGAGCGCAATTTTTTATTGCCGTCCTTGATAAATTTTGACGGGTGAACGTCCCTTTTGGAAAACAACCCTAACCTCTTGAAGTTGCAGGCAGACACGTTTTTCACCCGACACCCTGGTGCCGGGGAATTCGCGCCTACCTGTCTCCAATTTAGAATATTTTGGCTGTATTTCGATCGCTTAAAATCTAAGAAACGTGAATAAAATTAGGTTGAGAACCTAATGCGCTACAATTTTGAATTTCATTCTTATTTTTATTTTTTTTGGCTTTTATCACCTTTCTATTAAGAGCATTTTCCGCCTTTTTCCCCAAATTTCTGTTCTGGTCCAAAATGACTAACGCGCTAGATGTAGCGGATTACATGGTGGCAGGGGAAGGGATCACCAAAGGCAAGCTTCCCAGTTGGGGAAGTTCTTCTACAAAGATCACCCCCTGTTGGTAATTGACTTGGAACTTGAAATATGCGTCCCGTTGCTCTCTCTCTC
Source organism: Eucriotettix oculatus (assembly GCA_034510155.1). Classification (NCBI taxonomy): domain Eukaryota; kingdom Metazoa; phylum Arthropoda; class Insecta; order Orthoptera; family Tetrigidae; genus Eucriotettix; species Eucriotettix oculatus. The sequence goes on along the minus strand of CM067377.1, from coordinate 205,629,281 downwards.
TCTCTCTCTCTCTCTCTCTCTCTCTCTCTTCTGTCTGTCTGTCTGAAGCTTCTTCTAATGCTTAAACTCAGCACCAGTAACTTGACTGGTGAATCACATAACCAGTTCATATGTTGATCATAATATGTGAAAGACAGATTATTTGCTCAAGTAAACGGACGCGAGGTGGACGGAGCGACGTGACCCCAATTTCCTTGGGTAGAATATATTATATGTGGTGTGTTTGTTTGTGTGTGTGGCATGTAGAGTTTTTGGGGTCGCATGCCACGAAACTTACGCAAGAGCCATTAGCATAATAAGATATGGCACAAAGTCCTGACACGCGATGGAACACATTAAGCTGCTTCCCCACCCCGCAGTCCCTTGGAAAGAGAGAGTATAAAGAGGGATGGGATGGGAGTTTCCGGGGCTAAATATCGGACTTTGTTCCCAGTATTTCCAGAGCCTCCGCTAAACAAGCTGCGAACCGTACCTGATGATTTCCCAGGAGGATACACGTGCGAGTCGCACTCACTTTGGGGGAAGGAGCCTCTTTTACAAGAACTCAACAATACTGTTTCACTGTTAAATCAGCAGAAAGCGTCCCAAGAAGAAAAACTGAACACGGTTTCAGATTTCAATCCATTTACAAGTTTTTCCATTGGTTCACATCTGACTGAGACCCTTTCAGTCCCTTAAATGTAATTGTTTCTGTTTGATTATCCCTCCGCCTGCCACCATTTAATCTGCTACATATGACGCTTGGGACTTTCGTACAAGAACATAAATTGAGACATAAAGGAAAATGGTATTAACAGAAACGTGGTGCTGGGCAAAATAATTTAAATATAATTTAGTAGTCAGACATTCTGCAAGAAAATCTAAACGGAAGCTAACCTTTAAAATCTTATAAATACTAACGTTACTCAGACTACAAATTCATGAAACCTTGTTGTTGTTGTTGTGGTATTCAGTCCTAATACTGGCTTTTTGCAACCCTCCATGTTAACCTACCTTGCGCAAACCTTTTCATTTCCTTGTAACTAGCACACCCAGCATCCTCCATAATATGCTTAGCGAATTCCATCCTTGGCGCCTCCCTCTTCTGTTCTTATCCCACACACTTCCCTCTAATGATAATTTTACAAGACCCTCGTGTCTTAAAACGTGGCCTATTAATCTATCCCTTCTCTTAGTCAACGTCATCCATATTGTTCACTTTTCCCCCATTCTGCTTTAAACTTCCTCTTAGTGATTCTATCCACCCATCTAATTCTCCTATAGCACCACATTTCAAAGGCTTCTATTCTCTTCCTTTCCGGAGCTCCTATCGTCCTCGTTTTGCACCCATATAACACCACGCTCCATACAAACATTTTTAGCAACGATTTTCTAATATTCACACTTATATTACCCGTAAGTAAATTCCTCTTTTTAACGAAAGCCTTCCTTGCTATCCTACTCTTTATGTCTACTATACGTCTACCTTCCCTAGTTATTACGCTTCCCAAGTAGCAGAATTCCTTAACTTCCGTCAAAATATCCCTTCCCAATCGAACAGTCTTTGTTATTCCACTGTTTCCCACACTACACTCAATTAACTTGGTTTTTTCATCTATTGATCCTCATATTGAACTCTTTCTCCAGGACCACGTTCATGCCATATATTATGAATCCTTAAACTTTGTAAAATGTTGGAGGACTCCAAAAAAATAGAAAGACGGCCGACAAGTCAGCAAATAAATTTAACACTATTTATTCAAAAACTACGTTTCGTCTCCTTTTTGAGACTTTCTCAGGCGTAAAATTTAGCAATTCATCATATTTACTCCTTGACTCCCTCAGCCGAAAAGATTATTTGATGTACATGTGAAGAATTTAGTGTCGCGGACCACGTCCAGCCTCTGACGGTTACGGTGTCACGTGTTTATCTGAAGTTATAGGGCCCCAGGGAGCCGAGAACAAGAAAAGGTAAGAGATCTTTAGGCAAGATTTCGGTAAACAGACTCTGACCTTGATTTTTGCTATCGAAGTGGATATGGAACATGAAAGGAAAGTGAGATATAATGATTATCTCGAAGGATTATAAAGTTGGAAGGTACGTTGAGAATAGGTTTTGGTAGAGTGGATGAAGTTCGCCTGGGTCTTATCAGGTAAAATTCGAAAGGTCGCAGTAGTCACCAGTCAAAACACGGATGTGTAGTTTTAGATATGTGTATAATTACAGTCAATATTACACACTGTAAGAAGAGGGAAAAGGTGAAATCTTCTAACAGGGAAGCGAAGCAGAGCCTTCTGCCAAGCTGTTCGTGATCGACGTCAAGGAAAGTTGGAATGGGAACCTACTTAAAAAGGTTCATGAGACGGGTCAATGCTCCGACATCTGTCATCACATGCTTCATCGCTACTGGGTGAACGGCCTGATTTGCAAACGTCTTAATGAATGCGTCAAGTAACACAGGTAAATGTATGTATTTATTAAAACTACAATCGGACATACGTCCGGTGGCAGTTACAACAGTGTAAAAAAATACATTAAGTACTAAAAAAGACCAAAAATTATTGACTATAAAAATGTGAAGAAAAAAAATATGATAAATTTCTGTCCCCAGATTTCTATCAGTCTTTTAATCTCCTTCCGAAATGACCTGATACTATGAGGTACGGCGCTGCAGGTAACTTATTCCAATCTTCTATGATTCTATTTAAAAACGAATATTTAGCTATGTCTGTTTTCTTGCGGTCTTGTTCTAATTTTAAAATGGTGAACCCCACCCCCCTACCTATATATGCTGGCTCCTTTAATTTCTCGCGTATTTCTCCCCACGCTTCATCACCAACGTAAGATTTGGAAAGGGCGCCAAGTCTGTCATTTTTCCTCCTTCTTTCTAACGATTCCCAACCCAAAGCATTCACTTTTTCGCGCCCTCGTCCTGCCTGCCTGGTCCCCGTACTACAAATTTTTGCTGCCTTTCTCTGGACTTTCTCCAACGCAACCAAATGGGGTTTCCCCTGTATGGATCCCAGCAGCATGCGCCGTACTCCACAGTGGCATTATGTACGCCAGTTCAATGAACTCCACGATACGACGTTTCATAACAACGGTCGAAATTATGGTGCATTATAATATTATTTATAAATATTTCATTTGTAGCCAGCAGCACAAAGCCAAGAGCTGGAACTTTCGGGACAAAGAGTGACGCTGGAAAATCCCGTAAAGGGACAAACAAGTCTATTTTGGCCCCCTTTCTGAGAAAGGGCTAAGGAGGGGGGGATATTGGGTTTAGCCATAGGCTGGCCAATAAGAGGATGAAAAAAAAAGTAGAGAGGAAGGGAGGAAACGTTTACCGTAGTCTCTGAGATTCTCATAGACGGACACTTGTGGTAAAGACGGCGAGAGATGTGGATGGTCCATTCAGCGCCACAGAACGAGCGGCATCCAAGAGTCCCTGAATGTTCCGGCTTTTGGTAAGTGTTGGCCACGAATGATCACGCGACCGCGGGTTCGTAACCGAAATCACCACCACGGTTATCCTTGGGAAAGGGAGACTCACTGTTAGCTTTCGCAATTGGTGAAATTTCAGGCCAGGCAGATAAATATTTCATATATAATTTTTTTTGTTTTGTTTATAATAAATTCGTTTTCTTAGGATATATTTTTTTATTTAATTTATTCCTGCGTAAATAACCTACGCAGGTGGCGCCCAAAATCTCTGACCACGTGGTACCCGAAGTGTGCCACAAAATTATCACTTCGGGTAGAAAACAACCAACCGGAGGAGAACTGTTCATTCATCTGGATGATGAAGATTAATTAATTTGAGTAATTGGAAAAAATTTGGAACGTGACGTTAGGGAATGGCGTTTCAGTATTGGCGAGGATAAATTCATAGCTCTGCCAAAGATTTTGCAAAGTACGCCAGTGGAGACGGTTGTTTGATGAGCCACCATCCCTGTCAGCGAAGACTTGACGTCCACCACGTCTCGAGAGCCAGACACACAGAGAGAAAGATAGATCAGCCACCGAAGAAGATGTAAATAAACAAGCCAATACATAATGCAAATAAATATGTTTATAGATTTAAGATGTAGTACATAGATATAAGCTGTAAATAGTTAGATGTATAGGTCCAAGACGTAAAAAAAATTATGCTTACACCTCCCTCATGTAATGTCGAAGATTCCACTTTTTTGTCACTTGGAAAAAAAAGATAGATATATAGAGATAGAGATAGATAGAGAGAGAGAGAGAGAGAGAGAGAGAGAGAGAGAGAGAGAGAGAAAAGAGAGAGAGAGAGAGAGAACAACTCGTCGACACTGGCACTGGTTACATCTGAGCCTGTGTAAAAAGAAGGAAGTTAAGTTAATTAGATTATAACTTTTGTTTTAAAAAAGTATTATTCGATCCGAAGTACAATTTACAAAATTTCTGCACGTAGCGTCATCAAAACTGGAACTGACTGCATAGCAGGGTCACAAGGTTTATATATTCGTCATAGACAAAGAATACAGAGCTGAGTCCGTTTGGCTTGAAGATAAAGAGACCTTTGTGATGTTGAGTCTAATGGAACTTCTTGGTCAGCTTTTAGTTCCTGAGTGGAAAAAAATTAATTACTTAACTTGGACTGTTTATAATTTGTGTGACGGTTGGAAGCACTGACGATGAGGCTGGTGTTTGTGTGTCGGATCGGTCGGTCGGTCGGTCCACATTAATTGGCGCTGTGGGGTGTGTTGGAGTTCCGCAGTGGCAGTCGCGTGGAAGGGAAGGGAACGGAAGGGAAGGGAAAGGGTATTGATCCCCGCCACGGACGCACGACACAGGTGCGCGCCTCTGGTCTACATACCAATCCCAACCCGAAACCGCATACGGAATAATCCTCCAGAATCTCTGCAAATGTAGACACGACCGAGAAGGTGGTGGTGGTGATGATGACGTCATTGCTGTAACAGGACTCTACAGGAGTCCAGTTCCATTATACGACCTGTGGTCCAAATAACCATGGACGGAAGCTTCTTGTAATCACCCTGTTTGAGAGGTGTTTGGTGCCGACTGATCTAAATGGTACTTTTCAGCTCATATTTCCATCATCAGCTGATGTGAGGTGGGGCGGTTGCCGTGTTTGGTATATTTTGGATGGGAAAGTATCAAGACATGATCGTGATTCTGTAACGAACAGATACAGCTGCTCGGGCTTTGACGGTGTGGAATATTAAATAAAGGAGACGGCGGTTGACACTTGGGCCATAAAGCTCAGACTCCTCGTCGCCGGTTTCGGAATTTCCCAATCTGTCTGAGAATTTGGCGACCGGGGGGCGTGCTTTTTCCCAAATGTAACCAGGGATATGATTGGAGGACATCCACCCCTCACCATCTGGGTGATAGGTGTCGCATAAGTGGGGACGAAGTTCTAAAAAGAAGGAAGGCGGGAGACATTTTGGTATGCAGATTGGTGATGATGAGAGCTGTAGCAGATTGATTGGTGACAGATTGGTGAAGGATACGTGGTCGAGAGGAGAATTGGCCAGATGGTGCGAGAGCGGTGATCAGGAGCCCGGAAGAAGTGAAAAGCCCACACGGTAAATAATTCCTGTGACTTTGTAATTTTCTATTTGCTGTCAGGTCCAAGTGGATTATTTTCTGTTCTATGAGAAGGCCCATAAAGTGCGACCCTGAGAACAGTCTTAAAATTGTTAGTGTTTAAGTTTTTAATTTTTGTAAATATATATGTGTAGTTTTTATTGAAAATATGTGCCGGCGTAAATATTGAAATATTATAAAAATTGTAATTCTTAATGCAAATATTTTGGTTTTTGTCAAAGTAAATTGTTTTATAATTTTTTATTATAAAATCTCATCAATTATTTAATTTAAATTCATTATTATTCTAAACCTGGAACCTCCACTTAACCGGATGACGGACATTCTGGCCCAAGCCGTCGCCCAGACCTGAAGCTCACGCTCATGGACAATCTCTCATGAATCTTATTCTTCATCGGTGAGTAACCGACATGATCAAAGGTGGAAATGATGATTTCGATTCAAGAATAAAGGCTGAGATATTGAAGGAGCCTTTCATTTTTATTGTTCTATTACTCGTTTCAATCCTCATCCGCCAAACCTCTAAATTCTCTGTAAATCCTCTTAGCTGTCGGCTTAACCGCGACTTATAGGCGCCATGCTGGAAGGAGAAGATATAAAAAGCCCTATGGTTTGCCAGTGATATTGTAGTATTAGGGGAGTCAGAAGAAGACTTGCCAACAATAATAAACGGCATGAACGTGATATTGGAGAAAGAGGGAAGACCGAGGTAATGGATTGTTGTATAAGAAATAGTGGAATAACAAAGGGTGTTAGATTGGGAAGGGATATTTTGAAGGAAGTTAAGGGATTGTGCTACTTGAGAAGCGTAATAACTAGCGCAGGTTAGTCAAAGAAGACTTTCGAGAAAAAAAATGAATTGTGTTACGGCTAATATAAACATGAATATTAGGAGTGTGGCGTTATATGGGTGCGAAACGTGGACAATGGGAGATGCACAAAGGAAACAAATAGATGCTTTTGAAATGTGGTGCTGTAGGAGAATGATATGGGTGGATAGAATCACTAACGAGTAAGTTCTAAGCAGAATAGGGGAAAATCTAACAATATGGACGACTTTGACCAAGAGAATGGATAAATTAATAGGCCACTTTTTGGGACATGAGGGTCTTGTAAAATTAGTTTTAGAGGGAAGTGAACAGAAGAGGAAGGCTAAGGAAGGAATACGCTAAGGAGATTGGTTAGGATGTGGGATGTGCTAGTTATGCGCAAATGAAGATGCTTGCGCAGGGTCTTAGGACTGAATAGCACGACAAAAAAAACATGCTATGTAATCTCTGTCATTGATCGGAGGCCATCGGATGCACGTAGATAATCCAGACGTTCGTGGACAGATCCTTCATCAGGTCCGAAGAAAATTAAGAACCTCATGGTTTTGGCTTTTTTTATTTCTACCCAGAAGAAGGATGCTGAACATCAAAGGTGATAGATGAAGGGATTTTTAAAGGGAGAGGAACAAAAGGGCAAGTTATTACAAAAGTCATTAAAGAGAAAGAATAACTGATTCGGGAACATATCGAGAAGGGTATAGTTTGATGTAGGATGAGCCGAAATAAATGTTACAGGGACAGCAAAAGAGATTGAAGAAGAGTAAAAATGGTCTATAATCAATTATTTTGTGATAAAATTTTTCAGCCCGTTTGCTTGGGCAACATTTTTAAGTGCTAATTTCTTGATTCCATTTTAAATAAAACCTACATTAGTGTCCAAAACTACGAAAGAGACGACGAGTACGAACTACTGTTAATAAAGTTCAAATTATTTCTGACATATAGACTGTTTAACTTTTCTTATTCTATGTCCTGAAGGCGAATGGATTTAAAAGCTATCAAACTTTGCTGGCAACATTGTTGCAAAATTACTTGTAAACGCAGCAAGAACCAGCCCGCGTTTTGCGTTGTGATCCAACAGTGGCGTAACCGACATGTGTACTAACCATGGAAGCCTCCGCTGCTCGCAGCCGTACACGATCAAGCGGAGGGACTACGAATTTTAAACGTTTATTTATAATTAAATATGAAAACCGGCAAGAGGGAGTTCTGGGTAAGGTTCCCGGTGCGGTCAAAATTTTTCCCATTCTGATTTCCTAAATTCCGTGATTACTATTTTTTATTATGAAGCAGATAATTTTTTTCCAGTTTGAAGGAGTATTAAAGTAATGTAAATTAAGCAGGTCCTTGTAATTCACGTCTTTGTCCCGCTTTCCCGACTGTAACTGGGAGGAATGACCTGCTGAGTTGTCGTGATGGATGTTTCCATTTGATTGGTCAGGTGGAAGGAAGGAAGGAACGAAGGCGATTTACTTTCCATCAATTTAGTTCGCTCGGCCAATTTGCATATTTTAAAGGGCAATCACTCATCAATAACTCAAACCATCCCGGCCTTTTTCCTCGCCGACTTTCACGACTTCAAATGCAAGATAAACAGAGACAATCCACACTGAGACTTCATCCGACATTCCTTTACTCGTTTCTAACAACGACCAACCTTTTAATTACTTAATCTTTTCTGTCCTACTTATTTACGTTCCATCCCTCTTTTCTATTTGTACATTTTCTCTTTCTGCCATATACGTAATAGTTTAACTCTCTTTCAGTTTTTCTTTGTTTATTTTTGTATGGACTAAATTTCTTTGTTACTTTATTTCTATCTTCCTTCCTTCTTCTTCCTTTATCTTCCCTAATTATCCTCTTTTACTTTTCGTTATTTTGCATAATAATTATTTTATGTCGTCATTGTGACCATCTGTGGAAGTAATTATTCGCTAATTTATTCCTTTCCTCTTTAATCCCACATCCTTCTACATTTCCTCTTTTCATTTTTCTTTTCTGTCTTCGTTTCCTTGTTTGCCATTATTTTCTTTCTCTCATTCTTTAATTACTCTTCTTCGGCTTAATATTCCTTTCTCCTTCTCTGTCACTCTTTCATTTTTATTGCTAATTTGACTCTTTAAATTATCCAGTCAACCATTCCTCCTTTCTTATTTCTTTCTTTCCTTTACCACAGATTATCGTAAGTGCATTCACCGACTCCAATGCAGATAATCAGTTTTCCCGTACCCTTTTTAGATTTCGTATTTCTGTTACTCAGAACTAATAATTCTGTAATTCATTTTTTTCTATACTTACAGAATTCTACTTACCTATCCTATAACTGTTTTGAGTTTTACGTTTCTTTTTACCATTCCTTTATTTCCATTCTTTTTCTGTTCCACATTTCGTCTTATGTTTGTTACAGTCATGAAATGATATTTTTTTGGCTGGATAAATTAATTAGTTATTTTTATATTTTCCTTCCATTTTTCCTTTCATAATTCCTTTCCTTCTCCCTTTCATATAATCATATTATATATATGTATATATATAATTTCCACTATTTTATAATTGTGTCTATTTATGGATAATTTATTTATTTGAGTAAAAGTCCATTTTTTATTTTCAGGTAAATTCGTATTTTCTTGTCATTTTTAAAAATTTTCCTCTTTCTATTTTTCTGTCTTTTCCTTTATTTGTTCTTCACTAACTTCTACATACTATCTTCCTACATACATTTTACTCTCTTTAATTCTTCCTTTCCCATCATCTCCCTCCTTTATTTACCTTTAATTGTTTTTTCGTAAACGCTTTACTTCATTCTTTCATCCGTTCTTGCTATCTTTCGTCTTTTACTTTGTAGTTCTTTTCTCCGTTATTTCGAACTTCTCTTTTCTCATACAGACATTTGTAAACGTTTCGCTTGTTATTAATATTATTATTTTTAAATTCTAACATTCTTCATTTATTTATTTTTCTTGCCATCTCTTTTTTATTCATTCTTTAAGATTTTTATCTTTTTATCTGTCTGATTTCTTTGGATTTCCATTCTCACACATCAAAATTTATTTTAATCCTAAACTGCAACATTGTTATACCTTCTTATAAAAGAAACAATTACACTATTGAAGTTTCATTTAATTTTTTATTTATACTTTTGCCTGAAACTTCAAAATTCTTTCATCCGGTTACTCCAATTTTTTCTCCAGAATGCTAAACAATGGTTCGTGTTCAAATCCTTAAGTTACGTCACTGCTTCAGTTTCTGTTTGCGACTAATAATAATAATATCGTTTTCTCGAATTTCGTCTGGGTAGATCGATAATTTATTTTTTGATATAAATTCTTATATAATGTTTATGATAGTTTAAGCAAGTAAAATAAAAGAAATGTTTTGATGAAGTTACTAAATAATTTTCGAGGGATGCTGAGGAATCTTGTAATGACGTCAACTTTGAAGTAGGGAAGCGCCAGACGCCATTGCACGATAGACGAGGACAGAATAAATTAGAAAAGAAATTATTAAACGCATACATGACGTGACGTCATCAACAAGATCACATATTTAAACATGAATGTAATTCCTTGTTAATTTCTAAAACGGATTAAAATGTAAAAGAAAAACAAATATTACAATTTTAATTAAAATTCGCCCTTGTCAACACGTCGCGCGATATGTAAAATATTTTTATAATTAAAATTAGGGCATAATGAAATTCCAAAGCTCAGACGTAGAATTTAATAATATCTCTGGCCGCAGTTATCGCTTTTTCTCTCGATATGAAATTAATTATTAACACTTTTCAGGAATGTAATTTAATAGGCAGGAAAGAAATTACTGAAGTAACACAAATAAAGAGTTAACTGAACAAGTATATCTTTCTTTCTCAGTTTCCGTTTACGTCATATCTGCCCCTTGTTTCTATTTCTTATTTTATTTGCTTCTTTCCACCGTATTCAAACATTTTATTCTCACCTTTTCCTCTTTCAAAATTTTATTAATTCGTTATTTTCACCTTTTCTTCTTTCAAAATTTTATTAATTAGTTCAAGTTGTCAAACTATTTCTTCTTCATGCCCTTCTTTTTTCAACCTTCCTCACCTTTCGTTCTTACTTGTATTTGTCCTTATATAAATCCCACTAAAACTAAAAAAAATGGTAAATTATTATAAAAGACTATAGAGTCCTGAATTTATTTATTAGTAATAATATATGTGTTTATACGTACTTTAATCTATTTGTTCAATAGTATCTTTCTCCTTCCAACCATGTTTCGCGTTCCTCGTTTTCTTTATTTCTTTTGTTTAATTGTTAATATCATCCAGTCACGGATTTCTCCTTCCCTTACGCCCAGTTTTTTCGTTTTTCCCTGGTTCTATTTCAGGCACTAAGATTTTCTTATTTCCGTCACTCATAACTATTATTTCGATAATTCAGTTTATTGCTTTCTTTCGTTATAGTTCGCTACTGTAATTTATCTTTATTTTTTTTCAGTTTTACGTTTTTCCGTTCCACTTTCTGTACTTATTTCTTTCCTTTTCTGTTCATACTACCTTCCTTCCTCCTTTCTTCTTAATCTCGGTTTTTCATGTATTCGCTGATTCAATTTCAGACAGTCAGGTTTTGTTCACACTTTTTTTTATTTCAGTTATTGATAAAAAATAATTTAATGATTTACATTTTTGCCATTTATTATTTCATTCTACTTGCCTGTCTCTGATCCTTTCTTTTGAGTTTTACGTTATTTCTTCCCCACTTTGTATTGTCAGTTAGTCTTTTCTTGTTCCACATTTCGTCTTTGACTTGTTTCACTCATAAAACTGTATTTTACGAGCTTGTTTAATTTATCAATTATTTTTCCTGTTTGTAATTTTTCCTACCATCGTTCCCATTACATTCTTATAACTATTTATTTTTTCTCTCTTTCATAATTGCTTGTGCTATTGTTTTCTTTCCACATTTCTTTTTTAGTTTTTATCTTTCTTCAAAATGTTTTTCTTTTCTGTCTATCGTTATTTTGCATCTAATCTCACACACATGTTCATATTGATAGTATGTTCTTCGTTATTTTTTACTTCTTTTCCAGTAGTATTTTTGTCTTAAATAAGTTTTGTTTAGGATTCACATTAGAAAATATTCAATTATTGAATATATTTTAAATATTCCACCCGCATAACCGACATTTACACGGAAATTAAGAAGAAACTTTTATTTAAATTAGACGTTTCGACCATCCATTGTGGTCGTTGAAAGCAGCTGCGGGTGTAAACTGTTACAGTTCAAACAAATCGCGGGGTCTAGGTTCTGATGTTTAACCCTCAAGTTAATATGTACTGTGGACTCCGTTCTCAAGTGAAGTGAAACTTTTTCTCTGATATTGACAAGGACCACCATGGATGATCGAAACGTCTATAGGTTCAGTGAAAAAAATTATTCTGATATTTCGTGTAAATGTTTTTTATACTGGCCAAATATTTAAAACATATCATAAAATTTAATTTTTCCTTATATGAAAAAAAACTACACTTATTCAGAACCAAAATATTACAGGAAAAATATTAATAAATTACTATACCAAACATATACTAGGATATGAACATATGTATAAAACTGTAGGTAGAAGAATAAAAAACCATAAAGAAAAATATTTTCATGAGAGATAATAATAAAAAGAAGAAATGTGTAACATAAAAAATAGCAGAAGGAATTATGAAAGAGAGAAGGAAACGAATAGTAAATAACTAAAATAGGAATTACGTAATGGGAACGATGGAAGGAGAAATACCAAACAGATTTTTTATTTGTAAATTAATAAACCTAATAAAATACAGTTTTATGAGTGAAACAAGTCAAAGACGAAATGAGGAACAAGAATAGAGTAATTAACAATACAAAGTGGGGAAGAAGTAACGTAAAACTGAAACTAAAACACCAGGAACATGTAAGTAATAATAAGAGGTAAAAAAATAAAATCTTGCAATTAATAGGTCTTAGTGACTGAAATAAAAAATTGGTAGAGAAAAACTTTACTATCTGAAACATATTTGAAAAACTGGGGAAAAGAGAATAGGAGAAAGAATGTTATGGTGAACAGAAAAGGAAATAAAGAAACGTAGGAAAATGAAAGAAAGGACGTAAAACTAAAACACAAAAGATAAATGAGACCTAAGTCGAAAGTTATACCGAATGAAAAAATAAATTTAATTATAGAACGAATAGTTATGAGTGACGCAAATAAAAATATTAAATGTTATTATTGTATTCAGTCGAAAGACTGTTCTGATGCAATCTTCCATGCTAAACTATCTTGCGCAAGCCTTTACGTTACCCCGTAACTATAACATCCCACATCCTCCCTAACCTACTTAGCATATTCCATCCTTGGCCTCCCTTTGCTGTTCTTATCCCACACACTTCCCTCTAATGCTAATTTTACAAGACCCTCGTGTCTTAAAACGTGGCCTATTAATCTCTCCCTTCTATTGGTCAACGTCCTCTATTTTGTGTGCTCTACATCTATTCTGTCTAGAACTTCCTCTATTCACCCATCTGATTTTCAGCATTCTCCTATAGCACCACATTTCAAAGGCTTCTATTCTTTTCCTTTCCGCAACTCCTACCATCGACGTTTCACATCCAAAAAAACGCCACATTCGATTACGAACATTTTAGCAATGATTTCCGAATATTCACATTTAAATTACCCGTAAGGAAATAGCTCTTTTTTTTTCGAAAGCCTTCCTTGCCTGTGCTATCCTACTCTACTTATTACGCTTCCCAAGTATCAGAATTCCTTAACTTCCGTCAAAACATCCCTTCTAACAGTCTTTGCTATTCCACTGTTTCCCATACTTCCACTCCATTACCATGGTTTCCCATCTATTAATCCTCGTTTTGTAATCTTTTTTCCAAAGACAACGTTCATGCCATTTATTATGGTTTCCAAGTCTTCTACTGACTCCCTTAATACTACAATATTATCGGCAAAGCTTAGAGTTTTTATTTCATCTCCTTGCCGTATCGTACCTTTTCGTCGTCTATAAATAACAATATTATTTTTCTGTAAAACTTTACCTAAAGAAGGGGGATTTGGTTTATGATTCACATATTTTTACCAGTATTTTTAAACTGAAAAAAATAGGATATGTTTGTAAAACAAATACGTAATTTTAAATACAGATTAACGTAGAGATTGATGAATGTAACAGACTGTTGTTTGCTTTTTTGGGCAGTTGCAGCTGAACCTATGAAAGAATCAGTCGTCATTTTAAATTAGTATAGGCACCATTTTTTTAAAAATAATTTGAAATATTGACGGGGAAAAAATGTAATATATTTACAGATGGCGATGGACGAGAATGAGACACGAAATATCTTGACGTATTTAAGTGGAGTCTTAACAACTTGATACAGTGTAAGGGTTTGCTTTACAACCTTCTCTATGGGGAATAGGAAAATGTCTGAACTGGGTCACGTGACGTCACGCGATAGATGGAGATGTGAGAATGGGGAAATGTCTGATCGCTTTCAATTTACAGTAACGGCTTGTCTCTTACAGTAGCTGCGGTTGTTGATGGTTGAACTCTACTACGGGAGAAAAGCCAATTCTGCTGTTAAACCAAACATCTATACAGATATTTCGATTAAAGTAAATAGCAAATAAAAAGCAAAAGGACGAGGAATTACAATTTATTGGTAGAACAACACAGGAGAAATTAGTTTAGTTTAGTTTTCAACAGATAATTGTCCTTTAATAAGGAAATTGAAAAGGAGGCATGCGGAAGGTAGAGCGAGATAGCCAAGGATTTTTTTTTGGGGGGGGGGGGTAAATATGCTACATAAGGGTGATCCTGAAACAGGCAACTCCCCTTTAAGAGCATAGGAAGGGAATTGAAAAGGGGGGATGCGGAAGGTAGAGCAAGGTAGCCAAGGATTAACTAAGGCCCCCGGGCTATGGCTTATGGATCCTACCCGGTGTTTCACCTAAAGAGATGCAGGGAAAACCTTAGAAAACCTGAATCAGGTAGGTTGGGCATTGGCTACTATTCTCACGCCCTTCCGAATGACGGGAGACGAGTTTGCTGTTGGTGTCGGAGCATTCCCTTCTCCGTGTCTCCACAAGTTTTAGGAGGCAGTTGGCCGACTGATGCAATGGGATCTGATGACAACTATTGCATTAAGCCCAAGGTCTTCGACCCCAGTACATATACCTCCTAAAATAGATGAAGGTGTCTCGGAATGTTAGAACTTTGAAGAAACCCCAGAGAGAGTGCGAGGCATAATCAGGTGAGTCCCGCAGCCACTCTGGGCTGAAGCGTCTGCGAGAGAAAACTCCAACAGGCTTCAAAATCGTCTAAGAAAAACATTAACAAAAATCATTATATAGGAGAATTGAACGACAAATAGAATGCGAGTTAGGGAAATATCAAATTGGTTATAGGAATAATGTGGGGATAAGAGAAGCAATATTGACTTTTCGTCTAATTTTAGAAGACAGGATAAGAAAAAAAACAGGCGTACGTTCATGACATGTATAGATGTAGAAAATAAACCTTTGATAATGTAAACTGGAACGCACTATGAAGGATTTTGAAGAAGACAGGAATTAAATATCGTGAAATAAAGGTTATCCATAACCTCGACAGAAGACAGTCAGCAGTAATTACAATGGATGTGCAAGAAAATAAAGCAGAAACAGAGAAAGGAGTAACACAACAGGACCTGAAGAAAAGTAAATTGAAATTTGGAAAGGGAATTAAACTGCAAGAGGGAAGGAAAAAAACCATAAGGTTTTTCTGATGAAATTGTGGTTTTAGGGAAGTCAGAAGAAGACTTGGAAACCATAATAAATGGCATGAACGTGGTCCTGGCGAAAAGTACAACAAGACGATTAATAGAGGGATTAGCAAGGTGATGGAATGTAGTATGGGAATCAGTAGAATAACAAAGAGTGATAGATTAGGAAGGAAGTTAAATGGGGAGAATAATAACTAGAGTAGGATAGTACAGGCAAGATAGACAAATTTAGTTATGGCTAATATAAGTATGATTTTAGTTAATTTTCGTAAGTAATGTCTTCATACTATTTTCCTCCGTACAATATAATTTCTTCAATTCTTCGTTTCTATCATCTTCCCTCCTTTTATTCATTACATACTGCCGACACTTCCTTTTGCCACATCTGCATTAACTCTATACTTCTTCCTTTCATTCCTTTTTGCTATTATTTCTTTTTCTACTTTGTAGCGTTTTTCTCTCTGTCATATTCTTTTATCCTTCTACACTCTCTGATTGTTTTCCCCTCTACCAATTTTGAACTCGCTGTCCTCTCCTCTTCCATTTTCTAATAGTTCCTTTAATTTTGAACTTAACATCACCATCCATATCTGATATCAATTCTGTATTGGTTGACGGAGGAGTTTTCACCCTCTGCTTGCATACTGGCCCTTGCAGGTAAATCTCTTCTACTGAGCTATTCCTGCCTAGAGGATAATCCTTGTGCCTTGCGATTCTTTAAACAGACGTATATTTAACCCGGTAATTTACGTTAAATGTAAATTTGAAAAAAAAAATTAAATAAATTGGTCAATACTCTATAAAAATGTCACGCAGTGTTTTCTCATTGTGCAGCATAACAATAAATTTATTGCTTTTAATATACTATGTTTCAGAAATTGGTCTATTTTCCTTTAAATTCATTTCCCTAACTAAAGTAATAACATTATCAAAATTAAATGAGTTATTTTGTTTCGATGTAATGGGAAAGTAACGTCATTAAACATTGTTTCATGGTACAATTTCATTGTTGACGGTGAGTCATGAACATCCTTCACGGGATAAGAATAACAATTACCAATTTGCTATATA
>CM067377.1:205533519-205612925 GCA_034510155.1 Eucriotettix oculatus | reverse complement strand
GAGTGACATGAATAGGATATCACATTGTTGGGCCGCAACATTTGTTTGATGGCCCTGGAGAGATTAGATTGGGGAAGTTGTTGCAGGGAGGCTGCCTGAGAGAGACGCTATGGGAGGGAAGAAAATAGCAGTGGCATAACAAACGGCGACTTGTATAAAAATATTAGGATTCTGCACATTTAAGAAAGGGAGTTCATTTGGTGGGGTTACAGAAAAATAAAATAAGACAACATTATGAATGGTGATGGAGAGGGCGCTAGAGAATCTCTTAATATGAAGAAGGAAGTGTCCCAGCACAAGGAAAACAACCGGCCATAACGAACAAAGAACGACGTCATCACGGCCCTTGTAAACCATCTGGTAACGGCATTTACCTCGGTTTTTCCATTTCTGTCTGGATCTTCGCGAATTTAATTATTCAAATACTTAGTTGTTCGTCAACCCGCGGCGTTCACTGTAGCAGCCATTTAAGAAGCTGAGTAGAGTTTTTTTGGCTTTTACCGACTTAGTAATGAATGTTACAATTGATAGTAAATTTAATGTTTATCCCTCTTTTTCTTAATTTGAAGTTATATTTTTATTTCAAACTTAAAAGACACACTCTAATTATTACTATTGTTGTTTGATTGGTACAACAATATTTTTGTTGGTGTAACCAACGAACATTTCACAAATTAAAATAGATGGGAAACCAAGGTTATGGAGTGTGTATGGGGAAAACAGTGGAATAGCAAAAGGGATGTTAGAAGGGATTTTTTGACGGAAGTTAAGGAATTCTGATACTTGGGAAGCGTAATAAGTAGATTAGGATAGCACAGGCAAGGAAGGCTTTCGAAAAAAATGAGCTATTTCCTTACGGGTAATTTAAATGTGAATATTCGGAAATCATTGCTTAAATGTTCGTAATCGAATGTGGTGCTTTTTTGGAACTGAAACGTCGATGGTAGGAGTTGTGGAAAGGAAAAGAATAGAAACCTTTGAAATGTGGTGCTATAGGAGAATGCTGAAAATCAGATGGAGGGATAGAATCACTAACGAGGAAGTTCGAGACAGAATAGATGTAGAGCACACAAAATAGAGGACGTTGACCAATAGAAGGGAGAGATTAATAGACCACGTTTTAAGACACGAGGGTCTTGTAAAATTAGCATTAGAGGGAAGTGTGTGGGGTATGAACAGAAGAGGGAGGCCAAGGATGGAATACGCTAAGCAGTTTGGGAGGATGTGGGATGTTCTAGTTATGGGTAAATGCTTGCGCAAGATAGTTTAGCCTGTAAAGTTGCATCAGACCATTCTTTCGACTGAATACAACAATAACATTTAATATTTTTATTTGCGTCACTCATAGCTATTCGTTCTATAATTAAATTTATTTTTTCATTCGGTATAACTTTCGACTTAGGTGTCATTTATCTTTATTTTTTTAGTTTTACGTTCTTTCTTTCAATTTCCTACGTTTCTTTATTTCCTTTTCTGTTCACCATAACATTCTTTCTCCTATCCTCTTTTCCCCAGTTTTTCAAATATGTTTCAGATAGTAAAGTTTTTCTCTACCAAATTTTTATTTCAGTCACTAAGACCTATTAATTGCAAGATTTTTTTACCTCTTATTATTACTTACATGTTCCTGGTGTTTCAGTTTTACGTTACTTCTTCCCCACTTTGTATTGTTAATTACCCTATTCTTGTTCCACATTTTGTCTTTGACTTGTTTCACTCATAAAACTATATTTTATTATGTTTATTAGTTTACAAAAAAAAATCTGTTTGGTATTTCTCCTTCCATCGTTCCCATTACGTAAATCCTATTCTAGTTTTTTTTACTATTCGTTTCCTTCTCTCTTTCATAATTCCTTCTGCTATTTTTTATGTTACACATTTCTTCCTTTTATTATTATCTCTCATGAAAATATTTTTCTTTATGGTTTTTTATTCTTCTACCTACAGTTTCATACATATATTCATATCCTAGTATATGTTTAGTATAGTAATTTTTTTAAAAAATTTTGAAATATTTTGGTTCTGAATAAGTTTCGTTTTTGTTACACCATAAGGAAAAATTAAATTTTTTGATATGTTTTAAATATTTGGCCAGTATAAAAAACATTTACACGAAATATCAGAATATTTTTTTTCACTGAACCTATAGACGTTTCGATCATCCATGGTGGTCCTCGTCATATATCAGAGAAAAAGTTTCACTTCAATTGAGAAACGGAGTCCACAGTACATATTTAACTTGAGGGTTAAACATCAGAAACCTAGACCCCGCGATTTGTTTGAACTGTAACAGTTTACACCCGCAGCTGCTTTCAACGATCCACAATGGATGGTCGTTACAAGTTCTATACCGTTCAGTGAAAGTATGTCGTTATTCTGATATTTCGGTGTAATACTGTCGGTTATCACTAGGGCCGTTAGTATTTTACAAATATATTCATCATACAATTGTAATTATTTTCATCTTACGTCGTATCCTAAAAACGTAAAACCTTATTCAGAGACCAATTATAGATCAGTAAAAAATATCGATTAAACTCATACTATGCACTATCGAATCATGTGCTAGTGAGATATGACAGATATGTCATATAAATAACTGTCGGTATGCATCAGAACATGTAAATTCATACTTTGAAGAAAGATTAATATCTCATAGGGAAGAGATATAATAAAACGAAGGCAGAAATGTGGAACCAGGAAACAAATTAGCACAAGCATTTATTGAAAGAGAGAAGGAAAGAATAGTAAAATTATACAGAATAGGAATTACGTAATGGGAACGATGGAAGGAGGAAATACCAAACAGATTTTTTTGTAAACTAATAAACTAATGTAAAATACAGTTTTATGAGTGAAACAAGTCAAAGACGAAATGTGAAAAAGGAATAGAGTAATTACATTACAAAAGTGGGGAAGAAGTAAACGTAAAACTGAAACAACCAGGAACATGTAAGTAATAATAAGAGGTAAAAAAAATAAATCTTGCAGAATAATGGTCTTAGTGACTGAAATAAAAATTGGTAGAGAAAAACTTAACTATCTGAAACATATTTGAAAAACTGGGGAAAAGAGGATAGGAGAAAGATGTTATGGTGAACAGAAAAGGAAATAAAGAACGTAGGAAATAGAAAGAAAGAACGTAAAACTAAAAAAATAAAGAATATAATGACCCTAAGTCGAAAGTTATACGAATGAAAAAATAATTTTTTAATTATATAAAACTAATATTACATATTTACTCAAAAAAAAACAAAAAAAAAATATATTAAATATAATACTTCTATAATACATTAATCATCACCCCACCAATCACACCACAAATCTCAAATCCAATAACTTTAACCCTAAACAATCCCCCACCACCACTCACACATATACTCTACAACCCACCTATTCCCACCCAAATCATAACACACTCCCCCACCAACCACACCATCACCAAAACCCATCCCCCATATAACAACCCCCCTATTTCACAACACAACCACACACCCAAACTACATTCACCCCTACCACACCCAATATCTCAATCCCACAAATACACTCCCAACACTAACTATTGATAATTAGAGAGGATCTATCCTGTATAAATATAAACTAATTCATATAATATACTTGTGAAATGAGTGTTTTAGAGATATAGATATACTTCACGACACAGGGTCAACTCATAAAGATTAATATCTCACATTATAAAGCAATCAGAGATAATCTACGCAGATAGAGATAGTAGAGAGACAAAAACAAACCTCCCACTCCACATATAGACTAAACCCCACCCCAACCACCCTATGTATATTAGGATCTGTGAGTAGGTTGTGAGAGTCCATTTGTAAATTGTAAGTTTTATATGTTTATTTTTCTTTATTCATTATGTTAATTGTAATGTTCTGGAGTGATCATGAGCGTAGGGTTAGGTTTTTTATCTTTAATTTAATTATGTTTGGGTGAGAATTCTCAACTGTAAGTTTGTATTAAATTTATATTGTGAGTTATTTTTTAGGATTATTCTAGTCATTCCAGATCTCATCGAATTTAGGAATATGAGAGATGATATTACCTTTACAACTCACCAAATATACTAAATCCTTCTTGGGGTTTTTGTTGTCCATTATGCTACATCACACCAACTACAAACCACCTCAATCCGCTTCCCCCCAATTATCAACACACTTCACTTCCTTCCAAAAAAATCCCTTTTCTACACGTCCTTAGATATTCCACTGTTTCCCATACTACACCTCCTATTACCATGGTTTTCCATTATTAAAATTGAGACAGTTCGTTGGACTACACCATCAAAATAGTTGTTGTACAATCGTTCGACGGTATTATCCCACGCTTCACGTGTGTGTTGAGAGAGAGATATAGAGCACTGTCTTTACATATTGAAATATAAAAATATAACTCAAATTAAGTTAAAAGTTGGACAAATAACATATAAAATTTACCGATAATGGTATCGAATTTAATCATTAGCTAAGTCGGTATGTTTATAGCCAAAAAATATTACTCTACGCAGACTTCCTTAAAATGGCTGCTGCATCCAGGGAACGCCCCGGGGTGCACGACAAACAACGATATTAGTGAAATATTACATTCGCGAAATAGACGAGAAATGGACAAAAAAACCGAGGTAATTGCCGTTACCAGGATGTTATAATCAGGCTGAATGAATCGTCTTTTGTTAGTATGCCGGTGGGGCCAGGTTGCTGAGTGTGTCATAGCAGCTACTAGTCTTTGATAGAGATGATGTAAAGATGGATAGTGGGTCTCACTTCACCTCAAATGTTGTCTTTTTATCGTGGGTTGTGGTGTGGAGAGAGTGTGCGCTATTGGGTCTGGGAGAGATAGAGTTCACCAGAGAGAGAGAGAGAGAGTGTGTTGTGTGTGTGTTGTTGTTAAATTTCTTATAACATTGTCGCCTTGTTCTGCCACTGCTTTGTCTCTTCCCTAGCGTCTCTCTCAGGCAGCTCCCTGCAACAACTGTCCAATCTAATCTCTTCCAGGCCATCACAATTGCGGCCAACAATGTTGCAGACGGTGACGTTTTCCCAGCCTACTCAGCCCCACCAAGCCATTCTCGTCTTCCGTCCTGTATATGTAAATATACAACAACTAAATTATTTTTGCTTTACCCACTGTAAGGGTCATGAGAATCACCACTCATAATCCTCATATTGTAATCATCTTTTCCAAGACAACGTTTCAATGCCACATTTATTATGGTTTCCAATGTCTTCTACTGACATCCCTTAAATACCTCACAATTATTTATCGGCCAAAGCTGTAGGAGTTTTTTGTTTCATCGTCTCTTGCCGTATCGTACTCTTTTCGTTTTCCGTCGATTTCCCGTCATATAAATAAAAACAATATTATTGTTTCTGTAAAACTAAACTTTTACCTAAAGGCAAGGGGGATTTCGGTTATATGGATATTCGACATATTTTTACCAGAATTTTGTAAAGACTGTTAATAAAATAGGATAATGTTTGTAAAACAAAATACGTAATTTTACAAATACAGTATTTACGTACGCAGATTGATGGATGTAACAGGACTTGTTGGTTTGCTTTTTGGGGCAGTGTTGCCAGCTGAAACCTATGAAAAGAATCAGTCCGTCAATTTATAAATTAGTAATAGGCAACCATTTTTTTTATAAATAATTTTGAAATATTGGACGTGGGAAAAAAGGTTACTATATTGACAGATGGCGACTTTGGACGCGAATGAGACAGCGAATTTATCCTGAACGTTATATTTTTAAGTGGAGTTCCTTTACAACTTGATACGAGTGTAACGGTGTTTGCTTTACACCATTCTCTATGCGGGAATAGGAAAATGTCTAAACTGGGTCACGTGTAACGTCACGCGATAGATGGTGAGATGTGAGAAATGGCGGATAATGTCCGCTCGCTCTTACAATTTAACAGTAACTGGGCATTGTCTCTTACATGGTAGCTGCACGGTTTGTTTGATGGGTTGAAACTCTACGTACGGGAGAAAAGCCACATTTCTGCGGTTATAACCAATACATCTATACGAGATATTAGTCGATATAAAGTACAAATTAGCAAATAAAAGCAAAAAAGGATCGGATGGTATTACAATTACTTATTGGCGTATTGATCAAACATACTAGGACAAATTAGTTCTTAGTTTAGTCTTTATGATTAACACAGCATCTATATCAAGATAACTCACATAAGTAATATACAGCATATATGGCCCTTTAACTAAGGAAATTGAAATGGATGCCATAGCCGGATGTTTATCTCTATTGGCGGGGGGGGGTATTCATAAACTTAGGCCTACTTTAAGGAGTGCGTCCTGAAACAGCCTAACCTCCCCTTTACAGAAGCATAGGAAACGGAATTGATAATGGAGGCGATGCGGCAAGGTATGAGCAAGGTAAGCCAGGATTTACTAAGGCTCCCCGGGCTTATGGCTTATTTGGATCCTACACCAGTGTTTCTCACACCTATCAGAGATGCAGGGAAAACCTTTGAAATACCTGCATCAGGTAGGTTGGCCTTGCGCTACTATTCTACCACGACCCTTTCCGCATGGGATCGGGCGACGAGTTTGCATGTTGGTGTCGGAGGCATTCCCTCTCCGCTCGTCTCACACACAGTTTTTCAGGGAGGCTGTTGGCCCAGGACTGATGCATATGGGATCTGTTGAACGCCTCTAGCCACTACCTACCTTGATGGCAGGTTTTCTAGGATTTTTTTCCCCTGCATCACCTTTCTAGGTGACAAAACACCGGGCCTATGGGATCACATGTACCACTAAAGCCCACTTGAAAAACGATGGCAAGTGGAGCCACCTGTCGAAACGTCGTGGCCAATGCCTACGTTCACCCGGCTGGAAGCCCAAGAACTACTGAAACTTCTGTCCTTGTTTTTCACCCCTGTAATATTCATGCATATGTTAGCCGTAAGTCAATTCCTCTTTTTCGCGAAAGCCTTCGTTGCCCGTGCTATCCTACTCTAGTTATTATTGCCGCCCAATTCCTTAATTTCCTTTAAAATATCCCTTCCCAATCTAACGGCCTTTGTCGTTCCATTATTTCACATACTACACTCCATTTACCTTGGCTTTCCCTCAATTAACCCTCATATTTTACCCTTCCTCCAGGACCACGTTCATGGCATTTATTGATTGTGGTTTCCGAAGTCTTCTTGTGGCTCACCTAATACTATAATATCATCGGAAAAGCGTAGGGTTTTTATATCTTCTCATTGCAGTATGATTCCCTTTCCACATTTGTCTTTATCTCCATATATATATATATAAGTTAAAGGGGCATATACAGCTTAGAGTAGAAAAGTTTTGACTGATTAAACTATTTTTTTTTCTTATTAACTTTTATTTCTATATTAATGTAAGTTAGTAGATTATAAATTCTGTCTTTTACATACAATAAACATTTTTTTAATGAGAGAAAAAATATTTATTTGCAAACATTTTCAAAATTTTGAATGACTTCTTTTCAGATTGCACGTATGAACCGTTTCCCTGATAACTCAGCTATTTTAAATGATTTTTGTGTTCTCCTTTTTTGTGGTGTAGCTGATACATCTGCTTACATCGTCATGCTTTTTTGAGTTAAATTTCCTAACAGATAATATTTAAAATGTTGTTCTACATTTAAACCATTTATGTTTTATAATTTTTTGAGTATTTACTATTTTTATCTGAAAAACTATTAAAGTGACATAAGTGATTTTGCCCCATATTGTAGGTTAATCATGAAAAAAATACACCAAAGAAAATTTACAATGATATCTTTGATGGTTTTTGAGGTATGTAGGAAACGGTTGTCAAAAATGTAATTTGTGGAAAATTAGCGTTAGAGATTTATTTAAATATCTTAGTGAATCTCTGATAGAAGCCAATTTTTAAGATTTATGTTGACATAAGATATCGCGATAATTGTTTCAGGGAAATAATTACTTAAAAAATAGTAAAGAAATTAAAAGTTTTTGAAGGTCTTAAGCCCCTTAAAGGGCACATGCGACTGACTGCATCCCTTCTTGAATTCTGTTATATTATACGGTAATTAATCCTAGCTTAACTCAGGGGACCGCAAATTGGGCCTCAGTAACTTATTAACCTAACAAATGAAGTGATTCTATCCGCGTCATAATGGAACTTGATATTATTAAAGGATGTGGTTCGTTGTAAACTGGGTGAAATACGTATCGACGGTAGTAATGAGTCGCGGGGCGAGCGGCGGAGGGGTTGATATAGATTGCGAGTGAGAGAGCCGCCTGGCGGAGGGTTGCGGAAGCTCGCCTCGTGGAGGAGGAGGCGTCGCGGCGCCAGTGAGACACGGAACCTACGCCGAGTCAGACATTCCGCGGGACACGACACAGCACTTTTTAGCCGACGGAAAGGGAAAAGGAAAGGGGGAGGCGAAGCACGCGTGAGACGAGAGACTAGAGAAAAAGAGAGGGAGACAGAGAGAGGGAAAGTAAGGAATTTCCCGCCAAGAGTTTTGCGATCGGGGGGGCATAAAAAAAATTATAAAATAATAAGAGTCGTGAAAAGTCAACAAAAACGCAGCAGGGATGTGACGAAGGTGTGTAAACCCCCAAATATTACCTAACAGTTGCACCACCCCCGGGGGGGAAAAGCGTCCGGCAGGCCGACAGAGGAGACGAGAGAGACCGGGGGGTTGGCTGCCTGGCAGGGGGGTTTTTTCTATTCTCTCTCTCTCTCTATCTCAATTTTATGTTTGTAACTACCGCGGCGGCGACGACGACGACGACGGTCGGGGATGACGAGAAGCGCCATCAGCAGTAGTGGTGCCGCTGAGAGGGAGAGGACGATGCCGACGACCACCCTGCGGCTGCTGCTGCTGCTGCTCCTGGTGATGGCCGCCGCTGTCAGAGGGGCCGACATCTCCGAGACCACTCCGGAGCTGGGTGAGTAACAACTCCATATACCCAAAAAAACAAGCACCGTCAGGAAAGGAGAAACTGAACCGCCAACCAACAACTACTTTTCTCTCTCTCCCGAGGCACGCACGCTTCATGTGTGGTTGGTGTTGGTGTCTCTTCACCTCCACGTCGATGTGACTCTGTTTCGATGGTCGGTGCTTTTGGCTGTGTAGCGGAAATGTCTTGCTGCTTACTAACTCTGCTTTAATGTGCCTCTCTGGTTGTCGCAGCATGCTTCTTTATTTAACGTCTCTGACAATTTTTCTTTCCCGTCATGGTGCCACCACTGCTATGGACTTCTGTATTAAGAAAAGGAACCATCACAACTGCAATGTGTGTGTTCCCACCAACCAACCAACCAACCTACGCCCCACGTCCCCGTTTCCTCCTCCACCAAAAACTTTCACGGAAGTCCCGAAACAATTACATTCGACGACAAAACTTATCTCTGCCTCGCAAGTGACGTCATCGATCGACGACGAAACGGATAAATCTGTCCTTATAAAATAGATTAGGTTTATATGTAGGCAGGCTTTTCCCGGAGGTTAAACTGAATGAGAAGTTCTCGGGATTTCCCCCGGGTTACGTCATTTATAAGACACGACGTTTCGAAGGCTAACTCCGCCATCGTCTTCAGAACTTCTTATTCAACTTGATGTTAATTATAGAATGTTTAAATTTAACGTCTGTTGTGTATAATTAAACAAATTCGTGACATTGCACAGACTTTAATATAAAAATATAAATATAAAAATTTTAAAACTGAAGAAATCTTAAATGAGAGAAGAAACGTTGTAATGTTTAGTATTTAATTTTTCTTTTAAAAAAAGAACTGACAAAGAGGCTGATTTAACTTATTTATTGCATATTTAATTTGTCAGGTAAACTTTGGTAACCTTAATAATTCCTTGAACTGCTGCTTATGTATGGTTTCTAGACGTCCGTTGTATTCGTGTCTGTGTTTTTACATTAATATTCTTTAATTAATTAAACGAATTGATGGCCTTGCACAGAATTTATTATGAAAATTTCCTTGTAACAACAACGTTTCGGCATGATTTTATGCCTTCTTCAGGTTCTTTTCCTACCCGTAGAAGAAACTGTACAGAAAATTAACCCTAGGGGGTTGAAATTAAGACAGATTTTTTAAAAACATATATGGAAACAATGTTGTAACTTTTTGTTCCCATATATGTTTTAAAAAAACTGTCTCAATTTCACCGCCCTAGGGTTAATTTTCTGTGCATTTTCGTCTATAGGATAGGGGAAAAACCTGGAGAAGGCATAAAATCATGCAGAAACGTTTTTGTTACAAGGAAATTTTTATAATAAATTCCGTACAAGGTCATCGATTCGTTTAATTAATTAATTAAAGAATATTAATGTAAAAACACAGACACGAATACAACGGACGTCTAGTAACCATACATAAGCAGCAGTTCAAGGAATTATTAAGGTCACCAAAGTTTACCTGACAAATTAAATATGCAATAAATAAGTTAAATCAGCCTCGTTGTCAGTTTTTTTTAAAAAGAAAAATTAAATACTTAACATTACAACGTTTCGTCCCTCATTTGAGACTTCTTCAGGATAAAAGTTACGCTGTAAGGAGTCACGGAGTGAGGTTCCATTTAATGATAAATGTAATAACGCAGACATAAATACGGCAGACGTCTAGGAACTATACATAAGCAACAGTTTTAAGAATTATCAGGTTACCTTAGTTTACCTTACAGTTAAATAAATGAGTTAAATCAGCGTCTTTGTAAGTTTTCTTTTTAAAAAATTTAAATAATAAACATTACAACGTTTCGCATATCATTTTAGACTTCTTCAAGTTAAAAATTTAGCTGTAAGGGGTCAAGGAATGAGGTTCCATTTACAGATAAACGTAATAACGCAGACATATTAATACAAAAGACGTCTAAGCAGTAGTTAAAAAAATTATTAGGCTACCCTAATTTATCCAATGATTAAAGAAGCAATAAATAATTAAATTCAGTAAGAGAATGTTTAAATTTAACGTCTGTTGTATATAATTAAACAAATTCATGACCTTATACAGAATTTATTATATATAAGTCAAGGTCAAGGAGTGAAGTTCCATTTACAGATAAACGTAATAACGCAGACATATTAATACAAAAGACGTCTAAGCAGAAGTTAAAAAAAATTATTAGGCTACCCTAATTTATCTAACGATTAAAGATGCAATAAATAAGTAAATTCAGTCCATTTATAAGTTTTTTTTAAAAATTTAAATACTTAACATTACAACGTTTCGTCTCTCTTTTGAGACGTCTTCAGGTTAAAAGTTAAGCTGTAAGGAGTCACGGAGTGAGGTTCCATTCACAGATAATTTTTTTTATCCTGAAGAAGTCTCAAATGAGAGACGAAACGTTGTAATGATAAGTATTTAAATTTCAAAAACCGTATAAAGAAGCTGATATTACTCATTTATCGTATATTTAATTGTAAGGTAAACTACGGTAACCTGATAATTATTTCAAAACTGCTGCTTATATATAGTTCCTAGACGTCTGCAGTATTCATGCCTGTGTTATTACATTTAGTTGTAAATTGAACCTCAATCCGCGCCCGCTTACAGCTCAATTTTTACCTGAAGAAGTGTCGAATGAGAGACGAAACGTTGTAATGTTTGATATAAATTTTAAAAAAACTTACAAAGAAGCTGATTTTAAGTCATTTATCAGATTACCTATTAGAAAATACCCCGAATATAATCATTCTGAAAAATTTTCCAGTAAAATAAGGACGTAAATGCGGATAATTCATAAAACGTACGGTAAGTGTGTGTACACATTCTTAAAAATATAACTGAAGTCACTACGAACTTATTTAAACTAGAATTTCTCTACCCAGATTAAGAAATACAATCATAGCTTTTCAAGTTTCCGTAGCTCATGGCGGAAACGCGGGAATTCCTTTAACACCCCCACCACACCCTATTTGAAAAATTAACAAAAATTACAACGAACTACATCATTAAAAATCTGTTAACCGTAAAAGAAATTCTGCTCTTTTGTAACTAAGCGAATTTAAAAGCTATTGCAAGGCGGCGGCGGCGGGGGTGGGTAATAGGGAAACCCGAGTCGAGTACAATGAAAGAAAAAAAAACGGGGCGACACACGGCACAGAGAGAGGAAAAAAAACAAATTGCCTGCTGAAGGAAGCCAATTTGATCAATCATTTCCGCGTTAATCAACGAAAGGTCCAAATAGGAATTTATTAACTTTTAATAAGTTTTTGAAGGAAAATTAAACAGAAGTAGACAAATTGAAAATTGAAAAAAAACATAGTTTTATGACTTTTAAAATTTACAATAAATTAAAAATACGGCAAATAAGTCAGCTGTAAATTTATAACTATTTGAGTAAACAATTCTTGGGTTTCCACCGGGGTTAAATGGAATTTTAAGCCGCGACGTTTCGATGGCGTACTCTGCCGTCGTTCACAAGTGGCTTAAACTCCATTTAACCCGGGCGGAAACCCAAGAATTGTTTATTCAGAATATGCAGCGGGAAAAGCTTCAATCTTTTAATAAGTATTCATTCAAAAACGACGTTTCGTCTCCCGTTTTTGAGACTTCCTCAGGAGTACTACAAACATGATAGTACAATAAATTAAATATGGGCTCTATGTTACAATTTTGTTAACTTATATGTATAAAATATGGTTGAAAACTGACTTATTGGCAGTCTTTTTATTTCTTGTAAAGATAAAACAATTAAAATATCGCGGTATTAAGAAAATTAATTAAAATTTAGGGAATATGTTATCTGAAGTGCCCGGCGTTGCTCTGCTTCAGGAATGTAAATAAAGATAAGTAGTTGAAGGTACGCTACATTTATAGAGGGGTGACTTTTAAATATAGTGGCGTGTTAACACTCTTTTTTTCCAAACAGCATAAATCTATTTTTTTTTGTAAAATCAAACCTATTTTCAATCTTAGGGGACAAGTCATCAAAATTGTATTTTTTTACACAGGAGTGCCATTTTGACCCATTTTCGGTCGTCTGAGAAGAAAAGGTCACGCTAACAAAATTGTAAAGAATCGAATTTCAATCGACCCTGGGTCCTCAGGATTATTCTAAAATCCTCAGGTTTGAACTACAGCGGTTTAAATTTGGGGGTTGGTCCGCCTGGGAAATAAAGATATCTACTGATGGGTGAGGCAAAGAAAGTAAGCCCTTACTCGCTCTCGTTTCTTGAAGTTGAGTACGGACTTTGCTTAAGGGGCGGAAAACCACCGAAAAAAAACCCGGAGGCATGTTGATATTTTCACTTTTTTTCACGTCTGTAACCTCGTTATATTTTTAAAAAATATTTGAAGTCATGGGTAGCTTCGGTCCCTGAGGAATTCGCCTGCTAAATTTGGTCAAATTCGAACCAGTAGTTTGGACCCTTATAGCATACTGACGGACGCACTGACAAAATTTTTCAATATTATTTATTTTTAGTACATACAAAAAAAAATTCCCAACAAAATTGATAATAATTATTTAAAAAATTACAGAAACTTTTTGTTCAATGGTACTGGTACGAAAACTTTCCTCGTTGAGCTCCAAAAAATGTTTCAAATTTTCGCATGTAGACTGAGTTGACCCACACGTGCAATGACGTGTACAAATGGCGTGAGCTCGGCTGGAAACCCAACACTTGCCGACTGAGTGAGCGGCGCCATAAAATTAATTACTTGTGTCACTTTATTAATGAAATCTAATTATTTAAATTAATAACAACAGCTAACGAGATTATGTTTTTCGACAGGTAAAGCGATAAATTTGGATCTTCTCCATCAAAGTTTTCTTGTTTTGAGTTTTCACAGTTAATTTATGGGATTTCAGAAATGTATCGATTTCTTTTCTCCATAACTTACTTCCTTGTCTGAAAAAAGTAACTGTATTATAAAAATTAAATGAAATTGCCAAAAGTAATAAATGGAATTGAAGACGTTTCGTTAACCCCCAATTTTAAGTTGTTGCTGCTGCTAAGTCCAGGACCAAATTTTAGAATAAATTTGAGGTAGTAAAAAACAAATTTTCCGTTCCAAAAAATGTAATATTTAGTTCTTGGGGTAAATTTTTTGTTTCCTTAATTGAAAAATATTAAAAATCGGATTTTCCCCAACGCGCAATGGTTTATTTATACCGGTCAATCTTTAGACAATTTTGATTTATAGGGGAATGTTTATCAGCTTGAAAAAATTTTAATTATCTCTATTTCCCCTAATTATAGCTGACAGAGTTAGTTTAGTCTGCCCAATGTATGGGCGGTTCTTTGCAAGGGAAAAAATAAATCCTACAAATTTTACTGTATGTATAAAACAAGACACTTCTCAGTTAAACTCATTGTTAGACACATCTTTTTAGTTATTCTTTGTTTCGCTTTATGTTTCTTCATTTCAGTCAGTCTTAAATATTGAGAGAGACCGCAAGGGATGGTCGAAACGTCTGAATTTTTTTTACGTATCTCAAAATTTCATAATATTTTATGTTATAGGGGTTGTTACTTCTTATGTTACATAAGTTTCTTAGATACTTTAGTTGCTTTTAAAATTATTTTTTCGCTTTTAAATATGTTTATTTGACACCGACGAAAAGGTTAAGCAGAGGGAGGAGGGGGTGGAAAGGGGGTTAACAATTTCACCGTCATTAAACCTTGACATCGGTAGTGGTTCAAGGATAATTTTTAATTTTATTTTTCTAGCAAATCCAAATGAGACTGTGCAATATTAACTGATCGCGCGTGTTGGCGTTGATGATGAAATTTAACCCTTCTCCCCCCTCCCCTTCCGCCCCCGCCGTCGAAGTGACGGGAAAAATAACTGCCCCGGTTAAATCTGATTGGTGAGGGAATTTTATACCTACCTTGGGCCCGGGGTTTATCTGATGGATGATGACACGCGAGGTGATTCATCGTCGTTACGTGGTAATTTGTGATTATGATTCGTTTGCGAGTTATGATGATTATTACTACGCTGTTTTTCTTTTCTCGTCGGTAATCAGCCAGGGGGGTGAAAGTCATGCGGCTCATGGAGGTTCCCTCTCTGTAGTCTAGGGGAAATCACGCCGCCCGATTCTTCTATCTCGATGAGCTTCTTTGTAACTTTTTCTTTAGCCGGCTCCTTTTCTATGCATTTTTTTATCCCCACCCCCCGTCAAGGGCGTGATGAAAAAAAAACGTTGCAACTTCGTAAGGGAGACCGTCGTCATTGCGTCTCCTCCGCGTCGTCCTCCTTCTTCGTTATTATTGGAACACTAGATTCAACCTAGAAATCCTAATAAACTCACCATTTTTTACAATAACTTTCCTTTTTAAATGAGTTATAACAGCCTCTTTGTCAGTTTTTATTTTATTTAAATAATAAACTGCACTACGCTTCGTCTCTCATTTAAGACATCCTCAGGTATATTAGAATGAAAATTTTTGTACAATATTTTTTTTTGTGAAATACAATACCTGATTTTGAACTTCCCAAATTTTGCTGTAAGTTTTAAACCATTTCTTGTATTTAAACAATTTTTATTGAAACATATTACCTATTGTAATTTTCAGTTTAGTTTACCTGAAGAAGTCTCAAATGAGGGACGAAACTTAGTATATAGTTAATTTTTTAAATATAATAAAAACTGACCAAGGGGCTGTTATAACTCATTAAATATTTATTTACATTTGTTTTTTATATATTTGTTTCAGCAAATTTTTGAAAATCCTGTAATTTAAGGACGACCTTTTCTGAATTTACCAACATCGTTACGTTTTATGTTAGGAAATTCATCGCCAACGTCATAGGGCAATTTAGACCACCTTAAAAGTATGCCTTGTCCTCTCCTCCTCTTCGTCTTGATTGATTTCCACTAATGCCGGGTATAAATAAACCTTGGGCTATAGGGGAAAATCCGATTTAAAATTTTTAAATTTAAGGGGAAAAAGTACCCCCCATAATCTGAGACTGAAACTTTTTCTTTCTGCTTCCTGCATCCTAATATGATAACAGATAAATAAATAAAATAAGGCAGTCTCACGTAGCAGCAGCAGCAGTAGCGGCAATTTTTGTTATATTTTAAATTAAACAACTGAGAAGGTCACGACAGTTGGGGCACGATACGTTTTCAATGCCACTCCAGACATTTAGTCATTCTTTATTTTCTTTATAAAAGGGCGTAGAACACTGTCAGAATAATGGAAGGAAGAAACCCACTTTGCTCAGAAATCTCCTACAGTTACACTACGTTTAGTTGTATGTTTCGATACCAGTTTTCGTGCGATACCATACAAATGTATTTATTTAAATAAAGTGTACATATATTTATTTATTAAAACAACATAAAGATTTTAAATATTTTTATCTGAAGTGCTAAAATTATATAGTAATAACATTGGGCCGTCATTAAGCGTCTCTTTTATAGTAAAACAATTTTATTTCTGTTTAATATTCTTAACTCTTGGAACTGACAAAGAAACTTCCGGGTGTTTCAAAAAGGTCTTTTATAAAAAAAAGCTACAGAGCTGGTTTTAGTGTTGTTTTAAAGGGAGACTCATCAAGGTTTTTTTTACCTTAAACTAATGATGTTCTGAAATGTTTTCCAAGTTAGGATATAAACTGTTTGTGTTTGCTGTGAAGTTAACGATTTTGGTTTTCTCTAGGTTAATTATTTATACACGGGTGTACTACATAGTCTTGCCTTTCAATTTCCATAGGTTCTTACCTTCATCCATTCATTTACATTTAATCACCAAATTGTCATAGTAGTAGTAGCAAACTGTTTCAGTCCTTCCTATCTACGAACTGTTTCAGTGAAATAATACGCTCCATTCATTAAACAGAGATTTACAACTCTTTATAAATAATTTTTGAACCTTTTAAGCTTTTATTTCGTAGATTGAAAATGGACTTTGTTATATATTAAAATAATTAAGGAACCTCTCTGTTGTCCTCAAAGTTTATTGTCAAATAAAATTAGTCTAGCTTGCGACTATTATTTATCTGCATATTTTGGCCACCAGAGCGCACCACTATATGAGCCTTGGTTGCCTGTTACAGTTTGACGCGGAGCGTTACACCTGACAGATGTAACGTGTGTAGTATGTTGCAACACCGCTCTTTAAAATAAGTAATTCCTTTCTTTCTGAGATTCACTCTCCGTGATACATTCCTTTTTTTATTATTATTAATTTATTTATAGTCGCAGAAAGAAAAATGTCAATACATTCTTGATTTTATGGCTAAACAGATTGTAGGTTGAGCATTAATGTTCCTGTTTTCGTCGTTTCACAGCCTGATGATGACCTTCATGTTCGCAATCTAGTCTCATTTTTTTTTTGACAAGAAACTTTGAGGACTATAGAGTGGTCTCTTAATTATTTTAGCTTTTATTTCTTCAGGAAGAGTATTGTATAGATTTATACCGAAAAAGGCTTAGGCGATTTTTAGTGACTTGATCCTTTTACACATATAGATTGATGTTGCCCCATACAAATTTTTAAAAATATCTATAATATACGTACAAGGCAAGGTTAAAATTCCAAGTTTCCAAAACAAAGGCATGCACTACTATTCCTCCGGGCCCCCGCTTTTGTAGTTTAAAAAGGTGGAGTTTTCAACACTGTAACAGAATGAAAACATCCATGGTACATCATTTTTGATGCAGCTATGTCGGTTTCCCCGTAGCTGACAAATTTCGCTGAGTTTTTCCCCGATAATTTTCTTTTATTGTGGTGATTCCATTTGAAAATTATTGTCAATCAGTTATGAACTGATTTATGGATCGGTTTCTTTCCAACATCAATTACCGACCGGCGACGTCATCTGTTCCTTCGATCTGTCAGACCTTGTCCGTCATCCTCCGCGCGTTGTCTCGTAACACGAAAGGGTCAACAACACCACCAACAACATTGCGCAAGGGCAGAAGCCAGACAGAGGGACGGAGGGAGGGAATCTCCCTTCCTCTCTCTTTACCCTTTTCCTTGGCGTGTTCGTCACGGTGGCTATAGGGACGGTCAGTCACTGGTTCTGTTTGGCGTGTGACTTTCTCATAACCCTTATCGTGAAATTGTATTAGTAAAGTTTGGGATAGAGGGTGAGAGTAAGTTTCACATCTTAAACCTAAAAGGAGAGTCGTATAAAGAATATAGAGGGGGTGATGTACTAATTAATAATTAAATAATTAATAAGATTTTTTGATAATTTCAAGAAAAAAATTTACTTTAACAAAACAGAACTTATTTAAAATAATAATTACAAATTTTTAATAGTTTCAATAATTACGCCGCCACTTATTTTCAATAATAACTACACATATTTTTTTACAAAATGATTTAAATTAATTACTTAAACACTAACAATTTTAAGACTCGCACTTTGTGGGTCTTCTCATAGAACAGATATCTTCTTACACTAAACCACTCGGATCTGGCAGCAAACAGAAAATTACAAAGAGTTACAGACGAAGTAGTTTACCTAATCGTCTTAGTGCAGGTTCCAGCTCCTTCCTCATCATTTCTCCAGATCGTCACCGTTCTCCAACAATTTCCTCCAAAATATGTCTCAAAATTCCATCTCACCGCTCTCGACCACAACCCTCTCTAATTCACCTTCTACCAATCTGATGCCAAAATGTCTCCGTCTGCCTGTTTAAAACCTCGTCCCCACATCAATCACCAAGGTGAATCTCCTCCAATAATATCCATGGGTGGGAGGGGAAACAGAGTCACCCGGTGCCGATTCTCACACAATTTTGTGGGAAACTCCCGAGCCGAGACGACGAGTCTAGGTTTTATGGCCCACGTGTCAACTGCCGTCTCCTTTGTGTTGTTTCTGCGCCGCCAAAGGCCCGAGCGTCTGAAGGAGGAGGAAGAGAAGCCGCCACAAACAATGGTATTCCCCGCTTCTCACCCTCACTTACAACTCAAAAAGATAATCTTACAACGTACAAAGATACAAATAATCAATGTTCTTCGTTCGGCTTCTCTTTGTTTATCCCAGCGCCTCGTTTTGGTCCTGTTACGATCCTTAAGCTACAGACAGACAGCCCCGGGGGCAGTAGCTAACGCTCGGCTCTGCCTCCCTCCTGCTCCTCCCTCCTTCTCGCTCATCCTCCCTGTAGATACAATCCTCCACGTGGATGACCCCACAAAAGTGTTAAAAAGAGATTATAGCAAAGGGGGACATCACGAGGCAATGTAATACTTTTTTTTCAACGATATGATACTGCTTGAAACTCAGAGAATTTACAATATCCTTGTAAATATATAACACCTTTAAAAATATTAGGAAATCGTTTTCTAGTCTTCTTCTGACTCCCCTAATACTAAAATATCGTCGGTTTTTATTTCTTCTCCTTGCAGTATGATTCTTTTTCCATGTTCCATTTCTATATTTAGCAATATATCATATATACTCCATGACTCCCTTATTTCGGCCCAAAACCGTATGGGGCAGGAGATACTCAATACACGACACCAAATTCTTCACACGTAAATTCGATATTAAGTTCCATTTCATAAAATAGGTTAATTTACCGAAGTATATAATTTATAAAAGTATAACTTACATAACGTAACATATTTGAACTTTCCGTACCGTGGTTTCTTTGCCGAGCGTAACCGATGTGACCCGAGCGTTTCACGAAGAGCGTTACTCAGGACTTTATTTTATATATAGGGATAATCCCTTAGATATAATTACTTGGAAACCATAATAAATGGTTTGAACGTAGTCCTGGAAAAAGAGTTCAATATGAAGATTAATAGGAGCAAAAGCAAAGTAATGGAGTGTAGTATGGGAAACAGTGGAATAACAAAGGATGTTAGATTGGGAAGGGATATTTTGAAGGAAATTAAGGAATTCTGCTACTTGGGAAGCGTAATAACTAGGGATGGTAGAAGACATAAGGAGTAAGATAGCACATGCCAGGAATTCTTTCGCAAAAAACAGGAAATTACGCTGGCGCCTACCCGGGTAATAACTTGCGCTGACTTTCTCACAGTAAGAGCCAAAAGTCAGCATCCATCGGAAACGTACGAAGAACTTCGACAGAGTAAAGAGTGCATTTAACAGTCAATACAAAGGAAATATCTCAGTAATATGATAATTTGTTAAATAACTTCACCGTCGAAGAGATTCATTTAACTTCAAAGCAACGCTTGAAAAGAGAGAGAATTTTAGGAGGTGTATGCACTGGGGTCTAACACCTTCGGCATCCGATAAGAGTTGTCCGCTGTTCCCATTGGACCGAACAGTCAACTGCCTCCTAAAACTTGTCGAGGCTCGGAGAAGGGAATGCTGTAACCTTATAACAAACTCGTCTCCCGTCATTTGGAAGGGCGTGAGACTAGTACCCAATAGCCCGATCTACCTCATGCAGTTTTTCTAGGGGTTTCCCTGCATCTCTTTAGGTGAAACACCGGGTAGGATCTTTAAACCATAGCCCAGGAGGCCCTAGAAACCCTTGGCTAACCTTGCACTAACTTTCACATCTCCCTTTTCAATTATCTTCAACGACCAAATCAGACAGGATGGTAAGGTGAGGTCGAGATGACGTCACTAATTCTATTTTGTCATGGATCATCTGGCAGTTATGTCAATCTCTGAGACTTTGATAGTGACGATCAAATGATTTAATGCAGAAATAGTTCTCGGGTTTCCACTCGGGTGCAGGTGCGATGAAAACGCGACGTTTCGACGACCAAGTGCTCTGTCGTCATCTTCAGGCTGAAGATTATTTCCCTCTTTCTTGATGGCTTTCATTGTTTGTGTATTTCTTCCTCTCTCTTATTCCCTTTCCTTCTCTCTGTCTATCCTTTACTCTTCCTTTTCGTCTTCTCTTGCTCTTTCTCCTTATTTCTTCCTTACTTTCACCTCGTCTTTTTCGCTCTTTAATTTATTCAGTTTTTTTCTAATTGCTCCTTTCCAAACCGTCCAATTTCAAAATTTTCTCCTTCTCCTTCTTCCAGACCATATGATGATATTCATATATTTTTTTGTCCTTCGATGACGTCACCTAATCGGGATCTATCTCTTCCCTCTACCATCGTCAATGTCTTACGTGTTGTTAGGACACCCATTTTTTTTTAAAAGAAATTACTTTCAAGTCATTTTCTAGAATCTAATTTTAAATGATGGTACAATTATTTATACAATCCTGAATGGTTCTTTTTAAGATAATAATATTTATTTGAAGTCAAGAAATGATGTGACTCATCACACTGTGTGTACATAACCGGTCTTCAGCCTGAAGATGACGACAGAGCACTTGGTCGTCGAAACGTCGCGTTTTCATCGCAACCTGCACCCGAGTGGAAAACCCGAGAACCATTTCTGCATCAACTGCACCGGGAAAGACTCAGCTGACTTATTAAGCGAGTTAATGTTGGAATTTTACACTGAAATCATTTTATTTTTTTGGACAGTTAAATGTACCTATGACTCCGTAGATATGTTTCGTCACTTGACCGTCGCAGATATTCATTTAACTGGAAGACGATCCTTGAGTCCGCGACGTCATAACGACGTAATCTTACCAGCGTGTGTGGAAGCCACTGGCGCCTACCCGGGTAACAACTTTAGAAACTTAGTTATTATCAATTTAAATGAACCGAACGAGGCTTCATGATGTTTGGTGAAGGCGATGGACGATTCGGATCATCAAGCTGTAACACCTCACCACATTTCTTTTCACTTCTCATCCCCCACTTTCCATGTTACCAATAGGCAAGAAGCAACAGCACGTGGATGACCCCCTTTCTTTCTCAAATGAAATTATATAGCCGAGGTAAAACAATTGCAAATGATTGGGGGATATTAATTAATGAATTTAATAATTGAGTTTAAATATATACATTTATTAATTGTAAACAATAATTTTTAATATGGGTACTGCGTAGATATATTACGTTCAAAATAATTATTTAAAAATGGGATTGTATTGAAGATCTCAGGGTATTAATGGTTTGGGTGATCACGAGTAGCAGATCTACTGTTCGTTGACGATCCTGAGTTGTTTTCATATGCGTCTCGCTGTAATTTCCGTGTTGACAATAGTACGAAGTCGCGCTGCCAGATTGAGGAAACACCGCTTTTTCCTCTTTCTTCCCTTGTTGTTAAGGTCTTTCTTCCCTGCTTCCTGGACTGACCAAAGCATGGTCTCCGCGGCCACCTCACCAATCTCCTCTCTCCACCACTCTCCTTCAATCTCCTCTCTCCATCCCCTGCAAAAATCTGTCTACCACTCTCCTTCAATATCTTCTCGCCATCACCTTGTATCACTTGCAAAAATCTGTCCTCAAATTGTCTCCGCCAGCCTCTTTAAAGCCTTGTCCCCACTTATCCGACACCTATCACTAAGGTGGCAGGGATGGATATCCTCCAATCATATCCCTTGTTTCATTTGGGGAACACACGCCACCCGGTCACCAAATTCCCAGGCATATCAAGACATTCCGAAACGGCGACGAGGTGTCCGAGCTTTATGGTCCAGGTGTCAGCCGCAGTCCCTTTGTTATTATTCCGAGCCGCCAAGACGGCGCGTGGAAAAACCCCTTCTTCCTGGCAAGCGACTTGCTCATGCCGGAATGTTTCTTATTTAAGTTTCCGTAAATAATAATAAAAAATTGGACGCGGGTTCTACTGCGCTACACAATAATCCTTTCCTCGTCTTTATCATCGTCACGATTGTGTACCACACCTTATAAAATTCACAATCAACCCTTTGAAGTCTAATAATGAACGAGGTTTTCCGCGTCAAAGAGTTGTCCCCAATAGACGACGGGAAGCCTTTTTTTTACTCTTCCAACTGCGAGAAACTCCAGGATGTAGATCAGCGAGAACACAAAGGGAACACTTTATAAAGTATTACTATCCATAAAATCCAGAGGATCCCCGGCAAAAAAGGGTGAAAACTTAATGAATATCCTCAAAAAAAATATGGAAAAAAACTAATTACAAGCAAGTTCCGCCAACAGCGCCACAGTCTCAGAAAGTCAGAAAAATTAGACCGATAATCAAGAGAAATACATTTAAAAAAACTCTTAGGAACCATACAGTGTGTAGGTTTTTGTTGTGTTTTCAGTCCTAAGACTGAACTGATAAATCCCTCCGTGTTAACCTATCTTGCGCAAGCCTTTACATTTCTTTATAACTATCGCAACCCACATCCTCCATAAAATGCTTAGCGTATTCCATCCTTGTCCTCCCTCTTCTGTTCTTACCCCACACACTTCCCTCTAATGCTAATTTTAAAGACCCTCGTGTCTTAAAACGTGGCCTAATAATCTATCCCTTTTCTTATTCAACGTCCTCCATATTGTTCGCTTTTCCCCTATTCTGTTTAGAACTTCCTCGTTACTGATTCTCTCCACCCATCTGATTTTCAGCACCACATTTCATAGGCTTCTATTCTTTTCCTTTCTGCAACTCCTATGGTCCACGTTTCGCACCCATATAACGCCACGCTCCATAAGAACATTTTTAATAATGATATCCTAATATTTACAGTCAAATCACACATTTTTGAGACGACAAAAACTCGTAATGGCCGTCACAAAATTTGACTGGTCATTCGATACAGATGACCTGGGAAAACCTTCCCTTAACAGTCCTTTGTGTTTAAGCCTCGTAATAGAGGGGTGGGGGGCTGATATCTGATCGCTATAAACATATAATAATTTTTTTTTGTCAATACATGACGGACCATTGTGTTTAAGCCATGTCTGGCACCAGGCTGTACAACGACAAAAAGGGACAAAAAAAATTCGGTTCCGCCGCGAGCGAATAAACATTTTTACTAACACGCGTCAAACATGATTCTCAGTGAGTGAGTGAGTGACAGGAAAATGGCGGTAGGATATTTATCCTTTCCATTTACACTGCAAGTAAAATGCGTACAAAACTTTACATAGCGATTTATTAATACTTTTCCTGTTGATTATATTACCTCTGGTTTTCGATATCGCTTTTGTACGTCAAAAATAATTAGAGGTATTTTTCCCCGGTTAGAGAGTAGCTAGTGTCTCTGACAATTAAAAATATTCTCTCTGCTGGCTAAATAAATATTTGGTAAGCCAACTACAATGACTGTCATGTCCGAACATGTGTGATATCTTCGGAATCAGAGAAGTTACCTTCTGAAAAGCGAAGCAGTAGGAGTCTCTGTGTGAACCGGTCTTCAAAAGCAATTGTGAAGACCAGTTCCAGAGAGATTCCTGCTGCTTCGCTTTTCAGAAGGTAACTACTCTGGAACTCGTCTTTATGCCTTATCACCAAAGACATATATAAACAACATAGACTGGACAAGGCGCCGCCATATTTGAAGCAAATTGAAGGCTCAGGCGCCATTTTTTGAATGGTAAGGTGGGCGTGTCCTGTCTTCTGCTGGCATTGAATTGAGGTGGACTTACGAATACGTGCAGGAAGCGTATCTCGTAAATCAATATTTAAAAACTATATATACATATGTATTAAAGTTACAAATGAGCGGAAACCAGCTAGAAAGTGTTTCATTACATATAATATATATAACACATCACTTAAAAATTGTAAATTATTTCTGTTGTCACACAAGGAAAGTGCCGAAATTAAAGTTAACACGGATAGGGCTCATTAACATCATCTCAATGCTAAATACAACATGTAAACATTGACAGTTAACTTTATAATAGTTAATTTATAATTTTTGTTTTAAATCAGTCATTTCTGATATTAATGCCGAATTATTAGATGAGATATGAAGCACCAGATTACTCCCAATATCTAAAATTTTAATTTTTTTACAATCATACAATTGTACGTTGTACAAGTAACATCTAAATGCATCTAGACTGACATTAAATATAGTTGAAAGTTGATAGGGATCAAGGTTAAACGAAATAAAACACATTCATTAATTACAGTACAGAGAACTACTTTCATAAAAAGAACAAGAGCTGGCTTGCATATTCTAGAGCACCACCAAGATCAGAAATTTGGTAAATATCGAAGTTACAAACACACACGTGCTGTCAAAAGTGAAAATATGATGATATTTACTTAAAATACGATATTCCAGTTGTTTTTGAACTACGATTAGTACAATTGTACGCTGAACACACATTTGGCATGATTTAGGATGAAAAACAATATATTTTAATCACAAAAATACACGATTATTCAACCTCAGTCATTTAAACACAGTACATACGGTCAAAGTTCTTGACCGTAGACATTGTGATTGTCCCTGTTGTTAGTTGCTGCCACCCAGGGCGCTGTAACGTCCTCGTAGCCTCTCTATGATGTTTATATATCTCTTTGCTTATCACAATATAAACGTCGTCGCTCGCGCGACAGTTCAGAGACTCTACGAAATGTTTCCTCTTCTAGGATCTTTGCATTCAGAGATACCGACGACTTTCTTTACAATCACGGATATATTTATCAAATAACTTCAGGCCATCAAAAGACAAAGAACTAAAGAATTTTAAGTTTTGACCGAGGGAGTCATAGAGTGAAGGCCACGGATTGATAAATTTAGCATCTGATGAACTCTCAAAAGGGTGACGAAACGTCGTATTTTTGTAACTTTCAAATAAACCCACTGACATCTAAGTTTCTTGCAATACTTTATTTAAATTAATTTAGGCCGTAACCGTCACTGGAAAAAAGTTCAGGTAGGAAAATTTCTCATTTCGTTTATTTCTTACATAATTTTATCAATACAAAATGTCGGTGTTATATTAATAATTTAAATTAAAACCATAACAGTTATTATTTTAACGACATATTGTGCGCTCAAATATGTAACTGTTTCGTTCGTCTCATAGTTAATTTCAGTTGGAATTTTGATAACGTATCTGCTGTATACTGACGAAGGTCCTAAATGTTGAGCGAAACGTCATCAGAGACATCAAACAACAAGCGTCTAGGCTGATATGTTGGTCGGCTGATTTGTTTTTATCTGGACGTATTATTATTTAACGAAGTGTTAATACAGCAATTTATAACGATTTACAGACTTTTTTTTCTTAAATGTAGCTGGAGGAAACTTTTCAGCACTCGTTCTTGCCTTCATCAGGGGATTTTATTTCTATGTTGGAAATATTTTAAAAGGAATAAAAATTTGTGTAAACCGTTCTCGGGCTTCTAACCCATTACAACTGACGTTTCGACGACTTTCTCTGTAATCGAAACGTCGCTCCACGTCAATTCTACCCGGTTAGAAATACTGAGAACTGTTTATACAAAAAATATTCAGTCACAATTACACAAATTCCCAATTGTTATAATGTTAAACGATAACTTGAAATTTAAACAGAACTGAATTCTACTCGAGTTTATAACTGTTTTTTTTATTTAAACTTTTTTCGACTATAATCAATTTCAACTGTAACATTTGGTTATTTATCTGTACCCTGAAGAGGCCAGAAAACTGGACGAGACGTCGTCAGAGACGTTAAATAGCAGATGTCTTTCAGACATATCGGCTGATTTACCTCTTTGAATTCTTCAATTAAAACGGAGAAAGAAGAATTTAATTACTGAACTATTTTCCGCTCTAAAATAAATAAAAAACGGCCAATCAGTCAGAAAATAATTTATTACTATTTAATTAATGCACACGTTTAATCCAAAAATTTGAACTACTTCAGGTAACTATACACCAAAATACTTATTTGCTGACTTATTGGCCGTCATTTTATTTATTTTGAAGATAAATTCAGATAAGTATGTTTGTATTTTCGGCCTTATTTTATTTTCCTTTTTAACCTCTCCACATCAATCGATACTTCTCGCTCTCCTATTTCTCATAGACTGTCCCCTACGTCGTTACATTATATTATTAGTGGCTAAATTGAGTTTTAATGGCGATTTATGATTTGCTGTTACACAGCCAGTGACGTAATTGGGCTGCGATTGGTTCACAAGGAGAGGAAATGGACTGCCTTTGTTTTAGAAATTTGTTTGTACACGGTCAGTGACGTCATTATGCTGCCATTGTCCGAAAGAAGAGGGGAAAAGGCTACTGTCGCTTCAGGAATTTGTTGTTACACTGCCATTGACGTAATTAGGCTCGCAGGAAGAGGAAAGGGCTGCAATTGATTTAGGACTTTGTTGTTACACGGCCAGTGACGTAACTGGTCTGTGATTGGCTCACAGGGAGGGGAAAAGGGCTGTCGTTGTTTTGTGAATTTGCTTTTGCTTAGTCAGTGACGTCACTAGGATATCATTGTCTCAAAAAAAAGAGGAAAGGGTTGCTGTCGTCTTAGGAATTTTTTGTTACGCTGTCAGTGACGAAACTAGCTTAAAATTTGGGTCACAAGGAGCAGAAATGGCCACCATTGATTTATGAATTTGTTTTTGCTCGAGCAGTGACGTAAATGAGCTGTGGTTGGTTCATAAGATTTTAGGAATTTGTTCTCACACGAGCAGTGACGTAACTGGGCTGCTATTGACTCAAAAAGAGGGGAAAGGGTTCCTGTAGTTTCAGGAATTTTTTTGTTACACTATCAGTCTCGTCAGTTGGCTCTGGTTGGTTCCAAAGAAGAAGAAGAAAGGGGGTGTCTTCGTTTTGGGAATGTGTTGTCGCTCGGCCAGTGACGTAACTGATCTGTGATTGGGTCACAGGGAGAGGAAATGGCTGCCACCCATTTGGGAATTTTTTGTTACACGCCCAGTGACGTAAATGAGCTGTGATTGGCTTAGTTACGTAACTGGGATAGCATTGACTAAAAGAAGAGGGGAAAGGGTTCCTATCGTTTCAGGAATTTTTTGTTACACGGCCAGTCACGTCAGTAGGCTCTGGTTGGGGCTGAATCGTTTTGGGAATTTTTTTGTTACACGCCCAGTGACGTAAATGAGCTGTAGTTGGTTCATAAGGTTGAAAAAAACGGCTGACATGGTTTCAGGAATTTTTTTTTCACACGACCAGTGACGTAACCGGGATACCGTTGACTGAAAGAAGAGGGGAAAGGGTTCCTGTAGTTTCAAGAATTTTTTTGTTACACTATCAGTCTCGTGAGTTGGCTCTGGTTGGTTC
Organism: Eucriotettix oculatus; assembly: GCA_034510155.1. Classification (NCBI taxonomy): domain Eukaryota; kingdom Metazoa; phylum Arthropoda; class Insecta; order Orthoptera; family Tetrigidae; genus Eucriotettix; species Eucriotettix oculatus. The sequence goes on along the minus strand of CM067377.1, from coordinate 205,584,943 downwards.
CAGAGAAGAAGAAAGGCGGTATTATCGTTTTGGGAATGTGTTGTCGCTCGGCCAGTGACGTAACTGATCTGTGATTGGATCACGGGGAGAGGAAATGGTTGCCATCGATTTGGGAATTATTTGTTACAAACCCATCGACCTAAATAAGTTGTGGTTGGTTCAATGACGAAACCGGGATACCGTTGACTGAAAGAAGAGGGGAAAAGGGTTCCTGTGGTTTTAGGAATTTTTTGTTACACTGTCAGTGACGTAACTAGCTTCTGATTGGATCACAAGGAGAAGAAATGGCTACCATTGATTTATGAATTTGTTTTTGCTCGTGCAGTGACGTAAATGAGCTGTGGTCGGTTCATAAGGTTTTAGGAATTTGTTCTCACACGAGCAGTGACGTAACTGGGCTGCCATTGACTGAAAGAAGAGGGGAAAGGGTTCCTGTCGTTTCAGAAATTTTTTGTTACACTATCAGTCTCGTCAGTTGGCTCTGGTTGGTTCCAAAGGAGAAGAAAGGGGGTACCTTCGTTTTGGGAATGTGTTGTCGCTCGGCCAGTGACGTAACTGATCTGTGATTGGGTCGCAGGGAGAAGAAATGGCTGCCACCGATTTGGGAATTTTTTGTTACACGCCCAGTGACGTAAATGAGCTGTGGTTGGTTCATAAGGTTGAGAAAACGGCTGACATGGTTTTAGGAATTCGTTTTCATATGACCAGTGACGTAACTAGGATACTGTTGAATGAAAGAAGAGGGGAAAAGTTTTCCTGTGGTTTTAGGATTTTTTTTTTTTACAATGTCAGTGATGTAACTAGCTTCTGATTGGATCACAAGGAGAAGAAATGGCTACCATTGATTGAGGATTCTTTTTTGCTCGTGCAGTGACGTAAATGAGCTGTGGTTGGTTCATAAGGTTTTAGGAATTTGTTCTCACACGAGAAGTGGGAAAGGGTTCCTGTCGTTTCAGAAATTTTTTGTTACACTATCAGTCTCATCAGTTGGCTCTGGTTGGTTCCAAAGGAGAAGAAAAGGGGTACCATCGTTTTGGGAATGTGTTTTCGTTCGGCCAGTGACGTAACTGATTTGTAATTGGATCACGGGGAATTTTTTGTTACACTCCCATTGATCTAAATAAGTTGTGGTTGGTTCAGTGGCGTAACCGGGATACCGTTGACTGAAAGAAGAGGGGAAAAGGGTTCCTGTCCTTTTAGGAATTTTTTGTTACACTGTTAGTGACGTAACTGAGCTGTGATTGGTTCAAAGGTTAGGAAAAGCCTGTTGTAGTTTTGTGAATTTATTGTTACTTGGGCAGTGACGTAGCTGAGCTGTGATTGTCTCACAGGGAGAGGAAAAAACTGCCATTGTTTTTTTAAAACATTTGGTTTTACGCGGACGGTGACGTCACTAGGTTTAAAGTGACTCAAAACAGTTAGGACAAGGCTGGTGTCGTTTTAGAAATTTTTTGTTACACTGTCAGTGTCGTCACTAGGCTCTGATTGGTTCACAAGGAGAGGAAAGGACTGACGTCATTTAAAAAAATTGTTGTTTTGATTTTACGACAGCTTAAACCAGTCTTTAGTTGGAAAATTCCTACTGTCGCTGTACATTGAGAAATATACGTCGTGATAATTAAACCCGTGGGTTTTCTGCTAAACTTTTACGAAATTATTAAATAACCCCCTCCCGTTTAAAGTTGGAGAGCTGCAACAGCAGTTTCAGTGATTGTTCCGAGGAAATTCTTGTATTATTATTTCTTTCCCTCCTCGTGGTGGTCCGTGGAAATCGCCGGCGAGAGATTGAGATGGTATCGCTTCCGTCGTCGTCGTCCAGGGACTAACTAGGAGAGTTTTCCCACAGCAAAACTAACTCTGATGGAAAGCGGAGGCGGCTCGGATTTCGCCCGAGTTTATCTTTCCTCCCGCCTCCGTCCATCCACTCCTCCCCGTGTGTCTCCAGCTAACCCGACTGGAATAACACGGGCTGGACTGACCAAACGGACGCAGGAGCCTGCTTCTCTCCACTTTAGTTGACTCAAAGACCAGTCTCGAAGATTGGAATATCTTACACGCGGAACGTTTGCTTCTGGAAATCACACTGCATAGAGAGATCTCCAGATAACTAAACATAGAGCCGAAGTAAGGTGGAAAGGGAGGGAGGGAGGGGGAGGGGGGCGGGTAAATTAATCTAAAAGGAGACCCAATGTAAACCGCAAAAAGGCGCTCACGTTTGCCGAATGGGGATGAAACGCGAAAAAACTGTTGAACAATATCCAATTAATTTTTCAAATTCATGTTTTCAATGAAACTGCGGAGGTGTTGGCACTTTATTAACCTTTTATTAATTATTTTATTTGCAGCCAAACACAATAAGAAACATACACTTAATTGATATATACATCGGCAGCTCTGCGTTGTTAACTTCTCTGTGAGACGCCAAAAAATAAAATTCCGTTGATACAAAGATTTTCGAAAAAAATAATTTAGAAATACAGAAAATGTAGGTGGTTATTTTTATAAAAAAAGACGTGAAATATTTTTGAATTCTGGCTTTCATTTCTTTTTGTAATTTATCTTTTTACTTCTATTTTATCACTAAATTGTCACCAGGTAAATGGCAACCTGTAATAAAAGTAAATACAATACAAATAATGAAACTCCTTTAATAAATAAATTACTTGCAAATTTCATAATAAATAATTTTAAAAACGTTTAAATGAGTCAGAAAATAAATTTAATCTATACAAGTACAACGTTTCATCAACTTCCGGTAAATTTTAAAATTGACGGACTGATTAAATTATGGGTAATTTGGTGTCGCGGACTATTTCCCGACACGCTGACCTGGTAGAAAAATTATCTTTATTTTTATAAATTTGTTGTTGTTTTTGTTGTGGTATTCAGTCCTAAAACTGGTATGCGCAAGCGTTTTCTTGACCTCATAACTAGCACAACCCACATCGTCCCTAATCCGCTTAGAGTGTTCCATCCTCGGCCTCTCTTCTCTGTTCTTACCCCACACACTTCCCTCTAATACTAATTTTACAAGATAGTCGCTTCTAAAAACGTGGCCTATTAACCTATCCCTTCTCTTGGTCAACGTCCTCCATATTGTTCGCTCTATCTTATACTGTTTAGAACTTCCATCCATCCTATTCTCCTATAGCCCCATATTTCAATGGCTTCTATTCTTTTCCTTTATGCAACTCCTATCGTCCACGTTTCACACCCATATAACGCCACGCTCCTTACTAAAAGTTTTAGCAACGATTTACTAATATTCACACTTATATTACCCGTAACTAAATCCCTGTTTTTCGCGAAATCCTTCCTTGCCTGTGCTATCCTACTCTTTATGAATTCTATACTTCTACCATTCCTAGTTATTACGCTTCCCAAGTAGCGGATTTCTTAACTATTGTCAAAATATCCCTTCCCAATCTAACAGCATTTGTTATTCTACTGTTTTCCATACTACTTTGCATTACATTGGTTTTCCCTCTATTAAATCCTCATGTTAAACTCTTTTTCAAGGACCACGTTCATGCCATTTGTTATGGTTTTCAAGTCTTCCCCCGACTCCCCTAATCCTACAATATCATTAGAAAACCGTAGGAATTTTATTACTATTACAAATAAAACTGTTTAAACACTTGATTTTTAAATAAAAATTGAAACTACTTTGAAAACAAGCGGCTTATTTAGTTTCTGCATATTATTTTTTTACTTTTCACATTAACATAAATTTTTCCTATAGAAAAACTAATCTTACTCCAGAAAAATACACAATTTTTGACACTGTTAAAGGCACATTTAAGCATATATATATATATATACATATAAATAAATCAAATAAAAAGTTAACTATTTATCATAAGGTTCAAAATTTATTTTCTCGTTTATAATAAGTTCAGACGTGACTAAATATTTGTTCACATTCATATGAAAATAAATAAAAAATTAAACAAGATCAATTACAATTTCGATAATCATCCAATTATTACAGGAAAATTCGTTTATTTTGAGAAATAATGGACTGTTTGAGCCCCTGTATTTAATGTGAAATTCTTCCGACATTAGACCTATATTATTACAACCTATCGTATATTTGTTTGGAATTATTGATACAAATTTAAATGTTTTGATGTTAAAGAAACGTATTGAATAAAACCGGGAAAAAGAATGGAGACGCCAGAATCCATTAACTGAAACGTGAAAGAAAAGGTTTTATCATGTGGTCTTTTTTATTAACACGTAAAAGTTAGTGACGTCAGTAAGACATTAAAACTAGAGAATACTTGTGAAAATTGTATTGGTTGCTTTATAGATACGCTTAAAGTCAACTTCAACCCAATTATACTTCGGAAAACAAATTTTTTGAAGATGTCGAAATATAATAAAACATTTCTAGGTAATTTTTCTAATCATTGGAATTTTTATAGATTCTTTTTCAATTCCAAGAGTTAAGGACATTAAATATATACATAAATTGGTTTCACTGTAATAAAGACGTTTAGCGATGAGACAATATTATTGCAATAGAACTTCTGATAACACTATTTAAATATTGGTGTTTTTTAGTAAATATATGTACTCTTCATTTAAATAATTGCAGCAGTATGTATCACACGAAAACTGGTATCGAAACATACAATTAAATATAGTGTAAATGTAAGAAGTTTTACGTTTCGTTCCTGCAAGTTATGCTCCACGCTTTATAGACGTGTCATGTTGGTGGCTCAAGTGTAGGCGTATATTCTACGATTCCTATTACACCTTCTTACTTGACAACAGACTAATGTGATATCGATGAACCTTCCACACGAGAAAAGTATATGCTTTTATACATGAACGCTAATGACGCAGACCCCAGAGGCAGTGAACATCAAGTAAATATAAAATATATGTGAACCAATTTAGAAATACAGAAAAACGCCTAAGAACTTTCTGCAAAGACTTATACACAATGAAATTAAAAGTATACTACAAAAATACACTAATAAATTAAGACAGGAAAAGGGTGGTTTAGTTATTATTACTTTACTCATAATATTTATTCTTCAATAAATTCCTAAAATTAGGGCGTGAAGAAATTGGTTTAGTAACCTCAATGTTGAGAGAAATGATTATTTTACAGAAAATAATTACTCTTCATTGAATTCCTAAAATCAGGACGTGAAGATCTTGGTTCAGTAAACCAGCGATTATTTTTTTCACGGAATATTTATTCTCCAAGTAAGTCTTAAAATTAGGACACGAAGAATGTCGTTCAATAAACTGAATTTTCACGACAATGGTTATTAGACACACAATATTTTTTCTTCATAGAACTTCTAAAAATAGGACCGTTGTTCAGGTTAATGAAGGTTCGTGACAATTTTTATTTTACTCAGAATATTTATTCTTAATTTAAAACTTAAAAAATTATGACGTGAAGAACTTTGTTTAGTAAACTGAAGGATTAGGAAAACAATTATTTCAAAAATAATATTTATTTTTCCTTGACTTTCTGATTTATTAAACTGAATGTTCAGGAGAACGACAATTTTACACTGAATATTTATCCTTCATTGAAGTCCTGATATTAGGATGCGAAGAATCAGGTTCAGATGAATAATTATTTTATTCACAAAATTTATTCTTCATTGAAAATTTAAAACTAAGACCCGAGAAAACTACTAAACAAAAGGGTTATGACAATGAATATTTTGCACAGAATATTTATTATTCATTGAATTCCTTAAAATTAAAACGTTAGAATATGTTTTAGTAAAATGAAGGTTCAGGTCAATGATTATTTTACACATATTATTTATTCTTCATTGAATCTCTGATATCAGGAAGTGAAGAAAGTGGATCAGTAAATTGAAGGTTCAGGACAGTTAATATTATGCTTAGAATATTTATTCTTCATTTAAAGTTAAGACATGAGAAATGACTATTTTACTTTTAATATTTATTATTCATTAAATACGTAAAATTAGGAGATTAATAATGTATTTCAGTAAATTGAAGGTTGAGGATAATGTTTATTAAACACATGATCGTTATTCTTTATTTAAGTCCTAAAATAAGGAAGAGGATTAAGGAACTGAATGTTCAGGAGAAAGATTATATTACCCAGAATATTTATACTTCATTGAAGTACTAATATCAGGACGTAAGGAACGTGGCTCAGTGAATTGAAGGTTCAGACAAGTCATTATTTTATTAGAATGTTTATGCTTCCGTGGAAACCACAATAAATGGTATGAACGTAGTCCTGACAAAAGAGTTCAATATGAGGATTAATAGAGGGAAAACAAAGATAATGGAGTGTGGCATGGGAAACAGAGAAATAACAAAGGGTCTTATATTAGGAAGGGATATTTTGACGGAAGATTAAGGAATTTTGCTACTTGTGAAGCGTAGGGATGGTAGAAGTATAGTAGACATAAAGAGTAGGATAGCACAGACAGGGAAGGTTTTCGCGGAAAAGAGGGATTTACTGACGGGTAATATAAGTGTGAATATTGATAAAAATATTAATATCGAGCGCGGCGTTATATGGGTGCGAAACGTGGACGATATGAATTGGGGAAAGGAAAAGAATAGAAGCATTTTAAATGTGGTGCTATAGGAGAAGGAGATGGGTGGATAGAATCTCTAAAGAGGAAATTCTAAACAGAATAGGGGTAAAGCGAACAATATGGAGGACGTTGACTCAGAGAAAGGGATAGATTAATAGGCCACTTGTTAAGACATGAGGGTCTTGTAAAATTAGAGGGTAGTGTGTGGGGTAAGAACAGAAGAGGGAAGTCAAGGATGGAATACGCCAAGCAGATTAGGGAGGATGTTGGGTGTGCTAGTTATAAGGAAATTAAAAGGCTTGCGCAAGATAGGTTAGCATCGAGGGTTGCATCAAACCAGTCTTAGGACTGAATACGACGACAACAACAACAACATATATTCATCATTGAAAATTTTAAAAAAACGTCGTTTAGTAAATAAAAGTGGTCAGTACAACGATTTTTTTTTCTTATAAATTTTATTATTGATTGTAATCCTAAAATTAGCCCTTGAAGAACGTAGTTTAGTAAACTGAAGGGTCAGGGCAATAATTATTTTACACAGAATATTTATTATTCATTGAATTTCTAAAATTAAAACGTAAAGAAAGTGGTTCAGTATGCTGAAGGTTAAGGGTGGGGGGAATATTATTTTACGCAAAGTATGCATGTTTTCATTGAAGTCCTAAAATGGAACCTAAGGAAATTGAAGGTTCTGTCTAGAGGATAGCTCAGTGGTTTTTTTACACAGAATATTTATTCTTCATTGAATTTCTAAAATTAAAAAGTAAAGAAAGTGGTTCAGTATGCTGAAGGTTAAGGGGGGGGAATTTTATTTTACGCAATGTATGTATGTTTTCATTGAAGTCCTAAAATGGGACCTAAGGAAATTGAAGGTTCTGGCTAGAGGATAGCTCAGTGGTTAGGGAACCCGCCCGCACTCAGTGCAGATTTTCTGAGTTTCGAATGATGTTCCCGTCGGAATTTTTAAATCCCGATTAGACAATTTCAAATCACATCAGACCTTTAGGGTTTTTTTTATTTTGAAAGCATTCTTAATGAAATAGGTTGACCTGGAAATGAGTTTGTTGCCCCGTAGAAAAAAAAAATTCGCGGTCTGCCTTGCAACCGGAATTGCCTTCTAACATGTGTGTGAATATATGTCAGACGTTTAAATTCCGGGTAAAATAAATGTCGTCTGTCTTCCGCGGAAGTTGTTTAAACAAGATTTGTGTCTGCGTCTGACAAAGGCAGGCGGTGGAGGAGGAGGAGGAGGAGGAGGAGGAGGAGGAGGAGGAGGAGGGAGGAGGAGGACAATGCGCCATACACTTCCTACTGTGAAGCGATCGATAAGAAAGCATTGCGTACTTGGCACGAAACCACCGCACATTCTGGAAATCCCCACACCACGCCACCTCGTGGCAAAACCACACACACACACACACAGGTCATTTTCCCTGAACTAATCCCCGAGACACGAATGTGCAATCTCCAACTTCGCCATTTTCCCCACCACGTTGAGATAGTCTCAGGCTTCAGCAGCACGCACGTGCGTGGCCTCTGCAGACAGACAATTCCCGCCTTCGTTCACCGTCAAACTTCACTTCAGAAAAACACTTTCTTCAAGTCATAATTTTAGGACTTAAACCAAGGATAAATATTCTGTGCAAATTAATGACCTTTTCCTGAACCTTCAGCTTACTGAACCGCGTTCTTCAAGTCGTAAATTCAGTAATTCAGCGAAAAATAATCACTGTCCTAAAGATTCAGTTTACTGAACAACGTTCGTCACGCCCTAATTTAAGATTTCAATGAACAATGAATCAAACATTTCCAGAAACTAAAGTTTACTGAACCAAGTTCTTCAAGTCGTAAATTCAGTAATTCAGCGAAAAATAATTATTTTATGTAAAATAATCATTGTCCTAAAGATTCAGTTTACTGCACCACGTTATTCACGTCGTAATTTAAAGTTTCAATGCATAATAAATTAAACATTTCCTCAAACTAAAGCTTACTGAACCACGTTCTTTAAGTCGTAAATTCAGTAATTCGGCGAAAAACAATTATTTCGTGTAAAATAATCACTGTCCTAAAGATTCAGTTTACTGAACAACATTGGTCACGCCCTAATTAGTAAAATAATCAAATTTTAGAAATTCAATGAAGAATAATTATTTTGAGTAAAATAATCAAATTTTAGAAATTCAATGAAGAATAATTATTTTGAGTAAAATAATCAAATTTTATAAATTCAATGAAGTATAATTATTTTGAGTAAAATAATCAAATTTTAGAAATTCAATGAAGAATAATTATTTTGAGTAAAATAATCAAATTTTAGAAATTGAATGAAGAATAATTATTTTGAGTAAAATAATCAAATTTTATAAATTCAATGAAGTATAATTATTTTGAGTAAAATAATCAAATTTTATAAATTCAATGAAGAATAATTATTTTGAGTAAAATAATGAAATTTTAGAAATTCAATGAAGAATAATTATTTTGAGTAAAATAATCAAATTTTAGAAATTCAATGAAGAATAATTATTTTGAGTAAAATAATCAAATTTTAGAAATTCAATGAAGAATAATTATTTTGAGTAAAATAATCAAATTTTAGAAATTCAATGAAGAATAATTATTTTGAGTAAAATAATCATTATCCTGAACATTAAGGTTGCTGCACCACGTTTTTCACGTCGTACGTTTAGAACTAGAATGAGGAATAAATATTCTAAGAAAAATAATAATACTTTTGAAACGTCAGTTTACTGAACCACGCTCTTTACGTCCTAATTTTAGGACTTTCAGTAAAGTATAAATATTATGTGTCAATTAATCATTTTTTCAGATCATTCAGTTTACTGAACCTCATTCCTCATGTCCTAATTTTAGGACTTCAACGAAGACTGGACGTATTGCGTAATCATATTTTTGTTGTTTAATTCAGCGAAAACCAACACAGATTCCACTGAAATAAATATAAAACCAAATAGCAGAGAAAATCTATTGAGATTTAACGTTTGATGTAACAGTTATTAACGTCTGTGACTAACGTTTAATTGACGCCCAAAATTATACTAAAATATTTTTAAAACGGAATTTATTATAACCAAATTAAAAAAAAACACTAATATATTACATTACAAGGAGGTAAACTTACAGCCAAAGAACAGGAATACTTAGGGACCTAAAGAAAATTTAAATTTAAAGAAGCAAATACTATACATTTTATTTCTAGTGAAACAGATTCATGTTCCGTTTTACAAATTTTTGAAGATTTCATGGAAGTATACTGCAGGTAACATGAAAATTTGTTCTTTAATTTTTATTGTTGTTATTGTGGTATTCAGTCCTAAGGCTGGTCTGGTGCAACCCTTCATGCTAACCAATTTTGCGCAAGCCTTTTCATTACCTCATAACAACCACAACCCACATCCTCCCTATTCTGCTTAGCGTATTTCATCCTTGGCCTCCTTCTTCTGTTCTTACCCCATACACTTCCCTCTAATGCTAATTTTACAAGACCCTCGTGTCTTAAAACGTAGCTTATTAATCTAACCCTTCTCTTTATGTCTCGATCAGCATTCTCCTATAGCACCACATTTCAAAGACTTCTATTCTTTTCCTTTTCCTCAACTCCTATCGTCCACGTTTCGCACTCATATAACGCCATGCACCATACGAACATTTTTAGCAACGATTTCCTAATATTCACACTTATATTACACGTAAGTAAATCCCTCTTTTTCGCGAAAGCCTTCCTTTCCTGTGCTTTCCTACTCTTCATGTCTACTATCCTTCTACCATCCCTAGTTATTACGCTTCCCAAGTAGCGGATTCCTTAACTACTGTCAAAATATCCCTTCCCAATCTAACAGCGTTTGTTATTCCTCTGTTTCCCATACTACACTGCGTTACATTGGTTTTCCCTCTATTAAATCCTCATGTTAAACTGTTTCTCCAGGACCACGTTCATGCCATTTGTTATGGTTTCCCCCGACTCCCCTAATCCTACAATATCATTAGAAAACCGTAGGGATTTTAAAAATATTACAAAAAAAAATATGTTTAACCACTTGATTTTTAAATAAAAGTATGACTTTGATTTTTATTAAAATTGAAACTACTTTGAAAACAAGCAGCTTATTTAGTTTCTGCATATTAGTTTTATTTACTTTTCACATTAACAAAAATTTTTCCTATAGAAAAACTCATCTTACTCCCTTACTCCAGAAAAATACACAATTTTTGACACTGTTAAAGGCACATATAAGCTTAAATTTTAGAAGACTGTAATATGACTTCGCTCAGCATATATATATATATATAAGTGAAATAAAACGTTAACTATTTATCAAAAGGTACAAAATTTATTTCCTCGTTTATAATAAGTATTGACGTGACTAAATATTTGTTCACATTCATATGAAAATAAATAAAAAATTACGCTTCCCAAGTAGCAGAATTCCTTAACTTCCGTCAAAATATCTCTTCCCAATCTAACAGCCTTTGTTATTCCAGTGTTTCCCATACTACACTCCATTACCTTGGTTATCTGTGATTTATTCAGTTGCTATTAACATATAATTTTGTTACATGACGTCGGAAGCCATGGAACTAGAAGAAGGAGTGCAATTCTATTAATACAGAAAATAAAATATAAAGCCTTAGAAATCTGAAGAAATTTTTTTCAAAGTTTCTGAAATTTATTAACTCCTGGGTCTTCTGGGACAGAACGTTCGCCGGAACTTCGCGGGTTTTAATTCCCCGTGAATTTTTATTCTGTGGCAAGTCCTATGGTCTTTGTTAAGTTACCTTCACCTATTTCTCCATCTTTCTCTCTCTCCCTGTCGCTTCTTTCTTTCTTTCCCTCACTCACTTGACCGATCTTTTCAAAGTAAATAAATTCACCGGCAGGCCGGCCCTTGCTCTCTCTCTTTCTCTCTCCTTCTCCCTTCTGCCAGACTCTAAGACGAACTGATAACAACTTTGGTGGTGCAAACTTCGATGAGGGGAATGAGGGGGGCGGGGGTGGTGGCTGCTGGGGGAGGGGGAGGGGAAGGATGAACACTTAAGAATATAAGAAGTGGCGGCGGTTGCGCCAGGAAAAGGAAGTACGGGAAAAGTTTCATTTAATTACAGCTGCAGCAAGCAGCGCTCTCTATTTCTTAACAAACAACAGGGGGGAAAAATATATATGGTCTTTTCAGAAAAAAAAATTCTGGTACATATTACCGCCTTTTATGGGAACTTACTTCCCTACATGACTTTTCCAGTTCTTCAAAGCTACGAAAAATCGTTAGTTAATTTAATCATTTAACGTTTTTTTCTGTTTTTTGAGCAAATATTATGTACAGGATACAAATACTCGACTGTAATATACCTCCAGTTTTATTTTACCATATACAAGAATATCCCAGCTCTCTAAATATTAAAAATAATCGTTAAAGACCTCAGTTACTTAAAATTGTTAATTTTACTCTAATAACAATAACATACAACTATACTAATAATTTTGAGTAAACATTGTCCATAATACCAGTACTTGACATATATTACCCCTTTGATAGTAACTTACCTCCACTTTATTTTTAGTCTTCAACAGACTTTTCCAGTTCTCCAAATTTCTAAAGATCGTTAATTATTTTAATTTTTTAGCGTTATTATCTTTTCTTTAATAATATTTTTATAAATAATAATAATAATTTTGAGCTGAAATTATGTACTTGATACAAATTATTGACATATATTACCCCTTTGATTGTAATTTACCTCAAGTTTCCTTTTCTCCTAGATCAGAATTTTCCAGTTCTCTAAATTTTGAACATAATCGTTAAAGACCTCAGTTACTTAAAATTATCTGTACTCTAAATAAATATTTATATACATATATAATATGTGATTTTTGTATATATATACGATTAATTTGGGTAAAAATGATGTACATGAAACCCGTTCTTGACATATGTATTACCCCATTTGATGCTAAATTACCTCCAGCTTCCTTTTATCTTAGACCAGATTGTTCCAGTTCTCCAAAATTGGAATATCATTAATTAGTTTAGTTGACCTTCGTTATTATATTTTGTCTAATAACAGGTATATATATATATGTATACTAATAATTCTGAGTAAAATGTATGTACATGACACAAATTCTTGGCTATATTACCCCTTTGATAATAACTTACTTCCAGTTTTCCTTTTACCCAAAACCAGACTTTTCCTGCTGTCCAAACTTTATATATGTTTTTAATAATTGTACCAGTAAATTTGGAAATTTTTGTTAAAGGATCACAGATTCCTGTCTTGTTTCCAAACATTTAAAGCAATAAATCCACTAACGTCCCGTTTTATCGCAACAAAATATTCTGTAAATCGAAGACCAAACCACGATAAATAAATTTAATTAAATTAAGTAGACGTTCCGTCACCGCGTTTGGGATTTCCTCGGGTAATTTCCTTCAAATGTAACTGTACAAAATATTTATTACAAAAATACTAGAAAATGCTAGTATTAAATTATTATTACAGAAATTTATAACCTTCATAACATTAGTAAAAAAATATATATAATCACAGTAAATTAACTGTCGCATTAAAATTATTTAAATTTCAAAATCTTAATAAAGTCAGTAAATAAAGCAATTATAATATATAAATAGTTTATCGGACGATTAAATAATGGGTAAATTATTCATAATAGCTGATTTGTTAGGTTTTGTTTCATTTAAATAATTTACTAGATTTCGTTTCGTCTTTCATTTGAGACTTGTTTAGGTTTAAAAAAAATTTCTGGTTAAATTTTTATACCTAAAAATGTTTGGAATGAGAGACGAAACGTTGTGTGGTTCATTCTTTACATAAAATAAAAACTGATGAAGATAATTTATTTTTATAAACGTCTTAAGTATTCTGGTATTTTAATAATTTTAATGTATCATTTTCTAAATTTCCGTTCAATTTTTGTAAATAAAACTCAATTCCATTTTTATTCCGGACGTGACGTAAGCAATGTGACCATTTTTGGGGGGGTTTTCAGGTACTGAGGAAGTCTAGAAGGTTGGGCGACGAAACGTTTTCACCTCTGAGTTTTGGCCATTCTTTGTGTTTATAGTAACAACAAGTCGGATTAATTTAATTACTTTATTTACAGTGTTTGTAGTTCCAGGTAAATAAATTACCTGACGAAGCCCGAAACATTGTAAGTAATCCTTGGCTTAATTAAATAAAACCTTTACGTTTGTAATTTGGTCGTAATTTTATTGAGTTTTTAATATCAATATTTATAATAAGGTCGTTCCGTCCACAAAGTACTGGCTTCATCAGGTACAAAAGGGAGAGATAAGAAAATTTATAGGCTACTCAAAGATGTATAAAAGAACTGCATTTTTTTCCAGATGTCGACACTACTTTTCGTTTTATGTTGACCCTGTAACTATTTATTTCTCCTTTTAATTACTTATTCTCCTTATCTCAGCCACTGGATGCAGTAAATTATTTCTATACTGGCTACACGCACGGTATTTAAACTCCAGATATTTCTGTTCTCCCGTGGAGTTCAAACCCTAGAAGAAGTTTCTTTGGTTTCAGGTATTATCCTTTTTTGTCACTTCCTTAGAAATTGACTGCGTTTCTCCAAGTGGTTTCAATGACCTTCTTTGTCAGGTTTCGTTTTATTTAAATAATTAACTAAATTACGTTACGTCTCTCATTTGACAATTATTTAGGTATTAAAAATTAGATGCTAAAATTTTTATACCTAAAGATGTTTGGAATGAGAGACGAAACGTCGTGTGGTTCATTATTTAAACAAAACTGACAAAGATAATAATTTCGTTTTATTAACGTCTTTAAGATTTTGGTATTTTAATAATTTTATTTCTATACTGGCTACAAGGTAATTACACTCTAGATATTTCTGTTCTCCCGTGTTGGAGTTCAAACCCTAGAAGTAGTTTCTTTGGTTTCAGGTTTTATCCCTTTTTGTTACTTCCTTAGAAACTGACTGGGTTTCTCCAAGTGATTTCAATGACCTTCTTTGTCAGGTTTCGTTTTATTTAAATAATTAATTAAATTACGTTACGTCTCTCATTTGACAATTCTTTAGGTATAAAAAATTAGCTGCTAAAATTTTTATACCTGAAGATGTTTGGAATGAGAGACAAAACGTCTCGTGGTTCATTATTTAAACAAAAAAAAATTGACAAAGATAATAATTTCGTTTTATTAACGTCTTTAAGATTTTGGTATTTTAATAATTTTATTTCTATACTGGCTACAAGGTAATTATAAATATTTCTGTTCTCCCGTGCACACCCCATTGGAGTTCAAACCCTAGAAGTAGTTCTATGGTTTCAGTTTATCCTTTTTGTCACTTCCTGAGAACTGCTAGTTTCTCCACGTTCTGTTCTCCGTGCCACCCCTTGGAGTTTAAAACCTAGAATAGTTCTTTGGTTTCAGGATACCCTTTTTGTCGCTTCCTTAGAAACTGACTGGGTTTCTCCAAGCGATTTCAATGAACTTCTTTGTCAGGTTTCGTTTTATTTAAATAATTGGCTAAATTACGTTTCTTCTCTCATTTGACACTTCTTTAGGTATAAAAAATTAGCTGCTAAAATTTTTATACCTAAAGATGTTTGGAATGAGAGACGAAACGTCTCGTGGTTCATTATTTAAACAAAAAAATTGACAAAGATAATAATTTCGTTTTATTAACGTCTTTAAGATTTTGGTATTTTAATAATTTTATTTCTATACTGGCTACAAGGTAATTACACTCTAGATATTTCTGTTCTCCCGTACACAACCCCATTGGAGTTCAAACCCTAGAAGTAGTTTCTTTGGTTTCCAGGTTTTATCCCTTTTTGTCGCTTCCTTAGAAACTGACTGGGTTTCTCCAAGTGGTTTCAATGACCTTCTTTGTTTCGTTTTATTTAAATAATTAACTAAATTACGTTTCTTCTCTCATTTGACACTTCTTTAGGTATAAAAAATTAGCTGCTAAAATTTTTATACCTAAAGATGTTTGGAATGAGAGACGAAACGTCGTGTGGTTCATTATTTAAACGAAATAAAAACTGACAAAGATAATAATTTCGTTTTATTAACGTCTTTAAGATTTTGGTATTTTAATAATTTTATTTCTATACTGGCTACAAGGTAATTACACTCTAGATATTTCTGTTCTCCCGTGCACAACCCCATTGGAGTTCAAACCCTAGAAGTAGTTTCTTTGGTTTTCAGGTTTTATCCCTTTTTTCACTTCCTTAGAAACTGACTGGGTTTCTCCAAGTTCTGTTCTCCCGTGCACAACCCCATTGGAGTTCAAACCCTAGAAGTAGTTTCTTTGGTTTCAGGTTTTATCCCTTTTTTCACTTCCTGAGAAACTGACTGAGTTTCTCCAAGTGGTTTCAATAACCCTTTCTCCTTTATCTGGACAATGATAACCTCTCTTCCTCCCAAAAATTTCGAAACCCCCGCAAAAATAAAACTGAACTCAAACAACGAAAAATTTTATTTTGATGAAACCAAAAATGGAAGAGAAAAAGAATTATCTATAGAAATTGGCTGTGTGAAGTGGTAACAGTTTACCACAAAATGACGTGTGCTGCTTATTCATTGATCATATTGCCGACAGTTCCCATGATGTATGGATGTTTGACTAAGGGCGTGGCGTGGTGTGGTGCGGATCCCCCGATACCTTAATCCTGCATGTTAACTACCAAATTAAAGCCGGGATTGAAGTTGCGTCATGGCCGCCGATGGCTCTCCGAATGAATATGTAGATGATGATGACGAGGTCGCGGCGGGTAACTGCGCGTTGACGGTTTTGCTTTAGTCACCAGCAGCACATCTCTTTTAAAACAGAAGAATAAATAGTTAGGACAGAGAGAGAGAGAAGAAAGGCTCCAGTACATCAACGGTATGAAATCAGAGTCTACTCAACACCTGTAGAATCATGGGAAGGGAGGGTAAACATGAAGGAAGGTGTGTAAGTGTTGAGCTGGAGATCTTCAACCCTACTGCTGTTTACTGATAGTATTAACTGCGAATTGTGTAGTGTCAAGATGGAAAAAGGTTGAAAATATAAGATTAGGTAACAAATCAACAGCGCAGATTAAATGAAAAATAAATTAGAATACTGATACTATTAACTGCGTATTTTTTAGTGTCAAGATGAAAAAGGTTGAAATTATAAGATTAGGTAACAAATCAACGGCGCATATCAAAAGAAAATAGAATACTGATACTATTAACTGCGTATTGTTTTGGATCAAGATGGAAAAAGAATGAAAAAAATAAGATTAGGTAACAAATCAACGCCGCAGATTAAATGAAAAATAAATTAGAATACTGATACTATTAACTGCGTATTTTTTAGTGTCAAGATGAAAAAAAAAGTTGAAAATATAAGATTAGGTAACAAATCAACAGCGCAGATTAAAAGAAAAATAAATTAGAATACTGATACTATTAACTGCTTATTGTTTTGTGTCAAGGTGGAAAAAGATTGAAAAAATAAGATTAGGTAACAAATCAACAGCGCAGATTAAATGAAAAATAAATTAGAATACTGATACTATTAACTGCTTATTGTTTTGTGTCAAGATGAAAAAAAAAAGTTGAAAATATAAGATTAGGTAACAAATCAACAGCGCAGATTAAATGAAAAATAAATTAGAATACTGATACTATTAACTGCGTATTTTTAGTGTCAAGATGGAAAAAGATTGAAAATATAAGATTAGGTAACAAATCAACAGCGCAGATTAAATGAAAAATAAATTAGAATACTGATACTATTAACTGCTTATTGTTTTGTGTCAAGATGGAAAAAGATTGAAAAAATAAGATTAGGTAACAAATCAACAGCGCAGATTAAAAATAAATAAATTAGAATACTGATACTATTAACTGCTTATTGTTTAGTGTCAAGATGGAAAAAGATTGAAAAAATAAGATTAGGTAACAAATCAACAGCGCAGATTAAAAATAAAATAAATTAGAATACTGATACTATTAACTGCTTATTGTTTTGTGTCAAGATGGAAAAATATTGAAAATATAAGATTAGGTAACAAATCAACGGCGCAGATTAAAAGAAAAATAAATTAGAATTTCTACCTAAACAAACAAGAAGACACATAACTCTACACTAAAGGAATATCAACTAAACTTAGATTCAAAACCATAAGTTCAACCACAGAAGTCCAGGCAAAGAGGTTATGGAGAATCTCGACCTGACTGAGTGGAAGTTTTCTCTGACAGGTATTTCTTCACTGAGTGATAATGAGTAGGGTTTTCAACCCTTGGCTACCTTGGCTCTACCTTCCACATCCCCCCCTTTTTTTCAATTCCTTTCCTATGCTATTAAAGAGAAATTGCCTGTTTCAGGATCACCCTCATGTAGCCTGTTCAGCCAAACAAAATCCCTCCATCTCTAGTAACTTTCCCCTCCCTAGAATGCCTGTGCGAATTTTCTGTCGCAGGTTTTTCTCCCCAGGTTGACTGCGGGGCTTCCCTTATTACGTTGGGAATGCCTGGTACTCTCTCTCTGGTAAAATTAACACTAGAGGAAAGTGTGTGGGGTTACAACAACAAAAGAGGAAGGCGTAGGATGGAATACGCTGAGGAGATTAGGGAGGATGTGGGATGTTGTAGTTAAGCGGAAATGAAAAATCTTGCACAATATATGTTAACGTCAGACCAGTCTTAGGACTGAATACCACAACAACTTCATCATTTATATTCGCGACTTGTAACTTTTTTTTGGAGGTTTAATTGGATGTTTATTAGTCTCCCGACAAATGCGCAGCAACGTATCACATGTTTTCCCACTACCACAGAGCGCTGTTTCGAGAAACTATATAATTCGTGTTACCCTTAAAACAGGTTATTAGAAGTTCGTGAGGACTTAAGGGGAGGAGGGAAGGAAAACCCCTTGTAATTTTTCCTTATTCATGGGATATGTAATTTCTCGGCATCGTAGAAGGCGAGCGAAGTCAAGGCATCGCGTGTCTTTTACTCAGAAAAAAAAAGAGAAAAAAGGAAACCATGCGTGATTAAGTGTAGTGAGAGGAGGGGGTAGGGGGCGGGGGCGGGTTACTATATAATGTAATTGCAGCGTAATTACATAAATGTGGGATGCATGGAACTTAAAGGGCTATAAACACGTTTTCCATATTGTGCTGGGACGCTTTTCCACGAGGCGTATAAAAAAATTCATCAAATAGCTCTAAATTAAATTCCTTATTCATTTTCAAATTACTTTATACATTTATAATTCATTTTTTTAGGAAAAGTTAAAATCATCCTTTTGTAATGCAAAAAAACAGTAATTACATCTAAGGGATTATCCCGATATCCTGAGTAACGCTCTTCGTGAAACGCTCGGGTCACATCGGTTACGCTCGGCAAAGAAACCACGGTACGGAAAGTTCGAATGTGTTACGTTGTAAATTATTTACTTCAATAAAATAAACCTATTTTATGAAATGGAACTTAATATCGAATTTACATGAGAAGAATTTGGTGTCGCGCATTGAGTATCTCCAGCCTTCTGTCGGTTATGGCCGAAATGTGGGAGTCAAGGAGTTTATATGATGTATTGCTAAATATGGAAATGGAATATGGAAAAGTAATCATACTGCAAGGAATATAAATAAAAAACATACGTTTTTCCGACGATATTTTAGTATCAGGGGAGTCATAAGAATACTTGGAAACCATCATAAATATCAAAAACGTAGTCCTGGAGAAAGAGTAAAATATGAGGATTAATAGAGGTAATGGAGTGTAGTATGGGAAACAGTGGAATAACAAATGGTGTTATATCGGGAAAGGATATTTTGATGGAAGTTAAGGAATGCTGCTACTTGGGAAGCGTAATAACTAAGGATGGCAAGGAAGGCTTTCAGGAAAAAGAGGAATTTACTTACGTGTAATATAAGTGTGAATATTAGGAAATCGTTGCTGAAAATGTTCGTATGGAGCGTGGCGTTATATGGGTGCGAAACGTGGACGATAAGAACTGCGGAAAGGAAAAAAATAGAAGCCTTTGAAATGTGGTGCTATAGGAGAAGGAGATGGGTGGATAGAATCACAAACGAGGAACTCTAAAGAGAATAGGGGAAAGGCGAACAATATGGACGACGTTGACTAAGAGAAGGGATAGATTAATAGGCCAAGTTTTAAGACACGAAGAACTTGTAAAATTAGCATTAGAGGGAAGTGTGTGCGGTAAGAAGAGAAGAGGGAGTCAAGGATGGAATACGCTAAGAAGAGTATGGTAGATGTGATAGGTATATAGATATGAAATGGCTTGCGCAAGATAGGTTACCATGGATGGTTGCAACAGAGCAGTCTTAGGATCGAATACCACAACAACGTTGCTAAATTTTAAGCCTGAGGAAGTCTCAAAATGGAGATGAAACGTCGCTTTTGTGAATTAATAGTGATATATTGGATGCTGAACTTTAGGCCGTCTTATTATTTATTGAAAAATTATATAGTTATATAAGTTAGTTATAAAGTTAAGCTTCCATTAAACCTAGCCTTCTTAATTCAATTAGATATTTAACCTATTTTATGGACTGTAACTTAATATTTCAAACCAAAACACGAACACATGGAAGTTTGATGGTAAAAAAATACCAAAGATGCTCTTAAATCCTCTTTTCAAGTAATCACGGCGGATATCAAACTACAATTGTCTAAGACACACTCTTAAAACCAAAGCTAGAATTTAATAATCATTATTATTTAATAGAATTTTTTTTAAGTGAGACTTACGATAAAATTTGTTACGTGAATATTTTAAATATCATTTTTTTTAATTGCATTTTTTGACATTATGATAAAATTTCAGAGTTGGTTAAAACACCATTTTCAACTTAGAGGTTGTCGTTTGTGTTTTAATTGCGCATCATGTAAACGGCTAGAGATTTTAGCGGAGTGACGTCACTGTAAGATATATCCTCCGTAATTGATTGATTTATTTTAATTGCAATGTGAATAACCTGGTGATAATGCTTAAAATACATCAAATTAATAATAACACACACTTGAGTATAAAAATTATATAAGTAAATAGGAGGAAAAAATAAAATAAGATAAAAATAAACAAGAAACATTCCGCTCCACTACCTCAATTTATCTATATATATATATATTCTATTTAAACTAGTGCCCCACTGTTATCTTCACCTGTTCCCTTACACCTCACTTTACTACACTGTATTTACTAAAACATTATATTTAATATATAAAGGGCCGTATTAAAATATTACTTCATTTTCCACTTCACTTCACTTAATTTTTTATTACTAACCACCCTATTACTATTTTTATATTAATCTCCATCATGAATAATTAATTGTGTCAAAGTCTTTGGACGGTCTGCTAGCATATGAGTAGATAGATTGTCCCAGTTACGAGTACTGAAATCATGATGAGTATCTACAAACGGCAAATAAGGAAATATTCACATAGTTACATTACATATGTGGTGTTTGTTGGTTACACCATCAAAATATTGTTGTACAATCAAACGAACAATAATAATAATAATGTATTTAATTTGAATAGAAATATAACTCAAATTAAGTTATAGTGGAAAACATATAAATTTACGATATCAATTTAATCATTAGCTCAGTCGGTAAAAGCAAAAATAATAATCTACGCAGCTTCTAAAATGGCTGCTCCCGGGAACGCCGCGGGTGACGAACAACGATATAGTTGAAAATTAAATTCGCGAATCAGACGAGAATGGTTTGTGTGGAAAAACCGAGGTAAATTGCCGTTACCGGATGTTAACGGTGCCGTTCTTCGTTTTTGTTCGTATGCCGGTTGTTCCTTTCCTGGGTCACGTCTTCTTCATATTAAGATTCTCTAGCGCCTCTCCTTCACCATCAAATGTTGTCTTTTTATTTTCTGTACTCCCACCAAATGAATCTCCTTTCTCGAAACTAAATTTTATACATGTCGCCTTGTTCTGCCACTGCTTCGTCTCTCCCTAGCGTCTCTCTCCCGCAGCCTCCCTGCAACAACTGTCCAATCTAATCTCTTCCAGGCCATCAACAATGTTGCAGCCAACAATGTTGCAGACGGTGACGTTTTCCCGCCAACATTTCCCGCCTACTCGGCCCCACCAAGACATTCTAGTCTTCCGTCCTGTATACGTAAATAATAAATTATTTTTGCTTTACCCGACTGTAAGGGTACATACATCTCCCTCTGTTAATAAGAGGGGATAGAGAAGGCCTCACAACGCACTCTATACGGCTTAAATCACACTAGTTCGGAATTAATTACCGTATCTTGCTAATACAAATAATTACCCGGGCATGGCCGGGCACCCATCTAGTTTCTTTTTTAAATGACTGCTGTAAAACTACTTTTGAAGAACGTAAAATTGATATTAGGAAACAATCTTGAATAATTTTCCATGACAATTCGTTAAATGCAAAAATAGTTTACCTTTGGTAACCGTGGAAAATTTTTCCCACCACGTTTGTGTCAAATTAATATTTTTCACGTTAACAAAATCTTAAATCTGCGTAAATATTTGATTTCAACCGGACCTGAATTTGTTGTATTCCTAAGTTGTTGTATGTTGTTGTAATTAGAAGCAACTGACCTTCACCTGTGTCACAACAGCACATAATAACAGTTCATCACTAAAAACACTCATTATAGAATTCAGTTTCCTAGTCTATTTCTAGTTCAAGAGTCAATGTCTGTTATTAACAGATAATCGATACTGCAGTTGTCGTTTCCGCCAAGCTGCAATGAATGAGAGATGAGGTCAATTTCTTAAATCAATATTTATTCTCATTAGAAATATTATCACAGCAATTCAAGTCCCAAAACAAACCATTTTACCTGAAATTTTTATATTAATTTTAATATTTAATAATATGAAATGCCAATATAACGTATGGGAAACTTAAAAATAAACGGAACGTTGTTGTGGTATTCAGTCCTAAGACTGGTCTGATGCAACCCTCCATGCTAACCTATCTTGCGCAAGCCTTTTCATATCCGCATAACTACAACATCCCACATCATCCCCAATCTGGTTAGCGTTTTACATCCTTGGCTTCCCTCTTCTGTTCTTACGTCACACGTATCCCTCTAATCCTAATTTTACAAGACCCCCCCGCATTTCTCAAAACGTGGCCTATTAATCTATCCCTTCTCTTGGTCAACGTCCTCCATATTGTTCTCACTGTCTCTATTGATCGCTCTTCCCCTATTCTGTTTAGAACTTCCTCGTTAGTGATTCTGTCCACCAAATCTCATTCTCCTATAGCACCACCTATCAAAGACTTTAATTCGTTTCCCTTCAACTCCTAAAGACCACGTTTCGCAACTATACAACGCCACATGTTCACACTTATATTATCCGTAAGAAAATAGATACCGATCAACGCCGGGTACTTCAGCTAGTATATTCCCTAAAATTAAATTAATTTTCTGAATATCGTGATATTTTAATTGTTTCTATCTTTAATTTGTCTATTTGTATGTGTAAGTTTATGGCTTACTTTTCGTTTAAAAAATTATCAAAAGCTAATAAACCCTATTCGGACCTTTTGTTGATTAACGCGGAAGTGGATGATCAAATTGGCTTCCTTCAGCAGGCAATTTCTTTTCCTCTCTTGTTGCTGCTGCGTGTCGCCCCGTTTCTTCCTTTCATCGTACCCCACTCGGGTTTCCCTATTATCCACCCCCCCTTGCAATCAATTTTAAATTTGCTTAGTTATAAAAGAGCACAGTTCCTTTTATGGTTAACATATTTTTAATGATGTAGTTAGTTGTATTTTTTGGTTTAAAAATTTGATGCGGGTGTTCAATAATAATTTCCCGCGTGTCGGCCATGAGATGCGGCAATCTTAAAAGCTACGATTGTGTTTCTTAATGTAGCAACCGAAAGTCTAGATCAACTACGTTCGTAGAGACTGGAGCTATATTTAAAAATGCACACACACACACACACCGTACGTTTTACGAATTCTTCTTATTTACGACTTTATTTTACTGGAATAATTGTCTGACTGATTTTATTTCTAATATTTTAAAAGAAGTAATCCGATAAGTGAGGGCCGAGAATAAATTTAAAGATTCAAATATAAATTAAACATAAAATAATTGATAATATTCTGAGGATTTTTAAAAAAAAAAATAAGAGGAAACAAATTCACAACTTTTCAAAAAGTGGAAACTCTTCTCGCCGTCCGAGTAAGGAAAAGGTGAATAAACCTTCGGTAGAGTAAATGGGAAAAATAAGTTGAATATTTTCGGGGTAATGTTGCCTGAAAACGATCTTCACCCTGGGAAGACTGTTTCAGTCGATAGCCGTCAAAACATCACCGTTGAACTTTATTTACCCAGATGGAAACCCCAGATAATAAATCAAGAACAGACTAAAAGACATAAATAAAATTTAATCATGAAATAAGTAATAAAAATCTGCAGATCTGTTTTTTAAAAAAATTGGAGACGTATTTACAACGTTTCGAAAATCGGAAACTCTTCTCTGCGTCCGAATAAAATAAAGGTGAATAACCCTTTGGTAGAATAAACGAGGAAAAATAAATCGGAAGGTCTCGGGGGTTTCCATCCAGGGTTAATGTTTTTGTGATAAACGACGTTTCTACAGCAGTCATTGTCATCTTCAGCATGGTAAGACTATGGCAGTTTATAGCCGTAAAACCGTCACCGTCCAACTAAATTAACTCCGGGTGTAAACTCCCGAGAAGAAATTTCTGAATGGATGAAGAACGGATTAAAAGACATATACATAAAAAATTAAACACGAAAGAAGTGATAAAAAAAATATGAGGAATGTTTTTTTTAAAAAAAAATGGAAACGTATTTACAACTTTATTAAAACTGCGGAATCATCTGGTTGTCCGAGTAAACAAAAGGTGAATAAACCTGTGGTAGAGTAAATAGGGAATATAGGGAAGAAAGGCCAGTTTCAACAACGTTTCGATCACCCTGTTCGTCATCAGAGACGGAAAAGGAGGGTGGAGGGGGTGACGAATGGCAGATGTAAAAGGAAAATGAAGCTGCTAAACTCAGAGAGGTTCTCAGAAATATTAAACTACGATAGCCAAAATCAAATTAATTTCCCTGTGAGCTTCCATTTCATATTATTGTTCCAGGAAGCTCTAGACAAGTTTAGATTAACAACAGGGAGAGTTGGGATGTGGCAGGGGGGACGGGGGGATGAGAGAAGGGAAACAAAAACATCTCAAACCTATAATTTCATCTTGTTTTTGCGTTTAAAAGCAACAAGGGGTGAGGGACGGGGGGGTGGAAGTGAGGATAACATGACGTAAAACTCACTCCGGTTAAAGAATGACGACGACGACGAACGGTACGGACAAAAGAAATTACCGGCAACATTAATTGCTGGGCGCCTGGAGCACTTCCATCGTCACGCGGAAAACAAAAGACTAACGCTCTCCCTTCCTCCCCCTCATCACCCCCACCCTGTGCTTGCGCGAAGAAAAGGTCGATAGTCGCAGCCAGCCAAGTGTGGGTTCTGCAGCAGCAGCAGCGGCAGCAGTGGCGGGGTCAACTGCACCTTCACTTCCTTCCTTCCTTCCTTACTTCTCCCTTCCCCTCCCCTCCCGTCCCCACCCCTTTCCCTTTCCCCTTATATATAACAGCAACTGCTACACCGCCACAGCTTTTATTTCCGGATTATTAACACCCTCCGCCGCAGATACACGTTGTAGATAGATACACTGCTATTACTTTCTTCAACCTTTAGTCTATTCCAGACACTGTCATCGTCCATGATACATTTCCGGAATATCTTTTTTTTTAATGTCACGTGGTGGCTAATTTTCTTATTGAGTTTCCGCCCCAGTTTTGCTGCCACCTTCCAAGCTCATGCATGCCGGGGCGGTGACGCTATCCACTATGCGGCCCAACCAATCAAATATTTTTTTTACAAAAGAATTTTAGGGTCTTGTATTCTTAATATTTTTTAAAAAACTAACTTAATATTCTCATTCTACAATTTTTTTAAAAAATTTTTGACACTATAAAAATATTAGTGTGGAGTGTGGCGTAATTTTGAATGGGAAACATAAACGGTAGGAGTTGTAGAAAGGAAAAGACTAGAAGCTTTGGACGTTAACTACAAAATAAATTCTTTCAATCTATATATATATATATATATATATATATATATATATATTCCGCGTTCCTCCGTATTCGAGGATTTCTAATTCTTTTTGGGCGCCAGGTATTTTTCATAAAAATACCAAAAATTGATTTTAAATAGTTTTAATTCCAATCAGAGCACGAGAAATAATTATATCTGCAGGGCGTGGTCATTCTCTCGTCGTCCCGCCGACACAACCTGCTCCTTCCACTACCCCATGACGACTCTCAAAGTCTCGCCAGACTACATTGTTGGCCCGAGTTGCGACAGTTCCTCAACAATTGCAACTCGCAAGCTGGCCTGCATTGTTAAGTGTAACTTTTCATGTTGCAATATATATATTTATCTATATATATATGGAACGAATAAAAATATGTGAAGGCAGAACGCAATTCAAATAATTTAAAATTTTTTAAAGGAATGGCCGAAAGTGTTTCGTCCCCCAACTTTCGTAATCTCGTAAACCAAAAGTTATTCAATTTAATTTATTCTGTAGAAAGGACTGAGGAGGTGCCGTAATTTGTGGGACGAAACGTTTTAAAATAAAATTAATCCATTTCCAAATTTTGGCCTTTCTTTCCGTTTCATTTTTAATAACAAGTCATTTTTAATTCAGTTACTTCATTTATAATTCCATATCATTATGAAACAAACAATGGAACCATAAATTATTGGAGGTTCGTTAATTATAATTTTAATTAAAATTATATTACGCATTCTATATTTAATGCACATACACTGGTCAATTATTGGACTAATTCTTGAGAAAAAAATTAATTTATTTAATTTAAGGAAATTAATTTCTTGTATCCGGATACCTAATTCGTAATTGATCTAATTAATTTGCATTATTTTCATTAATCAAAAGAATGATTGGTGGAAACTTCCGTGAAGGTTAAAGTGGTGTAATGTTATTTTGGCTATTCTTTGGTTTTATTTGTTACAAATGTTGACGAGGAGCCACAACTGACGGTCGAAACGTCTAGAGTTTTCTTAATTTTTTTTGTTCATGTCTGATACACGGGTCGTTAATTCTTAATTTACATATGTTATTCACAGACGTTAAATGTTTGAATAAAATATGTCGATTCCGCTACACAACCAAGCACCAGCCTCTCTCTTTTTTTTAAAAGAAAAGGAAACAGAAGAGGGAAAGAGAAGATGTTGCTTAAAACGCCAAGACCGCACAGGATGATCTTTCACTTTGCATGTTTGTTCTGCCGCTGCTACTTTGCTTGTTCGCTGTGATTACTTTCTCCTCCCCACTTTTCTTCCCCTGTCGACTGTTAAACTTATTAGAATTTTTGTCATCTTCTTCTTGTACCGTCGTAGAACCTGTTCTCAGCCTATCTTTAAATGTTAGTTTCTGTTAAGTAGTAAAATTGCCTTGTCTGATACTGAATATTTAACTTGTTGAGTTCGTCACATTCATTTAAAACGGAAAAAAAATGTAAAATGTTTGAGTCTCTCATCGTGTCGTCACTCAAATGTGGCGACATCAGTAATTCGTCAGTAGTTGCCCACTAATATTAAGCCCTTTAAAGTATATTACAGTACTCTTGGCCCGGCGGTTTGTAGAAGGTCTTGTAATAAAAATTATTACTCATTCATTCAATTCGTTTCCAATCAGTAATTTGGCTTGAAACCCCTCAAAAAGAGGGGACAATGGGGGGCGTCTATTATACAAAAACCCTTTGCGGGTAAGGGTCATGCACCCTTGGGAGGACAGAAAGAGAAAAACCATTCAAACTCCAGTGTGCGTTGGTCTGGGACGTGGAAATACCACCAAAAGGTGAGCTATCGAATCCACCCTCCAGGTGTCATTCTTTCCCCGAAGGTCGGCATTTGTCGGCCGCGCGCATGGCTCCTTTCAGCACTAGTGTGTTCAGGGTCGCCAAGCATGTTCTTTGATGAAACAGCTTATCACATTGTATGGGAATATAATTTTTGGCATGACACCTTTCAGGACTATCGAAAACTGGAACCTTAAAAAAATTTTAGGATGTGAGGAAATTTACCAATCATTTATAGTAGCCTTGAAACAATTTTAATTTCAAAAAGAAATAATCGAAAATATAAACCAGACAACAACCATATTTTATTCAAATTAACTGACGGTTTTTTAGGGCGGTGAAAATCCCCCACTATCCTATATATATATTCATTAATATGAACCAATATAATGAACAAGATGCCTACACTGGACGCATGCGTTAGTGGGCGAGGATTGGCAACCCTCTGGGTAACCAGCAGTAAGTGATTTTTTTCCCTACATAACAATTTTACTCTGGTAAGCTATATTTAGCATACACAGGGCCATACGGATTAAAATGAAAAAAAAATGTCGCATTTCGCATACCTTACATCGGTTTAAGCTGATTAGATTTAAAGTACGAAGACGTTGCTAATTAAGGGATTGAAAACTCAATCCATCATTTTAGGCTTACATATTGACACTATCCTTGGAATATTTTTGCTATATTTTTCGCTTAAAATAGCACAAAGGCAAAGACGTTGCTAATTAAGGGATTGAAACTCAATCCATCATTTTAGGCTTACATATTGACACTATCCTTGGAATATTTTTGCTATATTTTTCGCTTAAAATAGCACCATGACGTCATTATTCAATATTTCGTATCAGCAAAATATACAGATTTTTATTAGCTAGTTTTTCATAGACTAATTCGTCATTACATCGTTTTACATTATTATCAATATCTCTGGAGTTTGATTAGTTAGCGTTGTATTGATTTATTTTAAGCCTTTCTTATCTTTGGAATCTGATGGAATGAATTTTCATTGACAAATAACTCATTACGTAGTTTTTCATGTTAAAAGGAACCCTTGCAGATACAAAAAGAGATAATGCTGGAAATACCTAAGGAGTAATCCCAATGAGGAGAATTTTATCAAACTATATTTCAAATTTCTTAAGTGTTTCTCAGGCAGAAATTCGAAAATTGCGTCATTAAAAATTAGTTGACGTAAAACTTGCAAATAAAATTCTTAATATGGTGTCAGAGTCATTAAATATAAAACTACCTAATGACTAATTTATCAGTGCTGGGTTAACTTATCAGATTCCAAAGATAATATGTAATAAAATTACGTCAGTAGGAATGTATCGATATTACAGTAAGTAATCAAAAATCAAAGATACTGTAAATAATGAAAAATGATGTAATGAGAAGTTAGTCAATGAAAAACTAACCAATCAAATCCCAGAGAATTTTTTCAATACAAAAAAATTAGATAATGACGTCATACTGCTCCAAAGATTGTATCAATACGTAAACCGGAAATAACAGATTAAGTTTTGAATCCATTAACGAGGCAATAATTTTATTTTACAAAAAAATGAAAAACTAAACATATAACAGCGTATAAACGTTGTCACAATGGGTAGGGGAAGGGAAAAATTCCCGATATCACCCTGAAACTGAAATACCGCTGCCGTCAATTTTATCTGATTTTTTTTACCCATAATCTAAAAATGTATGCGTCGAATAAAGAATCATTTGACGTGATTTAAAATATAAAATAAAAATTTATTCAGCCGGACTGGTTACTTATAAATATTAGTTCTGAAGTGAAAGTTTTTTATTTTTTTTAACATGTAATTCCGTACTGTTGTCAACATAATGTATTTTATTTAAATATTTCCCTTGAGATAAACCCAGTTGGAACCGGAATTTATCAGAGATTTATCTGGCCGAAGCTGATTCCATTATGCCAACCCGTAATGGGATCAGCCCCCGTAGATAATTTTCTGCGTGACTAAACAAATTGGTCTTGTTTCCCCTGAAAAGACCACAGAGACGCCGTGGAAAGGGAAAGGATAACA
The DNA here is from genome assembly GCA_034510155.1 of Eucriotettix oculatus. NCBI lineage: Eukaryota > Metazoa > Arthropoda > Insecta > Orthoptera > Tetrigidae > Eucriotettix > Eucriotettix oculatus. Next base: position 205,555,365 of record CM067377.1, on the reverse strand, counting down.
GCATCAATCCATTTCCTTCAATTGCCCTATTTCTCTCTCTGTCTTTCCCGCTCGTAAATAGAAATCGCTTCTGCGCCTTGGAAGTAGAATATCTTGTGCTCTAGTCGCTTTGCATGTTTGTGTACTTTACTCTGTATGTAGCAAAAGAAAAACTGCACTCACTATTACTGTAACAGTTCTAGCTTTCTTTAGTGTATAGTATAATTTTTTCTACACTGTCCTCCTAAAGAAAAAATAGAAGAGTTTATTAACCAAAAAAATTATAATATTTCTTCCTTCTCTAACTCTTTTCTTTGTGTAATTCTTAACGTAGAAATTAATATACTATTAACGTAGATAGTTATCTATTTTTTAGTACATCTAATACTTACTTTCCTTCTGAATTCTAGATAACTGAACCATTCTTCAGTAATAATTATTCATCTGTTATAGAAATTAGTTTGACAAATCTATAGAAGAAGAAAACAATAGTTTTTAATAGATATTTAGTTAGATAATGTTGTTAAATTTATTCTATAATACATGTATGTATATGTGTAGAAGAACATAATTACAGCAAGAAGAGGAGTATAATTTTTATTTCTGTACAAGTGTAAGTAAAAAATTGTCTAACAGGTACTTTGTAACTATGATTTTTGTTTCTGTTACAAAACTGATGATTTTAACTTTTTAAATATATAGCAAATATTACTACCCAGTTTCAGCAGAAACGTTCGTCACTCACTTTCATCTTGTATTTTATTTCTAGAAATTTTCTGGTAATAATTTCTCAGCTATAAAATCAAAAACAACGTAACGAATAATTTAATAGTGTAAAACTAAATAATGAAATTTCTCGACGTTGTCTCGGTTGGAAAAATTAAAAAACCTGTCATGAAAAATGTATCAAAGGAAAACTAAGTCATCAAATTCCAAAGATTGTGTCCAATAATAAAATCAAAAAAATGTCATGACACTACGAACTTTCTGAAGGTTTCCGTCAAATAATCAAACATGACGTAACGATTAATTTACTATTGTGCAAGTAAATAATAAAACTCCATTCTTTGTCTGGGTTAGAAATATTAAAAACGGCGTGACATGAAATTTATCACAGCGTAAATAATTTATGAAATTCCAAAGAATGCGTCCAATAGAAAACACAAAAAAAATGTCACGACTTTCTCATTCAGAAAATAAAAAAAGGCGTCGATTATTTTACTAATGTGAAACTAATTTCATACTTTGTCTGAGTTAGAAAAATTAAAAATATCGTCATGACAAATGTATCACAGCGAATTTGACTAATCAAATTCCAAAGACTGCGACTAATAAGAAAATCAAAAAAAAAGTTCTTACATGAAGATTTTTTCACTGTAAAATTAATTAATCAAATATCAAAAACTGTTAGCAACACGAAAACCAAAAAAGTTGTTAAATAATTCCAAAAATTGCGTAGATAATCAAATTTAGACATGACTTCAAGGAATTTATAGTATTAACTAACGGAAAAACTTAGTTTTGAAACAGTATCAATTTTAATAAAAACTAAAAGACTATCTTTTATCAATTTTGATAATCAAATTTTTGACTCAATGAAGGAACTTTAGGCACATGTAACGTTCATCTAAATAAATAGTTGTAAGCTTTAAATTATTCGATTTCTTTGTTCGTAGATGACTATGGCAAGTGCCGAAAGGATGCTTTTATGTAATTAAAATTTTGTTAATCGAAATGATAAAATATAGTTTTGATTTTATTAAAATTGAAACTGATTTTAAATCAAGAAAATTTACGTTTATTTATGTACAAAAAATTATTTCAAGCTGTATTTATCAGTGTGAGTCTTACGAATTAAATTTCAAAATATCGTGTCGATGAGAATGTAGGAAACTGCGTCACGAGGAATTTTGCAGATGAAACTAAATCAATTCCTAAGAAAGACGTTCACTAATAATTTGTCAATGTAAATCTAATATATCAAATAACAAATATTTTCTACATATAGAGAAATTGCTACTGTTGTAAAGTGCAGCTATTTTAATTTTAATGTCTTACCAAAATATATTCCCCAATAAGACAAATGAAAATTATAAACCGAAATATAATTTCAAGGAAACAAAATGCAAGTCTGTTATTTATTTTACTTTATTGAAAAAGCATACCTAATTTTCTGTATTCAAAATTAATCATTTTTCATTTATTAAAGAAATTTTGTAATTAAATAATGAATCAAATCTTCAAACGCTGGGTTCGTGTGTTTTATTAATCGACATTAATGTAAGTAAAAATTATTGTCATTTTAAATTTGTATACCGACATTAAATAAATGAGTTTAAATTTGATGTCAGCATTTAGGAATAAGGAAATTCTGTCGCGAAAGGGGAATTTTTTAATTAATGTAATGAGCTTCTTTATCTGACATTAATTAGTGTTACCTTTTTAGAATAAGGAAATGCCGTTATGAATGGAATATTTTTTTCTAATTTATGTAATGAGGTAATTGATCTGGAATTAAATAAATAAGTTAACATTTGATGTTAGAAATTCTTTCATGAACGGTATTTGTATTAAGTTCTATAATGAGGTAATTTATCTGACATCAAATATATGAGATAACATTTGATGTCAACATTTTCAAATACGGAAATTCTGTCATGTATGGCGAAGTTTTATAATTTTTTTATAATACGGTAATTTATTTGACATCAAATAAATAAGTTAACATCTGATGTCAGCAATTCTGTCATGAATAGAATTTTCTTGTAATTTATATAGCGAGATAAGTGATCTGACATTAAATAAATAAGTTGACATTTAATGTCAGCATTTTGGAGTAGGGAAATTCTGTCATGAATGGAATTTCTGTTTAATTGACACAATGAGGTAAATTATCTGACATCAAATAAATAAGCTAACATTTGACGTCAGCATCCTTGGGTTGAGAAATTCTGTCACGAGTGGGATTTTTTTTTAAATGTGATTTATATAATGATGTAATTTATCTGGCTTTAATTAAATGAGTTAACGGCTGGTTTTTCATCAACTCGGAGTCGGGGAAACTTCTTAGTTGTTGCCTTCGTAAGACTCAAACTTTTCGACAACAATAAAACACAACCTGCATGAGATGGTTGTACATAACTTGGCAGCGAAACGTTCCACATTGCTACGTCAACTAGTTTGTGCGAAGGGAGGGCGAAGCGGCTTAAATTTAAACTACGGGGCACGTTTATTAGTAGAAATGCGCTCCGCTTTGAAAGGAACCATGGGCCGGGGGCGGCTGGGGGCGGGCAAGAACGCCGCTCTCCAAAGAGACCGCAAATCTCTGCTTTCTCTTTTTTTTATATAAATATTATTATTATTATTTATTTTTAGAGGGAGGCTGGCTCCGTAGAGAGGGTTTTATTCAGGTCCTGGTAATGTTTTGTGGATGAAGGCAACAACCCAAGCCCCTCCCCCCTCTTTCCCTCTCCCTCTACCCCTCCCCCTCTTCCTCCTCCTCCTCTCTCCTTCGTAACCGACAAAGCTTCTTTCACGAAAAGACTTCCAACAAAGGAAGAAGGCTAGCCCCAGACTAACGAACTTAGTAATTAGATTTTGTATTCTCCGCAGTTGTCTACCTGACGTCTCTACACGACGGTCGCGTCTCCTCAACTCATCGCCAAGAAAAAAAACGACCATACATTATTTTCCAAAAAAATAAATAAAAATTGATAAAGTATATGAAGATAACACAGAAGAATTATATGTAATATTTATTAAAAACAATAATCGCAAGTATTTGAAACTTCACATGGTTAAAAATTAATAAAATTTGTGTCTAACTTCTTCTCTAATTAAATTTTTCGATCATTTACACTACAATAAGATAAAAAAAATTCTTACAAAAGTCAAATTTGGATTACATTGTTGTGGTATTCAAACCTTAGTGTGGTGATTCTTGACCCTTACATTCATCGGGTAAAGCAAAAATAATTTAGTTTTTGTTATTAGCGTACACAGGACGGAAAACGAGAATGGTTTGGTGGGGCCGAGTAGGCGGGAAACGTCACCGTCTGCAACATTGTTGATTGCCTGGAGTGCATTGTAGATTCAACAGTTGGTTCGGGGAGCTCTCCTGAGAAGGTCGGGGCGAGAGAGAGAGAGAGAGAGAGAGAGAGAGAGAGAGAGGAGGAAACAATATGCAGAAAAGTTAATTTCGCCATTGTTCGAGAAAGAAGATTTTGTTTTGTAGTACGGAAGACAAAAAGAGGACATTTTGATAGAGATTTAAGCTGAAGAAGAGGCGCTAGAGGATCTAGACGTGTTTCAGCGAAGGAACATCCTGCACGGCAAACCAGGAACGACGTCACCAGGCCATTGTTAACATCTGGTAACGGCATTTTAACCCGGTTTTCCACTTAAACCATTCTCGTTGATTCGCGATTTTTAATACAATTATATCGTTGTTCGTCACCCGCGTTCCCGGGATCAGCAGCCATTTAGAAGCTGCGTAGATTATTCTTTTTGCTTTACCGACTGAGCCAATTTGATTAAATTTTACTCGTAAATTTATATTTTCAATCTAATTTAATTTGAGTTAGGTTGCCTCTGGAAATTTGATAACGTAATATTATAATTAAATGGAATATTCAAATTAAATACCTTTTCATTATTATTTAACAATTTGATTGTACAAAAATATTTTTGTTGGTGTAAGCAAACGAACACCATATTAGACTGATCTGATGCAACTCTCCATGCCAACCTATTCTGTGCAAGCCTTTTTTATTTCCACATCCTCCCTAATCTGCCCAACGGTTTCCTTCCTTGGCCTCCCTTTCCTGTTTACTTCGCTCTAATACTAAGACCCTCATACCTCATACGTATTAATCTATCCCTTCTCATATTCCGCTTAGAACGCCCTGGTTAGCTACTCTATCCACCCATTTCATTGTTCTAAAGCACCACATTGCCAAAGCTTCTTTTCTTTTCCGTTCTAAAACTCCTTCCGTTATCGTTCCGCACTCATATAACGTCACAGTCCATTTCAACAATTCCTAATATTAGCCACAAGTAAATTTCTCTTCCTTGCCTGTCCTATCCTACTCTAGTTATTACGCTGCCCGAGTAATAGAATTCCTTATCTACCTTGATTATTCCACTGTTTCCCATGATACACTCCATTATCTTGGGTTTTCCCCCTATTAATTCCAGGACCACGTTAATTAAATTTATTATGGTTTCCGAGTCTTCTTCTTCCCCAATACTACCATTTCATCGACAAACCTTTCAAAATGTTTTTTTTTGGTCCATTGTTATAGTTACTCGCCATAATTCGTACTTGAATATACATTTGAAAATAAATTGAATAAAATTTATGATGCGTACAAACTTATTATTTTTATTTTAACAGACGTTTCGTTACCTCATTTCCCACATCCTCGGGTAAAAATTTTTGATTGACAAAAGAAAGGAAGCCGAATGTGTAAAATTCAAAACTTAACTCTCTACAAAGGGCAGCATCAACTAATTTTTGAAGAAACGTCGGTCGAACTAAATAAAAACTTTGTCCGTGTTAATCGCAATTTATTAATTTTTAAATTTATTGAAAATTAACAGACGTTAATTTATTTACTATTCTTAGGAAGAAGAATTGCTTTAATTGCAGCTAGAGACCATAAAACTGAATTTGGGAGATGAGAATTGGAAAAAGTTTTTGGCTGGACCCGGGGAATCGAATCTGGGACCTTCCGCTTTCCGGGCGGATGCTCTACTGTCTGACCTAGTCCAGATCCAAGGCTCGACTCCCCGTCCCGAAGACAAGTTATTCCATTCTGACGTTATAAATTTAATTTAATGGCCTTTGGCTGAGCTTCACTCTGTCTTTGATTTTAGAAAGTGTCCCATTCTTCGCTGATGTTCTAGGTTATGCTTGTGAAGAATGTGACTAGTAAGAATGTAGGCGACACAGCCTCAGGTAAACAAGGGCGGAGGGCTGAACGTGGCATCAGATCTGGCCGTCGAGCTATAATAGCTCAGTGATAGAGCATCCGCCCGGTAAGCGGGAGGCCCAGGGCTAATTCACTATTTTAAATTATGGAACTTAGAATCTATAACCATTCTTTTTTGCTAACCGCTTTCCATTCCACTCAATAACTATTTTACCGATGCGGCTCAATTTCTACTTTGGTGAGCCTCTATAGGGATGTTTTACGTAAGATCTCACAATTTTATTTTTTTATGAATGATGAATTTATATGATGTAGAGAGGTAGAGAGAAGAAGGAAAGACTGCGGGGATAAAATCTAACGTTTCAAACAGACGATTTTCCTCTTCACGGTATTGTGGAGGAGACGATAAAACAATCATTTTCACAAACTTCAATTCCGTGTAGCATTCATAAGTAATTGCAAGCCGTAACGATGAAATTGTTTCCTACGTTAATCGATATTGTTTCCGTTTAACACGCACTAGGTCGATATTATTTATTATTTAGATATTATTCATCATAATCGGGTAAAACTTTAACAATTTTTGATTTCAAAATTTTTATATAAATAATCATAAGTAGCCGAAAGTAGCTCAAGCATCCGCCCGGTAAGCGGGAGGCCCAGGGCTAATTCACTATTTTAAATTATGGAACTTAGAATCAATAACCATTCTATTTTACTAACCGCTTTCCATTCCACTCAATAACTATTTTACCGATGCGGCTCAATTTCTACTTTGGTGAGCCTCTATAGGGATGTTTTACGTAAGATCTCACAGTTTTATTTTTTTATGAATGATGAATTTATATGATGTAGAGAGAAGAAGGAAAGACTGCGGGGATAAAATCTAACGTTTCTAACAGACGATTTTTCCTCTTCACGGTATTGTGGAGGAGACGATAAATTAATCATTTTCAACAAACTTCAATTCCGTGTAGCATTCATAAGTAATTGCAAGCCGTAACGATGAAATTGTTTCCTACGTTAATCGATATTGTTTCCGTTTAACACGCACTAGGTCGATATTATTTAGATATTATTCATCATAATCGGGTAAAACTTTAACAATTTTTGATTTAAAATTTTTTTTATATAAATAATCATAAGTAGCCGAAAGTAGCCCATGGATTTGCCGTAAGGGGTTTGGCGTGTCACTTCCGAAGTGACCCGAGCTTACCCGAATGTAGACGAACCGTGACATGTTTCCCCCGGCCACCAGCGATTCTATTAGTCATAGTTAACGATAAATAGGATACGAATTGTCGACACAAAAAAGTACTTATTTCGTTTTTTAATTTGATTAAATTATGGCGCATGTTAATAGGTTTTTTTACAACAACAATCGTCGGTGTAATACTAATTATAATTTTCCTTTGAATGTTGTTGTTGTTGTTAGCTAAACGGTTTTGATTGACATTTTCTGTGACTGGTGAATTATTATTATTTTTTTAATAACGAAAATAAAATTTTACTAGCGGTGGTGATCCGTTTGATCCCCTTAAGATCCCTCCCCCCCTACTAGTATTTGACTTGTATTCCCATGTATCGAAAGTCAACATGTAACGTTTCCCAAGGGCCCCGTCGTGTTTTTAAAGGATTTTTTTATCTGTAAGAGAGGGCAGGCAGGGCGCTGCTTGAAGTTGTTTGAGAGAGCCTGCGGCTGGAAACATTGGCTCGTGCCAAGTCCACACACAGAGTAGATCGATGGCTAACTGCAACGGTGGTGCATGCATTTTATCCGCACTGAACTCGCCCTGGAGGGGGGAGGGGGCAAAAACCTTCCCTCTGAATTCGCACAAAGGGTTGCGAGGACAGGCCAAAATGGACACTTACTCGTTTCTAAAATTTTATTTTAACACGACATTGATTGGTCGCAATGGCGCTCGTTCGTTCACGCCAGTCTCTAAGCCCTGGGGTTATTGTTTGTCTGGTCAAAGCGGAATATTCCGCGTCAGGAGATTATTTTATAATGCGAGTGGGAAATTGGACCTTTGCGGGGAAGAAAAGGTGTGAAACCAGACGCAGTGAAAAATCGACGACACCTCTGTGCGTCATCAGACAGATTCCTTCACCTCCGTTTGTATTTATATTGTATTGTATTTATTAAATCTACAAATGAGCAGACGCCCGGTGGCAGATACATAGAACTTAAACAATAATTAATAATCTGGTCGTAAGGACCATATTTAACCTATAGTTGAATGTATAATTATATTCAATATAAATAAAGAAGTGTGGAATCATATTATTAAGACACTCAACCCCAGAGTGACTGCGGGACTCACCTGATCATGTCGGGAATGCCTCGCACTCTCTCTGGGTATTTTTTTTATCAAAGTTCTCATATGCCGAGACACCTTCACCTATTTTAGGAGGTATATGTACTGGGGTCAAAGACCTTGGGCATATGGCAAGAGCTGTCCGCTGATCCCATTGGATCAGTCGGCCAACTGCCTCCTGAAACTGGTGGAGACACGGAGAAGGGAATGCTGCGTCCCCACAGCAGACTCGTCTCCCGTCATTCGGAAGGGCGTGAGAATAGTTCCCAATGCCCGACCTACCTGATGCAGGTTTTCTAGGGTTTTCCCTGCATCTCTTTAGGTGAAACACCGGGTAGGATCCTTAAACCATAGCCCGGGGGCCCTAGTTAACCCTTGGCTACCTTGCTCTACCTTCCGCATCCCCCCTTTTCAATTCCCTTCCTATGCTATTAAAGGGGAGTTGCCTGTTTCAGGATCACCCTCATGTAGCCTGTTAAAAAAAATCATATTATTAGAAATGAATTTTTTAAAAAGAATAATATTGTTTTTGTCTGAAAAAAAAGAAAGAAAAAATCTGGAAATATATTTCACTGTAGTATATTTTTAGAGATTTGGCAGCACTGATCACTTCACTACACTGCACTAAACTTAGATTAAGTCGAAATTTTCTTTCTGTTAGAGGAAGTTCCCCAAACACTCCTGCAGGCAGATTGTTCCAGTCATTAATTGTCCTATTTAGGAATGAGTATTTTCCAACGTCTGTTTTTTGGTTCCTTGCTTGTAATTTAAACAGGTGATCTCTCCTCCTCCTCCCGTTCCGAGTCGATTCTTTCATTCTATCTCGGATTCCCTGCCAAGGTTTTTGACCTGCAAAAGCTCTGTAGAAAATGTGTAGCCTAGCTGTTTCTCTTCTTGTCTGTAGCGTGTCCCACCCTAGTCGCTTTACCTTTTCGTTCCCATGCCCAGGTCCTATTTGTACGAATTTTGCGGCCCTTCTTTGCACCCTTTCTAAGGATTCTATTAGACCTATCCTGTACGGATCCCAGGGACATGCTGCACCATAAGTGGGCAAGTGTACTAATGACTAATATGCCAACTCTTTAGATTTCGCATTCCCCTTGTTGAGTGTTCTCATGACAAAGTGCAAGGTGTTCCACGCTTTCCTTGTAGCATAGTTTACCTGCCCCCAGATTACTGTTCAAATAAATGCCTAGGTATTTACAGTTTGTCTCTTCGTTCACTGTTTCCCCATCTATTTTATACATCCAGGCATATTGAACGCGCATTTTAGTAAAACTAATCGCCTTACTTTTACTATTGCTGATTTTATTTCGCTTAGCCCATGTACTTAGAGTACCTAAGTCAGTTTGGAGAACAGCGGAGTCTTGTTTAAGGGACACGGGGAGTGAAATTCCATAAAATAAATTGCTACTGAGCTGAAATTTTAATTGTTTTTTCACAACGCACATGTGTAGCAATGTACGAAAATGTTATTTCTGTAAACTTGTTTTTTGTTGAGATATTTTTAACAGTAATTTCAAAATTTGGCAGTTTTGAAAATTTTCCTTGCGTCACGTACTTGAGTATATTTTAGCTTTTTTTACATTTATATGTAGGGTTGACCATTTTTATCAATTGTCAGTATTATTTTTGAAATAGTAAAAAAATATTATTTTTCCCCACAGTTGTATTCAAAGGGTTATTTAAAAATTAGCACTTTGAATTTTTCCCCTGAACTACTTATACAATTAAAAATTAATAATCTACATGTTAATACCTTCAAATACAGGTATGTAAAAATTAATAAAGATAATATCTTAATATTAGTGACGCGTAGAAGGATTTTGGTAACAGAAATAATGAGACTGAGAAAAGCACATTTTTCTGAAAAACAGTAAATTAATTTAGAATAAAACATATTAATTAAAATTGTCCTACAGCAAATGTTACAATTTCCATCTTTATTCGGTTCACTGAATTTATAGGCATATTAATTTTTTTTAAAAATTAGAAAATAGATTTTATTTCTTCAGATTTTGGCCGAAATTTATGTCTCCGTGTCCTTTAAAGGATTGAAACTTCACTACGGTTCTCACGGCAAACATACTTAACTGTTCTCAACAACAACAAACATTGTCAGAAGCTACAATTATTTCTCTAATAAATTAATGTGGTCTTAGACAGCAAAGATGGCGTCATTTTTCGGGTTGCAAAAGTAACTGTACGATAATTCAGGGGGAAAAAGTTGCTTTACGTGACGAAACTGTTGTGGTTTTCCGTCTGATGCAAAATTCCATGCTAACATATGTTGCGGAGGAAATGAAAAGGCTAGCGCATGGGGCGTCGCATTAGACGAGTCTTAGCACTGAATACCACAACAGAAACAAACATTAAATTGCAGAAAAAATAATTATGATGACAATAAGTGAACCGAGGTAACTATTTCTTAAATTATGATGACGCTTTCCTAGGTCATGCCGACCTTGGTCGCAGCCTCCCTGGCTGTGACGTCACGGTCACGGAGACTGGGACTGAGACTGCTGGGAGAATCGATACGCTGACCTCGTGTCACTCTAAAATTCGGGAACGTCGTCACATGAGATAATAGCAGCACAGTCGACCCGGGTAGGTCAAGGCCCTGAAACAGTATCGAAAGACGTTGTGAGGCTTGTGACGTAACATGGTCTAGTGTGTGTGTGTCTGTGGAACATCAACAACAACAACAGATGCATGTTACGTCAGTTGCTCGCTTCTAGGTCTCTGGCCAGAGACAATATTGACTAATAGGAGAGGAAGGGGGAGAGTATTTAACCAGCTCCGCCGGCCGCGGTGTCATCATGCAGAACCAAAGCGGGACAAAGCTCGGACAAACACACGAGCACACACAGACACTAACGGAGAGAGACCAATATCCCCCATGTGTGTGTGTGCGTGTGTCGGTTTCGGTGTTTAGACAACGAGCTGATAAGGGCGGCAGCAATTTGACAAATTTAACCCGGCACAGATTCACCCTCCCGACGTATCAACATGGAGGAAAAGCCCCGTTGGTAAACCACAGATGAATGTTATACATGTGGAAAATGCACAAACCCCAACGGATGTCTCAGCTAAGGAACCATTCACCCTCACACCTCATACCGAAGTAAGAAATTTTACACGGTAATCCTCTACTAATAACTTTTTGAAAAAAATAATACTATTCACAGTTAAGTAAAAATAGTTACAAGGATAACAATTTTAATTTTGTTGTGGTCTTGCGCAAGCCATTTCATTACCTCCGCAAGATAAGTTAGCATGGAGCGTTGCATCAGGACTGAAAACCACAACACTTCTGTCACGTAAAGCAACATTTTCCCCTGAATTATCGTACAGTTACTTTTGCAACCCCCGAAAAACGACGCCACATTACCTGTCGAAGACCACATTAATTTATTAGTTACACAAATAATTGTAACTTCCGAGAATGTTTGTTAAAGACGAGAACAGTTAAATATGTTTGCTGTGAGAACCGTAGTGAAGTTTAATTTTTTAAGGGACACGGAGACTTAAATTTCGGCCAAAATCTGAATAAAAAATCTATTTTCTAATTTTTTTATATTAATATGCCTATAAATTCAGTGAACCGAATAAAGACGCTACCAAACCAAAGATGGAAATTGTAACATATGCTGTAGGACAATTTTAATGAATATGTTTTATTCTAAATTAATTTACTGTTTTTCAGAAAAATGTGCTTTTCTCAGTTTCATGATTTCTGGTACCAAAATCCTTCTACGCGTCACAAATATTAAAATATTGTCTTTATTATTTTTGTACATACCTTTATTTGACGGTATTAGCCTGCAGATTATTAACTTTTAATTGTATAAGTAGTTCAGGGGAAAAAATATTAAAAGTGATAATTTTTAAGTAACCCTATGAAGCTCTTTGAAGACAACTGTGGGGAAAAATAATATTTTTTTACTATTTCAAAAATAATACTGACAATTGATAAAAATGGTCAACCCTACATATAAATGTAAAAAAAGCTAAAATATACTCAAGTACGTGACGCAAGGAACATTTTCAAAACTGCCAAATTTTGAAAGTACTTTTCAAAATATCTCAACAAAAAACAAGTTTTCAGGAATAACATTTTTGTACATTGTGCATGTGCGTACATGTGCGTTGTGAAAACACAATTAAAATTTGAGCTCAGTAGCAATTTATTTTATGGAATTTCAGTCCCCGTGTCCCTTAAACAAGACTCCGCTGCTGTCCAAACTGACTTAGATACTCTAAGTACATGGGCTAAGCGAAATAAAATCAAAATCAACAATGGTAAAAGTAATATGCTGCAGGACAATTTTAATTAATATGTTTTATTCTAAATTAAAAAATTATTTACTGTTTTTCAGAAAAATGTGCTTTTCTCAGTTTCATGATTTCTGGTACCAAAATCCTTCTACGAGTCACAAATATGAAGATGTTGTCTTTATTATTTTTGTACATACTTGTATTTGAAGGTATTTGCGTGTAGATTATTAGTTTTTAATTGTAACCCCCACCCCTTTCGTTAAAATAACGGATGTATTTTTTAACTCCTATAAGATACCGAGATTATTTTCTACGTTACAAAATCCATCATTTAACCCCCTTTAATGTAGTTTGTGTGTTCTTAATTACCTCAGAGTACTGGAGGTTCTCTTTGACGTCATTAAAGTTTCGAAGGTTGTGTGCTGTACCGCAGTAGGACCCCTACCCAATTCAGTTCAAACTTTTAGAATTTTAAAGGATCTAAAAATTCAGTAAGAACATTCTAACTGGCGACAGGCAGATAGAAGTGAAATGTCCAGGCGCCAGGCTCACGGTCGTGAGACGTGCCTGCCTGCAGATTTATAATACTAAGTTTGTTTTGCTGAAGGAACATTCACCCTTCAAAATTTCCCGCGCTTGGTGAAGGACTCATGAGGATTGGTGAAACAAACATCACGTGGGATGGCATTTTCCCTTGGAGAAGGGATATACGAGTTTATCTGGGAGGCGAGAAGCCTAAAAATATTCAAAATGGTTCTACACGTTCTACAGGGCGATGAGGTAGAGATGGAGAGTAGTGCTAGACGTTGAGAAGGCGAGGTAGCAGAGTATGAGACTTGATCAGGACGTGGAAGGGAGGAGAAAGCTGGATGTTGAAAAGAAGGTGTCAATGGTTGCTCTTTAGTGAAGAGGTATTGAGAACAAGGAAGGCTAGATGAAGGAAGGAGGATAATCTGGGTTTTCGTAATGACCGGCAGTACCAGACTCACTCCACTTTCCGCCGGCAGAGGGAAAATTTACAATTCAACCCGAAGGAAGAAGAAAGTTTCGGTCGCCTAGTAGCCTGCATCAAGGCAATGAAGATAAAAACAGGCTCCGTCAAGTGAACGAAATCTCTGCAACACGTGGTTACTCAGTAAGTAGTTAAACTTGATCTTTAAAAATCTTTCCCTTTAATTAATTTGTAATAGCGCGCAGAACCCGTTTTAAGTGAGTATTTTTTTAATAATAAATATATTCAATCATATCTTTAAATAAATAATTTACAGTGCTTATTTAATGTCCCAGGATAATCCATGGCAGTTAAAGTGCTGTCAGTCATCTTAGCGATTAATTTGATGCTAAGCTCCCCAATTCTTATCAATTCATTTATGTTTTGTTAAAAATATTTTTTGGGATAATAGATGGTCCTGATAAAGGCAACTCAACTTAAAAAGAACAGGAAAGGAAGTGAACCGCCAGCTTCTAGGTTTTAATAATATTTCCCTACATCTGCGGCCTATACTTGTGACTCCTTTATAATCGAGGTTAAGTGGTACCTCTGTTATGACGTTTTAGAACCACTGATTTCCAGAGATCTCGGGAGTTGTGTACGTTTATATAGGACACCGCAAGTGAAATACACCGCTAATTCCTTTAGTAGAAGAGGGAGAAAAGCGGGAAGGCAGAAGGGAGAAAAAAAATAAACCCAGTCCTCATTAGCGTGTCTCATAAAAAAAAGCGTCTTCGTTTAAAAATAGCGCAGAGTCGGGTAGGGGACAGGGGGAAGGAAGAGGGAGAAAATATCAACCGTTCCCCCTCTAAAGCGTGTACTGCAATTTACGTTTAACACAGAAAGTGACTTCTTTTCTACTTGTAATTGAAACTTAACTTTAGATTTCTAGTTGCTTGAAGAAAAAAAACACTCTTGTACACTGTCTTACATTTTTTAAATCATGGAAATACATAGTTTGGTTTGAGAAACATCTTATAATTATTCCAATTTGTTTCCAGTTACTAGGACGCAGGTGTGAATGGAGAGTTAAATTTTAAAAGAAGAATAAAGGACAAGGCTTGTAGCGCACCACGTGGTCTGGAAATTAAAGAAAAATTAAATTTTACAAATGTACATTAATTAAATAAATAAAAGAAAATTTTACATAAGAAATGTGCTAAATTTAAAACATATATTGCCGGATACTTAATATGAAATCCTTACCACCAGGTTATTACGTTTTAAAATGGAAACAGGAATAAAAGGAACATTGATTTAAAAAATTAAACTTATCATCACAGCACTTCCAGGACGAAAACTTTTCGATAGTTTACCATATTATTTTTTGCCAAAGGACTGGAAGCAACGTCCGATTCTTCCTGCCACGTGGCCTTCTGCTTCTCTCTCTGTTATTTCACCGATCCTTCCTCCGTCAAATATCAACCAAGGAGTCATTTGAATTTCTGAACAAGTTTTGCCAATCAGTTCTCCCTTTTCCGTTTCTAGCCAAATCTTTTAAGTAATTACTGGTTGATTGGCGAAAATTCCCCTTGGTTCTGTAAGGAAAGGGCGGTTTCTGGGCCTATTCCTGACTGAAAGCTCCTTCCTGGAATTGTTTACTAGTACCTGGCAATGCTTCTACCGCCCGCACATTTAACACCAAAATTGCCGCCTGATGTAAAAATTGGAATTTTATTAAAAAATAAAATTATCGTCGCAACACTCCCAGCTTGAAAAATTTTCGACGTATTTCGAGAAAAGATTTGTGCCCAATTAGTTGAAGCAACGGCCATCAAGCACATGGTCATCTGCTTCTCTATCCGTTCTAACCCTGATTCTTCCTCCACCAAGTCTCACACAGGAATGTCATTCGGCTTTCTGAGACAATTTTGCCTAGCTGTTCTCCCTTTTCCGTTTTTCTTGCAGCTCATCGAATAGATGTAAACTGGCCTCAGCAACCTCAGCATAATCTATTAAATTCAAATGAGTATAAATGCTTCACATAAATCTCAAGCAGTAGCATATAGCTAATTTAGAAGAAAGGCAAGAATGTAAATATGTGAACTGGAACATGGAATCGAAACACAGACCTTCCGGTTTTGTGGGCGGGCGTTCTACTAACTGAGCTAGTCAGCGTCGATATCCAAGGACCGATTCGAGTCCCTGGTCCGGTCAACCGTTTTTCCATCCTTGTTTTCATTATAAATTTTCTATATGCTCCTGCTTGAGCTCCGGTTGAAGCATTTCTACTTCTTTGATTTGAATTCCATTCACATTTACTCAATTTACGCAATGTGCATTATTTACGTTTTTCTTATAATTAGGGTGAGAGGAATGTGATTAGTTAATTGTAGGTGAGTTGGGCTTTTGTTTACGAGAATGGAGGGGTGTTGAATCGATCCCTGCACGCCAACTCGGATTATCTCAATTGGTAGAGATCCCGCCCGGAAAACGGGAAAACCATGGTTTCGAGTCCCTGTTGCAGTCGACTTTTTTACTTTATTGTCTTTATCTATGAAATATTTTCTGTTTTCTTTTAGATAATTCTATTTGGTTCTGTAAGGAAATGGGGATTTCATACCTATTCTTGGCCGGAAGCTCATTCCTGGAATAGTTTACCTGTACCCGGCCACGCTTTTATCAGCCGCTCATTAAAGACAGGAATTTACTCTAGATGTAAATTTAAAATTCAAGAACGGGGTGGAGCAACGCATTTTATCAGGGTAAACACCCATCGTGGATAAGTTATATTGAAATGACAATTACTTTTCGAGACAATTCTGCTCGTTTCTTGAAGGAAATGGGTAATTTATGTCTATTCTTTGCCGGAAGCTATTTCCTGGAATTGTTTACCTGTACCCGGCCACGCTTTTATCAGCCGCTCATTAAAGACAGGAATTTACTCTGGATGTAAATTTAAAATTTAAGAACGGGGTGGAGCACCGTACAATTCTGCTCGTTCCTTGAAGGAAATGGGTAATTTATGTCTATTCTTTGCCGGAAGCTATTTCCTGGAATTGTTTACCTGTACCTGGCCACGCTTTTAACAGCCGCACATTTAAGACTGGAATTTAGTCTGGATATAAATTGAAAATATTAATTTAATATCGGGGTGGAGCAACGTATTTAAGACATGTAAACACTCGACGAGGTTAAGTTATATTGAAATGAGGAATTAAATTAAATCAACTGATATGTGGACTAGGGGGCTTTATTAGTAGTCGCGGTTCTGAATTTGATTCAACTCAGCCTCGACGGTCTGAAGTTTGCCCGTGGACGTGATACAGTATCAACACTCGGAGTTGGAATTAGGTCCTTAATGCAATTCTCACCGAATCTGGACTCCGGAACATTGCATTATACTCCGGAGGGAGAGAGAGACGTGGGGAGGAGAGGGTAGAGGAGTAAGGGAGAGAGTCCGAGATTGGTTAAACTTGAGTGGCCTCCTAGTGAATTACGCTACGTGGCTTGTAACTTCATCATGCCGACAAAGCTGCAGACTTTCCCCACGGCACCACTTCACGTGTTGTTGAGGCGGGGTCTGACCTGTTGGTCTACATGACGGACGTCGTCATCGTCGTCGTCGCCGCCGTGGCGTGGATGAATAATTTTGTCGTGAAGAATCAATGTTCCTTTGTTCCGGGCGACCTTGACGCCGCGCGTCGGGAGCTTCAACTAGTAAATTATTAAGCGAGCACAAGTCGTCGAGTCATTCACAGTTTTCACCACCGTCAACACGTTACGCAATTTGTTCGAAACCATCACGACGTTATTTTTGTCCTTCGAGAGGAAACTTTTCTACTGCTAACATATATATTTTAACAGTCTCCAGAAAAATCCCACCTCAATTTAACAAACAACCTTTCAACTGGAAATCTCAGTCACCATGATGATGTATTAAAAATCCCTTCACATCTCAGGCGGAAATTCGTGAAACTTCCTCACCACGTTGTTCTTGTCCTTGTTGTAGTGTTCACTCCTAAGACTAGCCTGAATCAACCCTCCATGCTAACCCATGCTAGTCTTTTCAGTTCCCCATAACTACCACATCCCACATCTTCCCCAATCTTCTTAGCGTATATCAACCCTTCTACTTCGTCTGTGTACTTTCCTCTATTGCTAATTACGAAGCAATACCTGTTTACCTTATGCATAAAACAGGCGAAGAAGCAAGTTAAAACGGAATATGGAGAAGGAATCATACTGCAAGGACAAGAAATAAAAATCTTACTCTTTTCCGACGATATTGTAAGAAATGGGGGAGTCAGAAGAAGACTTGGAAACCATAATAAATGGCATGAACAGAGCTCTGGAGAAAGAGTTTAATATGAGGATTAATAGAGGGAAAACCAATGTAATGGAGTATAGTATGAAAAACAGTGAATTAACAAAGGATGTTAGATTGGGAATTGTTCGAGCATTTTGGTTAAGGAAGGGATTTTATAATTACGCCATTGTCAAGGTGACTCTGCCTACGAATAGGTGAAAAGCTACTGATCTTTTGGTAATTGACGTAAACATACAATAAATAAAAGGGATATTTTGACAGTAGTTAAGGTATTCCGCTACTTGGGAAGCGTAATAACTAGGGATGGTAGAAGTACAGTAGACATAAAGAGGAAAAGAGCAAAAAGGAGGAATTTACTTACGGGTAATATAAGTGTTATAAGAAAATGAAAAGACTTGCACAAGATAGTGTAAATGATGGGGGGAAATATTTATTAATGAATTTAATAATTGGGTTTAAATATATACATTTATTAATTGTTAACACAATAATTTTTAATATGGGTAGTGCGTGTATATATTATGTACAAAAATAATTAATTAAAATGGGATTGTATTAAAGATCTCAGGGTATTAATGGTTTGGGTGACCACGTGTAGCAGATTTTCTGTTCGTTGACGAACCTGAGTTGTTTTCATAGGCGTCTCGCTGTAACTTCCGTGTTGTGGAACTTGAAGCGGCCGGTCGACAATAGCTGCTGCCAAATTGAGGAAACTCCGCTTTTTCCTCTTTCTTCCCTTGTTGTTAAGACCTTTCTTCCATGCTTCCTGGACTGATCAAAGCGCGGTCCACCTCTCCGCTGCCACCTCACAAATCTGCTCTCACCGTAACTTCTCTGCTGCCAATCTCCTTTCGCCACCACCTTGTATCACCAGCAATCTCCTTCTCCACCACTCTCCTTCAATATTCTCTCGCCATCACCTTGTATCACCTGCAAAAATCTGTCCTAAAATTGTCTCCGCCAGCCTCTTTAAAATCTTGTCCCCACTTATCCGACACCTATCACTAAGGTGGCAGGGATGGATATCCTCCAATCATATCCCTTGTTTCATTTGGGGAACACACGCCACCCGGTCACCAAATTCTCTGGCAGATTAA
Source organism: Eucriotettix oculatus (assembly GCA_034510155.1). Classification (NCBI taxonomy): domain Eukaryota; kingdom Metazoa; phylum Arthropoda; class Insecta; order Orthoptera; family Tetrigidae; genus Eucriotettix; species Eucriotettix oculatus. The sequence continues at coordinate 205,536,499 of CM067377.1, read as the reverse complement.
GACATTCCGAAACCGGCGACGAGGTGTCCGAGCTTTGTGGTCCAAGTGTCAGCCGCAGTCCCTTTGTTATTATTCCGAGCCGCCAAGACGGCGCCCGGAAAAACCCCTTCTTCCTGGCCAGGGACTTGCTGAGGCCGAAATATTTGTTATTTCAGTTCCCGTAAATATTAAAAACAAATGGACGCAGGTTCTACTGCGCTACAATAGGTTAGCATAGAGGTTTGGATCAGACCATCCTTAGGGTTGAATACCACAACAACAGTTAATTAAGTTTATGACGTACCATTTATAAAAAAAATATTTTTTTAAATTTGCGACCTGTACCGGAGATTATTTTAATCTTTCTTCTTGGTGACAATCCAGAGAGAGAATCTTTTTCTTTGGTAGAATCTCTGGAGAGTCCCGAGTTCGTGAGCGACGCTTATCACGTAGTGGATGTGCTTGGTATTCCGGAGTGTGTCCGGTGGAGGCCATATTTCAAGCCCTCGGTCACCTATCCCATTAAGGAACTCCTTCTTCTTCTTCACCTTCTCCTCCTACTCAGAATAAAAGGGCCGTAGAGGGCGCGGCTGCTGCTGCTTGCTGTCGTCGTCGTCGTCGTCGCCGCTGTGAATCTTTTACAAGCAATTTTTAGAAATTCTCGTAAAAACATATATTTTGGTTGTGGGTACGGGGAACCATGACCTTTCACTCTAGTCTCAGATATCTGTAAAGGCTACAGAAAATAATATATGGTTGATCGTCATACAAGTTAGGATAAGAAATTTAATACATGAAATATAAATTGCTAAATTTCAAGATGGCAAATGTATACAATACAGAAAACACTGCACACAAAAAAAATCAGGTGAAACACAAAATGAATGAAAACAAAATTACTTCTCCTGACAACAAAATTAAAATCATCGGTTCTGTGATGGCAGTGGGATGTTAAAGGTTGGTCTTTGGAGTGTTGTCGAAGAAACGAACAGAGAATAAAAAAATGGGAAGTTACACCAGGGCAAAGAAAACAAAAAATAAATACCGACCAAAGTGGTTTTAAGAAGGTAACGAAAAGCTTCTTCGGATAAAATGAAAATGTACTGGCGAAAGAAGAACCGAAAGAAAAGTTAACTGAATTATGTGATTAACGTCTTCCACGTATTGAGATAATCCTGTAGTAGTAATAATAATAATAGTACTAATAAGAGAGTTGTATGCGTATCTTTGGGAACTATTTAATTATCTCTGGAAGGTTGCCTAGCAACCACGGCTGTTGATTATTTCCTTTTTTACCTTTCGTAAAGAGATTTATTTGCATGTTAAATGAATAAATAAATTAATTATAGTCTACAAAGGGGTCGAGTTATTCAAGTAGCACCTTCAAAGGTAAGCTACAGAAGAAGGGAAAAAAAACCATTTGTTTATTTTGTTTCAACTGATCTCATTTTCTGGGGATCTCGTTGTTTCTTTATTCCGAGATTTTAAATAGATATTAAAATTATTAGCCGACAAATTGGCTGGATTGTTAATTATTTCATCTTAAAAACAGCTTATTTATTGAATTACGCTATTAATGATAACTTTTAACTCCCCTTTTTCAGTACATTTATTATTTTGAAATTATATTGGTGACGTACGTCAAGGGTAATGTTAGTATAAACCGGAAGTTCATCCTCTATTATCTCGGTACCGCGTTTGTCTTTAGCTGAACCGGTAAAGTCTCCAGGACTCTGTTCATGCCATTTATTATAGTTTCCATGTCTTCTGACTCCCCTAACACTACAATATCGTCGGCAAAGCCTAAGAGTTTTTATTTCTTCTCCTTGCAGTATGATTCCTTTACGATATTCCGTTTTAACCTTCTTTATCGCTTGTTCTATATATAAGTTACATTTTAATTGCCGTTATTTAATTTGTAGTTCCGGATTGAATCCCCCCTCCCCTTTCTCTCTCTCTCTCTGTAAAGTGTTTCGAGCAATCTCGCGCGAGTTCCTGCGGGAAGGGTGTGGATGGTGAAGGGGATGAGGGGGTTGGCTATTATTACCGCAGGTGGAACTGCAGATGCTCCACGACCGCAAATGAGCTGCGCAATGTTCCGCTTAAAATTATCGGCAGCAGGAGCGCTGGCTGTAGCTGATAGAGCCATATCCGCTCACTCAGGGCCGACTGACTGAAACGTTATCGACTAGTGGGGTGTTGTGGGTGGAGGTGGCATAGGCGGGGGGGTGGGGGTTGATGTGAAGATTTTTATCGCATTTCCGTACGTGGGCAACGGCAGCAGTTGCAGTGGGGGGAGGGGGTTTAAAGGTGAACCTAACAACCAAGCGCTTAAATTATGCCGTAAACATAAACAAATAAATTATTATATCGGTCGGAATCCACGACAAAAAAACCGTCGACTTTACCGGTTCAGCTAAAGACAAACGAGGTTTCGTTCGCTGTACCGAGATAATAGAGGATGAACTTCCGGTTTATCCTAACATAACCCTTGACGTACGTCACCAATATAATTTCAAATTAATAAATGTTCTGAAAAAAGGGGAGTTAAAAGTTATCATTAATAGCGTAATTCAATAAATAAGCAGTTTTTAAGATGAAAAAATTAACAATCCAGCCAATTGTCAGCTAATAATTTTAATATCTATTTAAAATCTCAGAATAAAGAAACAACGAGATCCCCAGAAAATGAGATCAGTTGAAATAAAATAAACAAATGGTTTTTTTCTCTTCTTCTGTAGCTTACCTTTGAAGGTGCTACTTGAATAACTCGACCCCTTTGTAAACTATGATTAATTTATTTATTCATTTAACATGCAAATAAATCTCTTTACGAAAGGAAAAAAAGAAATAGTCAGCAGCCGTGGTTGCTAGGCAACCTTCCAGAGATTATTAAATAGTTCCCAAAGATACGCATACAACTCTCTTATTAGTACTATTATTATTATTACTACTACAGGATTATCTCAATACGTGGAAGACGTTAATCACATAATTAAGT
>CM067377.1:205509063-205533419 GCA_034510155.1 Eucriotettix oculatus | reverse complement strand
TAATCACATAATTCAGTTAACTTTTCTTTCGGTTTTTCTTTCTCCAGTACATTTTCATTTTATCCGAGGAAGCTTTTCGTTGCCTTCTTAAAACCACTTTGGTCGGTATTTATTTTTTGATTTCTTTGCCCTGGTGTAACTTCCCATTTTTTCATTCTCTGTTCGTTTCTTCGACAACACTCCAAAGACCAACCTTTAACATCCCACTGCCATCACAGAACCGATGATTTTAATTTTGTTGTCAGGAGAAGTAATTTTTTTTAATTCATTTTGTGTTCACCTGATTTGTTTTTTGTGTGCAGTGTTTTCTGTATTGTATACATTTGCCTTCTTGAAATTTAACAATTTATATTTCATTTATTAAATTTCTTATCCTAGCTTGTATGACGAAAGACTAGAATATGAGGATTAATAGAGGGAAAGCCAAGGAGATGAAGTGTGGTATGGGAAACAGTTTAATTACTTATTCCTTGGCTCTACGGTCCATTAAGGACCTTGGACTCCAAATGGGAAACAGTGGTAAACAAAAGGTGTTAGCCTGGGAAGGGATATTTTGACGAAAGTTAAGGAATTATGTTACTTGGGAAGCGTAATAACTATGGGATGGTAGAAGTATAGTAGACATAAAGAGTAGGATAGCACAGGCAAGGAAGGATTTCGTGAGAGAGAGAGAGGAATTTACTTATGGGTAATATAAGTGTTAATATTAGGGAATCGTTTCTAAAATGTTCGTATGGAGCGTGGCGTTATATGGGAGCGAAACGTGGACGATAGGAGTTGGGGAAAGGAAAAGAATGGAAGCCTTTGAAATGTGGTGTTGAAAATCTGATGGGTGGATAGAATCACGAACGAGGAATTTCTAAGCAGTATAGCAAATAATATCGAGGACGTTGACCAAGAGAAGGGACATAATAATACACCAAGGTTTAAGGCACGACGGTCTTGTAAAATTAGCACTAGAGGAAAGTATGTAGGGTAAGAAAAGAAGAGGGAGGGAAAGGATGGAAACCGCTAAGTAGATTATGGAGGATGTGGGTTGTGCTAGTTATAAGGAAATGAAAGGGGCTTGCGTAAAATAGATTATCATGGAGGGTTCCATCAGACCAGTCTAGGACTGAATACCACAACAACAACAACAAAATAATCCAATTTAGAAGCCCTCAAATTTTATTATTGTATGTTTACTACAGTAGCTTTTTACCTATTCGTAGGCAGAGCCACCTGAAAGGGCAATTGTGTAATTAATTATAAAATCCCTCCCTCAACCGAAATGCTTTAACAGTTCCCAATCTAACGTCCTTTGTTATTCCACTGTTTCCCAAACTACACTGCATTACCTTGGTTTTCCCTCTCTATTAATCCTCAAATTGAACTCTTTCTCCACTTTTCCCCACGCTACACCACGTTCATGCCATTTATTATGGTTTCCAAGTCTTCTTCTGACTCCCCTAATTCTACAATATCGTCGGCAAAGCGTAGGGGTTTTTATTTCTTCTCCTTGCAGTATCATTCCTTTTTTTCTTTAAAAAAACTGAAATTTATGTATACTTATTTTACACCCTGTTTCACCCTGGTAACAAGGTTTCATACGTAACAGGAAATACACAGGTAAATACGAATACTGAGGCGGTGCTTTCGCGTTAATTAATTTCATTAGGGATGATTCCGGAGTATCTCGTTCCCCGTGAGTAAATATATGTATAGTAGTTTTAAAAAAATAAAAAGCCTGAGCTGCAGAGAGAGAGAGAGATAGAGAGGGCGGTAGGGATGGGAAAGGGAAGTAGAGGGAAAGTGGGGGGAGAGCGCTCTTTTAACGTGTTTCGAGAGGGCTTGAATTGTGTGTTGTATCATTAAAGAGAAAGGGAAAGGGGAGGGGGTAAAAACACTTAGCGAAATGAAACTTGTATCTCCGAATAAATTCATCACCGAACGCTTCACCTTATTTATACTTCAACATTCCTTCACTCTCTCTTCTCTCTTTTTCTCTTTCTCTCTCTCTCTCTTTCCCCCACTCCCTAAGGAGACGATTTATTTATTGTTCTTATTGTTCCGGTTCAGAGGAACCTGTTTCAATATTTATCAGCCCACTTACACAATTTGGTTATTTAGAGGGTTAAATGTAGTGATTTTATTTTACGGCCAACTCAGTGACTTCATTGCTGAGGTTTCGGGCGATGGAAGAGGAGAGCGAGGGTCATGAAAAGGTAAGGGAGAATGAGAAAAATTAGAATAGGCAAGGGATAGAGAGAGAAAGAACGCTAGAAATGGCAAAATCCCTTCTCGTCCTCCTACTACCACTACGCTAATAGAATTACATTAACACATTTTAGTCCGATCGAAGGCGATTCGCCCTACGTTAATTGACAGAAAGACCGACGACTTCGTAGCAACAACGGGTTTGATTGTGAAAACAGATTAGCAATTTAAATCTAGAACAGGAGGGACGTTAGTGTTCATTACCAATACTTTAACGGGGTCGGGCGTAGTAATTAGGGCGAGGGGCCGAGGTGGAAAGAGAGGAAAGGACCAACGACGTTCCATTACAGGAGGCGATGAAGACAAACATATACAACCAAATATGTAGATCAATACGAAAAATAATTCAGTAAGAAAAAATGCAGAACACACTCAAAAAATAAGTGTGGAGAATACGTGAAAGACTGTTAGAATAATATTCAAAACTACAGACAATATGTGACTGACAAAAAAATAAAACAGAAAACTAGATTATTCTTAAACGGTTCATACGTAAAGGAAAATAAAAGCAAATTAATGCATAAACCGTGGCAGATTTAAAAGTAGAAAGAGGAGAGTAAAAATAAAATTTTTCTTAAGGTAAATAATTTATTAATCTTCATTAATGGACGTATATACCGCGTTACTATTAATTAACGGAGCGAATGTCTTAATATAACTGTTATTAAGTCCAGAGCAGCCAAAAAAATAACGCAAACAGTTGTGTATTGCATGAAAACAATATGGCGGCTGTGTGATCCAACGTTATATAAACAAGGTTCGTTGCCGTGGCAACCACAGATATTACTACTGCCCGTCTTATCGTAGTCTCCTCTCTGCCCGCCATAAGTACAGTAATGAATTTTAAAATTTCGTAACAGTAATAACAATAAGCGTAGAGAAGTAGAAAACGTGAAAACGTAATGATACAATAAAGCGTGTCAGGAAAAATAATACACAGATCTGAAAATGTTGATGTAAAAGGAAATTTCTCGGTGAGAAATAAAATTAAAATAGTGAATAATAGGGGTAGCACATAAATAAAAAGGATAAGGTGAGAGAAACGCTATTAAAGAAAAATACAGGAAACTAATATGAACAAAATAAGAAAATAAAAAATAGACGATATGAAATTAAAGTGAACTAATAAAAGATGTAAAAGAAAAACGTAAAAGAGGAATAGAATAGGAAAAAAATTTAAGAAACAAAACATATTAACGTTGTCTTACAGCGAAATAATAATAAAGGAACCAAAAATTATTCAAGAATAGAAAATATATCAATGGAAGTAGAAGGAAAGAAAATAGTAAAATGAAATCTAGATAGAAAAGTATTAAATAAAAAAAGCGGCCAATATACCTTAGAAAATTTAATTAGCATATAGTTATTGCAAATTCAACGTATCATCAATCATTGTATTAATTTTCAATACATAAAAGTTTTGTTGAAATATGAAGTCTAATATTCAACAAAACTGGACTAAACATTGTATTTATAATAATAAATGTTAATTAAATTTGTTTGCTGACATATTTGGCCGTATTTTTATTTTACTTACTGTCAAAAAAATTGCTTTCAGAAAACATATTATAATTTAAAACATAAGAAAAATTTAAAACGCGAAAAATAAGTAATATATAGGATACAGAAATAATAGATAATTAACTATACATACGAAAAGTATAATTAAACGAGACAACACATAAAAGTAATAAAATATCTCAACAGAAATCAATTAAAAATTGTGCCATAAAAACTAAAGGAATTAATAGTCAAAAAATAAGAAGTGTGAGAAAGCAAAAAGAATTCTAATAGTTTGGAAAAGAAATAATAGAAAAATGAGAATATGATAATTTGAAAATAGAAATTAAAGAAATGTAAAATTAGAAAACTAATAATGGTGAAAAAATAAAGAAAACGTTATAAAAGAGCTGATATTAGAAAATATGTACTTATTTTGGGTAGAGAAATAATGCATAGTAATAAGATAATGTATGTTCTAAAGAGTCATGATTTAAAAGAGCCAGGAAAGATAAATATTAAAATACATAATTCTGAAATGAAGAAGAAGTAAACTGAAAGAAAGAGAAAAACGGGGCATAAAGGTACCGAAGTTTGAATGAGAATACTGATACATAGATATGAAAAAATTGAAAATGCGGTAACACATAACCGTGAAATATAAGATGAGAAATACTTTTTAAAAAATTACACACGTAAATGGCAGCAAAATAATATAAAGAAATTAAAACAATTTATTTCAAAATAGAAGAACTGTAATGAAAGTGAACAAATAAAATTAGTAAAATAAAAATGTAAAAAAATGAATGAATTTTTATATGAATAAGAAAACTTTTTAAAAAATATCTTAGAAAATATTTACATTTGAGGGGTGGAGAAATAACACACTACTAATATAATGTACGTCACAAGAGTCAAAATGTAAATGTGTAGGAAAAGATAAATATTAAAAAATATAGGACGGAACTAAAGAATAAGTAAACGGGAAGAGGTAAAAACTGAGCATAAATATAATGAAGTGTGAAGGAGAAATAATACACATTTATAAAAATATAGACATGTGCAAGAAAATTTCTTACTGGGAATCATATAAAAATAGTAAATAATGGATTAACTAATAGAAGAAAAGTGCACAGTAACAAAACCTTTATTTAAAAAAAGTAAAAGCAACGAATGAATATGAAGAAAATATAGACGAATTGTAATTAAAGTGAAAAACTAAGATAACTATAAGAAAAATATAAAGAAGTCTAATCAATTAATGCATGAATAACAAAATTCAAAAATATAAAAATTTCAACGTTATGTTAGAGAAAATCAATACCAATTTCATAAAATATTGAAACTATAGTTTTTGAAAATAAGAGTAATTAAAATACAAAAAAAAACCAATACACACGTGAAGATGAACGATCAGAGATGTTCTATAAATGATATAATGAAACTGGTCAATATCTATGATGCTTTACCATTAAGTCAAGTTTCAGTTGGTATTAATATCTATGATGCTTTACCATTAAGTCAAGTTTTGGTTGGTATTAATATCTATGATGCTTTACCATTAAGTCAAGTTTCAGTTGGTATTAATATCTATGTTTTTTACTTACGTCGCTTAATTTCTTCCTCATTGATTATTATATTAACAATCAGAGATGTTCTATAAATGATATAATGAAACTGGCCAATATATCAATGATGCTTTACCATTAAGTCAAGTTTTGGTTGGTATTAATATCTATGTTTTTTACTTACGTCGCAAAATTTCATCCTCACTGATTACTAAATTGTGTTAACAAAATGTTTAAATTGTTTGCATACCCGAACAATAGCAAAGGCAGAAATTTTTCCGTAGGGGTGTTTCTGATTAATTATTTGTTGTTAATAATGCAATATTGTGGGGGACAAAAAAGTGAGAAAAGTTACTAGTGGCGAGATAATTACTTTTGGAATTATTGTACGTCGTTTGGCCTCCCGCGAAGAAAGCCATCAGTGTTGTCGTCGTCCTCCTCCCCTTCCCATCCCTTTCCTCGCCATCATCCACTCGCTCGTGTGGAAAGAAGAAGAATGAATGAATACCTCGACATCGGTCGTTGTTGTCTTTGTCTGCGAACAAATCCTCGACTCTTGTCTGGCGTGTAGCTGCCAGGGTTAACGAGGGTTGGTCGATCGATTCCTCGTTCTCCTCCTAATGACAAGGAAGTCTGCAAATGTCGGGTTGCGATAGGTAACGATACGTACCATTACTGGATGCGTTAACTTGCTCGGATTCGTTCGGGAGGGAAAAAATAATAATTCAAACTGGCTGCAGGAGCTAATCGCACGGGTAATGATCGCAGCTTTAAAAGGGAGGTGAGGTAGGGAGGGGGGGGAGTAAACAATTTCTTGGCGGTGGAGGCTAAGGGGACGATCGTTAAGTCCCAAAGCCAACGGGGTGGCAAAATTGAATGAAGTCCTAAAGTCTCGAGGGCAGGAGCAGTGACCCGGAAAACCCTCGTGACTCTATGGAATAACCCCAGTGTGGCAGCTCTATTTTTTGTGCGTGTGTGTGTGGGTCCTTTGCTCTTCTCGTCGCTAATCTATCTTTCCCCACTGGAGACTGACAAACATTTTATTTCATAAAACGTTAGATTTTTTTTCTCACCTTTTCCCTCCTTTCTTCCGCCGCCTCGTTACGGTGACCTTTGTGTACACAGGCCCAGTTCCAGAGGGACCTCTGTTTCTCTTCTCTTGATGTTGAGTTGTCCGGTCCGGTCCATTCGGGCTAAATCGAAGTAAAATGGACGTTACACACGGATTATCATGTTCCCAGGAACGAAACATACAATTTTATTATTTTTTTTACATGCGAATAACTTCTTTCACGCAATTGATGACGTAAATTTTAAAGGGTTTCTACTTATTTCTTCATAATTTTATTTCAACATCACACAACCCAGGATGAACTCATCAATGAATTAATAAATTGAAACCAGTTTTTTTTAAAAGTCCAAACGAGTTTAATCGGAAAGAACAATTTGCAATATGGCACATTAATACATTGAAACAGGAATTTTCTCCTAATGACAGAGATATTCGCCGACCTCCTGTGGTGTAGTGGCTAGCCTCTAGTTGCTGCCTCGCAACCCGGGGGTCCTGGGATCGAATCCTGGCATGGGCTTGGATGTTTGTGTTGTCATGGTCACGGAGACTGGTGGAGAGTCGATAAGCTGACCACGTGTCGCTCCATATTCCGAATGTGTCATGTAAGAAGACAGTCCGCAGTCGTCCTGGTAGGCCAAGGCCCGAATGTGGGCTAGAATGCCATAAGATGAGGAAGAATATATGGATATTCATCGGTTTCGACGTCAACACTGCATTCATTTCATTTTTTTTGCGATTAAACTCGTTTGGACTTTTAAAAACAGGTTTAAATTTCATTACTTCATTTTATTTTTTAAACGTTAGATATTTTTTTTCCTTTTCTTCTCATTTCTTCCACTCGCTCGTTACGATATCTCTGCTGTGTGACCTTTGTATACATAGGCCAGTTCCAGAGGGACCTCCGCTTCTCTTCTATTGAGCTAAAAATCCCTGGAATTTTTTTATAATTTCGTCTCATTTGTGTCAGAGTCCAGAGACTACAACAAACCTTTACATAAGTGATTAAATACTCTTCTAGAATCTTTGCACATTTAGAGACTTTCTTTACAACCACTTTTTTTTTGGTTAACAGGCTACATGAGGGTGATCCTGAAACAGGCAACTCCCCTTTAATAGCATAGGAAGGGAATTGAAAAGGGGGGATGCGGAAGGTAGAGCAAGGTAGCCAAGGGTTAACTAGGGCCCACGGGCTATGGTTTAAGGATCCTACCCGGTGTTTCACCTAAAGAGATGCAGGGAAAACCCTAGAAAACCTGCATCAGGTAGGTCGGGCATTGGGTACTATTCTCACGCCCTTCCGAATGACGGGAGACGAGTTTGCTGTGGGGACGCAGCATTCCCTTCTCCGTGTCTCCACCAATTTCAGGAGGCAATTGGCCGACTGATCCAATGGGATCAGCGGACAACTCTTGCCATATGCCCAAGGTCTTTGACCCCAGTACATATACCTCCTAAAATAGGTGAAGGTGTCTCGGCATATGAGAACTTTGATAAAAAAAATACCCAGAGAGAGTGCGAGGCATTCCCGACATGATCAGGTAAGCCCCGCAGTTACTCTGGGCTGAAGCGTCTGCGAGAAAACTCCCGCAGCTCCCTTCTTTTCTTTACAACCACAGATGTAAATGGCTACATATTGAAATTGTTTGTATTATTATATGTGAGTTAAAAGCGTAGCGCGGGTATCGTGTGTTATAGTCTTTGGAAGGTAGGTTGAACATCCCTGGAAATTTTTCGTTTTTCGTAACACACGTGTCACAGTCCACAGACTACACAAACCTTTTCATGCTGATGAATCGCTCTTCTATCATCTTTGCATTTAGAGAATTCCTTTACAACCACAGATGTAAATGTCTACATATTGAAACTGTTCGGGTTATTATATGTGAGTTAAAAGTTTAGCGCGTATTATCTCAGAGTACTTAAAAATTAATTTCTTAATTTTAGTTAAAATTTTATTGACGTTACATATAGAAATAATCATAATAGCGTTTTATTAAAATTTTAAATAAAATTATGCCTATATTAAGGCATATTAAGGCAAGGTAGGATGAATATAGTCGCTGGAGGAGTATTAAATCATTTTCCATTGATACTATAGAGAAGCAGAACTTCAAGGATGTGGAACGAGTCAGAGATTGTACATAAGTTGTTATGATCTCTTAATAACTATTAACCCCATGTTACTATTAACATTAAGGGACACTGGGGAGGGCCTGAAATTTGAAATTCCTGTAAATGAATTGCTACTGAGCTAAAATTTTAACTGTCAGTTACCAATACACATGTGTAGCGATGTACAAAATGTTGTTTTTATAAAACTTTTTTTTCTGTTGAGATATTTTGAAAATTAATTCCAAAATTTATCACTTTTGAAAATGTTTCTTGCTTTACGTACTTGAATTCATTTTACCTTTTTTTTTCCATGTATATATGTATATGTAGGGCTGAGTCTTCTGTACACGTTAGGTATAAACATCGTTTCTCGATATTTTATTCCCGTGCTCTAAAAAAATCCTTAATAGTGTATTACAGGTCACATTATCAAACGCTTTTTCTAAATCTACAAATGCCATAAACGTAGGCCGGTTTTTTCGTATCCTGTCTTCTAAAATTAGTCGCAAAGTCAATATTGTTTCCTAAAAATAAACTGATCTTCTTCTAACTCGCATTCTATTTGACGTTCCGTTCTCCTATTTACTATTTTCGTTATTAATGTTTTTCATGTATAAGATACCAAATAATTGTCCTGTCCTCTTCGCATCTTATTTTATGTACCTGAGGCATCCCCCCCCCCTATTGCAATGAAATAAATCAATCAGCAGTAATTTTTTTGTATATTTTTAACTTGAAATTTAATTACAATAACAGAGCACACTTTTAGAAATAAGACGACGTTTCGGAACATCTTCTACCGTCTTCAGGTAGTGTCTGAATAGAAAAGTTATGTTATAAGGTAAGTGAAAATTTAAATTGTAAATGGCCAGACTATCTAACAGAGTAATGATACTCACTCTGATCTATTAAATAAAGTTTAAGTAATTTTACCAACACAAATTTTCAGTGAAGCGGCAACCTGAAGAAGGAACACGTAGCCTTACGAAACGATGTTGTACCTTCAAATTGGAATTTTTCTCCTTTCCAAAAACTGTCTGTTATTGGGCCATAAACTAAAACTCTCTTCTGTATATAGGTTAAAAAACTGAACCGCCAGCAAAGATGGCGGCAGAGTTATCAATTTTTAATTGACAGCCGCGTGTTCGCGTTTGCGTCGCATTTCTCTTAATTACATGGAAGCGTCGTTAACGCAGACGCACTTCACAATATCCAATTCACTGATTGCCTAATTAATTCTCATTTCCCACCCCCGTCCGTGTGTCGGTAATTTGTCATAGAAAGTGCGTTGTATTAATGTCGCTATAGAGGTATGTGGAACTGTGAAACACGACCGCCGTGGATGGAATTTTCTAATAAATAAAAATAGAAGCAGCGAGGGAGAGAGAGAGAGAGAGAGAGGGAGGAAAAAAATTAATACTGGTGGTTGTTACCAAAAGGAGGGGGTGGGAAGCGAACGACCGAGTTAGCAAATTTAGGAAACAGAGGCAGTTCAACAACAACAACTGCAACAACGCAACCGGGTCATCAATCACAGCGAGAAGGAGGTTGAATGGAGATAATGAGGTTGAAATTGCTGCGGGTGTATCGGTTTCCAGAAACTTGTGACTTTATGGGGGACGCCATCTTTACTCCGTCGAATTAATCATCGGGGACATGAAACGTTAATACGAGAAAACCCAACAACAAACAATTAAGGGTGACTCGCTCAATGGATCAAACTCAAGAAAACACAAATAATTGAAATGTTTTTAATAACTTCAGACTATACACTTTTTATTGTATTTATTTATTTTAACATTATTTGAAATTAATTTACTGCCTTATTTTGTTCTTAAAATTGTTATTTGTAATGTATGAACGGAGTCCTGGAGAAATATTTCAATATGAAGATTAATAAAATAATACAACTGTCTTAAAATTAAAAAAAGAAACTTTTATGTAAATCAGAATATAGAAATTTCTAACTTTATCTGATCAGAAAAAGACCTGAAAACCATAATAAATGGCATGAACGTGGTTCTGAAAGAAGAGTACAATTGGAGAATTAATAGAGGGAAAACCAAGGTAATGGAGTATAGTATGGGAATCAGTGGAATAACAAAGGGTGTTGGATTGGGAAGTATACTTTGACGGAAGTTAAGGAATTCTGCTACTTGGGAAGCGTAATAACTAGGGATGGTAGAATTATAGCAAGGAAGGCTTACGCAAAAAAGACGAATTTACTTACGGGTAATATCAGTGTGAATATTAGGAAATCGTTGCTAAAAATATTCGTATGGAGCGTGGCGTTATATGGGTGTGAAACGTAGACCACAGGAGTTGGGGAAAGGAAAAGAATAGTAGTCTTTGGTGCTATAGGAGAATGCTGAAAATCAGATGGGTGGATAGAATCCTTGCCTGTGCTATCCTACACTTTATTTCTACCATCCCTAGTTATTACGCTTCCCCAAGTAGCAGAATTCCTTAACTTCCGTCAAAATATACTTTCTAATCGATCACCCTTTGTTATTCCACTGATTCCCATACTATACTCCATTACCTTGGTTTTCCCTCTATTAATTCTCCAATTGTACTCTTCTTTCAGAACCACGTTCATGCCATTTATTATGGTTTTCAAGTCTTTTTCTGATCAGATAAAGTTAGAAATTTCTATATTCGTATTTTTCTTTTTTAATTTTAAGACAGTTGTATTATTTTATTATGGGTCACAGGATCGTATGGTTTTTACTCTCTATTGTAAAAATATTTTTGTGCATTATTTTATCAATGTAATGGTTAACGAACCAGAAAAACTATTGTTTTATTATATGTTAGTGTATATAATAAAAAATATCTTTTTAGCTAAAGAAAAAGTAAAAAGAATTCTACAGTTTTAAATTTAAATATTGTTATACTTTCATTCTCTTCAACGCTTTGAGTTTATTCATTTTCAAACTTTAAAGCAAAAAAAACGTTTGAAAATCGTGAGGCTGTTTCTCTCCATATTTAAAGTAATCGCCCTAATTTAAGCTGTTGGTAAGTTTTTTGTAATTAATGAAATGACACGGAGATGGTGGATCAGTTCTGTTGTATGTGAATTACATACCAAGTTTTCCTCTCTGTGTGTGTGTATGTGTTGTAGTGTGGTATATCCCTTGTTTCACTCTTAGCGTAGAGGAAGATAAGCCCGCGTGTAATTTCGCCTCTAATCCACTTCCTCGCCTCGCCTCGCCTTCGCCTCCATACATACTCTTATATACTGTACGCGTAATGCAACTCCATGGCTATTAAACTTGCTTGCTCAAACTCGACACAACTTCCTGGGCCGCTGTTCCTCATCGTGTACATATACGACGGGAAACATCATCCTCCTCGTGTACAGTTTACGTCACTTTCTTCTTCTTCTTCTTCTCCTGCCATTGTTACGTCAAATAAAATGAAAAATAAAATAAAAAAAACAGAAAAAAATCTGAAACGTCAATGATGAGAATTATACATAATTTTCTTGACACCTAAAAATGATAAATAAACCACATTAAACAAATTAATATTCATTGACGCACTTAAACTCATCTACAAGACAAAACATTCAACCGAGTTCTCAAACCACTGAAGTCACATTTATCTGACGTCATCACAACACGTACTATATAAAGTAGTTCAATTAACGCCAACAATGTTGGCCACACTTTTTAAATACGATCAAGACAGTGATGTAAACCTATGTAAATCTGAAAAGGTATCTACGTCCTTTACGACGACCAATTAGTTAATGTGACAAACTTAAAATAAAATTTTAAAATAACGTCATGTTTATGATTATAACAGGTAACAATAATAAAATATTGAGAAATTGGTGATGATACTTCATTTTAAGTCCTTCATATTAAGACTTCGAAATTTTTTTGGAAAAATAATTTAGATAAATCTAGATATTTGAAATTACAGAAGTATTAACTTTTGTTTCTTTAAAAAAAATCCGGTAATCATAAATTAATATTTTTTTTATTTTTAGAAGATAAGAATTGAAAAGTGTCTACCGAACGCCCCGGGAATCGAACCCGAGGTCCGGTCGATATTTTTTTCCATTCTCATCTTCAAACTTTTGTTGCACAGTCTTTGGCCGAGCTTCAGTTGATGCAAATCTTCTCACTTTGACTCATTACTTTTTCGTAATTGAATGGATTTCATACATAAAGTCTCTGAAATTGAAATAGAATAATTTTAAAGATGGTTTAAGGTATGTTACCGGATATCTAACATCGTTGAAAAATAATGTAATTGAGGGTTCAGTAACTTCTGAATTTTTTACGTTCTTGGAATTCTAGCTCTTGACATTTCAATACCTGAAAATTATTTCTAAAACTTTAGGAACTTTGACGAAATAAATATTTGACATTTATAATTATTTAGAATTTATAAACACACAAATTTGACAATTCTAAAATACAACAGCTTAAAAATTTTCAAACTAATATCTGCTGAAATTGAACCATATTTGAAATTTAAGTTTCTGAAATTTATTCGATTACAAGTTCCAATTTTTTTTAAAATTTACAGTATTTTAAAATTAACGAAATGTTGAATCACGATATTTATAACCTTTGAAATTATATCTTTTTTAATTTTAATAAGGGTTTTGTGTTTTTTGTCTAATTTTTTTCAAACTTTAATGAATTGAAAAATAGAATGATAATAAATTAAGCAATATTTCCTAAAATTAACCAGTTTATAATTTTATGTAAATAAAATTGAAGTTGTAAGAAGATTATTTAAGTACTTTAAATTTTAAAATCTTCGAAATTGAATTTTTTCCAAATTTAAGGTCATAGACGTTTATGACTCTCGGTCGTTTAATATTTTGGAAATTTATTTACGGTATAAATGAGTTTTACTATCTCTTATAGGCTGTGGAAATTTAAAAATCTTTTAAAATTTTAGTGTATTATTTTATTTTATGTTCAAAATTTCAGAATATGAAACTATTTGTTGTTTATTTTTTTTGGCGAAAGAAATTTAGAGGCTACTCAAATTTGAGATCTTGTGAATTTAATGTCAATGAAAAATAATTATTTAGATATATAATTTCATTGAAATTTATGAATTTTATAGCTCATTGATTTTTGGGTTTTCATAAATTCAAAAGTTTTTTGTACCACAAATCTTGGGGCAATGGAAATAAAATTATATTCTTGGAAATTTAAGCAATTTGAAATGTATTTGCATATTTCAGTCTATACATATATATATCACTTTTCTGAGACTTTATTTTTGGTGTTTCTTGCGTTTATAAATTTTATTTCGGATAGATTAAGCGAGGAGTGAGACATAGAAACAATGGTACACGGAAGCTTTATAACAGAGAAGAAGGTTTTGGAAAAGTGATGACGAAAACGCTATGGTTCCGAATCTATAAGGGGGGAAAAGAGAAGAAAGCAAATAAAGGAAAGACTTGAATTTGGCCAAGAAGGAAACAAATTGCTGATGGAAAGTTCTCAACAAGGGTTGGAACGGGAAGGGAGGGGGGTTAATGTCCACATCTGCTCTCCCTTGACCTCACGAATGCATAAACGAATACTTTCGGACTTTGTAACAAATATAAAACATTTATAGCTCTCACAAGATCTAAAGCTCCGGGTGCCGTTGCAGTGAGGCTTTCATTATGAATTATTCATCACCGATGTCGGGTGTGTGTGTGTGTGTGCGATTCGGTATTTAAATTAGAAACGGTTGATATTCAAGACTGACTACTGACTGGGGAAACTAACGTATTCCATCGGTAACACATATCGCCCCCTGTTGGAGGTAGGGCGAGGAGAGGGAACAAGCAAAAGAGGTGAAATAAGGAAACAAGATGGAAAAGTGTAAGCCGGAAGGCTGAAACTTCAATCCGTCAACCACAAATTCGGAAACTTTAGTGGAATATCTTACCTGAAATTGAGAAACGGTGCTGCCATCTTAGAACTGGAAAAGAATCAGCAAGTTTTCCGAACAGCTTCTTTCTTATAACTAATTTATTTTACCGGCATACAAATTTAAATTAGAAACATAATTTTTGTACAAATAATCCTAACAATCTGGAAATACACTGAGGGACAATCACACTCCCCTTACCTGAAAAAAAAAGGTTGGAATTTAAAAAACCATGCTAAAATCGCCTTTCTTAGCAACGATACACTTTTGCGGTGTATAAACGTAGATTATGTATTTTATTTTAAAAAACCAAAGCTGATTTAAGATTTAAAAATGTATATTATGTTGAAATTAATGTATTTTAGAAAGTTTGTCTTTATTGAAATCTAACTTCCTTCAAATTTTGAAAATTATCTTCAAATATTTTTAGATGATTGATATCTAATTTCTTTCAAATTTGTAAAATTACGTTGAAATTTATGTATTTTGAATATTTATACTGTTAAAATTTACCTTCCTATGAAATTTTGAAAATTATGTAGAAATTATTCGCTTTATTAAAACCCGGAATTTTTGAAAAATTTTAAGATTATGTTAACCTTTATGTATACTTAAACTTTTACTCTATTGAAATATATTTTAAAATACCGTGAAATTGAAGTATTTTAAAATTTTTAGATTATTGAAATCTAACTGTTTTGAAATTCTGAATATGCTGATCTATTCTAACATTTTTAGGTTATTAAAAATTTTGGAAATTATGTTGAATATTACAAATTTTGAAAACGAACTTCTTTGAAATTATGAAAATTATGCTGAATAAATGTTTTGATTATTTAAATATAATTTCTTTTAATAAATGATTTAATTAGCCTCTTTGTCTGAATTTTATAACTTAAATATGAAATATTACGACATTTCGTCTAAAGGGGCTAATTAAGTAATCCATTATATATATATACTTAATTGTCAGAATAATAATTTAATAATTTATTTTGAGTATATTTAAGTTCCTAGGTCTCATACATTTAATGTCTCTGACATTTAAAATTGAACAGCCCTGAAATATTAAGGTCTTGAAAACATTATTAAGTAGAAATTTATATTTTTTTGAAAGGTTTAGATCAATAATATTTATTTTCTTTGAACGTTTAAAGTTTTATTATTGTATTTTTGAATTAGTTTTTTTAATTTCCATGGATTTGTTCATAGATTAATGTCTCTGACATTTAAAATTGAACAGCCCTGAAATATTAAGGTCTTGAAAACATTATTAAGTAGAAATTTATATTTTTTTGAAAGGTTTAGATCAATAATATTTATTTTCTTTGAACGTTTAAAGTTTTTATTTATTTGTATTATTTTTGTTCTAATTTCCATGGATTTGTCTCATAGATTTGGAATTACTTTTGTCTCATTATAATTTATAATCCACATTTCCTATTTTATTTTTGTATTATGAAGGAAAGAATATTAAATTTCTGTGTCTAATATTTTCCTCCTCTATGATATTCCTGGGGAAATGAAGTCCCATGATCAGGTGATCCGTCTCTGTCGCGGAAACTTAATTGAAAACGTCAGCTAGCTTCATAGACTTGTCACGGGAGAATCAATGGAGGGGAATCTGCTACAAGCCTGTGAGTCCTTTTGGTAAATAACTACTCCTCCTATTACATCTCCCACCATCTCTCCCCCTCCCCCAGAGAGAGAAAGTTTCCTTATCAGCTGCAGCCCCCGTGCCTCTGACAAGCTTTCACCCTCTCATTTCCTTACTTCCTTCCCCTTACAAAGAAACTCCTGTGAATCTGTGAAAGGTCATTACCTTCCTCAGACCATAATTAATGCTCACGTCATGAAAATATTACGGCCAATATCTGTATATACATGTTCTACTATGAGACGTCACCAGCTCCTTACACTATTCCTTTATCGGGAAATTAATTACATGGATAACTCCACATGAAGTCTGAATCTCTTTTTTATATTATTTATCACACTATAATCGTTACGACGTTTAGTCCACACTTTAGGACCTCTTCAGGAAAGGGGATAAATCGTTGATAACTATACAATAAACAGGCATGTACGGAATTTTTTTATTATTATAATATAATTTATAATATTAAACCCGCTATAAACGATACGACGTTTCGTCCACCATTTAGGACATCTTCAGGAAAGGGGATAAATCGTTGATGATTAAACAATAAACAGACAACTTGTCGGAAATTTTTTTATAATTATAATATAATTTAAAATATTTAACACGCTATAAACGTAACAAAGATTCGTCCATACTTTAGGACATCTTCAGGCGAAAGGATAAATCGTTGATAATTCAACATAAAACAGACAGCAAGTCAAGGAATTTTTTTATATCATTTAACGCATTGGACAAGTTCCTACGTTTCGCCCACACTTTAGGACATCTTCAGAAAAGCGGATAAATCGTTAATGATTAAACAGACAACTTGTCGGATTTTTTTATAATTATAATGTAATTTATGATATTTAACACGCAATAAACGTTACAACCTTTCGTCCACACTTTAGGACATCTTCAGGCAAAAGGATAAATCTTTGATGATCAAACAATAAACAAACAACTTGTCGGAATTTTTTTAATAATTATAATATAATTTATAATATTTAACACGCTATATACGTTACAACGTTTCGTCCATACTTTAGGAAATATTTAGGCGCAAGGATAAATCGTTGATAAATCAACATAAAACAGACAACAAATCAAGGAATTTTTTTATATCATTTAACGCATTGGACAAGTTCCTACGTTTCGCCCACACTTTAGGACATCTTCAGGAAAGGGGATAAATCGTTGATGATTAAACAATAAACAGACAACTTGTCGGAAAGTTTTTTATAATTATAATGTAATTTATGATATTTAACACGCAATAAACGTTACAACCTTTCGTCCACACTTTAGGACATCTTCAGGCAAAAGGATAAATCTTTGATGATCAAACAATAAACAGACAAGAAATCGGATTTTTTAAATAATTATAATATAATTTATAATATTTAACACGCTATATACGTTACAACGTTTCGTCCATACTTTAGGAAATATTTAGGCGCAAGGATAAATCGTTGATAAATCAATATAAAAAGGGCAACAAATCAAGGAATTTTTTTATATCATTTAACGCATTGGACAAGTTCCTACGTTTCGCCCACGCTTTAGGACATCTTCAGAAAAGGGGATAAATCGTTAATGATTAAACAGACAACTTGTCGGAATTTTTTTTTTTATAATTATAATGTAATTAATATTTAACAGGCTATAAACGTTACAACCATTCGTCAACATTTTAGGACATCTTCAGGCAAAAGGATAAATCTTTGATGATCAAACAATAAACAGACAAGAAATCGGATTTTTTAAATAATTATAATATAATTTATAATATTTAACACGCAATAAACGTTACAACCTTTCGTCCACACTTTAGGACATCTTCAGGCAAAAGGATAAATCTTTGATGATCAAACAATAAACAGACAAGAAATCGGATTTTTTTAAATAATTATAATATAATTTATAATATTTAACACGCTATATACGTTACAACGTATAAACAGACACGTCAGAAATTATTTTTATAATTGTAATATAAATTATAATATTCAACACGCCATGAACGGCCCGACGTTTTTACTTAGAATAAGGGTTGTTTGTTTGCCCGTTTCATCCCACCCTTAGAAAATTATCTTGTGGTTTCTGCCGTTTAAACCTTGAAAATAAAAAAATATGAGCCACATCTGCCAATTAGTTTTCACCCTCCTGCGTTTAATTATGTTATTTTCCTATATTATGGGGTTGAGTTTATAAATTGGCCTGAGTTGTCTCAAATGTTTGTACAGTCTGTCGACCCGCCCTGCGCAATACCGTTAAATTATTCCCTTTCGTACGTAACTCCTATTGACTTCACGTCATCCTCGGTAGACATTAAGTCAATATTTACTACAGTTGTGGGGGGTATTTACCTTGCAGTAATATCGTTGAATGTGACAGACACGTTTTACGCTGTTTGATTTCAAAAGCGCGTCTCTCTCTCCCTTGGAAATGTTTTTCTCTCTCTCTCTTCCATTCCTCTCAACAAGTTGCGGTATCGGACGAGCAATTACGGTAATTACTTGGTGCGTTCGACCTTGGACGTTCCTCGGAAATTGCATCCGTGGAAAATTAGGTACATTTTAATAGACCCAGGTTGGTCACAGTTACAAAATGACTGAAATTTAGTTTAGTTGAAAATCGTAAAAGGTACTTTAACGACTTGGTACCATTTCAAATTCGAGTGACGTATCTGATTAATTTTGACGGAAATTTTAATAAAATAGAACTGAGTAACGCTATTCGTGAAACGCTCGGGACAAGGACGGAAACTCTCGGCTTTAGCTTCGTCAAAGAAACTACGGTACAGAGAATACGCTTGACTTCAATGTAGTTAGTTTTATAAATTTTCTATACTTCTATAAAGTGACCTATTCTATGGACTGAAACTTAATATTATCATGGAAATGAATATTAAGTATAAACTTTTGCTTCCATTTAATGTAGCAGCGTTAATCCCAATACATTATTAACATATTTTGTGAACTGAACCTTAATATTATCATGGAAATGAATATCAAGTATAAACTTTTGCATCCATTTAACCTATCAGTGATAATCCCAATAGATTATTAACCTATTTAGTGAACTGAAACTTAATATGTCAAACCAAAATACGAACACACGAAAGGATGAAGACAATAAATACCAAAGATTCTCTTAAATCCCTTTGTTCAGGTAACAGCGGATGACATAGTGACAAAACCAAAGCAAATATTTTTAATCATTATAATTTAATCGAAATTTTTATCAATTCCTTAAGAGAGAATTTTCGAAAATTTGTAATTTGAGTATTTTAAATATTTTGTATTTTTTTAATTGCACGCTTTTGACATCGTAATAAAATTGCAAAGTTGTTGAAAACGTAATTTTGAGGTTAGAGGTTATCCGTTCCGGTCGAGTGCTCGTCATGTAAACAGTTAGAGATTTGTAGCAGGGTGAGTGGTGACGTCACAGTGAGATATCTCCCTAAAAGCTTGGTATTAGAATCGCGGTGAGTATCTACAAACGGCAAATAAGAAGATTTTCACACAGTTCCATTACACACATCACAGTGGTGACGTCACAGTGAGATATCTCCGTAAAAGCTTGGTATTAGAATCGCGGTGAGTATCTACAAACGGCAAATAAGAAGAGATTCACACAGTTCCATTACACACATCTCCCTGAGATAACAAGGGAGGGGGGATGCAAACGCACACCACATGGTAGACAGAAAATTAAAAAATATAATAACGGTCGTGAATATTTATCTCATAAAATAGATCATTCGGTTTTTAATACACAACGAATTTTAAAGAAATTCATAAGTTTATAGGTAAAATATATTAAACATTGACCCGTATAAAATATACGAACCTAATGACACGAATTTGGAGTATATTGAAAATGTATGAAAACACATTTTGCTGACAAATAAGAAGTTTTTTCAACCCTTCGCCCTTTCAGTTTCCTCTCCCCGTGTCGTGTCGTCTTCATGGCTGAGATCTCCTAATGACATGGTCGCCCTAATGGTCGTTTACGACCTCGTGGCCTGGGTTTCACTTCAGAATTAATTTTTTTCTCTCCACCCTCTCGCATGTCTCTTGTCCTCGCGCATGTGCCATTTTCAGTTCCCTTCTTGTCCGTTCCAGAAATGTCTTCGGGGGTCACATACGCTTCCCAAAAAATAGGACTTGATTCCCTTAACGAATTCCTCCCACTGTTACCCTAACTTAGATCTGTTTCCGAAGAGAACGTAACAGGTTTCACAATTTATTTTCCACTTAATTCTCCAGACTCTCTGAATTGTCCCTCAACACTACGGTAATGTATTCTAAAAATCACGCCTCTATTTTTCGAAAGAATTAAACTAAGCACGGATTGACAAAGAAAACAAAAGTTTAAATTTTATTTTATTCATTCGAAGATGTTTCGTTCACAAGTTTAGGGGACTTCTTCAGGGAACGTTTCACCGTCAGCAAACGTCACCGGATGCCGTTTTTCGGTGCATAACTTAATTAACTCGGACCTTTGATGTTTTAAATTGAATCAATTTGGAATTTATCATTATAATGAATTTTATTACAAAAAATTGAGGACGGAAGATCGTATGGATAAAATATCTAATAATTTCGGTTTGTCTCTGAATTCGTCGTTTGTTAATACAAGTTTAATATTTTCGTTATTATTCTGCAGATCCTTGGACTTGTTTTTCTATATATCGCTCTCTCCTCCATGTCCTCTGTTATGGCGAATTAAATTCAGAAAATTTGAACGAGAGTATTAGGAGACAGGCGGAACATATGCGGAAATTCCGGGATTAGGCAGGCGTCATCTTGTCGCGAAGAACCGCGCCTCGCTACATAGGTCCGGGGATTAAGGTTGTTTGGCCACGAAGTGACGATGACCTACTCGCAAGGCCATCCGTTTTTCATCGGAAATTCAGATTTTGTGGGGCGGTGTTCATATCATGTAGAAGGGAAGGAAAAGAGAGATTTTACGGGAAATTAAACGACGGGTGTGATGAAACTGACAGACAAAAAATCATAATCCGAAGCAAATCGTTGACATTCCACAAAAAGTTGGGATGTTGTCCCATACACAGAACTCTCAAAATTCTTATATTTTAAGATCATTGGCTTTGATTATACAACAAAACATATATTAATAATTTTTAAATAGTTTTATCAACAGGGTCAAAGACTCTACAATACTTGACGGTAAAAATAAAAATTCAGAAGACATTCTACGACATCTTGGAGGAAAGTATGGATTGATTTCGGGGTGGCGAAGAGGTGAGAAAGTTAAAATTCAAGTAAGTGTGTGGGGTAAGAACAGAAGAGGGAGGCTAAGCAGATTACTGAGGACACATCCTCAGGACGTTCTGGTGAAAAGGTTTGCGCAAGATAGGTTAGCATGGAGGGTTACAACTGACCAGTCTTAGGACTGAATACCACAACAACAATATTCCCACGGAGACTGGGATTGAGACTGCTGGAGAATCGATACGCTGACCATGTATTACTTGAAATTCGGAATGACTCATGTGAGATGACAGTCCGCAGTCGACCCGGTAGGCCATGGCTCTCAAGGGGCTGTAGAGCCAAGGAAGAAGGAAATGGACCTTTCAAAAGGTCTGAGAATCGTGAAAAGTAAGAGGATGGAGGAGAATAACGGCTGATAGACCGAGAGAGGTAAGGGTCGGCCATCTAAAGTATAAGAAGATGTTAAATAATTTAGTCGTATTTATCGATTTATTTAAAGTCATAAATTATTAGTTATTTGTTTTTATTTTAGTAATTTTCACCCCTTTTGTAATGTTTTACGAGTCTGCGGAGTGATATATTTTAGTCTCTCCAAGTATGTTATCATCGCCAACGCACAGAGGATAATAAACGGATTCATGGTTTCTACGTCACGCCTTTTAATGACGTCAGAGGCTTCAACTCCAACCCCGCAGGGTTTGGTTTCGTGTCGCCGGCAGCAATTTCGAAATGTCGCTCACTAGAGGATGTATGATGGTGGTTCTGGTTATTCGCGTTGTTTCCGCGCCCCGGAAACGTAATAAAATTTAATTTCAATTGATATTATTCTTGCGAGTTCCCTGTAGGCTGAGTGACCAAGTGGTCGGTTATTGTTCCAATCGGCTTTTGGCGTGTCAATAATACACGCACTGTGTGTGTGTGGGGAGGGAGGAAGGGGGGAGGCCGAAAGGGACAAAGAGGTGAGGGTGAGAGGGAGAGACAGAGAGGATTAAAAAAAAAACCACCGAGCGTTGTCCGCGATTGGTCCAGCTCTTTGATTACAGCTGCTGATGTCTATATGACTAATGCAGTATCTCATTCCACAGTCAAATCACCGCCGCCATTTCCCCCTTTCCCCAGCAACAACCCGCAACCAATCACAGTTACCACAAACTAGTAAACCAACCTCCAAGCTCTCTCTCTTTCACCCCGCCATCGAACAAACACTATCATCCGTCCAGCTACTTCACCGGTTTGTCGTCACCTCGCAATGACGAGATATTTTAACTTCTCAATTACTCTCAGAGTTAAATAGTTTTTGTTTTTTCCGTTACCCATAGTCTCCTTCCAATGCTAAAAATCCAACAAATTCAGCGGAAAACTTTGTTAAGAATATCCCAGGTGCCTTCAGTACAACCCCCTTCAGAAGCACTAACAGTTCTCCTTCCTAGCTGTTGTCCCGTTGGATCTAGAAATCAGGAAAAGGAGCGCCGCGCAAGTACTGGCTCAAAAAAGAGAACCAGTGCAAAGTCGTAGAAATTTTAGGCAAGGAAGCAAATACCAAAATAGAAATTAAAGAAGAAATATTAAACATTTGGCAAGAAAGATGGAATTCATCGAATAAAGGGAGAAGGGTGTACGAAATTCTACCTAACATAAGAGAAAGATTACAGCTTAGACACCTCAACCCAACCAAGGGTCTTATACATTTTCTTACTGGTCATGGTCCATACGGACAATATCTGGGAAGAATAAATAGCAGACCAGACAATCTATGTGCCTGTGGAGAGAGAGATAGGAACACCGGAACACACCATACTGGAATGCCCCAATTATGAGGTAGACAAGACAATAAGAGAAACCTTAAGAAAAGAAAGACTATGGGAAATAATAAGAAACCCACCACTCACTCACCCATCGCGGCTCTAGAAAATTTGACAAACCTGATATCCGCTTTAGAACTGACAAAATACAGAGGACTAAAAATATAGATCTTAAATATTACATCATAAGACTTAATATACTCATCATCGGACCGGGGGACTTTCAAATCCAGGAACCGGATGAGTATAAGGACCAAAATATAGACATCATAACATAAAATAGAATATAAATTATAGTAATAGTAAGATTATTCAAGTAATTATCTTAAACAAATTACATAACTCTGCTAATACAAATACAGTCATAAATAATTAGAGTATAAAATTAGTAAAAAAGTTTGAACCTACAACTACTCGACCAACGCGTCATGGAGATCCGGAAACACGTGGGTCGTAACCGGGAAAACACCCGGAGTTGTTTCACAAACAAAATGTATAAAGGTGGAAAGGATGAGGAGACAAAGAAATTAAGAATTCTCTCCTTCAGTCTCTCCACGAAAATAATATAATAATAAAACTAGTGTAACAGATGATGATCTTACATGCTAAAACAAATTTAAATATACGCATATACTTTATTATTGTATTCATACATATTTATATCTATGTAAAAAAATGTACCAACAAAAGAAAAATATTGTTAAACAGACCTGTTATTGAATCTAGAAAACAGGTCAAGTAAATTATTATCAATAAAAAAAGTCTCCTTCCATCTGTTCTCGTTATCGAGCATCTATCCGTCGCGCTTCTTTTCTCCCTGAAAATTCCTTCCGAAAATTTTAGCTTATGCCTTCATTTTCTTCTACTGCCTTCCGGCTGAGTGAAGATTACTTTCACACACGGCTTAAAATTTTCACTTCTTCTGACGTTTCCCCGTCACTTTACTATACAATTTTATAGTAGATTAGGCACCCATGCTGTTTAACTTACATATAGAACGGGCGATGAAGCAGTTTAAAACAAATATGTACTCGAAATAAAAACCCTGCGCTTTGCCGATGATATTGTAGTATTATGGGAGTCAGAAGACGACTTGGAAACCATAATAAATGGCATAAACTCTTTCTGCAGGAAGAGTTCAATACGATGGTAAATCGAGGGGAAATAAAGATAATGTAGTATAGTATTGAAATTAGAGGAATAACAAGGGGTTTCCATTAAGAAAAGATATTTTGACGGAAGTTAAGGGAAGCGTAATAACTAGAG
>CM067377.1:205425629-205508963 GCA_034510155.1 Eucriotettix oculatus | reverse complement strand
GTGGATAGAATCATTAACCATAATAGGAGAAGAGAGAACAATATGGAGGACGTTGACCATGAGAACGGATGGATTAATAGGCCACGTTTTGAGACATTAGGGTCTTGTAAAACTAGCATCCTCTATTCTCCTTTGAAACTTTCCTTAGTGATTCTATCCCCCCATTTCAATCAACTATAGCAACACGTTTCAAAGGCTTCTATTCTTTTCACTTCTGCAACTCCTACCGTGTACGTGTCGCCCCCATATTACGTCACACTTCATACCGACATTTTTAGCAAAGATTTCTTAATATTCACACTTATATTACCCGTAACAAAATTCCTCTTTTTCTCGAAACCCTTCCTTGCCTGTGCTATCCTACTCTTTATGTCTACTATACTTTTACCATCCCTATTTATTACGCTTTCCAAGGAGCAGAATTGCTTACCCTCCTTCAAAATATCTCTTTCCCAAGCTGTTAGCCTCTGTTATTCCACTGTTGCCCGTATTACACTCCATTATCTTGGTTTTTCCCTCTATTAATCCTCATATTTATATCATCGGTAAAGCGTGAGGTTTTTATTTATTCTCCTTGCTGTACGCTTCCTTTTCCATATTCCGTGTTAACTCTCTTCATCCCTTGTTCTATATATAAGTTAAACAGCTTGGGCGACAGACTCCATCCTTGTCTTTCTCCTTTCTTGATTTCTGCTTTCATTTCTTGATCTTCTGTTCTAATTACTGCTGACTGCATTTTGCAGTGGTTTTATATATAAGCCTCCTTTCTCGATATTTTATTTTTGTGCTCTTCAAAGTACTTAATAGTGTGCTCCAGTTCACATTATCAAACGCTTTTTTTCTAAATCTACAAATGCCACGAACGAAGGTCGGTTTTTTTCTTATCCTGTCGTGTAAAATTAGATGTAAAGTTAACTTTGGCGCTGTAACGCGTATAAAATTTCAGATAAATTAAGTTAACATTTTGTGTAAAATTCTGTAGAGAACAGTCCTGAGGTATTCGCAAGGCAGGCAGGCACCATTCCGTGGAAAAACCAGACAAGACAAGCAAAACAATAACTTGTAGCCTGACGGGTGCAGTCTTTGTCTCAAAGGTATTTGCGTCTCACCGAAAAAAAAAACAGTTCCCCCAGGATTGCTAGGGGTGGGTCCTCCTCCCAAAATTTGAATTTTTAGAGAGGAAGGGTAGGAACGCCAACCCCATTGGAGGACCTGGGAAAAATAGAAAGAGCAGGGAGACGAACCACGTTTGAGGAGAGGTTAGTTTTGAGGTAGAAAGGACCTCGCCAGGGGATTCAAAAAGTAGAGTCGGAGGTGAGAGGACGGCACGAGGAGAAGCGGCCTGGCTGCAAGGACAACAAGGAAACTACACCAAAATTCGAGGCTTGCTGACTGTCTCTATGCTGACCCGGAAGCTGCCTTTGTGTAAAACCCAGGACTGACGGTCAACAAAGAAACTTGTACAGTAAGGAACCAAGGCAATAATCTCGCTCTGCTATGTGTATAAACACGTGATACAACCCTGAGGGAAAGTAGATTCTATTTACTAAGTCTCTTGCAATATAATTTCTAATTAAGGCTGAGCTAGGAAAATTAAATTCATTAAATTTAAATATTGTAATCTTGCTTTTTAGTTTCGTTAAGAATAAAAACTGTTAAAATTTCAAAGCAGATATTTATTGGCGCCCGCCCATCTAAAACATAACTAATATTTAATATATTTTTATAAATAATAAAAACCACGTCACAGCACCGTAAAGTGAATCAAAAAAGGAATTTTTTTTTAATGAGCACGGAGCGAATTCCAGATCCCTGCGCCTCGTACCACTTTCCAGGGGATGTTTTAGCTTTCTTCGCACTCCCTGCCCCCCCTCCCCCCGAGCCACCCCCCAATCCTAGTCACCACTCTCTTCGTCCATCCATGTTGGCTAAAGCACTAAAAGGTGATTAGCCGTAACACGACGTGAGTAGAGTGTTTTGCAGTGTCGCTACTCTCGCTCGTCCGTCCGGCAGCAACGCAACACAGTCAGTCATCTCCTTCTCTATTTATTGTATTTTGTATTTATAGTTAGTCTACAGTTGTCCCGGTGTGCAGATACAAAATCAAATTTCTTAAACCTAAATACTCCTTACCTAAAGAAAAATAATCACAGTCCTTTAAAATTTCTTTAGAAAAAAGAGAAACACTAGAAGAATTATATTATCTTAACATTTCACTTCACTTTAATTTTTAAATTTGAATATACGTTTGTATTATTTAAAATACATACTACACGCGTTTTTTGAGATTTATCCTGAATTTATTTTCCTCAAGAGGATTTCCCGCAAACCCTCCTGCCACAGGTAAATTATTCCAGTCGTTGTTGGTCCTTTTTAGGAATGAGAATTTGCCAACATCTGTTTTTTTTGCTTTCTACGTTTCACTTTGAATTGATGATCCCATCTACCTATTTAACTGGGCTTTTGCATTTTGGAGCTAATCCATAGTTTTTCCCCGTATAAGCTTTTGTAACGTGACGTTACCGCGCATTTCTTTTCATTTCAAATATAGTAATAATTCGCGCGTAAGCAACAATGTCTCTGGTATTATGTTAGCATCTCCCTGGTTGTAAACAGAAATATCTTTGGGTTCGCGAATATGTCATTTACATTTATTGTTTTTTTTTGCGTGATTTAAATTAATTTAAAAGTGTAACGTTAATATACGTTTGATGTTAAATTGTTGGCCACAAAGGAAATTAATACTGAAGGTCACAAATAGTGAAAATTACAATGAATAAACAGTAAAGGAAAACAATTGAAGTTATATTTTCTTTGAACTGAACGTATTGTTGATATCTGTATTGCTTTGCTTGGAGCTGGATGTGTGTTAGGGAGACATCCCAGGGAGACGATTCATTGTCTGTATACATTTATATATATATAAACAATCTATTCAATTAGTTAATTGAATAAATTTACTTAAATAATTTTAATTCATATAAGTCAACCGAAATTGTTGTTTCCATTGTTATTAATTATATTCATTTCAAATATTACATGTACTTTGTACGTTGAAACGAGAGACTGTATCAAACTCGCCCGTGGCTGATGACGTCACGTCAGGACCAGTGACGTCACGCTTGCATTTCCCGAGACGCGAACCAAAGCACCTCCAGATCCTCTCCTCTTTCCAGTCCATCTTACTACTGGTGCAACAGAACCAGCTACAACCATACCATGGTACAGCAATACCGAGGAAAAACTACTGGCAAAAATATTATACCCATTAGGCCTGAGTGCTCGTGTTTTCTTCATGCATTATAAAACGGTTTAACCATTTTGTAAAAATATAATAAAAGTTGTTTATTCGTTTTGATACGAATATTTATTTATGTAATGTCGCACTTTGAATAGCAAAGGCAGCCTTGTTTTCTCCCTCGTTTCTCCCAACCTCGCTGTTGTACTTTTTCATTCCCATGACCCCCTGTGGCCCTACTCACACTAAATTGGCAGCCCTTTTCTGAACTTTCTCTAATGGTTCTATTTGATTTTTTTTCTACAGGGATCGCAACAAAATTGGTCTAACTAAAGATAAATACGCAAGCACCATTGATTTCGAACTTCCCTTTTTTACGTTCCTCATAATGAAATGTTAGGAATTCCACGCTTTTCGGGCCGAGAAATTCACCTGTTCCTCTTACCTAAGTCTGTTGTTGAAATATATCCCCAGATATTTGCAGCTCGTTACCCTCGGAATTAGTTCCCCGCCTATTCTATATTCTGTCTCATTTAGCATCGTGCGTTTTGTAAACGAGATTGAGCTGCTTCGTTTCTCTCCATTAATTTTCATTTTATTTTCCTGAGCCCAGTTATTGACTTTATCTAGATCTTCTTGTAATAACATAGCGTCTTGCTCGTTCCTTATCTTCCTGTAGGTGATGCAGTCGTCAGGGATATTGCTGCTCCTGCTGTTGCATTATTCCTAGCGAGTTGCGAGGTTTCTCTCACACCTTATAAAACTCCATGTCTGTGCCGCATCTCTTCGCATCTCCCCCAAAAATAAATATGCAGGCAGCGTTAAAATTTACTCATTTATAAGGATGCGCAAGGGGAACTGCCGGGGTTGATTAAAGTCTGCTAAAGGAAGAACACAACCTTCATATCTTTTTACGAGAAAATGAAACCTATATTTTCGGCGTCATCTCTACTAATTTTTAACGTACGATTCGTACAGTATGTATTGTATTTGCTAATAATCTACAATTGGGCGCAAGCCCGGTGGCAGATACATAATTAAATATACATAATTATAAACTAAAGAAAGATAAACATGTTCTGTGGATGCCCTGAAAGAGAAAAGAGAAACACTTCACTTCACTTTAGTTTTTTATATTCGGAAACACATTTATATTAAAAAAATATCCACTTCACTTCACACGTTTTTTTCAGATTTGACCTAAATTTATTTTCTTGAAGAGGATTTCCTCCAAACACCCCTGCCACAGGTAAATTATTCCAGTCGTTGATAGTCCTATTTAGGAATGAGAATTTGCCAACATCTGTTTTTTGTTTTCTATATTTCACTTTGAATTGGTGATCCTCCCATCTACCTATATAACTGGGCTTTTGCATTTTGTAGCTAATTCCCCAATCCATGGTTTTTGCCCCATATAAGCTTATGCAGTCTTGCTTTCTCCCTCCTTTCTGACAATACCTCCCAACCTAGCTGTTTTACTTTTTCCTTCCTATGACCCTGTGGCCCTACTTGCACAAAATTAGCAGCCCTTTTCTGAACTTTCTCTAATGATTCTATTTGATTAATTCTATAAGGATCCCAACAAGCCTGTGCCCCATATTCCAAAATTGGTCTAACTAGAGATAAGTATGCCACCTCCTTTGTTTTTGAACTTCCCTTTTTTTAAGTTCCTCATAATGAAATGTAAGGAATTCACTTGTTCCTCCCACCCAAGTCTGTTGTTGAAATATATCCCCAGATATTTGCAGCTCGTTACCCTTGGAATTAGTTCCCCCACTCGCCTATTCTATATTCTGTCTCATTTAACAACGTGCGTTTAGTAAACGAGATTGAGCTGCTGCTTTTCTTTCCATTAATTTTCATTTTATTTTCCAGAGCCCAGCTATTAACTTTATCTAGATCTTCTTGTAATAATAAAGTGTCTTCCTCGTTTGTTATCTTTCTGTATATGATACAGTCAGTCGTCAGCGAAAAGCCTTCCTTACCCCTGACTTCAAGTAATTCGGTAAGTCATTAATGAATATTAAAAACAGTAAGGGGCCGATTACAGAGCCTTGGGGAACTCCCGATGTTACAGCGCCTGAATCCGAAAACTGTTCCCCGATTTTGACTTTTTGCGGACGAGACGCTATCAGCCCAGGGGAAATAAATCCACTAGCAATTTCCTTAAAATTTATTTCTAAAAACCGCCCCCATGTTGCAGCAGAATATAGAAACCTCAAAACTATACTGTTAAATGGCCTGTGACTCGGCTTTCTTTTTTATTATAATAGTTCATTTGGTTTCATATCAGCTTTTCTCTTGTAGTAATCAGTCTGACTGGTCTGATGCAACACTCAATTCGCAAGTCTTTTCATTTATACATAGCTACCATAACCCACATCCTCCCTAATCTCCTTACCGTATTCCGAACTTGGCCACCCTCTTAGGTTCTTTCCCTCTAATGCTGATTTTACAAGATCCTCATGTCTGAAAACGTGGCCTATCAATCTATCCCTTCTCTTGGTCAACGTCCTCCATATTGAACCGCTCTTCCCCTATT
Organism: Eucriotettix oculatus; assembly: GCA_034510155.1. NCBI lineage: Eukaryota > Metazoa > Arthropoda > Insecta > Orthoptera > Tetrigidae > Eucriotettix > Eucriotettix oculatus. Next base: position 205,503,183 of record CM067377.1, on the reverse strand, counting down.
CTGCCACCCAAAGGAGAAAGGCAGTAAGTCTAAAAAAAAGGTTTTTGAGAAATCAAGGGATAAAGTTTTTTTTGATCTTCCACATTTGCATAAAAACTCCTTATTTCTTTGAAAATGGTTTTATCCGTACCAAGAAATATGAATTTGTCTTTATGAATTAATTATAATATAATTGATCTGTGAAAAATTTTCAAATGTCGAAAATTTTTACTTACTGCCTTTCTACTTTGGGCCGCAGTATTCTGCTTAGAAGTCAGAATAAGAACGAGGGTCAGTGGAGCATTTTTCAGAATTTTTTTTCAGAGTTTCATCGGAACTAAAATTAAATCGCTTGAGAGTAAACGTAATTGAAGGGTGGCAGTGAAGAGACGTTTAAGGGAGGGAACAGAGGGGGGGGAGGAAGGTAAACTGCTTTCCCGAAAAGTCCTGTGAAGCCATCATCGTGGACCAACCACGAGGTCCTTCAAGAAGCCGTTCTTGTCCTTCCCTCTCCCACGCCCTTCTTCATCCCCGTTTTACGTTTATTATTAACTCCCTTTCCTATCAAGCTGTGTTGAGGGGATGAAATACTTTCCTTCTCCCCGCCCCTCCACCTCTCCTTTACTCTCGTTCCACATCAAAGCTGTACGGGGAAAAGGAAACCTTTTTCTAAGACGAAGACTGGCTTCTATATATAATAAATGTCTTGCTTGTGCTGCGAGGCAAAAAAAAAGATGGGGGGGCGGGGGCAGAGAGACGTGGATAACGCACTTTTAACAGACCACGAAATGTAATAAGAGAGAGAAACAGACTTTTCCTCTTCCCTTTAAATTTTTCACGTCTTTCAAAACGCATACACTTTCAGAAAACCCATTAGAAACTTTTTTTTATAAATAAACAAAATCGGGGAATAGACAGTTTCAGAATTTCCCTTCAACTCTTGTGGTTATTTACTAAATATTTGAGATGCCTAAAATATTTATTAACTATTAAATTAACCAATGAACGGACAAAATTAAATATATAAAAATAATGTTTCTTTTCGTTTGTTTGTTCCGTATGCGTTTTTATGGTATTCATCCGATTACTATGAAATTGTGACTAGTTGTAGTGCTCACCCCATAGAAGGTTTCTGTCACTCTTATGAGGATTTAAATTCATTCCCTCACCCCTATAGGGAGAGGTTTATTGTAATAATAATAATTTCAGGTGGTTATAGCGTTCTTTTATGGGTTAACAGGCTACATGAGGATCCTCCTGAAACAGGTAACTCCTCTTTAATAGCAGAGATAGGTATTTGATTAGGGGGGATGTGGAAGGTAGAGCAAGGTCGCCAGGGGTTTAAGCCAACTCATCCAATGGGATCAGAGGATAACTTATACCGCACGCCCAAGGTCTTCGATCCCAGTATATACACCTCCTAAAATAGATGGTGTTTTTAGTCAAGTGAGAATCTTGACAAAACCAGGGGAGAGGGGGAGAGAGAGAACGACGCATCTCCAAAAGTAAGACCCGCAGACAATCTGGGGAAAAATACATGGAGACAAATCTCCCACGGGCAACCCACAATAAATGGTCAAAAGGCCAACAAGTCAGAAGTATTATTAAATTTATTCTGATTAAATTTTTTTGATTAAAAAAAACAACAACAGATAAGGTCCCAAACCTAGGGACGAAACGTCGTGTAATGAACTCGCGTTGATAAATTTAATAATTATTCTGCCTTATAGGCCTTTATATAATTTATTTAGTTAATATTTTTTGTGAAGTTGGAAAAGTAAGCAAGTGAAACTGAAGTATAGATCTCCACATCCATTCAAATTAATTAAATTATAAGGATTAAAATATTTTACTTATGGTTTTTAAATCACTTTTCTAAAATTTATAAGGGTTGTATTAGAAAATATTTTTTTTCTTTCTCTCTTTCTCTCCCAGTTCAGCATTTTATCCCCCACTTTCTTGATGTCTTTCATCGTTTGTGTGGTTCTTTCTCTCGCTCTCCCTTTCCTTCCCTCCGTCTACCTTTCGCTCTTTCTTTTCTCTGTTTGATTACTTTTTCTCTTTATTTTTCCCTTACTTTCACCCCATCTCTCTCTCCTTATCTCGCTTTTCTCTCTTTAGTTTATCATTTCTTTCTTTTCTTAAATGTTTTCTATTTTCTCCTGTCCAACCCCTCTCCCCCTCACAACTCTTTCCTCATTCTTCCAGAACGTATAAAGATCTTCAGATATTTATTTTTCCTTCCATGACGTCACATATTCTCAATCTCTTTATTTCACCCTTAATTTTCAACTTGGCTTTCTCTCTCTCTCTCTCCTTCACTCGCTTTTTCTAACTCTAGTTCATTTTTTCTTTCTTTCCTATAATTTTTTCTATTTTCCTATTTCCAACCCTTTTCTCCTCCTCCTTCTTCCAGGCCGTATAAAAATCTTCATTTTTATTTTATTTTATCCTTCGATAACGAGACCTTTTCTCATTCCGGATGTTTCCCTTCGCTATTTTTTGTGAAGTGGAAAAAGTAAGCAAGTGAAACTGAAGTATAGATCTTCTCCCACCTCTCACCTCCCCCCCCCTCAACCACCACCTCGAATTTAAATTGCTAAATCTTCCGCGAAAATAGAAAAGAATAGGTGGAGCAGAAAAGGGGGTTTAGGGTAGGAAAAAAATATATATTGGACATGAACAGGACGTCGCTGTGATCGAGCGTCGGTATCATGAGTCAACGTCGAAAAAACAAGAGAATGACAATGCATGTCTCACGTAACGAAGATGTATGATGCTGTAAGGAAGTTTCTTGCAGGAAGAGAGAGGGAGAGGGGGGAATTATGGGGGAGAGAGGGGAGAAACTTTCTTTGACGAATATTCAAGCCGGCAGTGTGATAAAAATGCATCCAAGGCCCACGTTTTAACGTGAAAATGTGGCAACACTGACAGAAATGTCAGAAATGAAGCTGAAGGAAAATTACGCAACACCCTCCAAGTTTCATTACCTTTTGCAATCTGAGACATGGTAAATAAAATACAAACTATGGCTGAAAGCAAGAAAAAAGGAAACAGCAACATCAAACTTTGTTATATTTTAGTTTAAATCACCAACAACATACCAAGCTTATTTATACGTGTTCAACTATTTATATTTAATTATATAATTTTTTGTAGAATGAACTGAGGATGTGGTGATATTCGTTGGGGGTTTTGGAGCAATTCGAAACGTTTTCAAATTAATTTATACTATTTTCAATTCTCAAAAGGGAGACGAAACGTCTTATTCAATTAATTTAATAAGTTAAATCTTTTATGGAAGTGTATTTATTATTTATAATTTTTTTAATAACATAAAAACCCAATGTAATCCATTTTTAATTTCATTTTAGTACCTGAAGAAGTCTCAAATGAGAAGAGAATCGTTGTAATATTTTATATTTGAATTTTTAAAAAAGTGACAGAGGCTGATTTAACACATTTATAGATTAATTAAATAGTTATGAAATTTAAATGTTGACTTATTGGCCGTCTTTTCATTGATTTTTAACTTAAAATTCATGAATGATGTGTTTTTTTTAAAAAAAAATTAAAGAACTGAGGGGGAGGTTCCGAAAGCTGAAGGGGAACGAAACATTTTTAAATTCAAATTAATTATTCCGTTTCTGACTATTAGGACAGTTCTTTGTGTTTTAAGGGGAAAAATTATATTTGCGACAAACAAAATTAAAAAATTTAATTTTTGCTAAATACGTTCTCAATAATATAATATTTAAAGTGACATCATCATCAAACATCGGGATGGTTTCATAAATAAATAATTTAACCTCTTAGTTTTCTTAAAATACAACAGGACAGAATAATTTAATGATTATCTTATAATTACTTTTTTTATCTTTAAGTAATGTGAATTAATCTTTTATTTAATTAGAATGTGTTTATTTCTCGTATTGGATGTTATATTATTAATATTAGAAATAAATAAATTATCTGACAATTAAAAATACAGTAAATGAATTAAAACTCCGTCTTTGTCAGTTTTTATTTATATTTTAAACTATATTACGTTTCGTCACTCATTTGAGGCTTTCTTCAGGTATAAAAATTTATGTAACCTCACCCCGTGACCTTTTTCTGCTTAGCGTATTTCATCCTTCACCTCTCTCTTCTGTTCTTATATAAAGAATTTCCCTTCAATCCTAATTTTACAAGACCCTCATGTCTCAAAATTTGGCCTATTAATCTATCCCTTCTCTTGGTCAACATATTATTCGCCCTTCCCCTATTTCGCTTAGAACTTCATGGTTAGTTACCTTATCCACCCTTCTCATTCTCCTACTGCACTACATTTCGAAATCTTCTAGTCTTTTCCCTTCTATCGTCCACGTTTCACACCCATATAACGCACCACTCCAAACTAACATTTTGGCCAACAATTTTCTAATATTCACACTTATATTACCCGTAAGTAAATTTCTTTCCTTTTCTACCCTACTCTAGTTATTACGCTTCCACAAGTAGCTGAATTCCTTAACTTCCGTCTAAATATCTTTTCCTAATCTAAGACCCCTTGGTTTTTCACTTTTCCCCATGCTACACCACGTTCATGCCATTTATTATGGTTTCCAAGTTTTCTTCTGACTCCCCTAATACTACAATATTATCAGTAAAGCGTATGGTTTTTATTCCATTTTATAGTTTAATATTTAAATTAAAAAGGAACGGACAAAGAGGCTGTTTTAACTGATTTATTTTTTATAAATAATTTTTAAAAAGCTGAAGTTATATTTAATTCATCCCCTAGCAGAATTTTTCTCATGTCCAGAAGGAGAAAAAGCACTCAAATTGAACCAGAAGAAATCCGTACCAAATTGTATAGTAATTTATGATGTATTTCTTCTTGATTCTAAAGTGTCGTCCTCCATTTTCTTTACGTTTATCTTATTAACCTCTTTTTTATCACGAAAAGTTTCTACGGTGTTCCAATAGAAACAAAAATTCCGCCATCTTTAATTCTTGGAGTTTCCGTTGAAAGATAAACCACACACACAACATGCACTAATTTGTGAATTTGGGTTGAAAAGAAATTGTTTCGCTGGTTGCGCCGAATGATCCTTTTTTTAAAAAAAAATTATAGGAGCGAGACCTGTTTATTCTACCCTGTTGTATTTTAAGAAAACTAAGAGTTTAAATTATTTATTTATGAAACCATACCAATATTTCAAGATGTTGTCACTTTAAATATTATATTTTTGAGAACGTATTTAGCAAAAATTAATTTTTTTAATTTTGTTTTGTCGCAAATATACTTTTCCCCTTGAAAACACAAAGAACTGTCCTAATAGTCAGGAACAGAATATTTTATTTGAATTTAAAAATGTTTCGTTCCCCTTCAGCTTTCGGAACCTCCCCCTCAGTTCTTTAAAAAAAAATTAAAAAAAACGCATCAATCATGAGATTTAGTCGAGTATAAATGAAAATATTTTTCAATATCAGGTAAAATTCGCTGCTCCTTACTCAGCCTCCTCTCCCCTTGTCACATTCTCCCTTTCTCAAACTCTAATTACTCTTTTACCCGTTTCGGGATTTTTTTTCCCCCGATACAGAAAGAAACGGTTTCGCGGAGGTGATTACTAAAATGACGGGCAGGAGGTGGCTGAAGGGAAGGAGAAGCCACTTAATTCCGACTCCCGGAGACAAGGTTTCGCTTTTAACACCGCTCAGTTAAAGCGATACTGTGGAAATGGTGAGAGGAAATAAAAAAAAGAAAGGAGGAGAGGCAAGGATTAGGAACTCCGTTTACACTTACAGACAGTGAGAAGAAGAAGAAGGCGGTGTGTGGGGGGGATGCATTAAAGGATTAAATTTAATAATAAATGAAAATGAAGCTAACTCCCGCCCGGATGACATTTTATTTCTTATATTTTGCAGAAGAAAAAAAATATAGATACTTTTCTTAAGTTAACTGTCTGTAAAAATCCCCTCTACAGAAAGAAAAAAAATCTGAGTAAGGTACGAATATGTAGTACTGAAACTTCGTTATTCTCTTTGCTTAATTAATAAAATTTACCTGAAAGAGGTAAAATATTACTTTTCTTCTTATATAAATATTAAATAATCTTTTATTTGATTAAAATGTATTTATTACTCATTTTTTTCTTTGCTTCTTATGTATCAAAAACACGACATATTTTAACCCTCGTGTTCTAGTCGATAAAGTTATTTTGGCCAACTTGCCGAGGAATGGCGCAGACTTTGGTTACTAAAACGTATAAATATCTTGAAACTTTTTGGTGTATTTACGATCGTTGGCAACACTGTATGTACCTTTAAGTCATTATAAAGGAGGAATTCAATCTTACTACACATTTAACGTTCCGTGACGTAATTCCGACGTCAGGTGTGAAAATACAAAATTTAATTAGGATTATTTTTATAAGATAAAAAATTAATATTCATATTTACTTCAATCCAATTCAATAGTAAAAGGAAATAAAATTACCTGCTACCAGAGGCGCCACACAGATGAAAGTTTTATTTATTTATTTTTAATTTTTACAGAAACCAATAACAAATATTTTTCTTAAGTTATTATTATTAAGCATTATTCTTCTGTTTTTACCCTCACACACTTCCCTCTGATGCTAATTTTACAAGACTCTCATGTCTCAAAACATGGCCATTTAATTTATCCTTTCTCTTGCTCAACGTCCTACATATTGTTCTCGCTTCCCCTGTTCAGTTTAAAACTTCCTCGTTACTGATTCTATCCACCCATCTCCTTCTCCTATAGCACCACAATTCAAAGGCTTCTAGTATTTTCCTTCCTGCAACTCCTACCGCCCGCGTTTCGCTCCCATATAACACCACAATCCATGTGGCATAGTTTTAGCAACGATTTCCTAATATTCACACTTATATTACCCTAATGAAATCCCTCTTTTTCGCGAAATTCTTTCTAGCCTGTGCTATCCTACTCTTTATCTCTACTACAAGTCTACCATCCCTAGTTATTCCGCTTCCCAAGTAGCACAATTCCTTAACTTCCGTCAAAATATCCCTTCTAACAGCCTTTGTAATTCCATTTCTTCCCTAACTACACTCCATTACCTTATTTTTCCTTCTATTAATCCTCATATTGAACTCTTTCTCCACCAGGACTCCGTTCATGCTATTTGTTATGGTTTCCATATCTTCTTCTGCTGACCCCCCTAATCCTACAATATGGTGGGCAAAGCGTTTTTATTTCTTCTCCTTGCAGTATTATTCCTTTCCCACATTCCGTTTTAACATTCTTCTTCGGCTGTTCTATATATAAGTCAAAGATCATTAAAGACAGACTGCATCGTTTCTCACTCCTTTCCTGAATTTTGCTTTATTTTCTTGTTCTTCTATTCGAATTATTGCTGCCAGTCTTCTGTATAAGCCTTCTTTCTCGATATTTTATTCCTGTTTTCTTCAAAATCCTGTATAGTGTGTTCCAGTTCACATTATCAAGCACGTTTTATTTTAAATCTACAAATTACGTAACAGCATTTTTTTTCCGAGATTCGGAATAATTTCCCCGGTATTGGGAGATTATTTAAAATCTTTGCATGTACCTTTTCGTTAGTTTTGTCAATTAAAATTATTTTGAAAAATGACTATAATAGATTTTCTAAACATCTTTAAAAATTGTTTTTAGTTTTTAAGAAGCGGAGAAGGGAAAATGTGATTAGATAGATGCAGTGAGGAGACTCTGGAGAGTGAAAGGAACTTTTTGAGACGTATAAAGAAGAGGAAATCAGTTTTCAAATGGAAAATGTGATGAAGAGTAAATCTCAAGTTGAGAGACGAATGTGAAGACCAAGATCTGGAATTCTGGGCGATGTAAAGAGAGAAAAGACTAATCCAAATATTTTTCCTCATTTGCTAACTCACTCAACATTAAGGGAGGGCACAAATTTAATCCTAAACAAAACATATTTTTAAGCAACCGCTGGGGCAAAAACTTAATAATCTTCTCATAAATATTAAAAAAAATACTCCTTCCTTTCGTAGATTTCAGAAGCTCGAGGCTACAGATTATATTTTCAAATCTCCAGAACCCAAAATTAACTTGTCTGTCGCCTCCGTCTCGTGACAGCTTCATAAATATTCCGCGGCGGCCATGTTTATTATTAGATTGGCTGAATTAATAGACCGCCCTAGTCCCTTACAGCCTGCCATTATTATTTTTAAGCCGGCGAGCGACGGGGAACCAAAACAAAAATATTGGGAGACAAGAAAGAAAAGTTACGCCGGGTGGTTTAATAACATTGCTAAGAGCGGAATAATGCGCTTCATCAACGACGATTTAGTTCCTTTTTGAACTGTGATGTTGGTAGCAGTGTAAATATGAATTAAGACTCCTTATAACAGAGATGATATAACTTGTCAGATCCTCTACGATTTTTCCGTTTATTAATATTCCCTTTAGTGTAAAGCGTACAAATACTGAAACATTTTTCTGAAATATATATATATATATATATATATATATATTCATTAGTATCCAGTACTTGTGTAGTTGATCTTCAATTAAATCCTGTCTACATTTCCAAAATTAAATATTAATTATTATTTCCTTCCAATTTTCACAATTCCAAGTCCACCTTCTCTTTTCCCTGACCATAAAAAAATTTTCCTTTATTAATCCTTACATGACTTCACGTAAAGTCCCTCACCTTTACCCTACAACGCCTTCACTTCCGTCAGTATTCTCTTTAAAGATCAAATATTTCATTTTTCCCCACTTATACATAAATAGTCTTCCTCCTTCTATTTCCAGGTCATTTATAAGTCTTCAGGTATTTGTCTCTCCTCCTATGACGTCACGAGGCAACTTCTGACCATAATGGGGTCAATTCAGTTTGTGCTAGTCTCCTCAAATAATTCCCTTTTTCTGTTTTTTTTCTTCTTTTTAAATAAATCAGCCGAGTCCTTCTTCCAAGCCATTTAATGTTTTTTTTCCCATTCTTCTTTCGATGTCTATTTTCCCTTTCACAATGAAATCTTCAACCACTTTGTATTTCTCTTGTAGCCAAGCCTCTTTGGCTGCTTTGCTCTTCCTATCTATCTCATTCTTCGGGCGCCTGTACTGCTCTTTACCATTTTCATCTCTAGCGTTTTTATATTTACGCCTTTCATCGATCATTTTTCTTATTTTTTTGTGCTTTTCAATTGGTCTGAGCTATTCTTCCTACTTTTTATTCAGCTGCTCCATTCAACTATTCCGTCAAGTGAGCCCATTTCTCTTCTTAATAGTTTCTTTCTCCTTTCTTCATTAATCAGTTCTTGATTTCTTCTTTCAAACTCTGAAGTACCTCGTGTTCTTTCTTTTTATAATTCCCATCTCTTTGTTTCTTGAGTTTCATCATTTTGCAGCCTACGTTTCATAATCAAGGGATTTATCTATCCCTTCTCTGGGTCAAAATCCTCCAAATTGTTCTCTCTTCCCCTGTTCCGATTAGAACTTTCTGGTTAGTTACCCTATCCACCCATCTTATTTTCAACATTCGGTTTCTAAGGAACAATATTGTCTCCTCTATTCCCCTTAAAATTTTTGTTTTAAACAATCTGAAAATTTTATTCTCATGTGATGAAACTGAGTTTTAATAATATTGGCCTGTCACTAAACCTCTTTATTGCAGAAAAATCTTAATTTCGCTCTTTAATTTTTTTAAATTTTGACTTGTAAATATGGCAGACGTCGCAATAATTCAAAAGCCCACAAAATTCAAAAAAACGCACATGGCCCATTTAGTCGAAAGTTCTTTGTTACATAACTGAGATGAAATTTGTTAAATTATAATAAATAAAATATTTTACCTTTTTAATATCCCCTTTCAATACTCTAAATAATTTATCTCATAATGATAATAAAAGAGAAATAAAGTTACAAGATACATATTAATAGGAAATACTGAAGTGACAGAGAGTTGTGACGGGAGTAGGGACTGGAGAAGAGAGAATAGAAAATAATAAAAGAAAATAAAAAATAATAAACTAAAGAGAGAAATTTCTTTGTTACATAACTGAGATGAAATTTGTTAAATTATAATAAATAAAATATTTTACCTTTTTAATATCCCCTTTCTAAATTTGATAAAGGTTGCGTTCAAAAATTTGTCTTTCTTTCTCTCTTTTTCTCCCAGTACAGAATTTTATTACCTCCTTCTTAATTTGTTTCAGTGTTTGTGTATTTATTCGTCTCTCTTATTATTTCTCTGTCCCTTTCCTTCTCTCTGTCTATCCTTCACTCTCCTTTTTTCTGTTCTTTTACTCTTTCTCCTTATTTCTCCCTTACCTTCACCTCGTCTCTCTCTCTCTCCTTCTTTCTCCTTTTCGCTCTTTAATTTTTTATTTATTTTCTTCAATTTTTTCCTATTTTCTCCTTTCCAAACTGCCCCCTCTCAAAACTCTCTCCTTCTCCTCCTTCCAGACCGTATAAAGATATTCAAATATTTTTTTGTCCTTCGATAGCGTCACCTAATCGGGATCTATTTCTTCCCTCTACCGTCGTTAATGTCTTACGTGTTGTTAGGACACCAATTTTTTTTAAAAAAAATCTTGACTGTCGTCGCTTTCTAGAATCTAATTTTAAATGGTGGCACAATTATTTATACAATCCTGAATGGTTCTTTTTAAGTTAATAATATTTATTTGAAGTCAAGAAATAATGTGACTCATCACACTGTGTGTACATAACCGGTCTGTTTTTAAAATGACGTTTCGACTACTTGTAAGTGTCCCGTAATTATTAACACCCTTTTAGATTGTGGCGCGACGCAGTCTCGTCTTAGTCGCACACTAAGTCAGCCATGGCGTCACAAAAGCCGGTGACGCGCAGCACTGAGCAGATGAAAATGTCAGCAGCGCCACTCTACCGAAATAAAGCTCAGTCTACAGTGATAACAACACACACCAAAAAATGAAGAGAGGAAAAGATGCTGCAAGGAGTAACATCTGCGTTGCCACGTCACACGAAACGAGAAGAAGAGAAAAGCCTTCAAGTAATGACTCGGAATTCTTCTTGTTAAGATAATGGACACTTTTTTTTCGCCTCTGCTGAATCTAATGATGACGCACGCTTTTCCAGGCATAGAAAATATCTCAATTATTATTTTTCTAAGATCAAAAAAGCAGTAGTGTAATGAAGTTACTGTAATGGAAATTTGTGATCCACCAAAAAAAAATCCTCCAAGTCACAAATCCTTCACTTCACAAGTAGTTTTCTTTAAGTATTACATATTGTGAGTAAAAGGGCAAAGAACCAAAAAAAACAAATAAGAAGGAAAAACGGTAGTTTTACTTCGGGTCAAAATGACAGCGACAAACTAATAAGTCATCCAGGAGGAAAATTGTATAAAAAAAGGAGAAAAACCAAAATAAGTTTATCGAAGGGAGGACGAATGAAGGACTGTAGAGACAATAACTAAATCAAAATCAAGATGGGAAGCTGTAAAAGAAGAAATCTGAAGGATAGGACAATGATACTGCTTAGAACAGGTATAATTCATAGCAAAAACAGTGAGAGTGTGAGTTACGAGACTGTGAAATTAGAGACGAAATGACTAGAAAAAATATAAGAGGAGAAAGAAAGACTGAGAGAGAGAGAGTCACTAAGCAGATAGAGTGCGTAGCGAAGCGGGGGAATTAGAGAACAAAGAACCAGAAAAATTAGAAGAAAAGATAGAAATAAACAAAGAGAGATAGAAAGAAAGAGATAAAATGAGAAAACAGACGGGGAGTAAGTAAAGAAGAAAAAGAGAGTTAAAGGTAGAGAAAGTAATAATCAAACAAAGAAATTTGGGAAATAAGGAGAGATTAAAAAAAGAACTGACATCGAAAGACAGTGTGTGAGGGGACGAAAAAGCGAGAGGAAAGGAGAAGTAAGGGAAGAAAGAGAAAGTGAGAAAGATGGAGACAATGAAAACGACATAGGATGAATGAGGACAGAATGAAACAGACGCAGAGAGAAAGAAAGATATAACAGAATGAATATAACAGAAAGATAGAAAGAAAGCGAAATAAAGAAGGAAAGGGAGAGAGACAGAGTGAAAGCCAAAGACAAAAACAACGTTTCGAAGAGCAGACAACTGCCGTATTTTAGTCGCCAGAGGAATAACAACATTTACAGTAGTAACAGTCCTAGAGTTCTAACACTACTCAGCAATGCGTACACTTATTAATTAGACTTTAAAAATGAAATGCATTTATCTATAGTCTGTTTTAAATAATAATTTTGTCATGTTTTTACATCTGTCTTGAGTAAAGATGTTAAATATTTATTTTTCTTACGCAAACGCATTTTTCCCCTTTCTTAAATTAAAAGTGTTACAGCGGGAAACGTGACAAAGAAAAGTAAGAGTTAGGCGCTCATTTTACTCTATTTTCCAGGGCGTTAATTGTGATTATCACGGAAGAAAATTAGGTTAAGAGCCTCGCCCGTCCACTTAAACGAGGAATATTTTCCATAGACCTGGAAGAAAAATCTTAAGAAGTGATGACGTGAAAGCATTATAAACCCCATGCTTAACATTTACGGAACCTCAGAGGAGGTGAGAGGAAAATAGGAAACGTAGTTTATGTAGCATATTTAATTGTGTTTTATGAGACTTGATGTTTACTGTAACTGGTATTCTCCCTCTCTCCTTTTCTGCCTGTATTTCTCTCTCTTCTTATCTCTCTCTTCCTTTATCTCTATGTTTCTTTCTGTCCCTCATTCCTTCCCTGATTCTTTCTTTTACTCTACTTTTCTTAATATCTTTCTCTCTCTTTCTTTCGTTTCTTTATTTCTCTTTCTTTTCTTCTTTTACCCCTTTCCTTCCATTTCACCTATTTTTATCTGTTTATTTCACTCCTTCTTTATGTGTAACCTTGTCTCCCTCTCTTTCCTTTTCTCTTCCTCGGCCTCTTTCACCCCCTCTTTCTCTCGCCGGGAAAATGGAGTACTTTTGTTAGCGGGATTCTTGCTGTAACACTCTTTTTTCTCAAAAAGGGAAAACAGTGAAAGAAAAACAAATAATTAACGTCGTTACTCAAGACAGGTGAAACAACATGACAAATTATTGAAAACTGTGTTTTACCTAGAAGGCAGAATTGAGTAAATATACGGATTGATGTTTAGTGTTCGACTCTAATACTGTAACTGTGAATGTTATTACTTCCTTGATGACAAAAAGAAGCAGCAGTTGCTCGTTTTTCAAAACGTTCCTGTCCTTTTTATCTCTCACTCTCTTTCTCTCCATTTCTTTATTTATTTACTTCTTTTTCTCCCTGTTCACATTTTTATCCCTCGTGTCTGTCATTGTTTTTGTATTTATTTCTCTCCCTTTCTGTCTCTGTCCCTTTTCTTTGCTCTGTCCATCCTTCCCTCATTCTTTTTCTGTCTTTCTTTCACTCTTTCTTTTTGCCTATCTGTTTCTTCCCCTATTTCGTGATATTTCTTCCTTCTCTCTGTTTAGATTTTTATACTTCACATCTGTCATTATTTCTCTCCGTTACTGTTTCTCTGTCCTTTTCCTTCTCACCATCCATCCTTCCCTCATTCTGTTTCTCTGTCTTTTTTTCACTCTTTGTCTTAATGTTTCTTTCTCTATTTCTTGTTATTTATTCCTTTATTTCTCTCTTTTTCTCCCTGTTAAGATTTTTATCCTTCATTTATGTCATTGTTTCTGTATTTTTTCTCTACTCTACCATTATTTCTGTCCCTTTTCTTCTCTCTGTCCATCATATCCCCTCATTCTTTTCCTCTGTCTTTCTTTCACTCTTTCTCTTTGTCTCTCTTTTTCTTTCTCTATTTCTTGTTATTTCTTCCTTACTTTCATCCCGTCTCTCTCTCTCGCTCCCTCTCTCACTCACTCTCTCTCTCTAGTTTATTGTTTCTTTTTTTCTTCTATTATCTCCTCTCCAGCCCCTACTCCCCTCACAATTCTATGTCTCTTAAGTATTTCCTATGAATTACATATCATCTTTACTGTACTGTTTCTCAATCTTTTATCGTTGACCCCATTTTGATTTTCTCTGTGCTGCGTCTCTTCAGTTTCTCCTTTGTCCTCAGTCGATCCCTTAGTTTGTTTCCTATTTATCTTTAAAGGAATAGGATAATGCCTGGATCAATAATCTAAATAATTTATCTCATAATGATAATAAAAGAGAAATAAAGTTACAAGATACATATTAATAGGAAATACATAAGTGGCAGAGAGTTGTGACGGGAGTAGGGACTGGAGAGGAGAGAATAGAAAATAATAAAAGAAAAAGAATAATAAACTAAAGAGAGAAATATGGAGAAAGAGAAAGATAGGGTGAAAGTAAGGATGATCCAGATATTATATATAAATCATGGCACCCTACCAGTATTGAATTTTAAAAATAAACATCATTTGCAGTCTGGATAGAACGCGTACGTAGAACCAGAGGCTATACCCCAAAGGGGTTGAATCTGGAGAAGGTTACGTACTAATTAGCAGAACGTACCGGACGTGACAGAAAACTGATAACCAACCCTGTCTCTCCCCTTCCTCCTCTTCCTGGAACAGACAGTGGCAAACAAAAGGCCCGTAAATTGAATCTGAAGAAAGTTACGAGAAGCCAATTAAGCGTTTGAAGGCAAGCAACTGACCACTTTTCCCTCTCTCTCCCTCCCTCACTCTCAACCACCCCCGTGGTTGTAATTAACTGCTGAAGCTCCGATTAAAAGCCTTTTCCCCCCCGAACAAGACTTTCTGCCGAAGTTTCTCACTGCGCGGCTCTCCTCCCAACTCCCTCTGGGGACGGACATTGTAATTACAAATATAGATCTCCACACTGCTCCACCACCGTGACCGGAATGGAGCCTCCGTGTCTGGCTGGCTTCAACATTCAAATGCTTGGACACGATCCAAGGCCGTGGAAAATCGTTAAAGTAAAAATAAACGTGGGAAACGCCTCGATAGGAAGAGAGAAGATCCAACATGTCCATTTCGACAGGAAGAATTTAGGGGGATTGTATTCTAGTTCTGTACGCTTCCAAATTATCTAGGAGGGTCACAGAAGCCATGTAAGAATCCTCAGTACCAAAATCATACTATAATGCAGTTCGTACAAAAGGCGCCGAAAGAGCACTAGCAATTGTGAAAAGGGAACTACCAAGATCAAAAAAATCCTCAAAAGTATCCTGAGGTAGATTTTTCAACTAAAATTTCTTGGCACAGACCCAAGCTCCCAGCTTCATTCTGTAGATTTTAATGGAGTGTAGCATGGGAAACAGTGGAATAACAAAGGGTGTTGGATTGGGAAGGGATATTTTGACGGTAGTTAAGGACATCTGCTACTTGCTAAGCGTAATAACTAGGGATGGTAGAAGTGTAGTAGACATGAAGAGTAGGAGAGCACAGACAAGGAAGGCTTTCGCGAAAAAGAGGGATTTACTTACGGGTAATAAAAGTGTAAATATTAGGAAATTGTTGCTAAAATGTTCGTATGGAGTATGGCGTTATATGGGTGCGAAACGTGGACGATAGGAGCTGGGGAAAGGAAAAGAATAGAAGTCTTTGAAATGTGGTGCTATAGGCGAATGCTGAAAATCGAATGGGTGGATATAATCACAAACGAGGAAGTTCTAAACAGAATAGTAGGGGAAAAGCGAACAATATGGAGGACGTTGACTAAGAGAAGGGATAGATTAATAGGCCACGTTTTAAGACAAAATTAGTTTTAGAGGAAAATGTGTGGGGTAAGAACACAAGAGGGAGGCCAAGGAAGGAATGATCTAAGCAGATTAGGGAGGATGTGGGTTGTGCTACTTAAAAAGGAAATGAAAAGGCTTGCGCAAGGTAGACCAGTCTTAGGTCTGAATACCACAACAACAACCTAACTGTTTAAAACTGTAACATGGGAGGACGCTCAACCACTTCTCTTCTGCACGTGGTTACCCAAACAATAATTAACCCTGAGATTTTAGAATCTTCCTCTTTAATTTATTTATTTGTAATAGCGATTAGGACCCCATTTATTATTATTGTGTGTTTTTTATACAAATAAAAGTATCATTAAGTAAAATCATTAAATAATTAAAATAAGAACTCCCCGCAATCTTTTACAGTATGAAGTAAAAGTATCTAATCTACCGACCAACGACTCGTACTCAGTCGGCAACACACATCTCTCTGACTTCCAAAGATAACCTTCTCATCCTTCTTCCCACTACTAACCTGCACGCATGCTGTAAGTAACAACCCACAGGAAATAATAATACTAAGGGGGAAAAAATTACACTCTGATTAACACTTCATATTGAACGTCACCCCCCATCCACCTTTTTACGGATTAATAAACAGTATATTGCGCACCCTATAAATATTCATGCAACAATAATTTAGCAATTAGCGTAATCCATAGGGAATGAGTTGTTGCCAGTAGAGCTGTGGGGGATGGGGAGAGCTGGGAAAGAGAGAGAGAGGGAGTGTGGACGGAAAGAAGGGAAAAACAGACGCGACGTTGCTGAAAATTGGCTCCATCGAATTTCAAGGAAGAGAAACTCCTCTCTAACGGTATATTATAATATCTGTGGACCTCATCAATGATCCCTGACTCGGTAATTCGTACAGAAACCGTCAAAAGAGAATCATCAATTTCTGAAGAAGGAATTACCCACATCATCGAAACAACTTATCAGGAGTATCCTGAAGTGCATTTGTCACCTCAAATCTGTTGACCGCAGGCTCAATATTGCATTATTTTCTTCGAACTTTCCGAGAAATCTCCCCTTTTTAATGTTGAAAATGTATTTTCCTTTCCCCTTCATGTTGTCGATTTTTCGATTCACCATTAACATTTTTCCCCTTCAAATATATATACGAAAATACTTTCGTTTTACAGCATTTATTTGTTCTACTTTCTGAATTGTCCTCGGTCTTCATATCTTTAAAGAAAACTGTAAAATTTGTTAAAGATAACTTTGCGAATGACGTAGGGATACACGGATCCTCAATTCAATGACGACGAAATAACTGCTGTTTATTGGAATTTTAATATTTCCGACGCCTCCCCCTCCACCCAACCCCCCTCCCATTCAAAATAGTGGTACCCCCCGCTGGTGAGTCGCCAATTTGGTCGAAATTGTTTCATTAGTCAGTATGAAGAAGTTTGTTTTATCTCCATTTTTCGACCCTTATTTGCGGGATGCAATTTTTATGCGTCATAATTATACTCAGCGACTCACATTACAGCGATTTAGAGCCCCAATCTCGATTGTTTTCTAGCTATTTTTTGTGTTATTCCACCCCGCCCCTAAGAATACACCTCTTAGATTATGGATGAGATTCAAATTATACGCTAACAGTATCGGAGGACACACTATCAAATTAATTGGGCCAGAATAATGTTTAATTGATGGGAATGTTTTGCGTTTTTATTTATTTAAAATTTTCGACCCTTATACCAATCCATTACAGGCAGTAGCCGAATATTACCCAAACAGTGCTAATGTCCGGGTCGCAAACTGCGCGTGTAAGAAATTTGGTCGGAATTGGTCCACTCGTTTAGATTTGTACGTAGAACATACAAACACGCATACAGATAATTTCATTACATTGAGTAACTACAAAGATAGCTTTTATATGACGTAGGGAGTCAAGGATCCACGTTTCAATGACGGGAACCAAAGATATTATAACTGTGAGCGTAATAGACTCCGGTATTCTGTTAGAGAGGAGTTCCTCAACCTCAAAGTTCAATGGAGCCAATTTTAAGCAACGTCGCGTCTGTTTTACCACTCCTCTCTTCCTCTCTCTCTCTCTCTCTCTCTCTCTCTCTCTCTCCACTCTCCTCGAGCAATAAACTCATTCCCTATGGATTACGCTAATTGGTAAATTATTGTTGTATGAATATTTATAGGATGCTCACTATTCTGTTTATTACTACTCCGGAAAAGGGAGGTTGGGGGGCAGTAACATGGTAATTGTAATACATGTGAAAATATAAAGCATTAATGACAGAGAAATATTTTTCCTGGCCGTGCGTCATAACTGTTTATTGATTATTAATACGAAATTAAAAATAAATACATCAACATTCAAATGGCGGAGGTTGAGAAGGAAAAATCTCCAGCATGGAGTTCATGTTAGGTTAATCAAAGTTAAGGAATTATTAATGTTTATGATATTACAATGTTTCATCTCCTCTTAAAATCGTCTAGTCGCGTCCTTTCTACTACACCGTATCGTTATTTGACCCTTACGTTGTCGCGTTGTGGATTACAGACATTGAAAATGGATAGTTATCGCTCTCACGTAGCCTGTCAAACGAGAGAACTAAATAGCTGTTTAGCGAGAAAAAAATGATAAATTTTACACAAAGATTTAATTACAAGTACTGACACATTATAATTAGCTAAATAATAAATACAAAATCAACTGGAATTGCTCAGATTCTTACAGCAACCTCACGCTAAGCGGGGGGAACCAAGTTCGATTCCCGGGTCCAGGTCGGCATTTTTCCATTCTTATCCTCTAAATGGCGCGTTATATAAACACCAGGGCCGCGTACACCCAATTTAATTTCTTGAAGATGTACACATGTCTCTATACACACGCAAATCAGTCCTAAGAAGAGATGATTCGAGTATCTAATTGACTGGGATTTTTTTTGTAAATTTGTCTGTTTGTATGCGCTCATTCAAGGTACGAGAAGATTTCTTGCCTCCATTAAGACGCTGATGAGTCGTCATGGCGGCGATTATGACGTCATAAAGTAGGGGGCATGGAAATATATAACTTTTTTCAAAAAATGAGACGCTTTCTCTCTCTCTCTCTCTGATGGTATCATCACGTGTCGATAAAGACTTTACCGTTCGTGGAATAAAGTACTGTGTAGCGGGTTGATTAAAAAAAATACGGGCATCGCCGGGCACCCAGCGTCCATTTATTTTTCCCTTCACCTTGTCGGTGGTTCTATCAACACAGAAATTGTAATTTCCGTCCGTTCTAATTCCGTTATCGGACTGAAATTAATCCAGTGACGTAATCCTAATAACTAGATTGCAGCTTTTAATCTTGGAATGCGCAGAGTTATGGAATAATAATCCCCCTTTTTTTTTCTCCCCAGCGCGCCGTGGCCTGGAAATATTCCGGGGTCTTTCCTAACCACACACATGGGGATGAAATATGGCCCAGTATGTTTTTATCGTTAGGTAGTGTCATCGAAACGGAAACAATTGGAATTTCCCCTTTTCCCCTACTGCGCCAACCACGCCACGGCGTTGAAGGAGGAGGAGAAGAAGAAAAATAATTGAATTCTGGTATACCGTCCTCCTTGGTTTCTTATTGTTATGCGGCGTCGTCACTAAGGGTTGTGGGGGGGCGAGGGGAGGGAGTGTGAGGGTCGCCCAGCCAGAATGTTGAAATTCCATTGCGAAGTGGGTGAAGGGGTGGAGGGATGAAAAGGCCGTCTAATGACAGAGGCGGTGGAGGAATGTGGTACGCCATAGAATGTTCCTCTGGAATGCCGCCGCCCATAAAGCCACATCTCATTAATATCTCTGCTTCTTGCGTCGTCGTCGCAAAGGAATCGATAAAAATGAAAAAAAAAATTTCTCTGGGTCAAATAAACACCCACACTCGAGGCCAATGCCAAAAAATGGCGTCTATTTTTCCCCCCGGCGTAAATAAAAGAAATTCCTAGGAACGATCCAAAGCTAACTGTACGATTATTTGCATTACCGTGCGATAAGTAAATAAGATAAATAAATTATTTCACAAATATTAGAAATTTGATGATTTTACGTACCTGATGATGTCATAAAATCAGGACGAAACGTGAAAAAGCGAAACGTCTAGCTGGATAGCTAGAGTAGGAAACAAATTAGAGGAATTACTCTTTATTGCCTCGGTTTCTCAGCCATTATTCTAAACAAAGAGTAGCTTATGCCTAATCCGCCATTTCTAACGACAAACAGATTTTATTTTTTTAATTACACAATCATTATTTCATGCAATCAATACAAATCAATAGTTGTTGCTTGTATTGTAACGTTTAAAGGGTCTTATTTGTTTTAAGTTAAGTGAGCAGGTAGAATAAATAATAATAAAGTAAACAATAAATTACGTTTAACTCAATAAAAAGACAAATAAAATATAATCGTATCAACCTGCTCTTTTAAAAGAAATTATTCGTTTTGGAAAAATAATTTACTTTATAAATTAAAATTGATTGCAAATGGTTTCTGTCTCTCAGTGGACGGTCGGCTTAAATACCTGCTCAATCACTAATTTATGGTGGCAATGGCTTCTGTGGCCTTCAGAAGACGGCATTAATGGATTTATGCTCGTTTTGTCGCGTTACCGACATCAGAACTCGTAGACAGACCTGGCCGGAACCTTTGGAATCATTGAAGACATTGAAGTGGTAGCTTCTGGAATTGGCTTCGATGAACGCCTCCTCCATGTGCATCCTCAGGTGTTTCCGTCCCATCAACGACAACTCTCAAAACTCCTGTTCAGCATCCCGGCTCTACAACTCCATCACTTCCCAACCTAACTACCTCCTAAACCTTTTACCAACCACGAAAACTGTAACTTCCCCCATCCCGGTACAAATTTTGACAACTAGGTGAGATTCTTACATTTTCGAGTTCCCATACACGGGCTTCAAACGTCTGCCCGAAAAGTCAGGAAATTACACACACCAGGGGTTACCGGACCATCTGTCTGGGACCAAAACATTGAGACCTAAGATTATTTCATCCTACACATTTATGAAACTGCTGGCCAGCGGCTACCTAATCCCTCAAAGACCGTCTCTTCATAGATATTGTGAAGACCCGGACAAATACCAGCGATAGTCAAGAACCCCCGACTATTCGCCACTCGGAAAATATTTAGTTATAATTTATCAAATTGTAATGAAAATAACCCCTTAAATACGGAAGGTTTTATATATGAAATAATGACTGTGTATTAGTAAAATATAATTTAATTGGACTCTTGTTGTGGTGGTGTTGGTATTCCCTCATAAGTCTGCTCTGATGCATACCTCTATGCTAACCTAACTTTCACAAGCTTTTTTTATATCCACAACCTTCCTAATCTGCTTAGTGCATTCCATCCATGGCCTCCCACTAGTTCTTGCCCCACACACTTCTCTCTAATGCTAATTTTATAAGACCCTCGTGTCTTAAAACGTTGACTATTAATCCATCCCTTCTCTTGGTCAACGTCCTCCATATTGTTCGCTGTACACCTATTATGTTTCCTCATTCTCCTGTGGCACCACATTTCCACGTTTCGCACCCATATAACACCACGCTCTATACGAATATTTTTAGCAATGTTCTCCCAATATTCACACTTATATTACCCGTTAGTAAATTCCTTTTTTTTTCGCAAAATCCCTCCTTTCCTGTGCTATCCTACTCTTTGTGTCTACTATACTTCTACCATCCCTAGTTATTACGCTTTCAAAGTAGCAGAATTCCTTAACTTCCGTCAAAATATCCCTTCCCAATCTAACATCCTTTGTTATTCCAGTGTTTCCCGAAGTATACACTATTAATCTTCATATTGAAGTATTTCTTTAGGACCACGTTCATTCCATTTATTATGGTTTCCAAGTCTTCTTCTAACTCCCCTAATACTATAATATCATCGGCAAAGCGTTATCTTTTATTTCTTCTCCTTGTAATATGATTCCTTTCCCATATTCCGCTTTTACTTTTTCATCGCCTGTTCTATATGTAAGTTAAACAGCATGGGTGACACACTGCTTCCTTGGCTTACTCCTTTCTTGATATCTTCTTTCTTTTCTTGATCTTATAATCTAATTACTGCTGCCTGTCTTCTGTAGAGGTTATTTATAAGCCTCCTTTTTCGATATTTTATTCCAGTGCTCTTCAAAATCTTTAATAGAGTCTTCCAGTTGACATTATCAAACGCTTTTTCTAAATCTTCAAATGCCATAAACGTAGGCCGGAGGTTTCGTATCCTGTCTTCTAAATTAGTGGCTAAGTCAATATTGCTTCTCTTGTCCCTATATCTTTCCTAAAACCAAACTGATCTTCTCCTAACTCGCATTCTGTGTTACGTTACATTCTCCTATATACTATTTTCATTAATATTTTGTATGTATGGGATACTAAAGTACTTGTTCTGTGCTGTTCGCTTCTATCAGCCCCCGTCTTCTTCGGTATGGGTATAATTATATTTTTACTAAAATAACTTCAAATTAATCCCTTTATCTAAATAATAATAATAATCAAAAAATATAATGTTTAAAAAGAACTAAAATTTTAGATGTTTTACTTCTTTTTAAGCTTTTATTGCAAGACAATCGATTTATTGAACTATTTATTTTATTTTATGAGATTCTTTTAGACCCCGTGGAATATTGCTAATTGCCTAGCTTTATTATTAAACCGCTGTTGACTGTTAATCAGACGTGCCAATTACCCCAGCTACCTTTAACGTCGTCCTCCGGAGCTCTACGTATGAGAGTTTAGGGCAGTAACCACAGTGGATTCACGTGCGGCCCCGGCAATTAGGACACGGCGTGACGGCGGTTGGCGTCGAAGAAGCTTTAATATTAACGGTTTACCTCCCACCCCCGCCCCCGCAGCTGCCGCCACCACCAACCACCCCCACACTGACGTCGCTTTAGCCCTTCTTAACTATTAACGCGCCACCTCTTCATCCCCAGCCAGCAACGCACGGGATTTTATTTTTATTTTTTTTACACACACACACACTACCTTGCTTTACCACGAGGACCACAGAAACCGCATCCTTCCTCAGAGAGGGGGACTCATTAATTATACAGGATTACGTGTGTTTCTATCGTACATTCTCGGATTGAGGGGAAGAAAACTTGTTCAGAAAAAAAAAACTCGTGAGAGAGAAATTTGCTAGGTATGAAAAGTGTGAGGAAAAACCCCATTAATAGAAAGTCAAATGTAAATGAGGTGGTATAAGATAGACTGAGTTGACTTAAAAGGTCTACCTAAATTAAATCTCATCGCGCCATTCACTATTTATAACCACATAAAAGGCACCAGAGATTTATGTAGGGGATCTGAAACGAGAAGGATTTAAGGGAAGTCTAAAGGACATATTTTTTGCAATAATATAATCTGAAATCATAGAAAATAAAACGCAGAAATTTTCCCAGAAAAATTCTTAAACTTATGATACATATATGGAGGAATAATAAATGATTAATTGTAAAACGGAACCAAAAATATTATCTTATTTCTCAACATTTTATTGTCACAAGGTTTTTTCTAATTTATAAATACATTAAATAATAAATGAGTGGGCGTCAATAAATCTCAACTCCGACATTTTAAACATTTTTATTATTAACAAATGTAAAAGAATCTACAAATTAAAACATTTAGAAATTAATTAATTTTAATGATTTTTGTTTTCCCCAGCTGAGCTCTAACCAAAGATATAACATAACAAGAGACTAGTAAATACTCATAGCTGAGCGAGAGATTATTGCCTCTTGTTCCTTACTTTGCGTTAATACTCACCTAATTTGGCATTTCGGGGTCGGCATTTGAAGTACGCAGGCCTCTGAGGTGTTTCCTGGTTTCCAGTTTTGTTTCCTGGTGACACTTGGGAGCCAGATCGCCTCTCCTCTCTGACTCCATGAAGCCATCCAGTCCGACTTTCCGTTACGCTAGCTCCTCTCTGACTTCTTAACACTAACTCTATTTTCCAAATCATCTTTTCGAGTTCCTCTCCACACAGAACTAACCTCTCCTAAAAACCTCATTGGTCTGCCCGCTTTTTCTACCTTCCCCAGGCCCTCCAATGGGGTAGGCGTCACTACCATTCCTCTCCAAAAATTCAAACTTTGGGATGGACCACCCCTAGTCATCTTTTGGGTCAACCACCTTGCTGACCTTGTCTGACCGGGATTTCTTGGCTGGGCTGAAAAATTCTTCCAGAGAAAGCACTGCGCCTGTCAGGTTTCAAGTTTATGATTATAGTTCCTACTCGTATGTATATATAAATATGTATTGTTTGTTGTTGTGGTATTCAGTCCAAGGACCGGTATGACGCAACCCTCCATGCTAACATAATTTTCGCAAGACTTTCCATTTACGCGTAACTAGCTCATCCCATATCCTTCATAAACTGCTTATCGCATCCCATCCTTCGCCTCCCTCCATTTTTCTTACCCCACACACTTCCCTCTAATGATATTTTTATAAGACCCTCATTTCTTAAAACGTAGCCTATTAATCTATTCCTTCTCTTGGTCAACGTCCTCATTATTGTTTGCTCTTTCCCTATTCTGTTTAGAACTTCGTTTGTGATTCTATCCACCCATCTGATTTTCAGAATTCTCCTATAGCAGCACACTTCAAATGCTTCTATTTTTTTCCTTTCCGCAACTCCTATCGTCCAAGTTTCTCACCCATATAACGCCACGCTCCATTTTACATTTTTACCAATATTTTCCTAATATTCACACATATATCACCCGTAAGTAAATCCCTCTTTTTCGCGAAAGCCCTTCCTTGCCTGTGCTATCCTACTCTTTATGTCTACTATACTTCTACCATCCCTAGGTATTACGCTTCCCAAGTAGCTAAATTTCCTTAACTTCCTTCGAAATATCCGTTCTCAATCCAACAGCCCTTTTTATTCCACTGATTTCCATTAAAATTAAAGATCATTGGCAGCTTCGGACCTTGAGGAGCACTTGTACAAAATTTTGGTCAAATTCATACCCAGCCTATATATACTGACGGATGAACTGATAATGGTTTTTTAGTATTATAGATGTCAATGTTAGTAAGATTTATTAATATATATGTTGTTGTGGTATTCAGGCGTTAGACTGGTCAGATGCAACCTTCCACACATACCAACGTTTCTAGCAACGATTTCCTAATATTCACACTTATATTACCCTAAGTAAATTCCTCTTTTTCGCGAAAGACTTCTTTGCCGGTTATTACACTACCCGAGTAGCATAATTCCTTAACTTTTGTCAAAATATCCCTTCCCAATCTAACAACCTTTGTTATTCCACTGTTTCCCGTACTACACTCCATAACCTTGGTTTTCCCTCTATTAATCCTCATATTGAACTCTTTCTCCAGGACCATGTTCATGCCATTACTATGTGTCCCAAGACTTATTCCGACTGCCCTAATACTACAATATCGTCGGCAAAGCGAAAGGTTTATATTTTATTGTCCTTGCATTATGATTCCTTTTCCATATTTCGTTTTAGCTTTCTTCATCGCCGGTCCTATATAAAAGATTAAGAGCGTGGGCGGCGACAGACTACATTCTTGTGTTCCTCCGTTCTTTGTTTTTTCTTGATGTTCAGTTCTAATTACTGCTGCCTGTCTTCTGTAGAGGTTGCGTATAAGCCTTCATTCTCAATATTTTATTCCTATCCATATTCCGTTTTAACTTGCTTCGCCTGTTCTATATATGTATAAGTTAATCTATTTCGTTTATGTAACTTATTTATCGTTGTTATTGTTTTCGCCCCCCGGCTGTTACCATTCCAACAATCTTTCTTCTTCATTTTTTTTGATAGCTTCCTCAATCGCTCAATTGAAGTGGCAAGGCTGCGTGAAATTGACGTAAATGTGTATCGATTCTCATCCTCGCGCAGCCCCTATGAAGTTACCCATATTTGTTTTCCACTCTGGTGTTTGTGCGAGTCATCGTCAAATGTCAGATTAGCTACGTGTCAAGTTTTTTAATCTCTCATATTTCAGAAGGAAGCTGAATTATTCTCTTCTCCTCCCCATTCCACCCTTTTTTCCACCCTTCCCTCCCCCCTTCCTCGCAACTCGCCATTTACACTTTGACGTTCGCAGTTTACAAACACCATCCCCTTTCTTTGTTTGTTTGTTTGTCCCGCCTCCCCTCTCCTTCTCCTCCGCCCTCACCAAAGCAACTAAATACTTTTGAAACGTTAACTTTGAATTGACAATATCCCCGGCGGCGGCTGCGGCGGCCATGTCGCCCCCTCAGTGCGATGCAACTCGTTGTCGTCGTCGTCGTAGTCGTAGTCGAGTTGTCGCCTCAGGGCGGCGGAATCGAAATTTCAGTGGCCATTGAAACAATGGGACTCGTTACAGGCGATCGATGCGCGACCATTGTTCCGCTGTCCGCAGCGCCACGGCAAACACGCACTGCAAGCTGTTGCGTTCGTCGCTCACATACACGCACAAAGCGCGTTCAGTTCAGTTCAGTTCGTGACAGGCGAAAATTATCGTTAAATAACTGTGAGGGGTGGAGGTGAGGGTTGGGGGGAGGAGGTTAGTAGGTTTAAACGTCACCTCATCATGCAATCAAATTCCGTAGATCCGAAACGCGTACGGAGTGAATAAAATCCTGCCATAATACGGCTTCTTTGACAATATCGCAAATTAAATTTAATTCTAATACCTATATATATATATATATATATATATATGATAAAATAAAAAAAAAACAATTTACAGCGAACACAGAGGATTTATTCAATGACTCTCACGTTTCGTCATAACAGCTTATTAATTAATTTAGTTCTATCCATTAAACAATTTTTATGCCTACAATGCCACAAGACCATTGCCAGATAATAAATAAATAAATAAATATATATATATATATATGGTAACATGAAAAGTTATGTTGAACAATGCAGGCCAGCTTGCGAGTTGCAATTGTTGATGAACTGACGCAACCCGGGCCAACAATGTGGTCTGGCGAAACGTTGGGAGTCGTCATGGGGTGATTCGAGCAGAAGGTTGTGTCGGCGGGACGACGAGAGAATGACCACGCCCTGCAGATATAATTATTTTTCATGCTCTGATTGAAATTAAAACTATTAAAATCAAGTTTTGGTGTTTTTATGAAAAATACCTGGCA
This sequence comes from Eucriotettix oculatus, assembly GCA_034510155.1. NCBI lineage: Eukaryota > Metazoa > Arthropoda > Insecta > Orthoptera > Tetrigidae > Eucriotettix > Eucriotettix oculatus. The sequence continues at coordinate 205,476,334 of CM067377.1, read as the reverse complement.
CCCTAAATGAATTAAGGAATCCACGAATACGGAGCTTTTGTAGCTTTGGCTCATGTGAACTGGAACACACTATTAAGGATTTTGAAGAGCACAGGAATAAAATATTGAGAATGAAGGCTTATACGTAACCTCTACAGAAGACAGGCAGCAGTAATTAGAACTGAAGATCAATAAAAAACAAAAACGGAGGAACACAAGAATGTAGTCTGTCGCCCACGCTCATAATCTTTTATATAGGACAGGCGATGAAGAAGCTGAAACGAAATATGGAAAAGGAATCATTCTGCGAAGAATAAGAAACAAAAAGAACCTATGTTTTGCCGATGATATTGTAGTATTAGCGGAGTACGAAAATGACTTGTAAACCATAATGAATGACATGAAAGTGGTTCTGGAGAAAGACTTCAATTTGAGGATAAATAGAGGAAAAAACAAGGGAATAGAGTGTAACGTACGTCAAAAAAGTAAAAACGTCAAAAAACCTTCCGTTTCTTTCTGCACTTTTTTCTTTCGATGATATTTTCACCTCTAGCAAAGTCCGCACTCAACTTCAAGAAGCAAGTGAGTTTTTATTCTCTTTGTCTCACCTATCAGTAGATATCTTTATTTCCCAGGTGCACCAACCCCCTCAGAGCTACAACACTGTAAAAAAAATCCATTTTAGAACCCCTCAATCTTTAGGCCCTTGTAATTCCAAAACTGAGGATTTTGGAAAAAAAAACTCTGAGGACCCACGGTTGATTGGAAATTCGATTCTCTAATATTTTGGTCCAATGACTTTTTCTTCTCAGACCAGCGGAAATGGGACAAAATTTCTCAGTAAATTTGACGCTTTTTCGCCATTTACACAACCAAGGATTTAAAATAGGGTGGATTTGGCAACAGAATAAATTTAGGCTGTCGATAATCACGTACGACGAGTGTTTACACAAGTTTACTGGCTAATAGAAATCGTAATATAAAAATTTAATATCAAAAACAAACTCTTTTTTGTTTCTATTCTTCAAAAATCTATCTCTGGCGTTAACTTAAAAAAAAGTCTGTCGGTTTCCAGAAAATTCCACAAGTTTCTTTTTTGTCTATTTAAAGTTTAAGTGCCTCATTTTAGAAAACAAGTTTTTTCTTGCACCCATTCTTAAAAATTTTTCTTACTTTCTCAACCAGTGCCATTCCTCAGAATCAGGTAGAAAAATATGCTCTCTGATCTAAATTGTATCTACAATAAATTATTTTCCGTTTTCTTTTCTTTGGCTCTCCGTCCCATTGAAGGCCTGACTTTAAACCTCCCCGACAAATCTCTGATTCCACACACACTTCCCCCTTCTTTATTCTACGTGGTATAAACGCCGCCTCACGTGACGTTTCTTCAGCAATATCGAAATTAACTTTCGGCGACCGCGAGAGAGGAAGTTGATGGACTTGCGGGAAAATTTCGTAGGTCATCGTCCCCAATTAGTCAAACATCCTTAATCTCCTGACCTAGGTAGCAACGAACGGACCTTTGCAAAAAGGGTGGCTGGCGCCTCTCTAATCCCGGAATTATCGCATTTGCTCCGCCTGTCTCCGAATATTCTCGTTCAACTTTATGAATTTAATTTGTTCAAAGAGAGGGCATGACGTAGAACGATGTGTAGAAAAACTAGTCCAAGGACCTGTAAAATAATAAGAAATTTAAATTAAATTAAGGTGAGGTCAAATTCACACACAAACCATTTTTTATTTTATGTTAGCCACTTTTTATTTTTAAATTATTATAAAAACTGACAAAGAGCCTTATTAACTCATTTTTTAAATGTTGTGGTATTCTGTCCTAAGACTGATCTGATTCAACTCTCCATGCTAGCCTACGTTGCGCAAGTATTTTCATTTTCTCATAAGTAGCACAAGCCACATCTTCCTTAATGTGCTCAGCGTATTTTATCCTTGGCCTCCCTCTTCTGTTCTTACCCCACACACTTCCCTCTAATTAATTCCTTCTCAACGTTTTGCAATTTCTTCATGGACGGACAAAGCGTGATTAAATTCTTTCTTCTTCTTGTTGTTCTTCTTCTACTTTGGCTATGCAGCCCATTCAGGACCTTGGCCTACAGGGTCGACTGCGGACCGTCATCTTGCACGACACATTCCTCCGAATTTGGAGTGATACGTGGTCAGCGTGTCGATTCCCCGTCAGTCCTAATCCCGGCTTTCGCGACAGTATGGCGACTCAGGCATCCAGGATTCGAACCCGGGACCTCTTGGTTGTGAGGCAGCGACGCTAGCCACTAGACCACTAGTTTTATTTTTTAGAATTCATAAAATTGATAAGGACCAATATTAAGGCCCTGAAAAATTTTGTCGCTTTGTGTTATTAGGCTGTCTGAAGCGACATCTGTTGGAATGATGATACACTTTCTAACGACGTGAATCTCGGCTGGTAACAGGCACGTGCAGCAGCTCCCCTTTAATAGCTTCGGTGGGGATTTTGAAAGGCAGGAGAGGAGGGAACGGGGCAGCAAGGGATTTTACTGGAAACGTTTTACCTCCGTGAGGAGAAAGAGAAAGAGGGAAAGGAGCCCCGAGTCCAACGCCAGGGTGGCGTCGAGCTTGCGACGACGTCTCCGTCGGTTCGATAACCCCTCGCCCCTTCCACAGTCTGACCCTTATGCTACAGTTCTCTCTTTCCCTCCCTCTCTCTCTCTCTCCCTCTCTTTCCCTGTCTTCGAATAGCTTCAGCCACGCTCCTTCGGCGAGCGATTACAAAATAACTCCGCCAACTGGAAATGAATAAGGAAAAAAAATTACCACGGTATAAAAAAGAGAGTAATTAAACTCGTTTCTGGCACCCTAAAAAAACAGAGAACGTTATATAATAAGGCCTACTTCTGAACGTCATAAGTTACAAAGGAAGAGAGGCTCTAAAATTAGCTTCAATAGCCACTATAAAACATACAAAGGGAAGTTACCTTTCAAAAAATAAATAATAGCGAAGAAATTTTCGTAAATAAAATAAGTAAATAAATTTCCTGATGGTTTTTGTCAAAAAATAAGTAAATATCCGAACCCCTAGATTATTTATCGTCTCCAAAATAAAGCAGGCTACTTTTAAATATTAGTCGAAAAGTGTTTTGAAGTTATTCGTACATAATTAAAGCTTATACAAGTCATTCCATGTTATTAACGAGGTTTCAAAATCATTTATCATTTTATTTATAATTTTTCTTGGAGCTTTCGGTATTACTTCGTCACTTTCCTCCAAATCAAAAAATATAAAATCACTCAGCCTACACATGTGTGCTTTTTTTACCATAGAATAATTTTACCGCATTTTTATTGGTATATTAAGATCAAAAAATTACCAGAATAACACAACTTCAAACACCGAAAACTGTTAATTAAATTAAACTGAAAAAACCCCATCAAATGTTTCATCCTCCCAACTTACTTTTCTTCAACATTTTACTGCAAAGAAAAAAGGAATAGTAAATAATTTTTTTATTAGAAAATATAACGTGACAATGTATAACATTAATATAAATTAAATAATTTATCTGAAAATTAAATATACAGGAAATGAGTTAATCAGCTTCTTTGTCAGTTTTGTTTTATAATTTAAATATTAAATATTACAACGTATAATCTATCATTTGAGACTTCTTCAGGTAAAATTTTAGCTGTACATGGAACCTCACTTCCTCAGCTCTTTGGTCCAAATTTAATTTTTAAATTATTATAAAAACTGACAAAGAGCCTTATTAACTCATTTTTTAAATGTTTGATGTTGTGGTATTCTGTCCTAAGACTGATCTGATACAACCCTCCATGCTAACCTAAGTTGCGCAAGCATTTTCATTTTCTCATAAGTAGCACAACCCACATCTTCCTTAATCTGCTCAGCGTATTTTATCCTTGGCCTCCCTCTTCTGTTCTTACCCCACACACTTCCCTCTAATGCTAATTTTACAAGACCCTCATGTCTTAAAACGTAGCCTATTAATCTATCCCTTCTCTTGGTCAACGTCCTCCATATTGTTCGCTTTTCCCCTATTCTGTTTATAACTTCCTCGTTAGTTACTCTATCCACCCATCTGATTTTCACCATTCACCTATAGCACCACATTTCAAAGGCTTCTATTATTTTTCCCATATAACGCCACACTCTATACAAACATTTTTAGCAACTACTTCGTAATATTTAGACTTATAATGTCCGTTAGTAAATTTCTCTTTCTCTCGAAAGCCTTCCTTGCCTGTGCTATCCTACTCTTTATGTCTACTATACTTCTACCATCCCTAGTAATTATTATGCTTTCAAGTAGCAGAATCCCTTAACTTCAAAATATCCCTTCCCAATCTAACAGCACTTTGTTATTCCACTATTTTCCGCACTACACTCCATTACCTTGGGTTTTCCCCTCTTTTTATCCTCAAATTAAACTCTTTCTCCAGGGCTCCGTTCATACCATTTATTAAGGTTTCCAAGTCCTCTTCCGATTCCCACCAAATACTACAATATCGTCGGAAAAAGCGTAAGATTTTTATTTATTCTCCTTGCACTGTGATTTCTTTTCTATATTCCGCTTTAACATTATTCATCGTCTGTTAAAAAAATAAGTTTAACATCATGGGCGACAGACTGCATCCTTGTTTTATTCCTTTCTTTATCTGACGTTATCATAAACTATACATAAAAATTTTCTTTCAACTATTTCAAAAATAATAAAATATACATTTATTTAAGATATTTTACAACGTTTCGGCCGTAAGCATCACAAGACATTTTCTCCCCTTGTATATAGAAGTAATGTTATTCGGCTCGAGATTTCCCTGCAAGTTCGTATTTTCTCTCCCTTCGTAAAAATATTCCTCGTCTAAATGTAAGGGCAGATGACAGTTCCTCCCTTTGTGTGTGTATGTGTGTGAAGAAACTCGCCACGACATACGTCCGCCAGCAGGAAAATAAAAATAAGAAACCCCGGAGTCAGGTTACTTTGCGGGAAAGATTAGGAGGACTTCACCCCCTTTTCAGTATTTTTCGCATGGCGGAGGAGGAGGAGGAGGACGAGGAAGGCGAGCGAGCATCTGCGTTTTTATGGTGCCACAAATTGTTGTGTTACACTTTTGTTGCCGAGGCTGAAACATCTGAGACCATCCTCAATTCCCCAACCCTTCACTCCATCCCCCCCCCCAATGTTCTCGTCAACCCAACCCCACACTTTCCCCAACAGGCGGAGAAAGTCAATATGGAGAAAGAACGAGGCACCAAGTAAAGAAATCCAGCCAGGGCGAGGAGTGGGAAGGGGAAGAGGAGGGGGGAAGAGGGAGGAAAAGGGTAACTTTAAGAGGCTCTAAGACTTGTGTTCACATTTTATTAGATTGTGACTTGCGCTGCCTCGTTAAAGAGGCACTCCGACGAGGAGAAGCGTTTCCTACAAGATCAGACACTCAATATTCCATGCGCAATACCTCTTATGCAGACGCTTTTCCCCCTCAACAACAACACCCCTCTGTCAATATTCATCAGTCCATATAACTTTACAAATACGAAACATGAAATTGTACAAACTTCCACCATCTTAGAATACAAAATTACAACAATAAAAATCAACATGCTTAAATTCATAAAGATAATTATGTTTTGGATAAGGACTATTATATACTTTTAAAGAAAAGTAGTAAAGTGAGGGCATACATAATCTATCATCTTGTAAGTTCTTTATGTCTTTGGTATGAAAGGGGGAGGGAAAGAGGGAAATTCACACTTATGTATTGTAATATACTTTTTGGGTATAAAACATTTATTAATTAACAGAACAAATATGATCAATTTTAAAATTTTTCATTTATTAATTTAAAGTGAATACACGGGCTTAATCTCAGGGGATTTTGGGTCTCTCAAGAGATGGAGTATGCAGTAGCTGAAAATAGAAAGAAAAATCATTAAATATTATTTATCCAGAGCAATGAGCAAGTTTCACAATTTTTTTTATAGCTTACCCACAATTACTGGGCCAACAAACATCCACCTCTCGAATGTTTGTGCGTCTCTCTGGCGTCTTGCAGGATTTGATCACGTCTGGACACGTCTGCTCACGTCCGTCCTCTCATCTGGCTTCTGGCTGCTCGGACCAAGTCTGTCCTTTCCTCCACTCGTCTCACTTCTGGATATCTGCTCGGACCAAGTCTGTCCTCTCCTCCACTCGTCTGCCTTCTGGTCCTGAGCCACCCATCGGCTTCCCTTTTAAATCTTCCGACGGGAATTCCCCTATTTCACAAAATTTCGGGGTTCCCCGCCCTCATTTTTTACACTCGTTCGGCGGGGTTTTCCCTCGGGGGTTCACCATCGTCATTTTTTATACACGCTCGGCAGGACTCTCCCGCGGGGAATCACCATCTTTCGGCCGATTAGCCATTGTTGTTGGCCGAACTGCGCCTCATAACGCCACAACCTCACAAAATCCGCCTTTTTTATCACAGTATATATATAAAGATTTTAGTAAAAACGTAATTACACCCACTACCGGAAAATCAGAAAGCATATAAGTAGACGTAGGATAAATGTTAATAACTGTGATATAACTTTCAGTCAGGTCACGAGTGGCTCCTAATTTCGACTGTAACACTCCACTAATAACAAAACACTTGGACCAATGGGACAAAGATGATGATGATATAGAATTTAGAACTTCCCGGTGTGAAGGAGCGTAATTGGTAAACGTAATTGTAGGTGAGCTGAAGGGTTATGTTCACGACACTGGAGAGATGTTGCAACTGATCTGGCGGTTGGACCTGGAATAGCTCAATTGGTTAGAGCAATTACCCGCGAAAGCAGGAGGTCTCGGGTTCGATTCCAGGGTCCGATCGATATATATATTTTCCCGTTCTCATCTCCTACATTTAGTTTCATGGTCTATGGCTGAGCCTAAATTGAAGCAATTTCTTCTCCCTTTGATGATATAGAAATTAATAATTCAGTCGTCTCCGTAATAAATTATTTCGAAACTGTTCTCATCGACCGCAGAAACTCTTTCTATCGACATTAAATAAAAGAACAGATAGATTTATTTCACTTGCATTGGGCAAAACGCGGTGTGAATGTTTAAAAGAAGGAAAATGAATGTAATATTAAAATTAAGCTGCAATGAAATTGAGGTTGAAAATTTTCTCTGGCCGCTTTAGTCATGTGACGTGCTCGTCTAAATTCTCATCCTCTTTTCAATCTCCAGACTATATTTTAAATCACAACTGGTGATGTTCCAAATTTAAATAACGCAACGACGAGTCACTTCTGTTTATTAAAAGGTTATACTAAATTTGTACTAATTGCTCTGTGGGTTTCCAACCGGGTTGACGAAATAATCAGTGACGACGTTTCAATGGCTGGCACGGGGCCATCATCTTCAGGACTGATTATCTCTTCAACCCCGGTTGGAAACCTTAGAGCAATTTATACATGTCGTTCAACGGGAAAGACCTCGTACTTCAGTTATATTCAATTTTGGTTTTTCCTGGCGAATAAGCTGCATTTTAATTTATCAGTTTGCAAATAGTCAGCTATCATAACTCCTATAATTTTTTTTGATTTTTTTTATATTCTCGTAGTTGTTCCAATCGTCATTATCGATTTAATTGCCGTATCTCTGTTGGAATCTCCCCTGCCTGGTATCGCGGTACAGCGTGACTCCCAGGGGAACTGAAAACGCTGACTCCGCACACACACATTTGTGACGTAATAGATGACCGATCCGGCAGTTTCTTTTTTTCCTTTCCTTGAAGCCGCCTCCCGACGGAAACAGTAACGTTCCACTCTTCTGGTTCCACGCCCCGCTCCCCCACCCTTATGATGACTAATGCTGACTGGACCAAGATTACCGACGTTGGCCCCTGGAGAAAGAGATGACGTCGGCAGATGCTTAGATAGGGCTTCATATAGGGTTTTTCTCTTTTACAACGTTGACAAATTGCAATTTGAAGAAAGAAATGGCTACTCCACTCTCGCCGCGACATCTGTGGATGAGTAGGGGGAGGGAGGGAGGTACGTTTACTCTGGTCACAAGGACGTTGGGGTTGCAATGAGATTTTCAGGTACACACAAACACACATACAATACCACTCCGTAACCCTAGAAGAGATGTAAAAATTTCCCAACGCAGTCAGTAATATTTTAGTAATAATAATAAGAGTGTTTTGCAAAACCTATTTCTACTACGAACTGAAAAAAAATCATACGGTAAGAAAGTGAGAGAGATCTGGCACCAAATTAACTCAGAGTTGAAACCATCACCAAAAAAGCAATCGTCTTCTTCAATTCCCCAAGCTATGAAATTTATATCAGGTTACTGTCGTGGTGCAATCAATGATTCAGAATGTAGTTTTTTTTAAACTTAATAATAGCAACTTCAAATATTTCTCGTTTCAGTAAATCGTAGGAGACAGTTACAAAAAAAAATATCTACGTGCAGAGGGCAAGAGCCGATTTTCATCTCGGTTTAATGTGATCACTTTCAGATGTAAATGATTATGGTTTTTTTAAATTTATTTAATGAAATCACCTTAAGGGTACGAGATATAATACATTTTAAAAGAGGTTATGCGCGCTATTACAAATAAATAAATTAATTCAAGGGGACGATTTTTAAATATAAATGTTAATCACTCACTGAGGTAACCACGTGAAGCAGAGATTTCGTTCACTTCAGGAACGTACAAATTTTTTAAATAAATTTTTGTGCTATTTGTGATTGTTACAACTTTCTGGATTATTTTTGGTATTGTTTTCACACCCAGAGGAGCTTCCAAACAAAGGAACGAAACGTCGTGTTATAGTGTAACAAATAAATAATTTTTTTAGAAGAAAGACAAGATTGGGAAAAAACCAGGTAATCGAACCCAGGACCTTGCGATATCGAGCCGCGTGCTCTACACAACTGAGCTAATTCGAGTCGACTTAACACTTCTCCATTCCGTAAACCTAAGGTAGTATCACCTACCAATCCACTAATCCCTATTATTGGGCTTTAATTGGGCATTCCCGCTAACTTAGATAAATAATTTTAATTCTGACCAATTTTTGACAATAACTTTTTCGCCTACATTATTCGAGGTACAGTCATATCAGTTATAAATTTTTACACTTAGCGTTTTACGAATCACAATTTTTATAAACACTACACTAGAATTTTTTTTTCCTTTTACGACCATCAAGATGGGAAATGCAGAAAAACGAAGTTGTAAATGATGGGGGGGTTATTAATTAATGAATTTAATAATTGAGTTTAAATATGTATTTATTAATTATAATCTCAGGGTATTAATGGTTTGGGTGATGACGTGTAGCAGATCTACTGTTCGTTGACGAACCTGAGTTGTCTTCATAGGCGTCTCGCTGTAATTTCCGTGTTGTGGAACTTGAAGCGGCCGGTCGACAATAACACGAAGTCTTCCTTCCCTTGTTGCTAAGACCTTTCTTCCCTGCTTCCTGGACTGATCAAAGCATGGTCGCCGCTGCCACCTCACCACCAATCTCCTCTCTCCACCACTCTGCTGCCATCTCCTTTCACCACCACCTTGTATCACCAGCAATCTCTTTCTCCCAAATCTGTCCAATCTCTCCTCTATCTCCTCTCTCCATCCACTGCAAAAATCTCTCCAATCTCCTCAAAATTGTCTCCGCCAGCCTCTTTAAAGCCTTGTCCCCCCACTTATCCGACACCTATCACTAAGGTGGCAGGGATGGATATCCTCCAATCCTATCCCTTGTTTCATTTGGGGAACACACACACGCCACACGTCACCAAATTCCTAATCAGATTAAGACATTCCGAAACGGCGCCGAGGTGTCCGAGCTTTATGGTCCAGGTGTAAGTCAGCCGCAGTCCCTTTGTTGTTTATTCCGAAAGGCGAGACGGCGCGCGGAAAAACCCCTTCTTCCTGGCAAACAACTTGCTCATGCCGGAAATATTTGGTATTTAAGTTCCCGTAAATTATAATAAAAATTTGGACGCGGGTTCTACTGCGCTACAAAGTAATAGTAGTAGTAGAAGAAGGAGAAGGAAACGTAGAAACTTTCAGATGCGAATTATACGAAGTGAATCCACAGACACTTTGTTGTATATTTCCCCACGATTTTATCTTCATTATTTTGTTTCGAAGCTTAATTAACGTTTGTAAGCATAATTTTGTATGTCAGTGGTGATGCGGATTTAATTGCTTCTGGGTGGATCATCAGGAGAACTCGAGTACGGACGGCTCTCTTTTGTTGGGAATATAACAAATAGAAAAGCAGACAGAGAAAGAGAGAGAGAGAGAGAGAGAGAGAGAGATAATAAGAGGGAGGAGGTCTTTGTAAGGGTGCGGGTGTCAGCTTACTGAATTTTCAACGTAATCTCAATTCGTTTTCCTCCAGAATTGTGAGAGATTTCTTTTCAGAAGCACTCAAGATAATCGGATGTATTCTGGAGAGAGATTTTCTTATACTATTCTCCTTCTGCTGCTGCTGCTGCTTCTGCTGCTGTTGTTGTTGTAGTAACAACTGCGCCAGGAACCGATCGAAGATAACAGCGGCCCCCCAATTATAAGGAAGGCGCCAGTGGTTTTTTTTCTTCTTGTGCCTGAGAGGGTCTTTAACTACAGAGACACTCCACAGCAAAAGTCAAGCGTTCATCCCGCTTGACTCTGATACTTTCTGGAAAGGAACGATGATAAAAATACAGATTTATTAAATTCAGGCATAATTTGTTTGGTGTTAAGGGTGCACGAGGGTGATCCGCTTATAGACAGCTCTCACTGAAAAACACGGAAAGGGAATATGGAAGAAGGATGTGGAAGGGAGGAGAAACCCCTAGAGACTAGAGCCCCCGAGGGATTTGTTTAATAATCCAACGCCCAAAATTCTCCGGAAAGCGATGAAGGGGAACTCGTAGAAAATCCGCATCAGGTCAAGCTCTCGAGTTACTTTTATCTTCACGTCCTTCCGAGGGCAGAAAGAGAACACAGCATTTTCTCCTCCACGAGAGTAAAGAGATCCGTCTACTTGTCATGGTTTTCATTCCTCAGCCCAATGCAAACCTATTTTGCGCAAGCCATTTCATTTTATTCCCTTTTATTTTTTCCCTTTTGCAACTGCCATCGTCCACGTTTCACCCCCATATAACGCGACACTCCATACGAACATTTTTAGTTATGATTTCCTAATATTTGCAGAAAGGAAAAGAATAGAAGCCTTTGAAATGTGATGCTATAGGAGAATGAGATGGGAGGATAGAATCACTAACAAGGAAGAACTAAACAGAATAGGGGAAAAGCAAACAATATGGAGGACGTTGACCAAGAGAACGGACAGATTAATAGGTCACGTTTTTAAGACACGAGGGTCTAGTAAAATTAGCTTTAGAGGGAAGTGTGTGGGGTAAGAACATAATAGGGAGGCCAAGGAAGGAATGAGCCATGGAGGATGTAGGTTGTACTACTTATAAAGGAAATGAAAAGGCTTGCCAAAGGTAGGTCGCATCAGACCAGTCTTAGGTCTGAATACCACAACAACAGCAACCTAACTGTTAAAAACTGTACATAGTAACATGGGAGGACGCTCAGACAACTACTTCTCTGCTGCACGTGGTTACCCAAACAATAATTAACCCTGAGATTTTAGAATCTTCCTCTTTAATTTCTTTCTTTATTTATTTGTAATAGCGCGTAGGACCCCATTTATGATGAGAGTCTTGTAAAATTAGTAATAGAGGATTTTGAAGAGCTCTGGAATATAATATCGAGAAATGAGGCTAATACATAACCTCCACAGAAGGCAGGCAGCAGTTATTACAATAGAAGATCAAGAAAAGAAAGAAGAAATGAAGATTAAGTCAGACAGGGATGCAGCCCGTAGCCCATGCTGTATAACTTATATACAGAACAGGCGTTGAAGAATGTTAAAAGGTAATATGGAAAAGGAATCATACTGCAAGGAGATGGAATAAAAACCCTACGCTTTTCCGATAACATTTTAGTATTAGGGGAGTCAGAAGAAGAAGACTTGGAAACCATAATAAATGGCATGAACGTGATCCTGGAGAAAGACTTCAATAAGTGGATTAATAAAGGGAAAACCAAGGTAATGGAGTGTAGGATGGGAAACAGTACAATAACCAAGGCTGTTAGATTGGGAAGGGATATTTTGACGGAACTTGGGAAACGTAATAACTAGAGTCGCATAACACATGCAAGGAAGAGGAATTTACTTACGATGAATATCAACGTGAGTATTAGGAAATATTTTTTTAAAATGTTGGTATGGAGCGTGTCGTTATATGGGTGAGAAACGTGGATCATAGGAGTTGAGGAAAGGAAAAGAATAGAAGCCTTTGAAATGTGCTGGCATTAGGAGAATATTGAAAATCAGATGGATGGATAGAGGAACTAAAGAGAAAGCTCTAAAAAGAATAGGGGATGAGCAAAGGACGTTGACTAAGAGAAGGGATACATTAATAGGTCACGTTTTAAGGGCACGAGGGTCTTTTAAAATTAGCATTAGAGGTATGTGTGTGTGGGGTGAGAATAGAAGAGGGGAGTGCAAGGATGGAATTCGCTGAGCAGGTTATGGAGGATGAGCTAGTTATGCGTAAGATTGGTTAGCATGATCCTACAGGATCACGTTTTACGCCATTTATTATATTTTCCTAATCTTATTCTGACTCCCTTAATTCGACATTATAATCAGCATACGAAAGGGGTTTTTATTTTTTTCTCCTTTCATAATAATTCCTATACCATATTCCTTTGTCTTCATCGCGTGTCATCATATGTTGAAGAGCATGAGCTTCCTTGTCTTACTCCTCTATGAGTTTCTGCTTTTAATTCTTCCCCTTCAATCCTAATTACTGCCTTCTGTTTAGATATTTTATTCCTGTCCTCTTCAAAATCTTTAATAGCTTGTGCCATCATAATCAAAGTTTGCACCAGTTTACGTTACCAAATGTATTTTTTTTAACTATTTGTAAATAAAGGATAACAAATAAAGAAGAAGCAGAAATATAGGCTTATGGGAGTGGTGGAGGAGTGATGTTGAATTGGTCGTTGGACGTCGACTCGGATTAGGTCAGTGGTTAGGGCACCCGTCGGGAAAACAAAATGTCCGCGGTTCGCGTCCCTGGACTAGTCAAAATTTTTTTCTATTAGAATTATATACATATATACGTACATTAATGGACTGAATTGCCAAATAATTTAGGCCTAACAAAGACGGAATGGAAAGGGATACCTACTAATTTTAGGATCACGTAACGTAAAGGGTAACCGTTATACGCTGAACTAGACTAAAACTTTGGAATAGAAAGTATTATTTTACGTACAGTTATATCTTTTTCCATTCGACGGTCATAATAGATGAAATGCAAAGTAGAATTGTGACCGAGTCATCAGCTCCAACCCCCACCCAGCCCTCTCACCCCTTCCACGCTTCCCTCACTATGAATAACTCGCATAATAATCAGTGTGAACAACTGTAATCCCAACTTGACGATCGATTCGGAGGGTTTTAGGGTTGGAATGGTGGAGTGAGGGGACGGACAAGAGGATTATCCGTGTATTACTAATTAAAAGCGTAGGCACTTCGTTAATTAGCGATCTGCTGAATCGGCATGATGTAGTGGCTGGCCTGGCCTGGCCTCAACACAATGTGCTTACCTGTTCCGCCATTAAAGGCAGATAATAATCGCAATCTAAACTTTGCTTCGAGGTCACCGGAGACTTTGGTGGCTTCAATTAGCGTTCTTACCAATGCACGTCATTCTCACGGTAGAAGAATGGATCATATTCACCTTTCAACAGTAAGCCTCTCCCTCATCAACCAAATTTTTTAAATAATATTGTATAAGATCGGTCGTTCCTCCGTATTCGAGGATTTATAATTCTTTTTAGGGCGCCAGGTATTTTTCACAAAAAACACCAAAAATGAATTTTAGTAGTTTTAATTCCAATCAGAGCACGAGAAAAATTTATATCTGCAGGGCGTGGTCATTCTCTCGTCGTCCCGCCGACACAACCTGCTCCTTCCATTACCCCATGACGACTCTCAAATAATTCTCGGGTACCACGTACGTCGTCCTCACAAAATTTCGTTGTTCGATGCCCCGCGTTGTATATATATACCATGCTTGTGTCAGTTCTTCTTTTTTGGAGGAACAGGTTCCACAAGGGTGATCTTGAAACAGACAACTCCCCTTCAATACCATAGGAAGGAAATTGAAAAAGAGGGGGATGTGGAGGGTAGACTAGGAACCCCGGCCTATAGTTTAAGGATCCTACTGCGACATTACATAAATAAATATTCGTATCAAAACGAACAAACAACTTTTTATTATATTTTAACAAAATGGTTAAACCGTTTTATAATGCATGAAGAAAGCACGAGCACTGTCTCTATATCTCAGGCCTAATGGGTATAATATTTTTGCCAGTAGTTTTTCCTCGGTATTGCTGTACCATGGTATGGTTGTAGCTGGTTCTGTTGCACCAGTAGTAAGATGGACTGGAAAGAGGACAGGATCTGGAGGTGCTTTGGTTCGCGTCTCGGGAAATGCAAGCGTGACGTCACTGGTCCTGACGTGACGTCATCAGCCACGGGCGAGTTTGATACAGTCTCTCGTTTCAACGTACAATGTACATGTAATATTTGAAATGAATATAATTAATAACAATGAAAACAACAATTTCGGTTGAATTAAAATTATTTAAGTAAATTTATTCAATTAACTAATTGAATAGATTGTTTATATATATAAATGTATACAGACAATGAATCGTCTCCCTGGGATGTCTCCCTAACACACATCCAGCTCCAAGCAAAGCAATACAGACATCAATAACAATTTCAGTTCAAAGAAAATATAACTTCAATTGTTTTCCTTTACTGTTTATTCATTGTAATTTTCACTATTTGTGACCTTCAGTATTAATTTCCTTTGTGGTCAACAATTTAACATCAAACGTATATTAACGTTACACTTTTAATTTAATTTAAATCACGCAAAAAAAAACAATAAATGTAAATGACATATTCGCAAACCCAAAGATATTTCTGTTTACAACCAGGGAGATGCTAACATACCACCAGAGACATTGTTGCTTACGCGCGAATTATTACTATATTTGAAAAGAAAATAAATGCGCGGTAAAGTGTACGTATGTCACGTTACACTACCCGGCGTTCTCACCTAAAGATATGCAGGGAAAAACCCTATAAAACCTGTATCATGAAGATCGGGCTATTGGATAGTATTCTCACGGACTTCCGAATGACGGGAGACGAGTCTGTGGTTTCTTGTAGGGAAGGGGGGTGGTGGTTAACAGGCTACATGTGGGTGATCCTGAAACAAGCAATGAAATGAAGAATATAAGAAATTAATATAACAAGAAAGACAGGGGGAAAATAAATTCAAGCTGCGAAGAAAGAAAGGAAGATAAAACGAATAATCAAATCGAGAAGGAAAGAATGGAAGTTAAAAGAAACAAACAGAGAAAATAGGAAAATGAAGAATACAGTGAATAAATAAACAATAGAAAAATAAGAAAAAATTGAGTAAAGAAAGAAATGAAGAAGGAATACAGAAAATCGGAAGGAGGTCGGAGGAAAGTATGGTAGGAAAAGGAAAAGAACAAAGAAAGGACGAAACTGAAGAAATGAAGAAATTAATATAAGAATATGAAAAAGAATGAAGAAAGAGAGGGGAAAAGGAAATTCAAGCTAGGAAGAGAGGAGAAAAAAATAAATTGAGAACGAAAGTATGGAAGTAAGAATAAAACAACAGAGAAAGGAGGAAAACAAAGATTACAGAGAATAAAGGAAGAATAGAAAAATAAGTAAAAATTGAGTAAAGAAAGAAAGTAAGAAAGAATACAGAAAAACGGAAGGCGGTCGGGGGAAAGTATGGCAGGAAAAGGAAAGGAACAAAGAAAGGTCAAAAATGAAGAATATAGGAAATAAAGAAAGGAAAAAATAATAATGAAGGAGAGAATGGAAGGAAAAGTGAATAAATTTGTATAATGATAGTAATAACGAGAAAAATAAAGAAAGAACGAAAGAAGTACAAAAATAATGGAAGCAAGGAGAAATGGAAGTGTGGAAAAAGGAAAGGAAAGGAAGAAAGAAAAAAGGTGGGAATTATTTTTCCTAGTTATTAAATTAAATTATACAGAGTTTTGACTCAGAGGAATAAATCAGTGTTAATAGCATAGGAAGGGAATTGAAAAGGGTGGATACGGAAGGAAGAGCAAGGTAGCCAAGGGTTGACTAGGAACCCCCGGACTGTAGTGTAAGGATCCTACCCTGTATTTCACCCTAAGGTGATGCAGGAAAACCCCTAGAAAAACCTGCATCAGGTAGGTCGAGCTATTGGACAGTATTCTCATGCCCTTCCTTATGAATGACGGTTGACGAGTCAGCTGTTGGATCGCAGCATTCTCTTCTCCGTATCTCCACAAGTTTTAGTTTCAACTGTTTCTCTGTTATACTTCGTCATTCTCTCTAAAAAACCGTAACTGATTTCTTGTGGTCTTTTCTTCTCTGATTCACTTCCCTTCTATATTCTTCTCTTCTTACTCAGCAATGGAATACCGGGAAAAAAACTCGTTAATGATATTAACTCACCACCTTCAAAACCAGGTTAAGGTAGTAGGAGGAGAAAAAGGATAAGGGACACTCAAAAATTACTTCAATGTTATTTTGATCCACATATTGTGCGATTATTCGCGCAGAGAGGAAGAATGGAAGGATGGAATGGCGCCGTTTGAGAGGACACAGGAATCCCGGGAATTTTTGTGCCACTGCAAGTATTTCTTCTACGTCACGCGTGACGTGGCACGTGCATTTATAAGAGGCAAATACCGCTTCCTTCTCTCTCAATCGAATATTTTACGAAGGATTCTTGAAGAATGGTTTCTAAGGGTAGTGGTGTATATAACCAATTTGGTACATTATACTCTTAACTTTATTTAAAGCCAGTATGAGGATTGAAATAAAAAATACGAGGTACCGGAAAACGAAAAAATTCAGATCTAAAACGTAGCGATACAAACTCATTACGCTCTATAACCTTGCTTTACTACACAATGAAGGTCAAATTTATAAAAAAAAGGTTCTTTAGTAAAGCATAATAAAACATACTCAATACGTGATTATAATTTTATTATGTAAAACTAATGTATGATCGATACAAAGTTTACTAAATAACCGATATAATTTCGAAAAATAAGCGAATGCTGAAAATCAGATGGGTGGATAGAATCACAAACGAGGAATTTCTAAACAGAATACGGGAAAAGGGAGTAATATGGAGGACGTTGTCTAAGAGAAGGGATAGATTAATAGGCCACGTATTAAGACATGAGGCTCTTGTAAAATTAGCATTAGAGGGAAGTGTTTGGGGTAAAAATAGAAAAGGAAGGCCAAGGATGGAATACACAAAGCATATTAGGGAGGATGTGGGATGTGCTAGTTATAGGAATATGAAAAGGCTTGCGCAAGATAGGTTAGCATGGAGGGTTGCATCAGACCTATTTTAGGACTGAATACCACAACAAAAACCGCAAAATGAAAGTATTTAAGCTAAAATATAACGAAAAACAACAGAACAAACATATAACGCATAATAATTGAAAAGCAGAATGGTCAATACACGTCTAAAATTAGACAAATTAAATTCATTAACGAAAATAAATTGTCTCACATGAATTATAATGAATAAAAGCAAATTACAGCCAATTTTGTCAGCAAAAGAATTTTAATTGATATTTGTTTCACTATAATTCCGACGTTTCGTCCACGTTTGTGAATTTTCGTCGGGTAATTTTTTCAAATGGACAAAGCTATTACAACCATGGCTAATTTTTTGTGTTTGACGACGACGGGAACGGCCGAAATTCATTAGGTTTTCCATAGATAAATATTAATTAATTTTTGGCTACATTTTTTACGTATAAGAAAGAATATTTAATAATTATTAACCACAAAATTTAGTCCATACGTATCAAGGAAAACTGATAATTCAAAAACTAATTATTTCAGTGAAACGTATAATATACAAATAAAATTATTTAATCGCAAAGAATTTATTAAGCACACAAGAAAACATTATTTTATTAATAATAAAAAGAATTTTGGACTGAAAACATGGCAAAATATATATCTATAACTGTATGAAACATTACTGAAAAATTAATTTTTAGGAAGAAACTAAATTTGAGTAATTAAATAAATAACAGAATAATAAAACAATTTCAGCTAATAACAACGTTTTGGCATATTTTCATCCCTTCTTCAGGTCTACTCGTGAGAGGAATTTAAGCGTTACGTGTTGCCTAGAATATCACAAGCCGTTGTTTGACTTCATACGTGATTCTAATTCTGTGTTTTGATACTGATTTGGAAGGAAACCGGAAGAATGCTAGAGAATATATCGAAACGTTATTAATTTTTTTTAAATAATAATAATAATGTTCGTACAATATCTTCCATTGTTTTATGATATATAACAGGAGTTAAGTTCAAACTTCATAAATAAATTACTTTCTGTCATAAAGCAATCCATTATTTATTCTAAAAAAAGGAAAATATTAAGTGTAACGACATTTCGTCCTTAAATAAAAATTAATGACTGATTATGGGAAAAAATGTTAAATGAAGTAATTATAATTAAAAATATCTGCTTCATTAGTAATAATATTTCAATGAAGGTGGAGAAGGATATAACAAACACAAGATATAAAGGCTTGTCGGGAAGTACATAAGATGACTAAAGGCAAGTCAGAGGTAATTCCTTACTCCTTTGCTCTAAAGCCCATTAAGGGCCTGGGCCTACCGAGTCAACTGCGGACTGCCATCGTGCATGACACATTAAATCAGAGATAATACTTTTATTTAATGGGAGCAGACGTAATATTCTGACGTGATAGTTAATTGTTGAGTAAAATAATAATAATACTTTTTAACATAGAGTAAAAGTGGAATAAGAAGCATTGAGCCAAGCTGTTCGAAAAAATAATTAATGTCTTATCTGTACGTCATGAGGGGTTGAAAAGGAAAGAAATTACGGAATGCGCAGGTGAAAGTGTTCGACGAACATCAACTTTTTAAAGAAATAACTGCATTATATAGTCAACGGCTGTGTTGATCGATAAGGGAAAGGCCTCCATAAAAGGAGAGAAAGCACACAAACTGATAAAGGACTCGAAGATGGCGAAAGATACAATCATCGTATTTGGGGGGGGGGGGGGAAGAACAAAAAAAATAAGAGAGCACTGCAGCTTTTCCTCCCCTGTTAATGTTAGCTGTAATATGTAATAATAAATCACCGGACCCGTTGTCATTACGTCACACGGTTTAAGAAAGCGTTAAAAGGAAAACACATTCATACACTTATAATGTAAGTTCACTCAGGAAAAAAAATTATACGCGTCTGTTATTAACAATTAAATAATAATAATATACTTATTTCACATATACGTTCACGTCATTTAATAACAACGCTGGTTGCCCGGCGATTCCCGGGATTTGATTTACATTTGTCCGTTACAGTAAACTCTTGATGAACGGTTTTAGGGAAACCTTAGAACACCTTACAACTCGCAGTGTTCTTGTTCATTCAATTCTGGGTATATAACTCAGAAGCCGGCTGGCCCGACCTACCTGATGCAGGTCTTCTATGGTTTTCCCTGCATATCTTTAAGTGAAAAACCAGGTAGGTTATAACCCAGCGACCGAAGAAAGAGGGATTCAGGAATAGATGATGGGAAAAGTATTCAGGACGTAGGTTCTTTTGCCAAGCCGTCTAAACCTGAACGGAATGAAAGACCCTATAATGGATTTTGAAGATGTAGTTTAATAAAAAAAGACGCACATTTCTAAGCTGAAGAGAAGAAAGCTCGAACTTAGACTGAAAACAACTTTGGACGGTTGAATCAAAATTTCCCGAATCATAATTTCGAATTCAGTCACGTGGGGATCTGAGGAGGACCAACTTTCTAGTTAAATCCGACTTAATGCAAGTGCATCTTTGTAACCGAACACTACATTGCTGCTGCTGCACTTGTCATCATTATTAAGGCACAATTCCCAGACAGCCACATCCTGCTATCTGTATATTGGAAATTTACAGAAGCTTGAATTTAAGAATATGAAAATAAAAATATTGGGCACCATATAACACGAGATATGGAGAATCACTAACGAGTAAGTTCTAAACAGAATTGGTGGGGGGAAAAGCGAACAATATGGAGGACGTTGACTAAGAGAAGGGATAGATTAATAGGCCACGTTTTAAGACACGAGGGTCTTATAAAGTTAGCATTAGAGGGAAGTGTGTGTGTGCGGGGTAAGAACAGAAGAGGGAGGCCAAGGGTGGAATACACTAAGCAGATTAAAAAAGCTTGTGAAAGTTAGGTTAGCATAGAGGTATGCATCAGACCAGACTTATGACTGAATACCAACACCACCACAACAAGAGTCCAATTAAATTATATTTAGCATTAGAGGGAAGTGTGTGTGGGGGGTAAGAACAGAAGAGGGAGGCCAAGGGTGGAATACACTAAGCAGATTACAAAAGCTTGTGAAAGTTATGTTAGCATAGAGGTATGCATCAGACCAGACTTATGACTGAATACCAACACCACCACAACAAGAGTCCAATTAAATTATATTTAGCATTAGAGGGAAGTGTGTGTGCGGGGTAAGAACAGAAGAGGGAGGCCAAGGGTGGAATACACTAAGCAGATTAGGGAGGGTGTGGGTCGTGCTACTTATAAGGAAATGAAAAGGCTTTCGCAAGATAGGTTAGCAAGGAGCGTTGCATCAAACCAGTCTTTGGACTGAATACCACAATAACAACAACAACAACAACATGGAGAACTTGATCAGATATCCGAACGAAAACAATCGTAGAGTAGAGTGACGTAAAAAAAATAAAGTAGGAAAAGACACGACTGAACAGGACAAAAATCTCATGATGAAATATTCAGGGTAAATAGAGGGGAATATTATTCAGAGACAACAGCTGCTGGGCGCGTGTGTGACATTTGGCACTTTATAGCTTGGGGACACACAGTCACACACACACACATGGGGCATATGCGTGACGGAAATTGCTTCCACTGCTGCCCTGCTGTTTTGAGGGGATGAAGAGAGGAGGGGGTAGAATGAGAGAGAGAGAGAGTTGGCAATCGGCGTGTGGACGTGTTGACGACGACGCTGAGGTAATCATCGTTATCAGCCGCGCGGCGTTGCCCGTAAAAGCGCGCACACAGTCACAGTCGGTTTACGACTACGGTTAACGAGCCGCGGTTTCCAATTAGCACTTTGGTTTTACCCGCGGATGCCTGCCTACCGACAAATACAGTCGATAGCAAGCGGCGGCCAAGGAGGAGAAATTGACTGGAAACAGAACGCGCAATGACGTGACGTGACGTGACCGACGCCGCCACAGGGGCACCAACCAAACGACCGCGTGACGCCCAAACTGAAGTAACACATCCATCCGTCTCTTCCATTTAATAAGACATATAAATCAATTTTAAAAAGGCAGGATGAGAAGAAAAAAAAGCTCTACTTTCATAGCATTTGTAGATTTGGAAGAAAAAAACATTTGAGTATGGAACAAGATATTGAGGGTTTTGAAGAAGACAGGAAATAAGAATTATCCATATTCTTTACAGAAGACATTCGGCAGTAATTAGAACTGAAGATCAAGAAAAAAAAAGCTGAAATCAAGGAAAGAGTAAGTTACAATCGAATATGGAAAAGGAATCATACTGCAAGAAGAAAAAAGAAAAACACTACGCTTTTCCGATGATATTGAAGTATTAATGGAGTCAGAAGAAGACTTGGAAACCATAATAAATGGCATGAACGGAGTCCTGGGAAAACAGTACAATATGAGGATTAATAGAGGGAAAACCGAGGTAATGGAGTGCAGCATGGGAAAACAGTGGAATAACAAAGGCTGTTAGATTGGGAAGGGATATTTCGACGGTAGTTAAGGAACTCTGCTACTTGGGAAGCGTAATAAATAGGAAAGGTAGAAAAATATCAGACATAACGAGTAGGATAGCACAGGCTACGAAGGTTTTCGCTAAAAAAATAAAAGTAATTTACTTACGGGTAATATAAGTGTGAATATTGGGAAATCGTTGCTAAAAACGTACGCATGGAGCGTGGCGTTATATGGATGTGAAACGTGGACCGCAGGAGTTGCAGAAGGAAAAGCATAGAATCCTTTAAAATGTGCTGTTATATGAGAATGCTGAAAAATCAGATCGGTGGATAATAGAGTCACAAACGAGGAATTTCTTAACAGAATAGGGGAAGAGCGAATAATATGGAGGACGTTGACCAAGAGAATGGATAAATTAGAAGGCCACGTTTTGAGGTTATGAGGGTCTTGTAAAATTTTTATAAGAGTTATGTGTGGAGAAGAGGAAGACCAAGGATGGAGTCCGCTGAGCTGATTAAGGAAGATGTGGATGTGGCAGCTATGGAGAAGTGAAATGGCTTCCGCAGAATAGATTAGCATGAAGGTTACACCAGACCAACCTTATGACTGAATACCACAACGACACACACACACACACATATATATATATATATATATATATATATATATATATATGCCTCCGGTAGACATTCTGGCCGATGAGTGCCGCAGACTACAAACAAACAGAGGTCTGGAAGGCAAGAGAGTTGAGAGGCTCAAAACATATGAAGAATGGCAACGCCGTTGGGATGAGTCCAATAAAGGCCGATGGACCCATAGGTTAATAAGATCAATTAAAGACTGGATTGATCGGAAACACGGAGAAGTGAATTATTATCTTACTCAACTCTTGACCGGTCACGGCTACAGACTTCTACAGGTTTGCCATAGATAATTCACCTGCAAGCCCTGAATGTGGAGTTAATGAGACACCAGAACACGTGTTTTTCAGTTGCTCGAAATTTTCATATGGGAGACGAGCATCAGAAAGCGATATTGGAACCTCAATAACACCAGATAATTTGGTACCCAATATGCTGCTGCTGCTCTCACCTAATACCTGGAATAAAGTAAGCCTCTACAATAATTCAAAGATTAAGAAATTACGAAAAAGAGAGAAATAATAATGTTTAAAGGAGACAGAGAGAGAGAGAGAGCTTGACGCTGTGAAGTAATGTCCAAGGCCGGTCCCACAGGAAAATACACACAGTCATCGTTGGAAAGGAAGGGAGGTGTTTTTAGTGGGTAGAATCCCACACTACTATCCAGTGCGGACCCTCAGATAGTGTCTTTAGAAGATTTTCACCTGCCCTCGCAAAAAAATATATATATTTCTTATAACAATCGTTTGAAGGTGCGATCCCAAAGTGACTGTTGGCGGTTGCAAAGAGATAACGTCAGGGTAGTGTATTATCGTTGGAACAACGTGACACTAATAACTCTGTAGTATATTTTTAAACGAAGAATTTTGGTTGGTTTTAAAGAAAACGTATCTGTGTATTAATTAATTGGAGTACCATTTGTCCTCTAATAATAAATGAGGACCAAAATTTATTAACAGGTCCGGCAGATCCCCCGGTTACTCACGTAGATTGTCCAGAACCTTCTGAGAGTCCTCTACCCATATTAATATTACACGTTGCCGTCTTAAATTCGTGTTTGTGACCGAGAATAAGTCATAGGAATAACGAGAGACCAATTCGTTATGACGTCAGTGAATGACGTCAGTGAGAGTGGTGATCAAAACTCGTCTCCATTTCTTAAAGGCACTCGACTGAATTACAATTTTCATCTTTTTTTTTTGAGTGTTATAACCTGTGTGAAATAATGTCAAAACTCACCCCCACTTCCCTTCAACGCGACCGAACAACGTATACAAGATGCCCCTCAATTACGTCCCATAGGTAATGAATCGCATTAAGAAACTGTAGGTAAGTGGGGGAAAGGACGAACATTAGACATTCGAAATGTCGAGAAAATCCATAGCAGATTGACAACAGTGTTTATTGTGTAATGTGAAACATATAAAAATAAACAGGGAAATTATTTAAGACAGAATCAATTATTGCTTGTATTAAGTCGTACGCAAGAGAAAGAATGTCCATTTTATCTATAAAAAATGAAAAGGGTTCTTAATGACATCAGTGGAGAAACTTGTAGCTGTTTTAAGAGAAATGTCAGGAAAGGAAAGGAACGGAACTGGAAGGGAAGGGCAGGAAAGAAACGGAAAGGAAAGGAAAGGAAAGGAAAGGAAAGGAAAGGAAAGGAAAGGAAAGGAAAGGAAAGGAAAGGAAAGGAAAGGAAAGGAAAGGAAAGGAAAGAGGAAAGAAAACGAAACACTTGGAAAGCAAAATAGATTATTTACGTATCTAGAACTACTTTTTCATACAAACATTCCATTTCTTTATTCCAATGAAGGAAAATATTAAAACAACGGGGGAATTATCTATCACAGAAACAATTATTTTTTGTATATACTTACTTCGCAAGAGAAAGAATGTCTACTTTTTCCTTTTTTTATAAAATACAAAGGACTTTTGATGACGTCAGTGGAGAAACGTGTTACCGTTCTAAGAGATATGTCAGAAAGGCAGAGCAAGGCAAAGAAAAGGAATGGAGGGGGAAAGGAAAAGAAAGAAAACGAAAGAAAAGAAACGGAAAGGAAAGTAAAGGAAACATGAACACTTAGAAACCAAAATAGATTCTTTACGTGTCTATATTTTTTTCTCGTACAAACACTCTGTTTTTTTATTTCAATGAAGAAGTTAAGCGCTATTATAATCAGATAACTTGTATTTTATATTATGAAAAAAAAGATAAAGGACTGTGCATCATTTCCCAGTAGTTAATTATGTCAAAGATGTGAAGTAAACTAGACTCACAAAGGGGGTGGGGGTTGGGGGCAAAAAAATGTATTCGTTAACGTTCGTTCATTCACAAACCTTGTTTTATTTTTTTAAAAAGTCCCGTAGAAACGTATCGCGGTATGAATGAGAAGTCCTTGATTGAATTTAAGTAACAAGGGGAAGGTTGGCGCCAGTTAAAATGAGCACGAAAAACAACCCGTAATAACAACTGGCTTCTGATAAAAAAAAAGTATATAAAAGTTCCAGAACTCTGCAGGGCTGCAAAACTATTTTCGTCTTCTCTCCCCCCCCTCCCCTCCCCCACCCTCCCAAAAAATATAAATTAGACGCAACCGAGTGAAAGGAAAAGACAATTACGAAGAATCGATGCGGTACTCTCACCTTCAAATTAATCTTCTCGTTTCCTTTCGTCGTCATTCCTTGCCTTCACATTCGTTTTCTGGGTTGCCTTCTTCTTATTTTTTTTATTAACGTTCGGCGAGTCTATTCAATTTCCTCTCTCAATATCTCTCAC
Source organism: Eucriotettix oculatus (assembly GCA_034510155.1). Taxonomy (NCBI): domain Eukaryota; kingdom Metazoa; phylum Arthropoda; class Insecta; order Orthoptera; family Tetrigidae; genus Eucriotettix; species Eucriotettix oculatus. The sequence continues at coordinate 205,450,958 of CM067377.1, read as the reverse complement.
TCTCCTTTCTCTCCATCTCTCAGTATCTCTTCCCCTCACCCCCGACATATTTTTTATTCCCCCTCCCACCCAACCCCTCTTACAAGCTCTCCGCAGGTACACGTCTACAAACAGCAAGAGCGTGCCAATTAAATTTTCCGCAGAATAAGAAAAAAAAATATGCACCCTGTACGGCTGAATCAATATTCCGTTACCTCATCTCGACTTTTCGTCTGCTATATTTTTTTTTCCTTTTTTTCTCCCTTTCCACTACCACCCTTCTTCACCGCTAGTTTCATATAAAACAAAATTAGAGGATATATATTCGGATGACAGCCATAACGTTGCCAGCCTTATTTACACATGTTCAGGGAGGGTGGGATGAGGGGTGAATGGAAGGGGGAGGGAGACAAATATCTCACGGAAAGTTTCATATAATAAAAAAAATTATCACCCCACACTTCTTACGATGCTCTGGAACGTGACATAATTTAATTTTTCTGGTGTCGGCCATGACGATAATGAAATACCGGAGGAAAGAAAGAAAGCTTCCGTTTTAAAATTCAACCGTTAAGTTGACAACATATTCACAATGCTAAAATTTCAGTTTTTAATAAATTAAAAGAAATTAATTAAACTAAACACGACGTTTCATTAAACTTTGTGTACTTCTTCGGGTAACAATAGACCCAAAAAACACCATAAAAACAATTTTAATACACAATACTTTTGTTAAAATATGTCATAAAGTAAAATAAATTACAGGGTTACATTTTTAAGTGGATGAAATATTTACTCTGGTGTACAGTTACCTGAAGAAGTCCACAGAATTGGATGAAACGACGTGTTTATATTTATTAAAATTTATTTCTGACCTATTTGGTCGTATTTATCAAAAACAGATTTATTTTAATTCAAAATTACTCGTTTCGGGAATTCTTCAGTTCTTCAACTTTAACGGACATTTTGTGTTAGTACCGCGGTCCCGGACGAAACGTCATTAAAATTCTTCCATTTTTGGCTAATATCTTTGCATTGTATTTTATGTACATTTTTTATATTGGATCTTACCTGAAAGACATCATCGTCTATATCCGGATATAAGACTACTTTTCTTTTCTCAAGCAATTCACCCACGAATTTATTTCATCATCATGATAAGAAATAATTAATCAACAAAATATATAAATCGTTTGTCAGTTCTTACGTTATTAAAACAGCTCCGCTATTTGATTCGTATCACAATATAAATATACTAAATTTTTTCTCCCTGTAATTGTGGTACTAATGCCTCTGAAAAACCTTTATTCCCCATTTTCCGGGAATTCGAAAACGTCCTTCATGATAAAAAACTGCCCGGCTTAATTATGAATAAATGCGGTAACCTGGAAAAATTAACCCCAAAATTAATAATAAAACGAATTGAGCGTTTCTGAGATTTTCTCTTCCAGGATTATGAAAAAACAAAAAGAATAAATAAAAAGACGGACAATAGGTGAGCACCTAATTTATCGATATTTTTTCAAAAACGACGTTTCGCCTCCTTTTTAAGTCTTCCACAGGCCTGAAATTTAGCCGAAAAAGATTTTCGGCCGTAACCGTCAGGGAGTCAAGGAGTAAACGTGATGAATTGCTAAATTTCACGCCTGAGGAAGTCTCAAATTGAAGACGAAACGTCGTTTTTTGAATAAATATTGATAAAATTATATACTGCCGTCTTTCTATTTATCATAAATATTTAAGTCAGAAGACTATGTTGTGAAAACAAAAGATAATGAAAACAGTAACTGATTGAATAAATGTTCTCTGGACTGAAACGTGGACACTGCCTTTATTCATTGAAATTTTTTTTTCAAGAATTCGGAAAAAGAGAAAAAAAAGAATGATTTAACCAACGTTGGTTGTATCTTTTCTCACCTTCTCTTAGACAGCTCAGAATATAAAAAAATTTAAAAAACTCTTAATTTGTTTTAAAAAATAGCGTGTTAATACAATATATTTAAAAAATGTTATTATGTATATATATTAAATTTGTAATTTTATTGTAAATATATATCTAAAATGTGCTTGTTATTTTAAGGTATCGTTATATATAATAAGTGTTATTTTTAATTGCAGTCAGTCAAAGAATACGCAAAAAGAAGAAGTTTAAATCTGTATGTACTTTTCTAGGTTAACTGAAGCAATTTTTTGATCCTTTGCGGAAAGGAGCAAAAATCAAAATAAAAAAACAAATGAAAAGTCTCGTCGTGACGTAATCGGATGATTTTGTGAAATGTGTGTATGTGTTTGTATATATTTTTAAAATAAAATGACGTATGATGTAAGAATTCATAACAAAGAAAAGAGTTGTTGAATAATGAATTTTATAAAACTGTTTTTTTTTAATTTTTTAAAAAGAATTGTCTGTTGATGGAAACAAAAAATATATATATATTGTCTTGTTTTGTGTTGGTACCAACCATTATTTATTGTTTTTGTTGTATGCTAATTGATAAGTGACAATCATTGTAAATGGCTGCTTTTATGTCATAAGTGTAAGAAAGTATCAAAAGCGCACTGCTGCCACAATTAACTGTTCCGAGCATGTGCATTGACTTGTTCTATTTTTATGTTAATATTTACTTAATTACTTATTTACCTACGCTTTTGGTCATTTGATGTTGAATGTGTTAAATTTATTTTTTCGCTATTGGTATTATTATCATGGTTATTATTTTATTTACTGTTGTGTTGTGTTTCTTTTTTGTGTGTGTGCTGTTGGCTTGTTGCAGGCTCAAGATGCTACGCAGCTACTGTGCAATGTTTTTAACTGTTTCTGCATTTATATTATAGATATACCATGTACTTGTATGAAAAATGTCACTCACTTGAAAAAAAAATAGAAACAATTTAATGCTTTTTTATAATTAAACTGAGCACCCCACCACATATATATGTCTGTATGTGTGTCTTTTCTCTCCCCTCTTTTCACCACAGGTAAGACAAATTGGACCACAATATTTGACTTTTGGACAAAGACAAATTTTCTGTATTTATTTTCCAGCGTTTTAATTTTTATTTAGTCAAATTTGGCAAAACGAGACCGGCGGAAATTTTGATGACTATATTTCTTGAAAAAAAAATAAAGTACAATAAAAACAAAGGTCAACGCAGCTCCACTTTTCGTCTTTACTGAAAATAATATTTTTAATTAATACATTTAAATTATACGTAGGGGACAAAGAGTTCTGAAAGGACAATTATTAACCCAATAACAGTGAAAGGTTAGGAAAAACAACCAATTCAAACTGTTACTACTCAAATCCCACAACATAAACGGTAATTTACCTTCATTCAGAATATGTTTCCAACGACAATAGCAACTCCAATTTTAGTAAAAAAAAACTTTCTAGACAACAGTTCAGTGGAACGTTAATTCATACCTCCTCGTCATCATCATCAAAATTCGTGCTTAAACGGCTCCCTCAGTCAAAAAAAAATAAGTTTCACGTTCACTCGTAGAGAAGTCGATTGCAACTCCAAAAATTCCATGAAAGTTAGGCAGAAACTCAGACCAATTGTAATTGATAACGGGGTTCAAAAAATTTACACGAAATACTTACACGACTCCCTTTCAGTAAACGAAATATGTTCCGTGATTGGTCACCAACAAACTCCAGTCTGCACGAAAGTTAGGTAAAATATTAGTAAAGCCGCATACAAATTCAAAATACTTAATCGTTGATATCTGAGAAAGTCAAATCTTCACACCAATCCCGATAAAACTTAGGAAACAGCTCAATAAAACTATTATTCACACGGTTTTACAAATTCATATATTTTAAACGGCTCCCTCAGTTAAAAAAAGTATTCTTCCTTGATACCGAAAGGGTCAAATAGTACTCCAACCAACTAGGAAGCAACACACACAAATTATTATTAAAACTTCTCCAAAGATACTAACTTTACAAACGGCTCCCTCAGTCAAAATAGTTTTCACAATTTATCTACTTAAAAGACAATGCCTCGCACTCTCTCTGGGTACTTTTTATCAAAGTTCTCATATGCCGAGACACCTTCACCTATTTTAGGAGGTATATGTACCGGGGTCGAAGACCTTGGGCATATGGCAAGAGCTGTCCGCTGATCCCATTGGATCAGTCGGCCAACTGCCTCCTGAAACTGGTGGAGACACGGAGAAGGGAATGCTGCGACCCCACAGCAAACTCGTCTCCCGTCATTCATAAGGAAGGGCGTGAGAATAGTACCCAATGCCCGACCTACCTGATGCAGGTTTTCTAGGGTTTTCCCTGCATCTCTTTAGGTGAAACACCGGGTAGGATCCTTAAACCATAGCCCGGGGGCCCTAGTTAACCCTTGGCTACCTTGCTCTACCTTCCGCATCCCCCCTTTTCAATTCCCTTCCTATGCTATTAAAGGGGAGTTGCCTGTTTCAGAATCACCCTCATATTGCCTGTTTACCCTAAAAAGAACTACTGTAATCTCCCTGAACGTCGGGTGATAACTCAGTCGAACATTGTAACGTTAAATGAAACCTGTTCAAGGAAAAATGTGAAACTGGCAGACAAAGGTAAAAATTTGTTATGGTGCCTTAGGAAAAGGAAAAATCAGAGAAAGAGATTGACAAATCAAGTTAAAGGCTACCAACAATTTATTTTTAACTAGACGTTCATAAATGGAATCTTTTAATCCCTAAATTGTTTATGTAAACCATTTTAAATAGCCGACGAAACCAACAAACCACGACGCAGACCGTCATAATTCCATAATTTACCACGTCAAGGCAGCGGCGCCACAGTCGCCATTTCCCTTGTCCTTGCTAAACTTCTCTCCCCGAATCTACTAAATTCAATATAATAAAATAATTTCCCACTGATCCTCATCGAAAGAAAAGCTTCAATCAAGGATGTGACTAGAGTCAAAGATATTACAACAATTTGAACGTACATATTATTCATTCATTAATTAACATAGCTGTATCAAATGATTTAAATTGCATTCCTCCGGTAAAAGCAGAGAGGGAAAATCTGATCAATAAAAAGGAGGAATACTTCTGCTAACTGAGGATACAAAATCCGTAAAATGGATTAATAAAATAGAAATCAAAGGAAAGCTTACGCCTGATATAAATATTTCCAGTTATCTTTTTTTTTAAAATCGACAGCCTCTAACCTGTAAAAGGAGAGAGGAGAATAAACTAGAATAATTTTTAGGGGATGGCGAGGTTGAGGGAGTTTTTGCAATAGTTCCGAACAAATTGCTCGTATATAATTCGAATACTGCTGTTGCTGTATACATGTGGCGTTAAATAGGATCAAAAACTACTAGGAAGAATAAAAGGGCAACATTTTAGTTTTTTTGACGGACAATAAAGTCGTAATGGCGAAAATTTAAAATGTTATCCGAATGAATGCGGCTACTTCGCCTGTAATAAAATATATTTCTAACCGAGAACATATTGACCGCATAAAGCGAAACACGATCAATAAGGGAGTCCCGTACTATTAATAGTACTCGATAAATCATAGGAAACCGCATTTTATGGAAATAAATTCCTCATAATTTTAATATTAAATCAATTTCTGGCCAAAAACGAAATATAATGGTTATATACAAGAAGAAACAGTTTAGTAGATGAAATAAGTATCCAACAACGATTTTGAAAAATGTATGGCGAATTTTCTCTTCAATAACGGCACATTAAACATCCCATATGACGAAAAGATATTATTATGAAAGATATTAAAAGTATCCATTTTAAGACTCTTTGGAGTGATTTTTGATTTAATATAGAGAGAATTGTCGGAATATTTCCAGTATAGTGCCCGGAGTCGACATCCATTTATTCCAATCAAAGGAATGTTTGGAATTGATTATGCGTTATATTAAAAATAAAGAATAACTTTCCAAATGTATAATGAATTCCAAACATTCCTTTTATCGCAAATTGATTTTGAGTCCAGGCACTGTTCTGGAAATATTCCGGAAATGCCCTACAATTCATTCAAAACTCGGAAAATGTATTTTTATGTTAATATCTTTGCTTTGGTTTAAACACCTTTGGATATAACACTTCAGAAGCGTTTGTCTGTGGTATTTATTTTATCCAACAATTGTCTCTATCAATATATAAAACGATTAAATTTGTTTTGTTTGTTTGGTAATTATATATGATTTGTAGATAAAATTTTGATAAACGTCGGTTTAAATATCATTTATTATTTTACAAGACTCGTTCATTAAACAGTGTTTCGTTTTATCCGGTAAATATGGAATCCTCAGATATTTATTTGATTGCCGCCATCTTCCACCCTATAATTAAATTTGTTTTTCCACGATTGTTTCCTTTAATATTCGTCAGATAGGAAATTTTATCTTTTTTTTAAACAATATTATTAAAAATAATATGACCATTTTGAGGACAAATTTATTTATTAAATTCGATAATTACGTCGTTTCGCTACATGTTTGCGCCTTCTTCATGGTTTTTTTTCCTGTAGAGGTAAATTTATCCACTAAAAAAATAGGAAAATCTGACGAAAGTTTGAATATGTACCAAATTTATTTAAATTTGATAATTACGGCGTTTCGCTACATATTCGTGCCATCGTCAGGTTATCTTTCTGTAGAAGTTACTGTCTGCTCTACAAAAAAAAACCTGAATGAAGAGCGAATATGTACCGAAACGTCGTTATGCTCCCGTTAAAATAAATAAATAATTTTCTCTTAAAATTGTCAAAAATCATATTTATTATTTTGTCACAGATATGAATAAAGAATTACATTTTTTAAAAAAATTAATAAGCAGTTATCAAGTAGCCAAACACGGAACTGAAAGACGTGTACGAAAAACGTGTTAGTGATTCAGGATTATAAGTATCGAATCCTGAGATCAAAACATTTTCGAGGTCTGAAATATCTTTAAGGAGATATCTGTGAGTGTTTTGAAAAATGACTACTCATCAACGTTGAAAATTTATAAAATACACAAATACAAAACATTTATCTTGTTAGGCAGAGATATTGCAACAACTAGATCAAACCTACTTCTAAATATGAGGACCAAAAGAATCAATAATAAACCTGAGGTATTTCATCAATAAATAGATCAATGACATTTTTAAATATGAAGACCAAAAGGATGCAGAGTGAACCTGAAATTTTGTAACAGAAAATATAAGAATTATATTATAATTACTAGGACCAAACGGAAAGCAGAGATATTAAAGCAACGAACCACGTTCTAAATGTACAAGTGATACTGTAACAAAATATTAAGGAATCAAATTTCGTGTAGAAAAGTAAAAGAATAGAGAATCCATAGATATTGCAACAACAAGTAGGACAATCATATTTCTAACTTTGTGAAGACCAGAAGAAAAAAATGAATAGAATACCAGAGATATTGAATACAGTCAACAAACAGAGATAATTTCTTTGCATAACAGTTTTAACACTGGCCTGACTCTCATTTATTTGCATCAGGACAAATAGAAAATAAGTTATCTCTTTACAAAGAGATATTGTAATAACCTATAGAATAATCAGATTACGAGTATGAGGGCCAAAAGAGTAAAAAGCAAGGCCACAATTATGGTCTACAACTTCAGTTCTTTCCATAATAGAAGACTGGAAAATTTATTTTTTTTCCAAGCTTGTAACACTGGAATTTGTGTTATCTGAGCAGCCCATTTTATTTACAGGCACAGATTCTGGAGCTACAAATTAATGGCACCCTCCTCTCAACCTCCTCATCCGCCCTTCTCTTCCCCTCTTCCAATCCTTTCGGAGCAAATTTCCCTCCATCCCTCCCTCCATCATCATTTCGTTTCGTCCTATTTGCCAAGATGAAATAACTCGCGTTCTGACTGGAAACGTTTTATCGACTTCCCACGCGAGTCATTAATCTTTATGACTGCAGCAGAAACACACTCTCGCACACACACACACAGAGATAGAGAAATAATATTCCGCATGATATCGTGCTGCATCTCTTCATTAACTTTTCGATATTCTGTTGTAAACATTAATTTATTGGGTTTGGGCGTAACGGCAAAATATTACCACAGAGAACGTGTGAAAGAGAAAGAGAGAGAGAGACAGAAGGGGGGGAAGGGGTGAGAGTGAGCTCGTTAATATCCCACTTAGGAAGAAACACCGCCGAAAAATATATGGAAATTTTTTTAGAGGATTTCAAGTTTCATAGCAAAAATAACATCTCCGTGGCTCTGTATAGGGGCTGGAGACGGAAGAGAAAGGAAACATGGCTCCCGGGGAAACTCATCCACGTGATTGCTTTTCAGATAAGACTTAAAATAACTGGAATATTCTACATTTTACCGGATTTAGGTAGCATATATATAACCATTTATACAAATTATGTCAACCCTTCCCTTTTTCGAGAAACGACTCCTCCCCTAACACGTACACGTCACTACGATACAATTTGACACAAGCTTATTTCTCCTGAAACGTTGCAGGACTTCAATTAAACTTAATGTTGAAAGTCGTCTATTTCTAATTAAACCCAAATTTATTTGTCCCTATTATCAATCACCCTGTGACTGGAATCTTTTACATATAAAGAAACCGTGCATTTACATGAACAGAGGAAAGAAACAATATCAAACAAACCTGAGGAATTTACATTATGTAATATATACATATATATATAACCTCATCGCCATTAGTTTTCTGCCTACATACAGATTATGATATGGCAGCAACTCTCCTCACCCCCTTGTCCTCATATCCTTCTTCTCCCGAATTTCCCACGAACCAGTCCTTCAGCAATCAGTCCAGTCTCTAACCCATTTCCTCTCCAGGAGTAGTCTTCTCGTCCCACAAATCATCGTCAACCCTTCTTCGTTCGTCATTTCCTTTTCCGTCCTCCTTTACATCTACATCTCGGAAGCTTCCAACCATTTCCTCATTTTACCCATCCGTAGCGGACAATTATCCAATTCACCACTTAATATATAACCTAAAGATTTCCTTTTATTCGGCAATTCTGCACGAGCTTAGTTTATCCAATTCTTTTAACATATTATTTTTTTTACCAATTTGCCGTTACGGAAGCCAAGAAAGTTACAAGTACCTTGGAAGGATTTCAAACGAATGGTGGACCCAATTTCGAAGAGTAAGTAAGGTCACGTGTCACTTTAACGGTCGTAGAAAACGAGGCTTACTTAGAGGAACGCTGGTAAAGTGATGAATGGATCATAAAAGTAGATATTAGGAGACAGAAAGAGACAGAGAGAGAGAAGAAACACCTAGAAATTTTTTCCGAATTTCCCCTGTTGGAAATGAATTGAAGATGAAACGTTACACAACAAATGATAAGAAGTGAAAAATATCTGTTAAGAGTAAATGAGGGTAATGGATAAACCCATCTTTATTTCTGTAACAGAAAATTGGTAAAATAAAATACGGATAAACTACGCCATGAGACGTAGTAAAGCACTGACGGAGGAAAAATTCCATATTATGTAATACATTGAATAAGGGATTAAGAAAAAGATTGGCCAAGTACTTTATCAGGTAAGACGTGGACTTTGAGAGGAGAGGTTAAGAGAAGGTTGGAAGCTTTCAAGATGTAGATGTCAAGGAGGGTAGAAAGAGTGAGAAATTAAGGGGTAAAGAGGATTTGTGAGACGACTACGGTTACAAGTGGAGAGGAAATGGGTATAACACTCTTTGAGACGGGGCACGAAGGAGAAGGAAAATAAATTAGATGATTTGAAAAGTCATGAATGGTATGAGGACAAAGGGAAGTGGAAATCGGCCATATGAAGTCCTGCATGTGGGTAGAAAGCTCATGATGATGACGATGAGCTTATATATTAGATGACGTAAAAGGATATGAAGGGTATGAGAACAAGAGGAATTGAAAAAGTAAAAAAAATAATAATAAGAGTCTCTGAAGAAGAAAAATAAAATAATAATTCTGTCAACAATAGCCTGAGTTGTGTCCACCACACACATCCGGAAGCAGGGAAGATTTTTACGGATCAGAAACATGGCGACATTGAGGAAAGAGGCAGGGAGATGAAATAAACCATCGAAATATGCTTTTCTGGAAAGTAATGTGAACAGAATGAAAAAAGGCGTAGAGGTTCTAAGAAGAGTAAACGACAGGGAAGAAGATATCCAACTTGACTACTGTTGTTAAAAGGAGAGAAATAACTGGATCTAAGAACATGTCCCAAAGAGAAGTTGTTTACTGAATGACGGAATCGTCGAAGGAAACACTACACGTGGATAGATTTGCAGGCTCAACGTGAAAGAGGAAGAAGAGTGCAGCTACTAGACTGCTAGGAGCTAATGAAAAGGACAGCTGGAGGAGAAAAATTACAGACCGTATTAAAGGAGCTGCCAGAAGTCAGAAACAGCACAAAATAATAACAATAATAAAATTAATTATATTACATATAAAGTCATAGCGAAAGGATGGTCACTGAGAACATAATTCCACGTAAAAGGAACTATCGTGCCGCTCACAAAGTCCAGGCTTATTTCGCTTTAACCTCAAAGCATACCTTTCATCAAGGATGTTAGTCAACAAACCACAAAATAACCGGAAATACATACCAACCCTCTTATACAACCACCGAAACCACAGAACGATGCTGACAGGGTAACAGGGGTGTGATCTCTGGTGAGGATCCCCATCAGGACACTTCTAAGACATAAAAAAATAACACATAGAACTTGTTATTTTAAAAGAAAACGCAAATCAAACATATTGAAAGTAAAAGTGGATAGACGAAAGTAACACTTGAAAGGGGGTAGGCAGCAGAGGGTTGGAGGATGAAGAACTGAGATCGGACAAATAAATACGGTGAAATTAAAAAACAGGGCCCCGACGAAGACGGAATAAAAAATTACAGAGTTTCGAGTAGAAGAATAAGAAAAAGAGGATAACAATGGCGTTATGAAGATAATAACACAGAGAGAGAGAGAGAGAGAGAGAGAGAGAGAGAGAGACCTGACATAAATGCCTGATACCATTTCCCCATACTCTGAAGCCATTTAAAAATCATCCAATATTAGTGAGATAACATTTTCAAAGAACAAAGAGAGAAATAAATAGGCAGCAGAGAGTTGGAGGATGAAGAACTGAGATCGGACAAATAAATACGGTGAAATTAAAAAAAAACAGGGCCCCGACGAATACGGAATAAAAAATTACAGAGTTTCGAGTAGAAGAATAAGAAAAAGAGGATAACAATGGCGTTATGAAGATAATAACACAGAGAGAGAGAGGGAGAGGGAGACCTGATATAAATGCCTGATATCATTTCCCCATACTCTGAAGCCATTTAAAAATCATCCAATATTAGTGAGATAACATTTTCAAAGAACAAAGAGAGAAATAAATAGGCAGCAGAGAGTTGGAGGATGAAGAACTGAGATCGGACAAAGAAATACGGTAAAATTAAAAAAAACAGGGCCTCGACGAATACGGAATAAAAAATTACAGAGTTTCGAGTAGAAGAATAAGAAAAAGAGGATAACAATGGCGTTATGAAGATAATAACAGAGAGAGAGAGAGAGAGAGAGAGAGAGACCTGACATAAATGCCTGATACCATTTCCCCATACTCTGAAGCCATTTAAAAATCATCCAATATTAGTGAGTTAACATTTTCAAAGAACAAAGAGAGAAAGAAAGAAATTTTGTATGGCTCAAAATTGACTTAGAAATACATATATAAATATAACCATTTTTAATGAATCCATAATCTGACGATAAAGCATAAATAAAATACATCCAATATATCAACAAACAATTTTCAATTAATATATATATATGTATATATACACACGTTTTAGTTCGACCTGGACGGACGCTTCTAACATATAAGTTAGCCATTTAAAATTCACCTGAGGAAGTCCACAAATATGAACGAAACGGTATCAATGTTAGTTTTTAAAAAACTTATTTTGCCAATAAATTGGTCGTGTTTATTTTTATTTATTTATACCAAATTTTCTATTTTGGTTTGAAAACCACGCGAGCAGTCTTTTCACTTTTTAATGCGTCACAGACATGGCCGCAGTTGTGGCACGAGGGTGAGGAGTGTTTCTTTTATACTATTAATGGCGAGTGATAGGTCGTTTCATCTTACTTGGCATCTATCGAAGGTTCATCACATCGATTGAGAGGAAGGGAGAAATAGTTTTTACATTAGAAATGGGAAAGAGAAAGCTAAAGACGGGAATTTTTTTCTCACCACACATTCCTCGGCATAACAGTTAAGGGAACGAACGAATAAGACAATGTGAGAAATGGAAGATAGGTCTGGATACAATTTGTATGTAGAACCGGTTCGCCGAGAAAGGTGTACGTGAATAAATTCACTGCTGCTTTAACATCGTTCCCTACAAGCCCCTTTAATTTAACCCCAGAATTACAGAGAGAAGGGATAATTTCATAACTCTATAACTAAGGGTCAAGTGGGAATTACAACTCCGCACTAAATCACCCACCCACCCACGGTAGACAAGGGACAGGGCGGACCGAGATAAATTGAAAGTCGCTGGCAGGAGCCACGTCGAGTCGTGATGTAATATCACCTGAAAAATTCAGGACAATAATGACTTTTACCTCAAACAGACGCCCGCGGAGGAAAAGAAAAATATAATAATTATGAGACAGGAAAACCGTAGAAATTTGAGGCAGAGGGGTCCAACAAAATAGCGCCCTTTAGTAACAGAACGAATTTATTTCGATTTTCGACTCATATCTTTCCTACTTATTTAAGAACTTGTTCCTTATGGTCTTCCGCGTTCGGGTGCCAAATTTTTCCCTTTCGCCTGCGGACGTCAATTTAAACTTCTTCACCTCGTCAGTTTCGTAATAATTGATGTTATGTACTTATATCGGCCGCCAGTGACTGTAAATCCGACTAGCTACCGTCGAGGATGACGTCATGATGACGCAATCTATACACATGACAATTCTCTCACTCTCTCTCATGGGTGACTGATGAACTTGTTCAACTTCACATCACTCTTGTGGGACAATCAAGTATTTAATTTAGTTTAGTATCGGGTTACATAAACTTCACTTGCTTCATTAATTCACGATATTCATTCATGCGAACATTTATTAATCATTAATTGATACGTTACATTATCACCTATAGAAACCTCGTGTGCACATCCGTTGACCCCGGAAACCGAAACCAAAGATACTCCTACTCAAAACACATAATCCTCTCTCTGGCTTTCTCTTTGTGCCTCTCGGGTTCTCAACTCTTTTCTGCTTCGAACAACCGCTACGTTCAAATTTCTAGTGAAATGAAAACGGACCAGTCATTACAAACCTGATAATAGGGAAAGATTTATGTTAGTGTCTATTTCGTCCTATTTTATTTCAATTTTGAAGCTACTGTAAAACCTGAATCGCTTCAAGAAATTTAAAATATTCATTTTATGAATACTAGAAGAGTCATGAGAAGACTTGGGAAACATAATAAATGGAATAAATTTGATCCTGGAGGAAGAGTACAACATGAGGATTAATAGAGGGAAAACCAAGGTAAGGGAATGTAGTGTGGGAAACATTGGAATAGCAAAGTCTGTTAGATTGTGAAGGAATATTTGGAGGAGGTTAAGGAATTCTGCTACTTGTGAAGCGTGATAACTAGGTATGGTAGAAGTACAGTAAACGATACTATGGTACAAACTCGTATTTGACATTCCCAGCCTAAATTAAGTAAAAAAGATAATATTTACACCTTTTCCAAATTGGGAAGAAGGAAAAATTGGAGACAGTTTGAACTGAAACATGTAAAACATTGATAGAGGGGGAGACGGGGTGACGTAAAAAAATTGAATTATTTGATTATCAGACGTTCGTTCATTGATTTACTTTTATAAAATGTTGTATTGTTTTTATGTTATGAAAATATGTTTCTGAAACATTTACCCTCCCCCACCCCCTCGCCCCTAAACATGGTTTATTGTTTTCATAATTAATAGAAAGTCAGGTAAATGAAAATGTTAACCCACATAAAATGGTTGGAGAAAACCGCGGTGGATTATTAGTCACAGCGGATATGGAGCGACTTTGCTAATTAATTTGAGGGGCGGCTAATTGATAATAATTCTCGTATGTATGTATGTATGGACTGCTAATTATTAATAATTACACGATCAATGTCGACAGCTACATTTATAAAATAAGCCTTTCAGAGTGTCCCTTGTTTCATAAACATAAAGGGGGAGAAAAACTACGCTAACAATGTGATTGAAATGATTTCTCGCTCCAAAAAAACGTTGCTTGACGTTCAAATTAATTGGTTTATAGTTTTGACGCGAATGTCTTTCAGTGGTTGCCACAGTCACTCGTGCGCTAATCGTTTCATCCCCTCATAATTATCGTAGCCCACTTCCAGATCTGATTCGCCTAACACATTTCCCTTTCCTGCCTCACACACTTCTCTATTATACCAGTTAGTCGATTTCCTACAGTGTCCTTCATAATTTTCTCCCCACACCACTTCGATGATTCGAGACTTCCTCCGACTCGTTCTGACTTTCTGCGCCCTTCTTTTCTAATCCCTTCCGTTCTGCGCTGCTGCCAAATATCGCTTTCACACGCCACTTGACACGGTCGACACAAAACACTATTGGAAAGCTTTTTCCAGGCCTCCAAATTAATATCAGAATAAATTATAATATCTCTGACCCAAATATAAAAGTCAGATCTTTTTAAGTAAAAATAATTATAAACACTTGAATTATAAAATTTCTAACCTAAACTGTATTTCAAATTACGGAAAATATGTCATTAAATTAAAATGCAATTTAATCATTAAATTTAATTTGAAAAATGTAAATTTTTATTAAATTAAAAATAATTAAATGATAAAATCTTTAAATTACTTTCAAAAATTCAGTTGGAATGAGGAGAATCTTTTTTATAAACCTAAATATTTTTAAACGATGAAATCCTTAAATCGGTTTCAAAACTTTAATCGGAATGAAGAAAACTCTTTTACATAATTAGAAATATTAATACGATAAAATCCTAAAATCAATTTGAAAAGTTTAATTTGAATAAAGGAAAATCTTTTATAAAATTAAAATTATTTAAGTGATGAAATATTTAAATTTCTTTCCAAACTTTAGTAAGAATTAACGAAAACCTCTTTCTTAATTAAAAATATTTAAACAATACAGTCCTCAAATCAGTTTCAAAACTTTAATCGGAATGATAGAAAATATTTTATACAACTAAAAATATATGTGAACTATAAAATCTTTGAACTAATTTCAAAAGTATAGTTGAGAGAAAGCAAAATTTTTACATAATTAAAAATATTTAAACGATGAAATCTCGAAATTAATTTTGAAAGTTTTATTGGAATGACGGAATTTTTTTACGTAATTAAAAATATTTAAATCATAAAAAAACATGTCATTAATTTCGAAAGTGTATAACGAATGAATTTACCATAGTTAAAAATATTTAAACGATGATATCATTAAATTAATTTCAAAAGTTTAATTGTAATATGAAAAATATTTTTCAAAATTAAAGGTAGTTAAACGATAAAATCTTTCAATAAATTTCCAAAGTTAATTAACTAAAATATGTTAAAAATTAAAAAGTCTTTAATTATGAAATATTTAAAATAATTTTAAAAGTTTAATTGGAATGAATGGTAATCTTTTACATAATTAAAATTGTTTAAACGATAAAATCCTTAAATAAGTTACTAATTCGAATTAAGGAAAATCTTACAAAAATAAAAAAAATATGTAAATAACAGCTTTAAATTAATTTCTAAAGTTGAATTGGAATGAAGGAAAATTTTTACATAGTTAAAAATATTTAAATGATAAAAATCTTTAACATTGATGTCGAAACTGTTTTTCGAATGAAGGAAAGTCATTTACATAATTCAAAATTTTTAAACGATGAAATCATTAAGTTAATTTCAAAAGTTTGATCAGAATGACGGAAAATCTTTTAGCGGTAAAATCTTTAAAATGGTTTTCAAAAGTGTATTAAGAATGAAGGAAAATCAGTTAATAAATTACAATTATTTAAAATTACAAGTTGTTTGAAAAAAAATTCCAGAACTTTATTTGTAATGAATGATTTTTTTAAATAAATTTGTTATATTTTAATAATAAGTAAATATTAATACAATACATTCCCGGCAAATGACGCTGTAATATATATGTGCTGACGTCACCATTAGCAGTGGGCGTGTCTTATTCGGCACGAGGAGAATGACGTCAGTGGTTAGGGCCACTAGTTCCTTCAATTTTATTTCCAGAGATAATAAATACACAGTAAAACAGCTATTATTACATGCTTGTAAAATAGTTCTTCTTATATATCGAAATAAGTTCGATATCGAAACGCGCTGAGGTTTGTAATTACTCAAAAAATACAAATGACAGTGTTAATTTTTATTTTTCGTCTGTGTTCTCCCCTTATTATTATTATTTTTAGGTTGATGACTTTGATATACTATGGACTATGACTGGACGCTGTGACCTGTGCGTGACGCCGCCGCGACACGACGTTGCATGCAGCGAGTGGTGTTTTTGCAGGCGCCGCGACGCCGGCCGCCGGACGAGGGAAGGTGGAGCTGGGGGAGGCGTGCGAGCAGGCCACGGACTGCAGGGCGGAGGGCGCCGAGTGCGGTGACTCTTCGCGGTGCTCCTGCCCCTTCGGCCACATCGTCGACGCCTTGGGCAACCACTGCGGCCTGCGTACGTCACTCACTCACTATGCGCATGCGCGAGCGCGCGTCTGTTTAAACAAAATGAAGGGGCCTTTAAATGTGATTGGATACTAAGAAGATCCCAGGTCAAATAATAATATATAGTTACCAACATTCATCCTATTTTCTTTTTAAAAATAATTCCAAGCAAACAAACCCAAAGATTGTAAATAGAAAAAAATTATTGTCGGCTGCACGACAAATTATTGATTTGCAGAGGCACAGAGGACGGTCAGTCGGGTTTCCCACTTAACCGTTAACAGGAGGCTTACCCAGCCTTTCAAATTAACTTCATAACCCCATCCCCCGTCACACTTGGACACAACTGAGCACTTTTAGAATGTCACATTTGATGTTATTTTAATCTTGTTTTTTTGGGGCTCGCTTAGTTTGCCAAATATACTGAGCATAACAATCTAAACAAATTCATTTTTTTTGGATAACAGGCTACATGAGGGTGATCCTGAAACAGGCAACTCCCCATTAATAGCATAGGAAGGGAATTGAAAAGGGGGGATGCGGAAGGTAGAGCAAGGTAGCCAAGGGTTAACTAGGGCCTCCGGGCTATGGTTTAAGGATCCTACCCGGTGTTTCACCTAAAGAGATGCAGGGAAAACCCTAGAAAACCTGCATCAGGTAGGTCGGGCATTGGGTACTATTCTCACGCCCTTCCTTATGAATGACGGGAGACGAGTCTGCTGTGGGGTCGCAGCATTCCCTTCTCCGTGTCTCCACCAGTTTCAGGAGGCAGTTGGCCGACTGATCCAATGGGATCAGCGGACAGCTCTTGCCATATGCCCAAGGTCTTTGACCCCGGTACATATACCTCCTAAAATAGGTGAAGGTGTCTCGGCATATGAGAACTTTGATAAAAAGTACCCAGAGAGAGTGCGAGGCATTCCCGACATGATCAGGTGAGCCCCGCAGTCACTCTGGGCTGAAGCGCCTGCGAGAAAACTCCCGCAGCGCCCTTCCCTTACTAACAAATTCATTTTGCTTTTTTTATTCATATAAAAAACTTTTGTCGTAAAGACTATCAGTTTTGACAATATAGTTCAGTACATACAATATTAAATAAAGATTACAAAATAAACTTGTTGGCATGTAGGTAGGTTAATCCATTCGGTTAACCTACTTTAGTAAATGGGTTTTTCTGTGTGTGTACCTGAGAGGCATACGACGTGGTTGGGTGACGTTTGATAAGCGGTGAACTGATTATTGGAGGATATATGAGGTTGTGGTAAGGTGGGTTAGGGTGTGCTTGCATGTTCAGGGGGAAAGGATGAGGCGGCGACGGAAGCGCGTAGGTGGAGGATTGTCATGGAATTGTTGGATCGTGGGGTTTGGGTGATTGAGGGCGCTTTTGATTAGGGTGGTTATCGATTTGGAGATTACGGAGTTTTCTTTGGGAAATTTGATGTTATGGTGGATGACGTAATTTCTAGGGTACTAGGGAGAGTTAGTAATGGTGTGTAGGATTGTGTTTTGTTTAGTTTGAATTTTGCCTGAATGAATTTTGGATGTTGTTCCCGATGTGGACGAGGCTTAGAAACAGGTTGTTTGTATTTTGAAAAGGTATTGGAGGCGTTTTGTGTTGATGGTGATAGAGGTTTTTCTGTTTAGGGAGGGATATAGGGTTCTGAATATTTGGTTTATTTTGGAGAGGAGATTTATATGAGCTTTCGAGGAAAGTTTTGAATCAAACATGTCAGGCTGTTGATTTATTGAACAACATTTTCATTTCAAAATGTGTTCTATTACCTTCCCTGTCCTTCACCGCATTTCTTAAGAGCGTAATTTGTCGACAGACATGTTAAACTGATTCATTATCGTCGGTTGTCAATGGTAATTCATTTTTGATTCACTGACCTCTGTCTTCAGTCCACCAATCAAAATAAAACAAGTATGTCTGCCATAGTCAGTTAATCAATCTACTACTAAAGGAACGAAAAAATTTTTTTTTAGCTCAATCCCCCTTTTTAAGGGTAAACGTTAGTATGTATCCCACATTTAAAGGCCAACTTTAGGAACTCGGAGGAGTTTTCCGTGATTGTAAGTGAGTCAATTCTTCACAGACGACACTTGATGTGAAAGAAATCTCCAAGCTCACAAAATATTGTTATTTAACGTGCAATATTCTTAAACACTTTGCAGGAATTTAATTAAAATTACCACGTCCCTCTTGAATCTAAGTTATTCCACTTCAAAAAGTCAAAATACAAACTTTCTCACCTTCCCCCTTATTTCTTATCTACTGTTGTCTATCTTCCCCTCCCACTCCTTCATTTCCCGTCTGTCTTTGCCTAATGTCTTCTTCACGTTTTACTCAGTTAAATATAATACTCGATAAAAAAAACTTACGACAGAAAAGTGTTGAGTGTTTTAAAAAACTGACAGACTTAGTAATCAACCAATAAAAAATAATTATAAACTCTGTTTGCATCCACAATTCTGATAGGAGTTCTCCCTTAAACCTCCGTATTTATGAAATCAGGGACAGAAAAGAGTATGTAAATTGGGGAGGCAATAAACTGCCTTTCCACCACAATGTGCAGAAAATGAAGGATAATAATAAAATATGGACCCTTTACGTTCTTCGTTTCTGGCCACGACAGACTCAGAAATGTCACAACATTATTTTTGGCGGCCTTCCAAGTAATTCCGCGCTCAACCACCACCAAACATCTGGCAGCAATTTCTAGTGGTGGACAATGACGATAATAAACTCGCCCTCAGAATGAGCCACCCTCCACCCCGCCCCGCCCCCTATCATCCCCAAAGTGGTTCATAACTTAACTCTTCCTATAAAGCTGAGATGTTTATTTTTTTCCTCTCCAGTTTCTCGTGTTTGGAAGAATTTCTGGCAACAACGACTGTGGAAAATATAAATAAATATTATGAAAATTTCTATCATGATTATCTATATATAAATATATATAGTATTTAAATATTATACTCCCAGAGGTTTTTAATCACCCTCAACAAGTCATTTGTTGTTGTTGCGGTTTTCAGTCCTAAAACTGGTTGCTAACCTACCTTCCAGAAGCATTAAAGTTTCAGCATAACTACCACGTGCCACATCCTCCCGAATCTCCTTACAGTAATCCATCCTTGGCCTCCCTCTTCTGTTCTTACCCCATACGCTTACCTCTAATGCTAATTTTACAAGACACTCGGGTTTTTAAAACGTGGCCTACCAATTTATCTCTTCTCTTGGTAAACGTCCTCCATATTCTTCGCTTTTCCCCTATTCTGTTTATAACTTCCTCGGTTGTGATTCTATCCACCCATCTGATTTTAAGAATTCACCTATAGCACCACATTTCAAAGGCTTCTATTCTTTTCCTTTTCCTTTCCACGTTTCGCACCCGTATAACGCCACGCTCTTTACGAATATTTTTAGAAATGGATTCCTATTATTGACACTCACGTTATCTTAAATAATTTTTCTGCGAAATCCTTCCTTGCCCTTTCTATCTGCCCAAGGAGCATAATTCCTTAACTTCCCAATCTAACGGCTTTTTTTATTCCACTGTTTCCCATACTACACCCCATTACCTTATTTTCCCCTCTACTAATCCTCATATTGTACTCTTTCTCCAGGACCACGTTCATGCCATTTATTATGGTTTCCAAGTCTACTGCTGACTCCCCTAACACTTACAGTATCATCGGCAAAGCGTAGGATATTATTTCTTCTCCTTGCAGTGTGATTCCTTTTTACATATTCCGTTTTAACTTTCTTCACCCCCTTTCTATATATGTAAGTTAAAGAGCAGGGGCAACAGACTGCAACCTTGTCTTACTCCTTTCTTTCCTTGTACTTCAATTCTAATTACTGCTGATTGCCATCTGCAGTGGTTATGTGTAAGCCTAATTTGAAACTCTATTACTGTAACATCTTAATTTTAAAAGCAAGCAACTTTCGGTCTATTATTTAATAATTTATATTTTTATAATAATAATTTTCACTGTGACCTTGTACACCAAAACCATCCTTTTACAAAAAAAAATTGTTTTCTTTGTATCACTGGAAAATTAAATTAAAAATTATTTATCTTAAATTAAAGTAAAATATATATATTTATAAAATATTAGTGTTTTTGATCAAGTTTTAATAAACATTAAATGAGATTATTAAGTACATTAAATTTGGAAACAGAAACTAATAAATAGTTATTATAATACTAAAATTTACAATTTGCATAATAAACATATATATGTATAATTTTCCAACATTAAAAATTTATATCAAAATTACCTCCCTCTCTTATTTTTATTATAATAAAATTGCACTACTTCAATTTATAAAATTATTGAAGGTATCCGGATTATTAAATTTAAAAAAAGATATTTATTGATAATGATTTAAAACACCTGTAGGGATAACAAAATTTATTATCCTTATCGATACTGAAAAAAATATATATTTTGTGAGCTTAAAAAACATATTCCAAAAGTACATTTTAGTGGGTTAAAAATTCTATCACATTTTCTAAATTGAAATATTTATCAATTCTAACAAAATAAACATTTTCTTTTACAGTTTTTGTTTCACTTCAACTGTATTCTATATACTAATTCCATGTTTTCTTTACAGCTGATTCAGATATAGAGTATTAAATTAGTTTATACAGTACTATTAGTCGATCGGTCAAGATAAAAAAGGGGTGATTTATTATATTATTTGTTACTCATGATCATTTTTCCTTTTAGATAAAAATACCGTTTACAATGGAGTGGTATTTTTTCCAATTCATTTTGCATATTAAGCTGTATAAAAATTAAAACAATGAAATTTCTCTGTTAAAAGTGTATTAACGAGATGAACAAGTTAACAACTAACAGAAAAAAAATTAATCAATAATGTATTAACCCAATTTAATAAGAGCTCAATTTTAATAAAAACTATTGAACTATAATGAAAACCTTCTTTCCTTTCTATGGAAACTTTTCTGTTACGCAAAAATAAAAAATATTTATCTCATGAATTTAAGGGTTGCAATGTATGTGAGTACATTTAAAAATTCTATCGCTTTACATTTTATGACACAAATTATTTTATAAAAGTGTATTCATTCGTTTTGCAACTGAAAAGGTTTTCAAATCGTTGCGATGTTTTATTATGTATATATCAAATGGTTATTCCTTCATTACAAATCCCTCCTTATGAATTTCACTAAGCCCTGAAATTTCAAAATATTTTTTATATAAATTTATTTTCATGGTCTTTTGGCCCAAGTACTTCTTCAGTCTTTGAAGAAAAATCTTTTTAATCCTCCGCACCGTTTAAATTTTTTTTTATAAAATGGTGCTTCAGGATTGCTTGATTTTTCATTAAACCTGTGCATATTTATTCTCAATTTTTTAATGGTAATGCTTTCAAAAAAATTCCTGTCTTTCAAATTGGAAACTGTATTTAAAACCGTGATGTGATCTATACAGTCTTTACCTGCTCCATATATATACCGTGAGGGGAGGAAGGGGGGAGGGGAGTAGAGAATCTATTCCTGCATTTATTTATATACCGGTGCCCTAGTTCATGTGCGATGTCTTCATTTTGGCCCATAAATCACGATAGGTTTGGGACACTTGGCCCATCGATCTCACCACTCACCTCGTCTTCGAATAGCCTCTTTCCTCACTTCAATTCTAGGCCGTGTTATACTTCCACGTCTATATATTTTAAATCCATCCCCCAGTTCAGCAAAAATAGTGCCTTCAATTATGTGTTATAATAAATAATTTTCTTAACCCCCGCCTTCCCTCTTTATTAATTCTTCTCTATTCCTATCTTACATTTTTATTTAACATATGCTTTACGTTGAGTGTAAATGATGTTTCTAGAAATAACAACTTAAATTCTAGGCCGTTTTATACTTCCACGTCTATATATTTTAAATCCATCCCAGTTCAGCAAAAATAGTGCCTTCAATTATGTGTTATAATAAATAATTTTCTTAACCCCCGCCCCCCCCCCTTTATTAATTCTTCTCTATTCCTATCTTACATTTTTATTTAACATATGCTTTACTTTGAATGTAAATGATGTTTCTAGAAATAACAACTAATTTATCAGTTAATTAACACTTTTGTATATATTTTTATATAAATATGTTGATGTGTTGTGCTATTCAGTCCTCAGACTGGTCCAATGCAACCCTCCATGTGAACCTATCCTGCGCAAGCCTTTTAATTTCCGCATAACTAGTACTTCCCACATCCTCCTTAATCTGCTTAGCAGATTTCATTCTTCCTTTCCATTGTTAGTCCCCACACACACACACATTTTCCTCTAATACTAATTTTACTAGACCCTCATGTATCAAAACGTTGCCTATTAATCTATCAGTTCTATTCAACATCCCCCCCATGTTGATCCCCTATTCTGCTAATGACACTATCCACCCATCTCTTTCTCCTATTGCACCACGTTTCAAAGGCTTCTATTCATTTCCTTTCAACATCTCCTATCGTCCACGTTTCGCAACCATATAACGCCACGGTTCATACGAACTCTTTTCGCAACGATTTACTAATATTAAGACTTACACTAGCCGTAAGCCTTCCTTGCCTGTGCTATCCTACTCTAGTTATTACGCTTCCCAAGTAGAAGAATTCCTTAACTTCCGTCAAAATATCCCTTCTCAACAGCCTTTGTTATCCCACTGTTTCCCATGCTACGTTCCTTGGTTTTCCGTCTATTAATAATCCTCGTATTGAACTTGTGCTCCAGAACCACGTTCAAACCATTTATTACAGTGTATTCTTCTGACTCCCCTAATACTACAATATGATTTCTTCTCCTTGTAGTATGATTTCTTTCCCATATTCCCTTTTAACTTTCTTCATCACCGCTTCTATATATATAAGTTAAACTGCATGGGCGACAGGCATTTATATAGACAGGTTTATTTATTCAAAATAAAGATTAACGACGTTTCGATGCATACTTATTCAGGTTTTTCTTTCTGAAGAAGACATACTGTATTTACATACAGTTAGTTTCACATACAATTAAATTTAAATATACCCAGTTTGTTTCCTTGTAGTTTGACGTAGGACGTTGGTCAATTAGGCCAATTAGGCCAAAATCTTTTGTTTTTGTGAAAAATTAAAAATCTTTGGAAATTTTAATTGGCTGGAAACCTTATATATATAAAACCCTACTGTACTATACTGATAAATGTTAGATTATTAATAATTTCTGAATTATTGTTATAATTTTATATTATATTGTCTGTTAAATGATCGTTAATTCTTATTTTATTTACAATAAATTAGTTCGCGAGTCTCTTTGTCGGTATTTTTATAAGCAAATATTAAATATTTCAACGTTTCGTCCTTCGTTTGAGACATCTTCTGACATGAAAATTATCGGCGGAAGGAGTCGTGGAGTGAAGTTGCAGGTACAGCGAAAATGAGACGTCGTAATATGTAACATTTAAATTATAAAAATACTGACAGAAAGGCTGTATAGCTCATTTATTGTATATTTAATTGTGAGATAAATTTTTTAAATTATTTTATTTATGTTTTACACAAACGCAACTGTTTTTATAAGGCAGTATCACCAACTTAAAAATTTTATTTATACATTGAAAATATATTAACCATTTTTGGAAAAAAGGAAAAACACGGATCATGAGTAACAACAGGGAGAATGTAAAAGCAGCCATTCTTTACCAATATAATGTAATTTTAACGTGTTTTATTGTAATTGTTATTAGTCTTAGTTTTAGAAAGTATTTTTTTCCCATTATAATAAATAAATGTGGTGTTATAGAAGGAATGAGAAGAGTGGATAGAGTAAGTAACTAGGAAGTTCCACGCAGAATAAGAGAAGAAAGAACAATACGGAGGACTTTGAAGAGGCCACGTTTTGAGATATGAGGGTCTTGTCAAGTTAGCATTAAAGGGCGGTGAGCAGATGACGGAGGCAAAGGATGGAATACGTTGAGCAGATTAGAGAGGATGTGGGATGTGGTAGCTATATATAAATGAAAAGGCTTGCACAGAATAGGTTAGCGTGGTAGGTTTGTAACAGGCCAATCTAGGGACTGAATTCTTCAACAACATAAAAGTATTATAAATTAATAATTGAATAACACCTGGTGAATAACACATGGAACACATTGTTATATATATATACATAAAATTCTCTGACTGGAATAAGTAAATGAAAAAAGTCCAGAGTTTCCAAACTCAAAACTTTTAGAAGAGAACTATTGTAAAATATATTTTAAGCCATAGATGATGAGAAACCTTAAGGTGTATAGGGGTTTTCAAATAATGGCGGATCGATGTTTAAGTGGAATAAAACAAGCTTTGTGTGTGTGTGAGGTATTAACGAAATTATATTTTAATGACCCGTGTCAAAATAAAAAAAAAATAATTTAAATAATGCCTCACAAACAGACTCAACATCAACCCGCCCTTATTTGAAAATGGATGCATCTACTTTAGATCGTGAAAATTCTTGTATAACACTCACTTTAAATTCAAATTAAGAACTCTATAACAAAATTATATATTTACTTTATGTAAATGAATATGACAAAAAAAATAAAGCCGAAAATCAAAAATTTGGTTAAATA